>HG995371.1:0-743682 GCA_905333075.3 Atethmia centrago | reverse complement strand
CCGTCTGTCATCTATACATGACTGTGGCGGTCAATAGGTTAACAATGTGGCCAATGGTATGCCCTTTTTGAGTTTTTAGCAAATATCTCAACAACTAGACGTTCTAGGTCAAAAATAATGAAATTTTAATTCCCCCCTTGTGATTACACCCCCCGGGGTTCTTGAGTACATATTAAAGGATGACCTCTAATTAACCATGACCGTGACCTTTTTGAAAAAACGGGATTCTTGAATACAGATTAGCCACGTTTCGTCGTGACTTAGGTAGTCCATTTTTACAACGTGCGCTACTAAATCTATCATTTTTCCCGCATGTTTTTTCCGAAGTTTTTAACCTTATGACCACCATGTCAAAAAGCAAATATGTGCCTTCGGCGCCAGGCTACGAATTAATCCTTAAAATCTGTAATGAAGTCGTGACCGGTGGCGTGCTGTGCACATTTCCGTCTGTCATCTACACATGACTGTGGCGGTCAATAAGTTAACAATGTGGCCAATGGTATGCCCTTTTTGAGTTTTTAGCAAATATCTCAAAAACCAGACGTCCTAGCTCAAAAATAAAGAAATTTTCATCCCCCCCTTGTGACAACACCCCCCGGGATTCTTGAGTACACATTAAAAGATGACCTCTAATTAACCATGACCGTGACCTTTTTCAAAATACGGGATTCTTGAGTACAGATTAGCCACGCTTCTCCGTGACTTAAGTAGTCCATTTTTACACCGTGCACAACTGAATCCATCATTTTACTCGCGTCTTTTGACCGAAGTTTTTAACAGTGTGGCCAATGGTATGCCCTTTTTGAGTTTTTAGCAAATATCTCAAAAACCAGACGTCCTAGCTCAAAAATAAAGAAATTATCATCCCTTTCTTGTGACAGCACCCCCCCGGGATTCGTGAGTACTCATTAAAAGATGACCTCTAATTAACCATGACCGTGACCTTTTTCAAAATACGGGATTCTTGAGTACAGATTAGCCACGCTTCTCCGTGACTTAGGTGGTCCATTTTTACACCGTGCGCTACTGAATCTATTATTTTTTCCCCCGTCTTTTGACCAAAGTTTATAACCTTATGACCGCCATGTCAAAAGGCAAATATGTGCCCTCGGCGCCAGGCTACTAAATATTCCTTAAAATCTGTAATGAAGTCGTGCCCGGTGGCGTGCTGTGCACATTTCCGTCTGTCATCTATACATGACTGTGGCGGTCAAAAGGTTAACAATGTGGTCAATGGTATGCCCTTTTTGAGTTTTTAGCAAATATCTCTAACACCAGACGTCCTAGGTCAAAAATAATGAAATTTTCATTCCCCCCTTGTGACAACACCCTCCAGGATTCTTGAGTACACATTAAAGGATAACCTCTGATTAACCATGACCGTGACCTTTTTCAAAATACGGGATTCTTGAGTACAGATTAGCCACGCTTCTCCGTGACTTAGGTGGTCCATTTTTACACCGTGCGCAAATGAATCTATTATTTTTCCCCCGTCTTTTGACAAAAGTTTTTAACCTTATGACCGCCATGTCAAAAAGAAAATATGTGCCCTCGGCGCCAGGCTACTAAATATTCCTTAAAATCTGTAATGAAGTCGTGACCGGTGGCGTGCTGTGCACATTTCCGTATGTCATCTATACATGACTGTGGCGGTCAAAATGTTAACAATGTGGCCAATGGTCTGCCCTTTTTGAGTTTTTAGCAAATATCTCAAAATTCAGACGTCCTAGCTCAAAAATAAAGAAATTTTCATCCCCCCCTTGTGACAACACCCCCCGGGATTTTTGAGTACACATTAAAAGATGACCTCTAATTAACCATGACCGTGACCTTTTTCAAAATACGGGATTCTTGAGTACAGATTAGCCACGCTTCTCCGTGACTTAGGTGGTCCATTTTTACACCGTGCGCAACTGAATCTATTATTTTTCCCGCGTCTTTTGACCAAAGATTTTAACCTTATGACCGCCATGTCAAAAAGCAAATATGTGCCTTCGGCGCCAGGCTACGAAATATTCCTTAAAATCTGTAATGAAGTCGTGACCGGTGGCGTTCTGTGCACATTTCCGTCTGTCATCTATACATGACTGTGGCGGTCAAAATGTTAACAATGTGGCCAATGATATGCCCTTTTTGAGTTTTTAGCAAATATCTCAAAATTCAGACGTCCTAGCTCAAAAATAAAGAAATTTTCATCCCCCCCTTGTAACAACACCCCCCGGGATTCTTGAGTACACATTAAAAGATGACCTCTAATTAACCATGACCGTGACCTTTTTAAAAAAACGGGATTTTTGAGTACAGATTAGCCACGTTTCGCCGTGACTTAGGTAGTCCATTTTTACACCGTGCGCAACTAAATCTATCATTTTTACCGCATGTTTTGTCCGAAGTTTCTAACAATGTGGCCAATGGTATGCCCTTTTTGAGTTTTTAGCAAATATCTCAAAAACCAGACGTCCTAGCTCAAAAATAATGAATTTTTCATCCCCCCCTTGTGACAACACCCCCCGGGATTTTTGAGTACACATTAAAAGATGACCTCTAATTAACCATGACCGTGACCTTTTTCAAAATACGGGATTCTTGAGTACAGATTAGCCACGCTTCTCCGTGACTTAGGTGGTCCATTTTTACACCGTGCGCAAATGAATCTATTATTTTTCCCCCGTCTTTTGACAAAAGTTTTTAACCTTATGACCGCCATGTCAAAAAGCAAATATGTGCCCTCGGCGCCAGGCTACTAAATATTCCTTAAAATCTGTAATGAAGTCGTGACCGGTGGCGGGCTGTGCACATTTCCGTCTGTCATCTATACATGACTGTGGCGGTCAAAATGTTAACAATGTGGCCAATGGTCTGCCCTTTTTGAGTTTTTAGCAAATATCTCAAAATTCAGACGTCCTAGCTCAAAAATAAAGAAATTTTCATCCCCCCCTTGTGACAACACCCCCGGGATTTTTGAGTACACATTAAAAGATGACCTCTAATTAACCATGACCGTGACCTTTTTCAAAATACGGGATTCTTGAGTACAGATTAGCCACGCTTCTCCGTGACTTAGGTGGTCCATTTTTACACCGTGCGCAAATGAATCTATTATTTTTCCCCCGTCTTTTGACAAAAGTTTTTAACCTTATGACCACCATGTCAAAAAGCAAATATGTGCCTTCGGCGCCAGGCTACGAAATATTCCTTAAAATCTGTAATGAAGTCGTGACCGGTGGCGTGCTGTGCACATTTCCGTCTGTCATCTATACATGACTGTGGCGGTCAATAGGTTAACAATGTGGCCAATGGTATGCCCTTTTTGAGTTTTTAGCAAATATCTCAACAACTAGACGTTCTAGGTCAAAAATAATGAAATTTTAATTCCCCCCTTGTGATTACACCCCCCGGGGTTCTTGAGTACATATTAAAGGATGACCTCTAATTAACCATGACCGTGACCTTTTTGAAAAAACGGGATTCTTGAATACAGATTAGCCACGTTTCGTCGTGACTTAGGTAGTCCATTTTTACAACGTGCGCTACTAAATCTATCATTTTTCCCGCATGTTTTTTCCGAAGTTTTTAACCTTATGACCACCATGTCAAAAAGCAAATATGTGCCTTCGGCGCCAGGCTACGAATTAATCCTTAAAATCTGTAATGAAGTCGTGACCGGTGGCGTGCTGTGCACATTTCCGTCTGTCATCTACACATGACTGTGGCGGTCAATAAGTTAACAATGTGGCCAATGGTATGCCCTTTTTGAGTTTTTAGCAAATATCTCAAAAACCAGACGTCCTAGCTCAAAAATAATGAAATTTTCATCCCCCCCTTGTGACAACACCCCCCGGGATTCTTGAGTACACATTAAAAGATGACCTCTAATTAACCATGACCGTGACCTTTTTCAAAATACGGGATTCTTGAGTACAGATTAGCCACGCTTCTCCGTGACTTAAGTAGTCCATTTTTACACCGTGCACAACTGAATCCATCATTTTACTCGCGTCTTTTGACCGAAGTTTTTAACAGTGTGGCCAATGGTATGCCCTTTTTGAGTTTTTAGCAAATATCTCAAAAACCAGACGTCCTAGCTCAAAAATAAAGAAATTATCATCCCTTTCTTGTGACAGCACCCCCCGGGATTCGTGAGTACTCATTAAAAGATGACCTCTAATTAACCATGACCGTGACCTTTTTCAAAATACGGGATTCTTGAGTACAGATTAGCCACGCTTCTCCGTGACTTAGGTGGTCCATTTTTACACCGTGCGCTACTGAATCTATTATTTTTTCCCCCGTCTTTTGACCAAAGTTTATAACCTTATGACCGCCATGTCAAAAGGCAAATATGTGCCCTCGGCGCCAGGCTACTAAATATTCCTTAAAATCTGTAATGAAGTCGTGCCCGGTGGCGTGCTGTGCACATTTCCGTCTGTCATCTATACATGACTGTGGCGGTCAAAAGGTTAACAATGTGGTCAATGGTATGCCCTTTTTGAGTTTTTAGCAAATATCTCTAACACCAGACGTCCTAGGTCAAAAATAATGAAATTTTCATTCCCCCCTTGTGACAACACCCTCCAGGATTCTTGAGTACACATTAAAGGATAACCTCTGATTAACCATGACCGTGACTATTTTCAAAAAACGGGTTTTCTTGAGTACAGATTAGCCACGCTTCGCCGTGAGTTAGGTAGTCCATTTTTACACCGTGCGCAACTAAATCTATCATTTTTACCGCATGTTTTGTCCGAAGTTTCTAACAATGTGGCCAATGGTATGCCCTTTTTGAGTTTTTAGCAAATATCTCAAAAACCAGACGTCCTAGCTCAAAAATAATGAATTTTTCATCCCCCCCTTGTGATAACACCCCCCGGGATTTTTGAGTACAAATTAAAAGATGACCTCTAATTAACCATGACCGTGACCTTTTTCAAAATACGGGATTCTTGAGTACAGATAAGCCACGCTTCTCCGTGACTTAGGTGGTCCATTTTTACACCGTGCGCAAATGAATCTATTATTTTTCCCCCGTCTTTTGACAAAAGTTTTTAACCTTATGACCTACATGTCAAAAAGGAAATATGTGCCCTCGGCGCCAGGCTACTAAATATTCCTTAAAATCTGTAATGAAGTCGTGACCGGTGGCGTGCTGTGCGCATTTCCGTCTGTCATCTATACACGACTGTGGCGGTCAAAAGGTTAACAATGTGGCCAATGGTATGCCCTTTTTGAGTTTTTAGCAAATATCTCAAACACCAGACTTCCTAGCTCAAAAATAATGAAATTTTCATTCCCCCCTTGTGATAGCGGCCCCCGGGATACTTGAGTACACATTAAAGGATGTCCTCTAATTAACCATGACCGTGACCTTTTTAAAAAAACGGGATTTTTGAGTACAGATTAGCCACGTTTCGCCGTGACTTAGGTAGTCCATTTTTACACCGTGCGCAACTAAATCTATCATTTTTACCGCATGTTTTGTCCGAAGTTTCTAAAAATGTGGCCAATGGTATGCCCTTTTTGAGTTTTTAGCAAATATCACAAAAACCAGACGTCCTAGCTCAAAAATAATGAATTTTTCATCCCCCCCTTGTGACAACACCCCCCGGGATTTTTGAGTACACATTAAAAGATGACCTCTAATTAACCATGACCGTGACCTTTTTCAAAATACGGGATTCTTGAGTACAGATTAGCCACGCTTCTCCGTGACTTAGGTGGTCCATTTTTACACCGTGCGCAAATGAATCTATTATTTTTCCCCCGTCTTTTGACAAAAGTTTTTAACCTTATGACCGCCATGTCAAAAAGCAAATATGTGCCCTCGGCGCCAGGCTACTAAATATTCCTTAAAATCTGTAATGAAGTCGTGACCGGTGGCGGGCTGTGCACATTTCCGTCTGTCATCTATACATGACTGTGGCGGTCAAAATGTTAACAATGTGGCCAATGGTCTGCCCTTTTTGAGTTTTTAGCAAATATCTCAAAATTCAGACGTCCTAGCTCAAAAATAAAGAAATTTTCATCCCCCCCTTGTGACAACACCCCCGGGATTTTTGAGTACACATTAAAAGATGACCTCTAATTAACCATGACCGTGACCTTTTTCAAAATACGGGATTCTTGAGTACAGATTAGCCACGCTTCTCCGTGACTTAGGTGGTCCATTTTTACACCGTGCGCAAATGAATCTATTATTTTTCCCCCGTCTTTTGACAAAAGTTTTTAACCTTATGACCACCATGTCAAAAAGCAAATATGTGCCTTCGGCGCCAGGCTACGAAATATTCCTTAAAATCTGTAATGAAGTCGTGACCGGTGGCGTGCTGTGCACATTTCCGTCTGTCATCTATACATGACTGTGGCGGTCAATAGGTTAACAATGTGGCCAATGGTATGCCCTTTTTGAGTTTTTAGCAAATATCTCAACAACTAGACGTTCTAGGTCAAAAATAATGAAATTTTAATTCCCCCCTTGTGATTACACCCCCCGGGGTTCTTGAGTACATATTAAAGGATGACCTCTAATTAACCATGACCGTGACCTTTTTGAAAAAACGGGATTCTTGAATACAGATTAGCCACGTTTCGTCGTGACTTAGGTAGTCCATTTTTACAACGTGCGCTACTAAATCTATCATTTTTCCCGCATGTTTTTTCCGAAGTTTTTAACCTTATGACCACCATGTCAAAAAGCAAATATGTGCCTTCGGCGCCAGGCTACGAATTAATCCTTAAAATCTGTAATGAAGTCGTGACCGGTGGCGTGCTGTGCACATTTCCGTCTGTCATCTACACATGACTGTGGCGGTCAATAAGTTAACAATGTGGCCAATGGTATGCCCTTTTTGAGTTTTTAGCAAATATCTCAAAAACCAGACGTCCTAGCTCAAAAATAATGAAATTTTCATCCCCCCCTTGTGACAACACCCCCCGGGATTCTTGAGTACACATTAAAAGATGACCTCTAATTAACCATGACCGTGACCTTTTTCAAAATACGGGATTCTTGAGTACAGATTAGCCACGCTTCTCCGTGACTTAAGTAGTCCATTTTTACACCGTGCACAACTGAATCCATCATTTTACTCGCGTCTTTTGACCGAAGTTTTTAACAGTGTGGCCAATGGTATGCCCTTTTTGAGTTTTTAGCAAATATCTCAAAAACCAGACGTCCTAGCTCAAAAATAAAGAAATTATCATCCCTTTCTTGTGACAGCACCCCCCGGGATTCGTGAGTACTCATTAAAAGATGACCTCTAATTAACCATGACCGTGACCTTTTTCAAAATACGGGATTCTTGAGTACAGATTAGCCACGCTTCTCCGTGACTTAGGTGGTCCATTTTTACACCGTGCGCTACTGAATCTATTATTTTTTCCCCCGTCTTTTGACCAAAGTTTATAACCTTATGACCGCCATGTCAAAAGGCAAATATGTGCCCTCGGCGCCAGGCTACTAAATATTCCTTAAAATCTGTAATGAAGTCGTGCCCGGTGGCGTGCTGTGCACATTTCCGTCTGTCATCTATACATGACTGTGGCGGTCAAAAGGTTAACAATGTGGTCAATGGTATGCCCTTTTTGAGTTTTTAGCAAATATCTCTAACACCAGACGTCCTAGGTCAAAAATAATGAAATTTTCATTCCCCCCTTGTGACAACACCCTCCAGGATTCTTGAGTACACATTAAAGGATAACCTCTGATTAACCATGACCGTGACTATTTTCAAAAAACGGGTTTTCTTGAGTACAGATTAGCCACGCTTCGCCGTGAGTTAGGTAGTCCATTTTTACACCGTGCGCAACTAAATCTATCATTTTTACCGCATGTTTTGTCCGAAGTTTCTAACAATGTGGCCAATGGTATGCCCTTTTTGAGTTTTTAGCAAATATCTCAAAAACCAGACGTCCTAGCTCAAAAATAATGAATTTTTCATCCCCCCCTTGTGATAACACCCCCCGGGATTTTTGAGTACAAATTAAAAGATGACCTCTAATTAACCATGACCGTCACCTTTTTCAAAATACGGGATTCTTGAGTACAGATAAGCCACGCTTCTCCGTGACTTAGGTGGTCCATTTTTACACCGTGCGCAAATGAATCTATTATTTTTCCCCCGTCTTTTGACAAAAGTTTTTAACCTTATGACCTACATGTCAAAAAGGAAATATGTGCCCTCGGCGCCAGGCTACTAAATATTCCTTAAAATCTGTAATGAAGTCGTGACCGGTGGCGTGCTGTGCGCATTTCCGTCTGTCATCTATACACGACTGTGGCGGTCAAAAGGTTAACAATGTGGCCAATGGTATGCCCTTTTTGAGTTTTTAGCAAATATCTCAAACACCAGACTTCCTAGCTCAAAAATAATGAAATTTTCATTCCCCCCTTGTGATAGCGGCCCCCGGGATACTTGAGTACACATTAAAGGATGTCCTCTAATTAACCATGACCGTGACCTTTTTAAAAAAACGGGATTTTTGAGTACAGATTAGCCACGTTTCGCCGTGACTTAGGTAGTCCATTTTTACACCGTGCGCAACTAAATCTATCATTTTTACCGCATGTTTTGTCCGAAGTTTCTAAAAATGTGGCCAATGGTATGCCCTTTTTGAGTTTTTAGCAAATATCACAAAAACCAGACGTCCTAGCTCAAAAATAATGAATTTTTCATCCCCCCCTTGTGACAACACCCCCCGGGATTTTTGAGTACACATTAAAAGATGACCTCTAATTAACCATGACCGTGACCTTTTTCAAAATACGGGATTCTTGAGTACAGATTAGCCACGCTTCTCCGTGACTTAGGTGGTCCATTTTTACACCGTGCGCAAATGAATCTATTATTTTTCCCCCGTCTTTTGACAAAAGTTTTTAACCTTATGACCGCTATGTCAAAAAGCAAATATGTGCCCTCGGCGCCAGGCTACTATATATTCCTTAAAATCTGTAATGAAGTCGTGACCGGTGGCGTGCTGTGCACATTTTCGTCTGTCATCTATACATGACTGTGGCGGTCAAAATGTTAACAATGTGGCCAATGGTCTGCCCTTTTTGAGTTTTTAGCAAATATCTCAAAATTCAGACGTCCTAGCTCAAAAATAAAGAAATTTTCATCCCCCCCTTGTGACAACACCCCCCGGGATTTTCGAGTACACATTAAAAGATGACCTCTAATTAACCATGACCGTGACCTTTTTCAAAATACGGGATTCTTGAGTACAGATTAGCCACGCTTCTCCGTGACTTAGGTGGTCCATTTTTACACCGTGCGCAAATGAATCTATTATTTTTCCCCCGTCTTTTGACAAAAGTTTTTAACCTTATGACCACCATGTCAAAAAGCAAATATGTGCCTTCGGCGCCAGGCTACGAAATATTCCTTAAAATCTGTAAAGAAGTGGTGACCGGTGGCGTGCTGTGCACATTTCCGTCTGTCATCTATACATGACTGTGGCGGTCAATAGGTTAACAATGTGGCCAATGGTATGCCCTTTTTGAGTTTTTAGCAAATATCTCAACAACTAGACGTTCTAGGTCAAAAATAATGAAATTTTAATTCCCCCCTTGTGATTACACCCCCCGGGGTTCTTGAGTACATATTAAAGGATGACCTCTAATTAACCATGACCGTGACCTTTTTGAAAAAACGGGATTCTTGAATACAGATTAGCCACGTTTCGCCGTGACTTAGGTAGTCCATTTTTACAACGTGCGCTACTAAATCTATCATTTTTCCCGCATGTTTTTTCCGAAGTTTTTAACCTTATGACCACCATGTCAAAAAGCAAATATGTGCCTTCGGCGCCAGGCTACGAATTAATCCTTAAAATCTGTAATGAAGTCGTGACCGGTGGCGTGCTGTGCACATTTCCGTCTGTCATCTACACATGACTGTGGCGGTCAATAAGTTAACAATGTGGCCAATGGTATGCCCTTTTTGAGTTTTTAGCAAATATCTCAAAAACCAGACGTCCTAGCTCAAAAATAATGAAATTTTCATCCCCCCCTTGTGACAACACCCCCCGGGATTCTTGAGTACACATTAAAAGATGACCTCTAATTAACCATGACCGTGACCTTTTTCAAAATACGGGATTCTTGAGTACAGATTAGCCACGCTTCTCCGTGACTTAAGTAGTCCATTTTTACACCGTGCACAACTGAATCCATCATTTTACTCGCGTCTTTTGACCGAAGTTTTTAACAGTGTGGCCAATGGTATGCCCTTTTTGAGTTTTTAGCAAATATCTCAAAAACCAGACGTCCTAGCTCAAAAATAAAGAAATTATCATCCCTTTCTTGTGACAGCACCCCCCGGGATTCGTGAGTACTCATTAAAAGATGACCTCTAATTAACCATGACCGTGACCTTTTTCAAAATACGGGATTCTTGAGTACAGATTAGCCACGCTTCTCCGTGACTTAGGTGGTCCATTTTTACACCGTGCGCTACTGAATCTATTATTTTTTCCCCCGTCTTTTGACCAAAGTTTATAACCTTATGACCGCCATGTCAAAAGGCAAATATGTGCCCTCGGCGCCAGGCTACTAAATATTCCTTAAAATCTGTAATGAAGTCGTGCCCGGTGGCGTGCTGTGCACATTTCCGTCTGTCATCTATACATGACTGTGGCGGTCAAAAGGTTAACAATGTGGTCAATGGTATGCCCTTTTTGAGTTTTTAGCAAATATCTCTAACACCAGACGTCCTAGGTCAAAAATAATGAAATTTTCATTCCCCCCTTGTGACAACACCCTCCAGGATTCTTGAGTACACATTAAAGGATAACCTCTGATTAACCATGACCGTGACTATTTTCAAAAAACGGGTTTTCTTGAGTACAGATTAGCCACGCTTCGCCGTGAGTTAGGTAGTCCATTTTTACACCGTGCGCAACTAAATCTATCATTTTTACCGCATGTTTTGTCCGAAGTTTCTAACAATGTGGCCAATGGTATGCCCTTTTTGAGTTTTTAGCAAATATCTCAAAAACCAGACGTCCTAGCTCAAAAATAATGAATTTTTCATCCCCCCCTTGTGATAACACCCCCCGGGATTTTTGAGTACAAATTAAAAGATGACCTCTAATTAACCATGACCGTGACCTTTTTCAAAATACGGGATTCTTGAGTACAGATAAGCCACGCTTCTCCGTGACTTAGGTGGTCCATTTTTACACCGTGCGCAAATGAATCTATTATTTTTCCCCCGTCTTTTGACAAAAGTTTTTAACCTTATGACCTACATGTCAAAAAGGAAATATGTGCCCTCGGCGCCAGGCTACTAAATATTCCTTAAAATCTGTAATGAAGTCGTGACCGGTGGCGTGCTGTGCGCATTTCCGTCTGTCATCTATACACGACTGTGGCGGTCAAAAGGTTAACAATGTGGCCAATGGTATGCCCTTTTTGAGTTTTTAGCAAATATCTCAAACACCAGACTTCCTAGCTCAAAAATAATGAAATTTTCATTCCCCCCTTGTGATAGCGGCCCCCGGGATACTTGAGTACACATTAAAGGATGTCCTCTAATTAACCATGACCGTGACCTTTTAAAAAAACGGGATTTTTGAGTACAGATTAGCCACGTTTCGCCGTGACTTAGGTAGTCCATTTTTACACCGTGCGCAACTAAATCTATCATTTTTACCGCATGTTTTGTCCGAAGTTTCTAAAAATGTGGCCAATGGTATGCCCTTTTTGAGTTTTTAGCAAATATCTCAAAAACCAGACGTCCTAGCTCAAAAATAATGAATTTTTCATCCCCCCCTTGTGACAACACCCCCCGGGATTTTTGAGTACACATTAAAAGATGACCTCTAATTAACCATGACCGTGACCTTTTTCAAAATACGGGATTCTTGAGTACAGATTAGCCACGCTTCTCCGTGACTTAGGTGGTCCATTTTTACACCGTGCGCAAATGAATCTATTATTTTTCCCCCGTCTTTTGACAAAAGTTTTTAACCTTATGACCGCTATGTCAAAAAGCAAATATGTGCCCTCGGCGCCAGGCTACTAAATATTCCTTAAAATCTGTAATGAAGTCGTGACCGGTGGCGTGCTGTGCACATTTTCGTCTGTCATCTATACATGACTGTGGCGGTCAAAATGTTAACAATGTGGCCAATGGTCTGCCCTTTTTGAGTTTTTAGCAAATATCTCAAAATTCAGACGTCCTAGCTCAAAAATAAAGAAATTTTCATCCCCCCCTTGTGACAACACCCCCCGGGATTTTCGAGTACACATTAAAAGATGACCTCTAATTAACCATGACCGTGACCTTTTTCAAAATACGGGATTCTTGAGTACAGATTAGCCACGCTTCTCCGTGACTTAGGTGGTCCATTTTTACACCGTGCGCAAATGAATCTATTATTTTTCCCCCGTCTTTTGACAAAAGTTTTTAACCTTATGACCACCATGTCAAAAAGCAAATATGTGCCTTCGGCGCCAGGCTACGAAATATTCCTTAAAATCTGTAATGAAGTCGTGACCGGTGGCGTGCTGTGCACATTTCCGTCTGTCATCTATACATGACTGTGGCGGTCAATAGGTTAACAATGTGGCCAATGGTATGCCCTTTTTGAGTTTTTAGCAAATATCTCAACAACTAGACGTTCTAGGTCAAAAATAATGAAATTTTAATTCCCCCCTTGTGATTACACCCCCCGGGGTTCTTGAGTACATATTAAAGGATGACCTCTAATTAACCATGACCGTGACCTTTTTGAAAAAACGGGATTCTTGAATACAGATTAGCCACGTTTCGCCGTGACTTAGGTAGTCCATTTTTACAACGTGCGCAACTAAATCTATCATTTTTCCCGCATGTTTTGTCCGAAGTTTCTAACAATGTGGCCAATGGTATGCCCTTTTTGAGTTTTTAGCAAATATCTCAACAACTAGACGTCCGAGGTCAAAAATAATGAAATTTTCATTCCCCCCTTGTGATAACACCCCCCGGGATTCTTGAGTACACATTAAAGGATGTCCTCTAATTAACCATGACCGTGACCCTTTTCAAAATACGTGATTCTTGAGTACAGATTAGCCACGCTTCTCCGTGACTTAAGTAGTCCATTTTTACACCGTGCACAACTGAATCTATCATTTTTCTCGCGTCTTTTGACCGAAGTTTTTAACAATGTGGGCAATGGTATGCCCTTTTTGAGTTTTTAGCAAATATCTCAAAAACCAGACGTCCTAGCTCAAAAATAATGAATTTTTCATCCCCCCCTTGTGACCACACCCCCCGGGATTTTTGAGTACACATTAAAAGATGACCTCTAATTAACCATGACCGTGACCTTTTTCAAAATACGGGATTCTTGAGTACAGATTAGCCACGCTTCTCCGTGACTTAGGTGGTCCATTTTTACACCGTGCGCTACTGAATCTATTATTTTTCTCGCGTCTTTTGACCGAAGTTTTTAACAATGTGGCCAATGGTATGCCCTTTTTGAGTTTTTAGCAAATATCTCAAAAACCAGACGTCCTAGCTCAAAAATAAAATAAATTTTTCATCCCCTCCTTGTGACCACACCCCCCGGGATTTTTGAGTACACATTAAAAGATGACCTCTAATTAACCATGACCGTGACCCTTTTCAAAATACGTGATTCTTGAGTACAGATTAGCCACGCTTCTCCGTGACTTAAGTAGTCCATTTTTACACCGTGCACAATTGAATCTATCATTTTTCTCGCGTCTTTTGACCGAAGTTTTTAACAATGTGGCCAATGGTATGCCCTTTTTGAGTTCTTAGCAAATATCTCAAAAACCAGACGTCCTAGCTCAAAAATAATGAATTTTTCATCCCCCCCTTGTGACAACACCCCCCGGGATTTTTGAGTACACATTAAAAGATGACCTCTAATTAACCATGACCGTGACCTTTTTCAAAATACGGGATTCTTGAGTACAGATTAGCCACGCTTCTCCGTGACTTAGGTGGTCCATTTTTACACCGTGCGCAAATGAATCTATTATTTTTCCCCCGTCTTTTGACAAAAGTTTTTAACCTTATGACCGCTATGTCAAAAAGCAAATATGTGCCCTCGGCGCCAGGCTACTAAATATTCCTTAAAATCTGTAATGAAGTCATGACCGGTGGCGTGCTGTGCACATTTCCGTCTGTCATCTATACATGACTGTGGCGGTCAAAATGTTAACAATGTGGCCAATGGTCTGCCCTTTTTGAGTTTTTAGCAAATATCTCAAAATTCAGACGTCCTAGCTCAAAAATAAAGAAATTTTCATCCCCCCCTTGTGACAACACCCCCCGGGATTTTTGAGTACACATTAAAAGATGACCTCTAATTAACCATGACCGTGACCTTTTTCAAAATACGGGATTCTTGAGTACAGATTAGCCACGCTTCTCCGTGACTTAGGTGGTCCATTTTTACACCGTGCGCAAATGAATCTATTATTTTTCCCCCGTCTTTTGACAAAAGTTTTTAACCTTATGACCACCATGTCAAAAAGCAAATATGTGCCTTCGGCGCCAGGCTACGAAATATTCCTTAAAATCTGTAATGAAGTCGTGACCGGTGGCGTGCTGTGCACATTTCCGTCTGTCATCTATACATGACTGTGGCGGTCAATAGGTTAACAATGTGGCCAATGGTATGCCCTTTTTCAGTTTTTAGCAAATATCTCAACAACTAGACGTTCTAGGTAAAAATAATGAAATTTTAATTCCCCCCTTGTGATTACACCCCCCGGGGTTCTTGAGTAAATATTAAAGGATGACCTCTAATTAACCATGACCGTGACCTTTTTGAAAAAGCGGGATTCTTGAATACAGATTAGCCACGTTTCGCCGTGACTTAGGTAGTCCATTTTTACAACGTGCGCAACTAAATCTATCATTTTTCCCGCATGTTTTGTCCGAAGTTTCTAACAATGTGGCCAATGGTATGCCCTTTTTGAGTTTTTAGCAAATATCTCAACAACTAGACGTCCGAGGTCAAAAATAATGAAATTTTCATTCCCCCCTTGTGATAACACCCCCCGGGATTCTTGAGTACACATTAAAGGATGTCCTCTAATTAACCATGACCGTGACCCTTTTCAAAATACGTGATTCTTGAGTACAGATTAGCCACGCTTCTCCGTGACTTAAGTAGTCCATTTTTACACCGTGCACAACTGAATCTATCATTTTTCTCGCGTCTTTTGACCGAAGTTTTTAACAATGTGGGCAATGGTATGCCCTTTTTGAGTTTTTAGCAAATATCTCAAAAACCAGACGTCCTAGCTCAAAAATAATGAATTTTTCATCCCCCCCTTGTGACCACACCCCCCGGGATTTTTGAGTACACATTAAAAGATGACCTCTAATTAACCATGACCGTGACCATTTTCAAAATACGGGATTCTTGAGTACAGATTAGCCACGCTTCTCCGTGACTTAGGTGGTCCATTTTTACACCGTGCGCTACTGAATCTATTATTTTTCTCGCGTCTTTTGACCGAAGTTTTTAACAATGTGGCCAATGGTATGCCATTTTTGAGTTTTTAGCAAATATCTCAAAAACCAGACGTCCTAGCTCAAAAATAATGAATTTTTCATCCCCTCCTTGTGACCACACCCCATGGGATTTTTGAGTACACATTAAAAGATGACCTCTAATTAACCATGACCGTGACCCTTTTCAAAATACGTGATTCTTGAGTACAGATTAGCCACGCTTCTCCGTGACTTAAGTAGTCCATTTTTACACCGTGCACAATTGAATCTATCATTTTTCTCGCGTCTTTTGACCGAAGTTTTTAACAATGTGGCCAATGGTATGCCCTTTTTGAGTTTTTAGCAAATATCTCAAAAACCAGACGTCCTAGATCAAAAATAATGAATTTTTCATCCCCCCCTTGTGACAACACCCCCCGGGATTTTTGAGTACACATTAAAAGATGACCTCTAATTACCCATGACCGTGACCTTTTTTAAAATACGGGATTCTTGAGTACAGATTAGCCACGCTTCTCCGTGACTTAGGTGGTCCATTTTTATACCGTGCGCAAATGAATCTATTATTTTTCCCCCGTCTTTTGACCAAAGTTTTTAACCTTATGACCGCCATGTCAAAAAGCAAATATGTGCCCTCGGCGCCAGGCTACTAAATATTCCTTAAAATCTGTAATGAAGTCGTGACCGGTGGCGTGCTGTGCACATTTCCGTCTGTCATCTATACATGACTGTGGCGGTCAAAAGGTTAACAATGTGGCCAATGGTATGCCCCTTTTGAGTTTTTAGCAAATATCTCAAAAACCAGACGTACTAGCTCAAAAATAATGAATCTTGCATCCCTCTTGTGACAACACCCCTGGAAACTCTTGATTACACATTAAAGAATAACCTCTTATTAAGCATGACCGTGACCTTTTTAAAAATACGGGATTCTTGGGTACAGATAAGCCACGCTTCTCCGTTACTTAGGTGGTCCATTTTCACACCGTGCGCAACTGAATCTATTACTTTTCCCGCGTCTTTTGACCAAAGTTTTTAACCTTATGACCACCATGTCAAAAAGCAAATATGTGCCTTCGGCGCCAGGCTACGAATTATTCCTTAAAATCTGTAATGAAGTCGTGACCGGTGGCGTGCTGTGCACATTTCCGTCTGTCATCTATACATGACTGTGGCGGTCAATAGGTTAACAATGTGGCCAATGGTATGCCCTTTTTGAGTTTTTAACAAATATCTCAAAAACCAGACGTCCTAGCTCAAAAATAATGAAATTTTCATCCCCCCCTTGTGACAACAACCCCCGGGATTCTTGAGTACACATTAAAAGATGACCTCTAATTAACCATGACCGTGACCTTTTTCAAAATACGGGATTCTTGATTACAGATTAGCCACGCTTCTCCGTGACTTAAGTAGTTCATTTTTACACCGTGCACAACTGAATCCATCATTTTACTCGCGTCTTTTGACCGAAGTTTTTAACAATGTGGCCAATGGTATGCCCTTTTTGAGTTTTTAGCAAATATCTCAAAAACCAGACGTCCTAGCTCAAAAATAAAGAAATTTTCATGCCCCCCTTGTGACAACACCCCCCGGGATTCTTGAGTACACATTAAAAGATGACCTCTAATTAACCATGACCGTGACCTTTTTCAAAATACGGGATTCTTGAGTACAGATTAGCCTCGCTTCTCCGTGACTTAAGTAGTCCATTTTTACACCGTGCACAACTGAATCTATCAATTTTCTCGCGTCTTTTGACCGAAAATTTTAACAATGTGGCCAATAGTATGCCCTTTTTGAGTTTTTAGCAAATATCTCAAAAACCAGACGTCCTAGCTCAAAAATAATTAAATTTTCATCCCCCCCTTGTGACAACACCTCCGGAAACTCTTGAATACACATTAAAGAATGACCTCTTATTAACCATGACCGTGACCTTTTTCAAAATACGGGATTCTTGAGTACAGATTAGCCACGCTTCTCCGTGACTTAAGTAGTCCATTTTTACACCGTGCACAACTGAATCTATCAATTTTCTCGCGTCTTTTGACCGAAAATTTTAACAATGTGGCCAATAGTATGCCCTTTTTGAGTTTTTAGCAAATATCTCAAAAACCAGACGTCCTAGCTCAAAAATAATTAAATTTTCATCCCCCCCTTGTGACAACACCTCCGGAAACTCTTGAATACACATTAAAGAATGACCTCTTATTAACCATGACCGTGACCTTTTTCAAAATACGGGATTCTTGAGTACAGATTAGCCACGCTTCTCCGTGACTTAGGTGGTCCATTTTTACACCGTGCGCAACTGAATCTATTATTTTTCCCGCGTCTTTTGACCAAAGATTTTAACCTTATGACCGCCATGTCAAAAAGCAAATATGTGCCTTCGGCGCCAGGCTACGAAATATTCCTTAAAATCAGTAATGAAGTCGTGACCGGTGGCGTTCTGTGCACATTTCCGTCTGTCATCTATACATGACTGTGGCGGTCAAAATGTTAACAATGTGGCCAATGGTCTGCCCTTTTTGAGTTTTTAGCAAATATCTCAAAATTCAGACGTCCTAGCTCAAAAATAAAGAAATTTTCATCCCCCCCTTGTAACAACACCCCCCGGGATTCTTGAGTACACATTAAAAGATGACCTCTAATTAACCATGACCGTGACCTTTTTCAAAATACGGGATTCTTGAGTACAGATTAGCCACGCTTCTCCGTGTCTTAGGTGGTCCATTTTTACACCGTGCGCAAATGAATCTATTATTTTTTTTCCGTCTTTTGACCAAAGTTTTTAACCTTATGACCGTCATGTCAAAAAGCAAATATGGGCCTTCGGCGCCAGGCTACGAAATATTCCTTAAAATCAGTAATGAAGTCGTGACCGGTGGCGTTCTGTGCACATTTCCGTCTGTCATCTATACATGACTGTGGCGGTCAAAATGTTAACAATGTGGCCAATGGTCTGCCCTTTTTGAGTTTTTAGCAAATATCTCAAACACCAGACGTCCTAGCTCAAAAATAATGAAATCTTCATCCCCCCCTTGTGACAACACCCCCCGGGATTCTTGAGTACACATTAAAGGATGTCCTCTAATTAACCATGACCGTGACCTTTTTCAAAATACGGGATTCTTGAGTGCAGATTAGCCACGCTTCTCCGTGACTTAAGTAGTCCATTTTTACACCGTGCACAACCGAATCTATCATTTTACTCGCGTCTTTTGACCGAAGTTTTTAACAATGTGGCCAATGGTATGCCCTTTTGAGTTTTTAGCAAATATCTCAAAAACCAGACGTCCTAGCTCAAAAATAATGAAATCTTCATCCCCCGCTTGTGACAACACCCCCCGGGATTCTTGAGTACACATTAAAGGATGTCCTCTAATTAACCATGACCGTGATCTTTTTCAAAATACGGGATTCTTGAGTGCAGATTAGCCACGCTTCTCCGTGACTTAAGTAGTCCATTTTTACACCGTGCACAACTGAATCTATCATTTTACTCGCGTCTTTTGACCGAAGTTTTTAACAATGTGGCCAATGGTATGCCCTTTTGAGTTTTTAGCAAATATCTCAAAAACCAGACGTCCTAGCTCAAAAATAAAGAAATTATCATCCCTTTCTTGTGACAGCACCCCCCGGGATTCGTGAGTACTCATTAAAAGATGACCTCTAATTACCCATGACCGTGACCTTTTTTAAAATACGGGATTCTTGAGTACAGATTAGCCACGCTTCTCCGTGACTTAGTTGGTCCATTTTTACACCGTGCGCAAATGAATCTATTATTTTTCCCCCTTCTTTTGACCAAAGTTTTTAACCTTATGACCGCCATGTCAAAAAGCAAATATGTGCCCTCGGCGCCAGGCTACTAAATATTCCTTAAAATCTGTAATGAAGTCGTGACCGGTGGCGTGCTGTGCACATTTCCGTCTGTCATCTATTCATGACTGTGGCGGTCAAAAGGTTAACAATGTGGCCAATGGTATGCCCTTTTTGAGTTTTTAGCAAATATCTCAAAAACCAGACGTACTAGTTCAAAAATAATGAATCTTTCATCCCCCTTGTGACAACACCCCTGGAAACTCTTGATTACAAATTAAAGAATAACCTCTTATTAAGCATGACCGTGACCTTTTTAAAAATACGGGATTCTTGGGTACAGATAAGCCACGCTTCTCCGTTACTTAGGTGGTCCATTTTCACACCGTGCGCAACTGAATCTATTACTTTTCCCGCGTCTTTTGACCAAAGTTTTTAACCTTATGACCACCATGTCAAAAAGCAAATATGTGCCTTCGGCGCCAGGCTACGAATTAATCCTTAAAATCTGTAATGAAGTCGTGACCGGTGGCGTGCTGTGCACATTTCCGTCTGTCATCTACACATGACTGTGGCGGTCAATAAGTTAACAATGTGGCCAATGGTATGCCCTTTTTGAGTTTTTAGCAAATATCTCAAAAACCAGACGTCCTAGCTCAAAAATAATGAATTTTTCATCCCCCCCTTGTGACAACACCCCCCGGGATTCTTGAGTACACATTAAAAGATGACCTTTAATTAACCATGACCGTGACCTTTTTCAAAATACGGGATTCTTGAGTACAGATTAGCCACGCTTCTCCGTGACTTAAGTAGTCCATTTTTACACCGTGCACAACTGAATCCATCATTTTACTCGCGTCTTTTGACCGAAGTTTTTAACAGTGTGGCCAATGGTATGCCCTTATTGAGTTTTTAGCAAATATCTCAAAAACCAGACGTCCTAGCTCAAAAATAAAGAAATTTTCATGCCCCCCTTGTGACAACACCCCCCGGGATTCTTGAGTACACATTAAAAGATGACCTCTAATTAACCATGACCGTGACCTTTTTCAAAATACGGGATTCTTGAGTACAGATTAGCCACGCTTCTCCGTGACTTAAGTAGTCCATTTTTACACCGTGCACAACTGAATCTATCAATTTTCTCGCGTCTTTTGACCGAAAATTTTAACAATGTGGCCAATAGTATGCCCTTTTTGAGTTTTTAGCAAATATCTCAAAAACCAGACGTCCTAGCTCAAAAATAATTAAATTTTCATACCCCCCTTGTGACAACACCTCCGGAAACTCTTGAATACACATTAAAGAATGACCTCTTATTAACCATGACCGTGACCTTTTTCAAAATACGGGATTCTTGAGTACAGATTAGCCACGCTTCTCCGTGACTTAGGTGGTCCATTTTTACACCGTGCGCAACTGAATCTATTATTTTTCCCGCGTCTTTTGACCAAAGATTTTAACCTTATGACCGCCATGTCAAAAAGCAAATATGTGCCTTCGGCGCCAGGCTACGAAATATTCCTTAAAATCAGTAATGAAGTCGTGACCGGTGGCGTTCTGTGCACATTTCCGTCTGTCATCTATACATGACTGTGGCGGTCAAAATGTTAACAATGTGGCCAATGGTCTGCCCTTTTTGAGTTTTTAGCAAATATCTCAAAATTCAGACGTCCTAGCTCAAAAATAAAGAAATTTTCATCCCCCCCTTGTAACAACACCCCCCGGGATTCTTGAGTACACATTAAAAGATGACCTCTAATTAACCATGACCGTGACCTTTTTCAAAATACGGGATTCTTGAGTACAGATTAGCCACGCTTCTCCGTGTCTTAGGTGGTCCATTTTTACACCGTGCGCAAATGAATCTATTATTTTTTTTCCGTCTTTTGACCAAAGTTTTTAACCTTATGACCGTCATGTCAAAAAGCAAATATGTGCCCTCGGCGCCAGGCTACTAAATATTCCTTAAAATCTGTAATGAAGTCGTGACCGGTGGCGTGCTGTGCACATTTCCGTCTGTCATCTATACATGACTGTGGCGGTCAAAAGGTTAACAATGTGGCCAATGGTATGCCCTTTTTGAGTTTTTAGCAAATATCTCAATCACCAGACGTCCTAGCTCAAAAATAATGAAATCTTCATCCCCCCCTTGTGACAACACCCCCCGGGATTCTTGAGTACACATTAAAGGATGTCCTCTAATTAACCATGACCGTGACCTTTTTCAAAATACGGGATTCTTGAGTGCAGATTAGCCACGCTTCTCCGTGACTTAAGTAGTCCATTTTTACACCGTGCACAACTGAATCTATCATTTTACTCGCGTCTTTTGACCGAAGTTTTTAACAATGTGGCCAATGGTATGCCCTTTTGAGTTTTTAGCAAATATCTAAAAAACCAGACGTCCTAGCTCAAAAATAATGAAATCTTCATCACCCCCTTGTGACAACACCCCCCGGGATTCTTGAGTACACATTAAAGGATGTCCTCTAATTAACCATGACCGTGATCTTTTTCAAAATACTGGATTCTTGAGTGCAGATTAGCCACGCTTCTCCGTGACTTAAGTAGTCCATTTTTACACCGTGCACAACTGAATCTATCATTTTACTCGCGTCTTTTGACCGAAGTTTTTAACAATGTGGCCAATGGTATGCCCTTTTGAGTTTTTAGCAAATATCTCAAAAACCAGACGTCCTAGCTCAAAAATAATGAATTTTTCATCCCCCCCTTGTGACAACACCCCCCGGGATTTTTGAGTACACATTAAAAGATGACCTCTAATTACCCATGACCGTGACCTTTTTTAAAATACGGGATTCTTGAGTACAGATTAGCCACGCTTCTCCGTGACTTAGGTGGTCCATTTTTACACCGTGCGCAAATGAATCTATTATTTTTCCCCCTTCTTTTGACCAAAGTTTTTAACCTTATGACCGCCATGTCAAAAAGCAAATATGTGCCCTCGGCGCCAGGCTACGAATTATTCCTTAAAATCTGTAATGAAGTCGTGACCGGTGGCGTGCTGTGCACATTTCCGTCTGTCATCTACACATGACTGTGGCGGTCAATAAGTTAACAATGTGGCCAATGGTATGCCCTTTTTGAGTTTTTAGCAAATATCTCAAAAACCAGACGTCCTAGCTCAAAAATAATGAAATTTTCATCCCCCCCTTGTGACAACACCCCCCGGGATTCTTGAGTACACATTAAAAGATGACCTTTAATTAACCATGACCGTGACCTTTTTCAAAATACAGGATTCTTGAGTACAGATTAGCCACGCTTCTCCGTGACTTAAGTAGTCCATTTTTACACCGTGCACAACTGAATCCATCATTTTACTCGCGTCTTTTGACCGAAGTTTTTAACAGTGTGGCCAATGGTATGCCCTTTTTGAGTTTTTAGCAAATATCTCAAAAACCAGACGTCCTAGCTCAAAAATAAAGAAATTTTCATGCCCCCCTTGTGACAACACCTCCGGAAACTCTTGAATACACATTAAAGAATGACCTCTTATTAACCATGACCGTGACCTTTTTCAAAATACGGGATTCTTGAGTACAGATTAGCCACGTTTCGCCGTGACTTAGGTAGTCCATTTTTACAACGTGCGCAACTAAATCTACATTTTTACACCGTGCGCAAATGAATCTATTATTTTTTTTCCGTCTTTCGACCAAAGTTTTTAACCTTATGACCGCCATGTCAAAAAGCAAATATGTGCCCTCGGCGCCAGGCTACTAAATATTCCTTAAAATCTGTAATGAAGTCGTGACCGGTGGCGTGCTGTGCACATTTCCGTCTGTCATCTAAACATGACTGTGGCGGTCAAAAGGTTAACAATGTGGCCAATGGTATGCCCTTTTTGAGTTTTTAGCAAATATCTCAAACACCAGACGTCCTAGGTCAAAAATAATGAAATTTTCATTCCCCCCCTTGTGACAACACCCCCCGGGATTCTTAAGTACACATTAAAGGATAACCTCTGATTAACCATAACCGTGACCTTTTTCAAAAAACGGGATTCTTGAGTACAGATTAGCCACGCTTCGCCGTGAGTTAGGTAGTCCATTATAACACCGTGCGCAACTAAATCTATCATTTTTACCTCATGTTTTGTCCGAAGTTTCTAACAATGTGGCCAATGGTATGCCCTTTTTGAGTTTTTAGCAAATATCTCAAAAACCAGACGTCCTAGCTCAAAAATAATGAAATCTTCATCCCCCCCTTGTGACAACACCCCCCGGGATTCTTGAGTACACATTAAAGGATGTCCTCTAATTAACCATGACCGTGACCTTTTTCAAAATACGGGATTCTTGAGTGCAGATTAGCCACGCTTCTCCGTGACTTAAGTAGTCCATTTTTACACCGTGCACAACTGAATCTATCATTTTACTCGCGTCTTTTGACCGAAAATTTTAACAATGTGGCCAATGGTATGCCGTTTTGAGTTTTTAGCAAATATCTCAAAAACCAGACGTCCTAGCTCAAAAATAATGAATTTTTCATCCCCCCCTTGTGACAACACCCCCCGGGATTTTTGAGTACACATTAAAAGATGACCTCTAATTACCCATGACCGTGACCTTTTTTAAAATACGGGATTCTTGAGTACAGATTAGCCACGCTTCTCCGTGACTTAGGTGGTCCATTTTTACACCGTGCGCAAATGAATCTATTATTTTTCCCCCGTCTTTTGACCAAAGTTTTTAACCTTATGACCGCCATGTCAAAAAGCAAATATGTGCCCTCGGCGCCAGGCTACTAAATATTCCTTAAAATCTGTAATGAAGTCGTGACCGGTGGCGTGCTGTGCACATTTCCGTCTGTCATCTATTCATGACTGTGGCGGTCAAAAGGTTAACAATGTGGCCAATGGTATGCCCTTTTTGAGTTTTTAGCAAATATCTCAAAAACCAGACGTACTAGTTCAAAAATAATGAACCTTTCATCCCCCTTGTGACAACACCCCTGGAAACTCTTGATTACACATTAAAGAATAACCTCTTATTAAGCATGACCGTGACCTACTAAATATTCCTTAAAATCTGTAATGAAGTCGTGACCGGTGGCGTGCTGTGCACATTTCCGTCTGTCATCTATTCATGACTGTGGCGGTCAAAAGGTTAACAATGTGGCCAATGGTATGCCCTTTTTGAGTTTTTAGCAAATATCTCAAACACCAGACGTCCTAGCTCAAAAATAATGAAATTTTCATTCCCCCCTTGTGATAGCGGCCCCCGGGATACTTGAGTACACATTAAAGGATGTCCTCTAATTAACCATGACCGTGACCTTTTAAAAAAAACGGGATTTTTAAGTACAGATTAGCCACGTTTCGCCGTGAATTAGGTAGTCCATTTTTACACCGTGCGCAACTAAATCTATCATTTTTACCGCATGTTTTGTCCGAAGTTTCTAACAATGTGGCCAATGGTATGCCCCTTTTTGAGTTTTTAGCAAATATCTCAAAAACCAGACGTCCTTGCTCAAAAATAATGAATTTTTCATCCCCCCCTTGTGACAACACCCCCCGGGATTTTTGAGTACACATTAAAAGATGACCTCTAATTAACCATGACCGTGACCTTTTTCAAAATACGGGATTCTTGAGTACAGATTAGCCACGCTTCTCCGTGACTTAGGTGGTCCATTTTTACACCGTGCGCAAATGAATCTATTATTTTTCCCCCGTCTTTTGACAAAAGTTTTTAACCTTATGACCGCTATGTCAAAAAGCAAATATGTGCCCTCGGCGCCAGGCTACTAAATATTCCTTAAAATCTGTAATGAAGTCGTGACCGGTGGCGTGCTGTGCACATTTCCGTCTGTCATCTATACATGACTGTGGCGGTCAAAATGTTAACAATGTGGCCAATGGTCTGCCCTTTTTGAGTTTTTAGCAAATATCTCAAAATTCAGACGTCCTAGCTCAAAAATAAAGAAATTTTCATCCCCCCCTTGTGACAACACCCCCCGGGATTTTTGAGTACACATTAAAAGATGACCTCTAATTAACCATGACCGTGACCTTTTTCAAAATACGGGATTCTTGAGTACAGATTAGCCACGCTTCTCCGTGACTTAGGTGGTCCATTTTTACACCGTGCGCAAATGAATTTATTATTTTTCCCCCGTCTTTTGACAAAAGTTTTTAACCTTATGACCACCATGTCAAAAAGCAAATATGTGCCTTCGGCGCCAGGCTACGAAATATTCCTTAAAATCTGTAATGAAGTCGTGACCGGTGGCGTGCTGTGCACATTTCCGTCTGTCATCTATACATGACTGTGGCGGTCAATAGGTTAACAATGTGGCCAATGGTATGCCCTTTTTGAGTTTTTAGCAAATATCTCAACAACTAGACGTTCTAGGTCAAAAATAATGAAATTTTAATTCCCCCCTTGTGATTACACCCCCCGGGGTTCTTGAGTACATATTAAAGGATGACCTCTAATTAACCATGACCGTGACCTTTTTGAAAAAACGGGATTCTTGAATACAGATTAGCCACGTTTCGCCGTGACTTAGGTAGTCCATTTTTACAACGTGCGCAACTAAATCTATCATTTTTCCCGCATGTTTTGTCCGAAGTTTTTAACCTTATGACCACCATGTCAAAAAGCAAATATGTGCCTTCGGCGCCAGGCTACGAATTATTCCTTAAAATCTGTAATGAAGTCGTGACCGGTGGCGTGCTGTGCACATTTCCGTCTGTCATCTACACATGACTGTGGCGGTCAATACTTTAACAATGTGGCCAATGGTATGCCATTTTTGAGTTTTTAGCAAATATCTCTAACACCAGACGTCCTAGGTCAAAAATAATGAAATTTTCATTCCCCCCTTGTGACAACACCCTCCAGGATTCTTGAGTACACATTAAAGGATAACCTCTGATTAACCATGACCGTGACTATTTTCAAAAAACGGGTTTTCTTGAATACAGATTAGCCACGCTTCGCCGTGAGTTAGGTAGTCCATTTTTACACCGTGCGCAACTAAATCTATCATTTTTACCGCATGTTTTGTCCGAAGTTTCTAACAATGTGGCCAATGGTATGCCCTTTTTGAGTTTTTAGCAAATATCTCAAAAACCAGACGTCCTAGCTCAAAAATAATGAATTTTTCATCCCCCCATTGTGATAACACCCCCCGGGATTTTTGAGTACAAATTAAAAGATGACCTCTAATTAACCATGACCGTGACCTTTTTCAAAATACGGGATTCTTGAGTACAGATTAGCCACGCTTCTCCGTGACTTAGGTGGTCCATTTTTACACCGTGCGCAAATGAATCTAATATTTTTCCCCCGTCTTTTGACAAAAGTTTTTAACCTTATGACCTACATGTCAAAAAGGAAATATGTGCCCTCGGCGCCAGGCTACTAAATATTCCTTAAAATCTGTAATGAAGTCGTGACCGGTGGCGTGCTGTGCACATTTCCGTCTGTCATCTACACATGACTGTGGCGGTCAATAAGTTAACAATGTGGCCAATGGTATGCCCTTTTTGAGTTTTTAGCAAATATCTCAAAAACCAGACGTCCTAGCTCAAAAATAATGAAATTTTCATCCCCCCCTTGTGACAACACCCCCCGGGATTCTTGAGTACACATTAAAAGATGACCTTTAATTAACCATGACCGTGACCTTTTTCAAAATACGGGATTCTTGAGTACAGATTAGCCACGCTTCTCCGTGACTTAAGTAGTCCATTTTTACACCGTGCACAACTGAATCCATCATTTTACTCGCGTCTTTTGACCGAAGTTTTTAACAGTGTGGCCAATGGTATGCCCTTTTTGAGTTTTTAGCAAATATCTCAAAAACCAGACGTCCTAGCTCAAAAATAAAGAAATTTTCATGCCCCCCTTGTGACAACACCCCCCGGGATTCTTGAGTACACATTAAAAGATGACCTCTAATTAACCATGACCGTGACCTTTTTCAAAATACGGGATTCTTGAGTACAGATTAGCCACGCTTCTCCGTGACTTAAGTAGTCCATTTTTACACCGTGCACAACTGAATCTATCAATTTTCTCGCGTCTTTTGACCGAAAATTTTAACAATGTGGCCAATAGTATGCCCTTTTTGAGTTTTTAGCAAATATCTCAAAAACCAGACGTCCTAGCTCAAAAATAATTAAATTTTCATCCCCCCCTTGTGACAACACCTCCGGAAACTCTTGAATACACATTAAAGAATGACCTCTTATTAACCATGACCGTGACCTTTTTCAAAATACGGGATTCTTGAGTACAGATTAGCCACGCTTCTCCGTGACTTAGGTGGTCCATTTTTACACCGTGCGCAACTGAATCTATTATTTTTCCCGCGTCTTTTGACCAAAGATTTTAACCTTATGACCGCCATGTCAAAAAGCAAATATGTGCCTTCGGCGCCAGGCTACGAAATATTCCTTAAAATCAGTAATGAAGTCGTGACCGGTGGCGTTCTGTGCACATTTCCGTCTGTCATCTATACATGACTGTGGCGGTCAAAATGTTAACAATGTGGCCAATGGTCTGCCCTTTTTGAGTTTTTAGCAAATATCTCAAAATTCAGACGTCCTAGCTCAAAAATAAAGAAATTTTCATCCCCCCCTTGTAACAACACCCCCCGGGATTCTTGAGTACACATTAAAAGATGACCTCTAATTAACCATGACCGTGACCTTTTTCAAAATACGGGATTCTTGAGTACAGATTAGCCACGCTTCTCCGTGTCTTAGGTGGTCCATTTTTACACCGTGCGCAAATGAATCTATTATTTTTTTTCCGTCTTTTGACCAAAGTTTTTAACCTTATGACCGTCATGTCAAAAAGCAAATATGTGCCCTCGGCGCCAGGCTACTAAATATTCCTTAAAATCTGTAATGAAGTCGTGACCGGTGGCGTGCTGTGCACATTTCCGTCTGTCATCTATACATGACTGTGGCGGTCAAAAGGTTAACAATGTGGCCAATGGTATGCCCTTTTTGAGTTTTTAGCAAATATCTCAAACACCAGACGTCCTAGCTCAAAAATAATGAAATCTTCATCCCCCCCTTGTGACAACACCCCCCGGGATTCTTGAGTACACATTAAAGGATGTCCTCTAATTAACCATGACCGTGACCTTTTTTAAAATACGGGATTCTTGAGTGCAGATTAGCCACGCTTCTCCGTGACTTAAGTAGTCCATTTTTACACCGTGCACAACTGAATCTATCATTTTACTCGCGTCTTTTGACCGAAGTTTTTAACAATGTGGCCAATGGTATGCCCTTTTGAGTTTTTAGCAAATATCTCAAAAACCAGACGTCCTAGCTCAAAAATAATGAAATCTTCATCACCCCCTTGTGACAACACCCCCCGGGATTCTTGAGTACACATTAAAGGATGTCCTCTAATTAACCATGACCGTGATCTTTTTCAAAATACGGGATTCTTGAGTGCAGATTAGCCACGCTTCTCCGTGACTTAAGTAGTCCATTTTTACACCGTGCACAACTGAATCTATCATTTTACTCGCGTCTTTTGACCGAAGTTTTTAACAATGTGGCCAATGGTATGCCCTTTTGAGTTTTTAGCAAATATCTCAAAAACCAGACGTCCTAGCTCAAAAATAATGAATTTTTCATCCCCCCCTTGTGACAACACCCCCCGGGATTTTTGAGTACACATTAAAAGATGACCTCTAATTACCCATGACCGTGACTTTTTTTAAAATACGGGATTCTTGAGTACAGATTAGCCACGCTTCTCCGTGACCTAAGTGGTCCATTTTTACACCGTGCGCAAATGAATCTATTATTTTTCCCCCTTCTTTTGACCAAAGTTTTTAACCTTATGACCGCCATGTCAAAAAGCAAATATGTGCCCTCGGCGCCAGGCTACTAAATATTCCTTAAAATCTGTAATGAAGTCGTGACCGGTGGCGTGCTGTGCACATTTCCGTCTGTCATCTATTCATGACTGTGGCGGTCAAAAGGTTAACAATGTGGCCAATAGTATGCCCTTTTTGAGTTTTTAGCAAATATCTCAAAAACCAGACGTACTAGTTCAAAAATAATGAATCTTTCATCCCCCTTGTGACAACACCCCTGGAAACTCTTGATTACACATTAAAGAATAACCTCTTATTAAGCATGACCGTGACTTTTTTAAAAATACGGGATTCTTGGGTACAGATAAGCCACGCTTCTCCGTTACTTAGGTGGTCCATTTTCACACCGTGCGCAACTGAATCTATTACTTTTCCCGCGTCTTTTGACCAAAGTTTTTAACCTTATGACCACCATGTCAAAAAGCAAATATGTGCCTTCGGCGCCAGGCTACGAATTATTCCTTAAAATCTGTAATAAAGTCGTGACCGGTGGCGTGCTGTGCACATTTCCGTCTGTCATCTACACATGACTGTGGCGGTCAATAAGTTAACAATGTGGCCAATGGTATGCCCTTTTTGAGTTTTTAGCAAATATCTCAAAAACCAGACGTCCTAGCTCAAAAATAATGAAATTTTCATCCCCCCCTTGTGACAACACCCCCCGGGATTCTTGAGTACACATTAAAAGATGACCTTTAATTAACCATGACCGTGACCTTTTTCAAAATACGGGATTCTTGAGTACAGATTAGCCACGCTTCTCCGTGACTTAAGTAGTCCATTTTTACACCGTGCACAACTGAATCCATCATTTTACTCGCGTCTTTTGACCGAAGTTTTTAACAGTGTGGCCAATGGTATGCCCTTTTTGAGTTTTTAGCAAATATCTCAAAAACCAGACGTCCTAGCTCAAAAATAATTAAATTTTCATTCCCCCCTTGTGATAGCGGCCCCCGGGATACTTGAGTACACATTAAAGGATGTCCTCTAATTAACCATGACCGTGACCTTTTTAAAAACACGGGATTTTTGAGTACAGATTAGCCACGTTTCGCCGTGACTTAGGTAGTCCATTTTTACACCGTGCGCAACTAAATCTATCATTTTTCCCGCATGTTTTGTCCGAAGTTTCTAACAATGTGGCCAATGGTATGCCCTTTTTGAGTTTTTAGCAAATATCTCAACAACTAGACGTCCGAGGTCAAAAATAATGAAATTTTCATTCCCCCCTTGTGATAACACCCCCCGGGATTCTTGAGTACACATTAAAGGATGTCCTCTAATTAACCATGACCGTGACCCTTTTCAAAATACGTGATTCTTGAGTACAGATTAGCCACGCTTCTCCGTGACTTAAGTAGTCCATTTTTACACCGTGCACAACTGAATCTATCATTTTTCTCGCGTCTTATGACCGAAGTTTTTAACAATGTGGGCAATGGTATGCCCTTTTTGAGTTTTTAGCAAATATCTCAAAAACCAGACGTCCTAGCTCAAAAATAATGAATTTTTCATCCCCCCCTTGTGACCACACCCCCCGGGATTTTTGAGTACACATTAAAAGATGACCTCTAATTAACCATGACCGTGACCTTTTTCAAAATACGGGATTCTTGAGTACAGATTAGCCACGCTTCTCCGTGACTTAGGTGGTCCATTTTTACACCGTGCGCTACTGAATCTATTATTTTTCTCGCGTCTTTTGACCGAAGTTTTTAACAATGTGGCCAATGGTATGCCCTTTTTGAGTTTTTAGCAAATATCTCAAAAACCAGACGTCCTAGCTCAAAAATAATGAATTTTTCATCCCCTCCTTGTGACCACACCCCCCGGGATTTTTGAGTACACATTAAAAGATGACCTCTAATTAACCATGACCGTGACCCTTTTCAAAATACGTGATTCTTGAGTACAGATTAGCCACGCTTCTCCGTGACTTAAGTAGTCCATTTTTACACCGTGCACAAATGAATCTATCATTTTTCTCGCGTCTTTTGACCGAAGTTTTTAACAATGTGGCCAATGGTATGCCCTTTTTGAGTTTTTAGCAAATATCTCAAAAACCAGACGTCCTAGATCAAAAATAATGAATTTTTCATCCCCCCCTTGTGACAACACCCCCGGGATTTTTTCGTACACATTAAAAGATGACCTCTAATTACCCATGACCGTGACCTTTTTTAAAATACGGGATTCTTGAGTACAGATTAGCCACGCTTCTCCGTGACTTAGGTGGTCCATTTTTACACCGTGCGCAAATGAATCTATTATTTTTCCCCCTTCTTTTGACCAAAGTTTTTAACCTTATGACCGCCATGTCAAAAAGCAAATATGTGCCCTCGGCGCCAGGCTACTAAATATTCCTTAAAATCTGTAATGAAGTCGTGACCGGTGGCGTGCTGTGCACATTTCCGTCTGTCATCTATTCATGACTGTGGCGGTCAAAAGGTTAATAATGTGGCCAATAGTATGCCCTTTTTGAGTTTTTAGCAAATATCTCAAAAACCAGACGTACTAGTTCAAAAATAATGAATCTTTCATCCCCCTTGTGACAACACCCCTGGAAACTCTTGATTACACATTAAAGAATAACCTCTTATTAAGCATGACCGTGACTTTTTTAAAAATACGGGATTCTTGGGTACAGATAAGCCACGCTTCTCCGTTACTTAGGTGGTCCATTTTCACACCGTGCGCAACTGAATCTATTACTTTTCCCGCGTCTTTTGACCAAAGTTTTTAACCTTATGACCACCATGTCAAAAAGCAAATATGTGCCTTCGGCGCCAGGCTACGAATTATTCCTTAAAATCTGTAATAAAGTCGTGACCGGTGGCGTGCTGTGCACATTTCCGTCTGTCATCTACACATGACTGTGGCGGTCAATAAGTTAACAATGTGGCCAATGGTATGCCCTTTTTGAGTTTTTAGCAAATATCTCAAAAACCAGACGTCCTAGCTCAAAAATAATGAAATTTTCATCCCCCCCTTGTGACAACACCCCCCGGGATTCTTGAGTACACATTAAAAGATGACCTTTAATTAACCATGACCGTGACCTTTTTCAAAATACGGGATTCTTGAGTACAGATTAGCCACGCTTCTCCGTGACTTAAGTAGTCCATTTTTACACCGTGCACAACTGAATCCATCATTTTACTCGCGTCTTTTGACCGAAGTTTTTAACAATGTGGCCAATGGTATGCCCTTTTTGAGTTTTTAGCAAATATCTCAAAAACCAGACGTCCTAGCTCAAAAATAAAGAAATTTTCATGCCCCCCTTGTGACAACACCCCCCGGGATTCTTGAGTACACATTAAAAGATGACCTCTAATTAACCATGACCGTGACCTTTTTCAAAATACGGGATTCTTGAGTACAGATTAGCCACGCTTCTTCGTGACTTAAGTAGTCCATTTTTACACCGTGCACAACTGAATCTATCAATTTTCTCGCGTCTTTTGACCGAAAATTTTAACAATGTGGCCAATAGTATGCCCTTTTTGAGTTTTTAGCAAATATCTCAAAAACCAGACGTCCTAGCTCAAAAATAATTAAATTTTCATCCCCCCCTTGTGACAACACCTCCGGAAACTCTTGAATACACATTAAAGAATGACCTCTTATTAACCATGACCGTGACCTTTTTCAAAATACGGGATTCTTGAGTACAGATTAGCCACGCTTCTCCGTGACTTAGGTGGTCCATTTTTACACCGTGCGCAACTGAATCTATTATTTTTCCCGCGTCTTTTGACCAAAGATTTTAACCTTATGACCGCCATGTCAAAAAGCAAATATGTGCCTTCGGCGCCAGGCTACGAAATATTCCTTAAAATCTGTAATGAAGTCGTGACCGGTGGCGTTCTGTGCACATTTCCGTCTGTCATCTATACATGACTGTGGCGGTCAAAATGTTAACAATGTGGCCAATGATATGCCCTTTTTGAGTTTTTAGCAAATATCTCAAAATTCAGACGTCCTAGCTCAAAAATAAAGAAATTTTCATCCCCCCCTTGTAACAACACCCCCCGGGATTCTTGAGTACACATTAAAAGATGACCTCTAATTAACCATGACCGTGACCTTTTTAAAAATACGGGATTCTTGAGTACAGATTAGCCACGCTTCTCCGTGACTTAGGTGGTCCATTTTTACACCGTGCGCTACTGAATCTATTATTTTTCTCGCGTCTTTTGACCGAAGTTTTTAACAATGTGGCCAATGGTATGCCCTTTTTGAGTTTTTAGCAAATATCTCAAAAACCAGACGTCCTAGCTCAAAAATAATGAATTTTTCATCCCCTCCTTGTGACCACACCCCCCGGGATTTTTGAGTACACATTAAAAGATGACCTCTAATTAACCATGACCGTGACCCTTTTCAAAATACGTGATTCTTGAGTACAGATTAGCCACGCTTCTCCGTGACTTAAGTAGTCCATTTTTACACCGTGCACAAATGAATCTATCATTTTTCTCGCGTCTTTTGACCGAAGTTTTTAACAATGTGGCCAATGGTATGCCCTTTTTGAGTTTTTAGCAAATATCTCAAAAACCAGACGTCCTAGATCAAAAATAATGAATTTTTCATCCCCCCCTTGTGACAACACCCCCGGGATTTTTTCGTACACATTAAAAGATGACCTCTAATTACCCATGACCGTGACCTTTTTTAAAATACGGGATTCTTGAGTACAGATTAGCCACGCTTCTCCGTGACTTAGGTGGTCCATTTTTACACCGTGCGCAAATGAATCTATTATTTTTCCCCCTTCTTTTGACCAAAGTTTTTAACCTTATGACCGCCATGTCAAAAAGCAAATATGTGCCCTCGGCGCCAGGCTACTAAATATTCCTTAAAATCTGTAATGAAGTCGTGACCGGTGGCGTGCTGTGCACATTTCCGTCTGTCATCTATTCATGACTGTGGCGGTCAAAAGGTTAATAATGTGGCCAATAGTATGCCCTTTTTGAGTTTTTAGCAAATATCTCAAAAACCAGACGTACTAGTTCAAAAATAATGAATCTTTCATCCCCCTTGTGACAACACCCCTGGAAACTCTTGATTACACATTAAAGAATAACCTCTTATTAAGCATGACCGTGACTTTTTTAAAAATACGGGATTCTTGGGTACAGATAAGCCACGCTTCTCCGTTACTTAGGTGGTCCATTTTCACACCGTGCGCAACTGAATCTATTACTTTTCCCGCGTCTTTTGACCAAAGTTTTTAACCTTATGACCACCATGTCAAAAAGCAAATATGTGCCTTCGGCGCCAGGCTACGAATTATTCCTTAAAATCTGTAATAAAGTCGTGACCGGTGGCGTGCTGTGCACATTTCCGTCTGTCATCTACACATGACTGTGGCGGTCAATAAGTTAACAATGTGGCCAATGGTATGCCCTTTTTGAGTTTTTAGCAAATATCTCAAAAACCAGACGTCCTAGCTCAAAAATAATGAAATTTTCATCCCCCCCTTGTGACAACACCCCCCGGGATTCTTGAGTACACATTAAAAGATGACCTTTAATTAACCATGACCGTGACCTTTTTCAAAATACGGGATTCTTGAGTACAGATTAGCCACGCTTCTCCGTGACTTAAGTAGTCCATTTTTACACCGTGCACAACTGAATCCATCATTTTACTCGCGTCTTTTGACCGAAGTTTTTAACAGTGTGGCCAATGGTATGCCCTTTTTGAGTTTTTAGCAAATATCTCAAAAACCAGACGTCCTAGCTCAAAAATAAAGAAATTTTCATGCCCCCCTTGTGACAACACCCCCCGGGATTCTTGAGTACACATTAAAAGATGACCTCTAATTAACCATGACCGTGACCTTTTTCAAAATACGGGATTCTTGAGTACAGATTAGCCACGCTTCTTCGTGACTTAAGTAGTCCATTTTTACACCGTGCACAACTGAATCTATCAATTTTCTCGCGTCTTTTGACCGAAAATTTTAACAATGTGGCCAATAGTATGCCCTTTTTGAGTTTTTAGCAAATATCTCAAAAACCAGACGTCCTAGCTCAAAAATAATTAAATTTTCATCCCCCCCTTGTGACAACACCTCCGGAAACTCTTGAATACACATTAAAGAATGACCTCTTATTAACCATGACCGTGACCTTTTTCAAAATACGGGATTCTTGAGTACAGATTAGCCACGCTTCTCCGTGACTTAGGTGGTCCATTTTTACACCGTGCGCAACTGAATCTATTATTTTTCCCGCGTCTTTTGACCAAAGATTTTAACCTTATGACCGCCATGTCAAAAAGCAAATATGTGCCTTCGGCGCCAGGCTACGAAATATTCCTTAAAATCTGTAATGAAGTCGTGACCGGTGGCGTTCTGTGCACATTTCCGTCTGTCATCTATACATGACTGTGGCGGTCAAAATGTTAACAATGTGGCCAATGATATGCCCTTTTTGAGTTTTTAGCAAATATCTCAAAATTCAGACGTCCTAGCTCAAAAATAAAGAAATTTTCATCCCCCCCTTGTAACAACACCCCCCGGGATTCTTGAGTACACATTAAAAGATGACCTCTAATTAACCATGACCGTGACCTTTTTAAAAAAACGGGATTTTTGAGTACAGATTAGCCACGTTTCGCCGTGACTTAGGTAGTCCATTTTTACACCGTGCACAACTAAATCTATCATTTTTACCGCATGTTTTGTCCGAAGTTTCTAACAATGTGGCCAATGGTATGCCCTTTTTGAGTTTTTAGCAAATATCTCAAAAACCAGACGTCCTAGCTAAAAAATAATGAATTTTTCATCCCCCCCTTGTGACAACACCCCCCGGGATTTTTGAGTACACATTAAAAGATGACCTCTAATTAACCATGACCGTGACCTTTTTCAAAATACGGGATTCTTGAGTACAGATTAGCCACGCTTCTTCGTGACTTAGGTGGTCCATTTTTACACCGTGCGCAAATGAATCTATTATTTTTCCCCCGTCTTTTGACAAAAGTTTTTAACCTTATGACCACCATGTCAAAAAGCAAATATGTGCCTTCGGCGCCAGGCTTCGAAATATTCCTTAAAATCTGTAATGAAGTCGTGACCGGTGGCGTGCTGTGCACATTTCCGTCTGTCATCTATACATGACTGTGGCGGTCAGTAGGTTAACAATGTGGCCAATGGTATGCCCTAATTGAGTTTTTAGCAAATATCTCAACAACTAGACGTTCTAGGTCAAAAATAATGAAATTTTAATTCCCCCCTTGTGATTACACCCCCCGGGGTTCTTGAGTACATATTAAAGGATGACCTCTAATTAACCATGACCGTGACCTTTTTGAAAAAACGGGATTCTTGAATACAGATTAGCCACGTTTCGCCGTGACTTAGGTAGTCCATTTTTACAACGTGCGCAACTAAATCTATCATTTTTCCCGCATGTTTTGTCCGAAGTGTTTAACCTTATGACCACCATGTCAAAAAGCAAATATGTGCCTTCGGCGCCAGGCTACGACTTATTCCTTAAAATCTGTAATGAAGTCGTGACCGGTGGCGTGCTGTGCACATTTCCGTCTGTCATCTACACATGACTGTGGCGGTCAATAAGTTAACAATGTGGCCAATGGTATGCCCTTTTTGAGTTTTTAGCAAATATCTCAAAAACCAGACGTCCTAGCTCAAAAATAATGAATTTTTCATCCCCCCCTTGTGACAACACCCCCCGGGATTTTTGAGTACACATTAAAAGATGACCTCTAATTAACCATGACCCTGACCTTTTTCAAAATACGGGATTCTTGAGTACAGATTAGCCACGCTTCTCCGTGACTTAGGTGGTCCATTTTTACACCGTGCGCAAATGAATCTATTATTTTTCCCCCGTCTTTTGACAAAAGTTTTTAACCTTATGACCGCCATGTCAAAAAGCAAATATGTGCCCTCGGCGCCAGGCTACTAAATATTCCTTAAAATCTGTAATGAAGGCGTGACCGGTGGCGTGCTGTGCACATTTCCGTCTGTCATCTATACATGACTGTGGCGGTCAAAATGTTAACAATGTGGCCAATGGTCTGCCCTTTTTGAGTTTTTAGCAAATATCTCAAAATTCAGACGTCCTAGCTCAAAAATAAAGAAATTTTCATCCCCCCCTTGTAACAACACCCCCCGGGATTCTTGAGTACACATTAAAAGATGACCTCTAATTAACCATGACCGTGACCTTTTTAAAAATACGGGATTCTTGAGTACAGATTAGCCACGCTTCTCCGTGACTTAGGTGGTCCATTTTTACACCGTGCGCTACTGAATCTATTATTTTTCTCGCGTCTTTTGACCGAAGTTTTTAACAATGTGGCCAATGGTATGCCCTTTTTGAGTTTTTAGCAAATATCTCAAAAACCAGACGTCCTAGCTCAAAAATAATGAATTTTTCATCCCCTCCTTGTGACCACACCCCCCGGGATTTTTGAGTACACATTAAAAGATGACCTCTAATTAACCATGACCGTGACCCTTTTCAAAATACGTGATTCTTGAGTACAGATTAGCCACGCTTCTCCGTGACTTAAGTAGTCCATTTTTACACCGTGCACAAATGAATCTATCATTTTTCTCGCGTCTTTTGACCGAAGTTTTTAACAATGTGGCCAATGGTATGCCCTTTTTGAGTTTTTAGCAAATATCTCAAAAACCAGACGTCCTAGATCAAAAATAATGAATTTTTCATCCCCCCCTTGTGACAACACCCCCGGGATTTTTTCGTACACATTAAAAGATGACCTCTAATTACCCATGACCGTGACCTTTTTTAAAATACGGGATTCTTGAGTACAGATTAGCCACGCTTCTCCGTGACTTAGGTGGTCCATTTTTACACCGTGCGCAAATGAATCTATTATTTTTCCCCCTTCTTTTGACCAAAGTTTTTAACCTTATGACCGCCATGTCAAAAAGCAAATATGTGCCCTCGGCGCCAGGCTACTAAATATTCCTTAAAATCTGTAATGAAGTCGTGACCGGTGGCGTGCTGTGCACATTTCCGTCTGTCATCTATTCATGACTGTGGCGGTCAAAAGGTTAATAATGTGGCCAATAGTATGCCCTTTTTGAGTTTTTAGCAAATATCTCAAAAACCAGACGTACTAGTTCAAAAATAATGAATCTTTCATCCCCCTTGTGACAACACCCCTGGAAACTCTTGATTACACATTAAAGAATAACCTCTTATTAAGCATGACCGTGACTTTTTTAAAAATACGGGATTCTTGGGTACAGATAAGCCACGCTTCTCCGTTACTTAGGTGGTCCATTTTCACACCGTGCGCAACTGAATCTATTACTTTTCCCGCGTCTTTTGACCAAAGTTTTTAACCTTATGACCACCATGTCAAAAAGCAAATATGTGCCTTCGGCGCCAGGCTACGAATTATTCCTTAAAATCTGTAATAAAGTCGTGACCGGTGGCGTGCTGTGCACATTTCCGTCTGTCATCTACACATGACTGTGGCGGTCAATAAGTTAACAATGTGGCCAATGGTATGCCCTTTTTGAGTTTTTAGCAAATATCTCAAAAACCAGACGTCCTAGCTCAAAAATAATGAAATTTTCATCCCCCCCTTGTGACAACACCCCCCGGGATTCTTGAGTACACATTAAAAGATGACCTTTAATTAACCATGACCGTGACCTTTTTCAAAATACGGGATTCTTGAGTACAGATTAGCCACGCTTCTCCGTGACTTAAGTAGTCCATTTTTACACCGTGCACAACTGAATCCATCATTTTACTCGCGTCTTTTGACCGAAGTTTTTAACAGTGTGGCCAATGGTATGCCCTTTTTGAGTTTTTAGCAAATATCTCAAAAACCAGACGTCCTAGCTCAAAAATAAAGAAATTTTCATGCCCCCCTTGTGACAACACCCCCCGGGATTCTTGAGTACACATTAAAAGATGACCTCTAATTAACCATGACCGTGACCTTTTTCAAAATACGGGATTCTTGAGTACAGATTAGCCACGCTTCTTCGTGACTTAAGTAGTCCATTTTTACACCGTGCACAACTGAATCTATCAATTTTCTCGCGTCTTTTGACCGAAAATTTTAACAATGTGGCCAATAGTATGCCCTTTTTGAGTTTTTAGCAAATATCTCAAAAACCAGACGTCCTAGCTCAAAAATAATTAAATTTTCATCCCCCCCTTGTGACAACACCTCCGGAAACTCTTGAATACACATTAAAGAATGACCTCTTATTAACCATGACCGTGACCTTTTTCAAAATACGGGATTCTTGAGTACAGATTAGCCACGCTTCTCCGTGACTTAGGTGGTCCATTTTTACACCGTGCGCAACTGAATCTATTATTTTTCCCGCGTCTTTTGACCAAAGATTTTAACCTTATGACCGCCATGTCAAAAAGCAAATATGTGCCTTCGGCGCCAGGCTACGAAATATTCCTTAAAATCTGTAATGAAGTCGTGACCGGTGGCGTTCTGTGCACATTTCCGTCTGTCATCTATACATGACTGTGGCGGTCAAAATGTTAACAATGTGGCCAATGATATGCCCTTTTTGAGTTTTTAGCAAATATCTCAAAATTCAGACGTCCTAGCTCAAAAATAAAGAAATTTTCATCCCCCCCTTGTAACAACACCCCCCGGGATTCTTGAGTACACATTAAAAGATGACCTCTAATTAACCATGACCGTGACCTTTTTAAAAAAACGGGATTTTTGAGTACAGATTAGCCACGTTTCGCCGTGACTTAGGTGGTCCATTTTTACACCGTGCGCAACTAAATCTATCATTTTTACCGCATGTTTTGTCCGAAGTTTCTAACAATGTGGCCAATGGTATGCCCTTTTTGAGTTTTTAGCAAATATCTCAAAAACCAGACGTCCTAGCTAAAAAATAATGAATTTTTCATCCCCCCCTTGTGACAACACCCCCCGGGATTTTTGAGTACACATTAAAAGATGACCTCTAATTAACCATGACCGTGACCTTTTTCAAAATACGGGATTCTTGAGTACAGATTAGCCACGCTTCTTCGTGACTTAGGTGGTCCATTTTTACACCGTGCGCAAATGAATCTATTATTTTTCCCCCGTCTTTTGACAAAAGTTTTTAACCTTATGACCACCATGTCAAAAAGCAAATATGTGCCTTCGGCGCCAGGCTTCGAAATATTCCTTAAAATCTGTAATGAAGTCGTGACCGGTGGCGTGCTGTGCACATTTCCGTCTGTCATCTATACATGACTGTGGCGGTCAGTAGGTTAACAATGTGGCCAATGGTATGCCCTAATTGAGTTTTTAGCAAATATCTCAACAACTAGACGTTCTAGGTCAAAAATAATGAAATTTTAATTCCCCCCTTGTGATTACACCCCCCGGGGTTCTTGAGTACATATTAAAGGATGACCTCTAATTAACCATGACCGTGACCTTTTTGAAAAAACGGGATTCTTGAATACAGATTAGCCACGTTTCGCCGTGACTTAGGTAGTCCATTTTTACAACGTGCGCAACTAAATCTATCATTTTTCCCGCATGTTTTGTCCGAAGTGTTTAACCTTATGACCACCATGTCAAAAAGCAAATATGTGCCTTCGGCGCCAGGCTACGACTTATTCCTTAAAATCTGTAATGAAGTCGTGACCGGTGGCGTGCTGTGCACATTTCCGTCTGTCATCTACACATGACTGTGGCGGTCAATAAGTTAACAATGTGGCCAATGGTATGCCCTTTTTGAGTTTTTAGCAAATATCTCAAAAACCAGACGTCCTAGCTCAAAAATAATGAATTTTTCATCCCCCCCTTGTGACAACACCCCCCGGGATTTTTGAGTACACATTAAAAGATGACCTCTAATTAACCATGACCCTGACCTTTTTCAAAATACGGGATTCTTGAGTACAGATTAGCCACGCTTCTCCGTGACTTAGGTGGTCCATTTTTACACCGTGCGCAAATGAATCTATTATTTTTCCCCCGTCTTTTGACAAAAGTTTTTAACCTTATGACCGCCATGTCAAAAAGCAAATATGTGCCCTCGGCGCCAGGCTACTAAATATTCCTTAAAATCTGTAATGAAGGCGTGACCGGTGGCGTGCTGTGCACATTTCCGTCTGTCATCTATACATGACTGTGGCGGTCAAAATGTTAACAATGTGGCCAATGGTCTGCCCTTTTTGAGTTTTTAGCAAATATCTCAAAATTCAGACGTCCTAGCTCAAAAATAAAGAAATTTTCATCCCCCCCTTGTGACAACACCCCCCGGGATTTTTGAGTACACATTAAAAGATGACCTCTAATTAACCATGACCGTGACCTTTTTAAAAATACGGGATTCTTGAGTACAGATTAGCCACGCTTCTCCGTGACTTAGGTGGTCCATTTTTACACCGTGCGCAAATGAATCTATTATTTTTCCCCCGTCTTTTGACAAAAGTTTTTAACCTTATGACCACCATGTCAAAAAGCAAATATGTGCCTTCGGCGCCAGGCTGCGAAATATTCCTTAAAATCTGTAATGAAGTCGTGACCGGTGGCGTGCTGTGCACATTTCCGTCTGTCATCTATACATGACTGTGGCGGTCAATAGGTTAACAATGTGGCCAATGGTATGCCCTTTTTGAGTTTTTAGCAAATATCTCAAAAACCAGACGTCCTAGCTCAAAAATAATGAATTTTTCATCCCCTCCTTGTGACCACACCCCCCGGGATTTTTGAGTACACATTAAAAGATGACCTCTAATTAACCATGACCGTGACCCTTTTCAAAATACGTGATTCTTGAGTACAGATTAGCCACGCTTCTCCGTGACTTAAGTAGTCCATTTTTACACCGTGCACAATTGAATCTATAATTTTTCTCGCGTCTTTTGACCGAAGTTTTTAACAATGTGGCCAATGGTATGCCCTTTTTGAGTTTTTAGCAAATATCTCAAAAACCAGACGTCCTAGATCAAAAATAATGAATTTTTCATCCCCCCCTTGTGACAACACCCCCCGGGATTTTTGAGTACACATTAAAAGATGACTTCTAATTACCCATGACCGTGACCTTTTTTAAAATACGGGATTCTTGAGTACAGATTAGCCACGCTTCTCCGTGACTTAGGTGGTCCATTTTTACACCGCGCGCAAATGAATCTATTATTTTTCCCCCGTCTTTTGACCAAAGTTTTTAACCTTATGACCGCCATGTCAAAAAGCAAATATGTGCCCTCGGCGCCAGGCTACTAAATATTCCTTAAAATCTGTAATGTAGTCGTGACCGGTGGCGTGCTGTGCACATTTCCGTCTGTCATCTATACATGACTGTGGCGGTCAAAAGGTTAACAATGTGGCCAATGGTATGCCCCTTTTGAGTTTTTAGCAAATATCTCAAAAACCAGACGTACTAGCTCAAAAATAATGAATCTTGCATCCCTCTTGTGACAACACCCCTGGAAACTCTTGATTACACATTAAAGAATAACCTCTTATTAAGCATGACCGTGACCTTTTTAAAAATACGGGATTCTTGGGTACAGATAAGCCACGCTTCTCCGTTACTTAGGTGGTCCATTTTCACACCGTGCGCAACTGAATCTATTACTTTTCCCGCGTCTTTTGACCAAAGTTTTTAACCTTATGACCACCATGTCAAAAAGCAAATATGTGCCTTCGGCGCCAGGCTACGAATTATTCCTTAAAATCTGTAATGAAGTCGTGACCGGTGGCGTGCTGTGCACATTTCCGTCTGTCATCTATACATGACTGTGGCGGTCAAAAGGTTAACAATGTGGCCAATGGTATGCCCTTTTTGAGTTTTTAGCAAATATCTCAAACACCAGACGTCCTAGCTCAAAAATAATGAAATCTTCATCCCCCCCTTGTGACAACACCCCCCGGGATTCTTGAGTACACATTAAAGGATGTCCTCTAATTAACCATGACCGTGACCTTTTTCAAAATACGGGATTCTTGAGTGCAGATTAGCCACGCTTCTCCGTGACTTAAGTAGTCCATTTTTACACCGTGCACAACTGAATCTATCATTTTACTCGCGTCTTTTGACCGAAGTTTTTAACAATGTGGCCAATGGTATGCCCTTTTGAGTTTTTAGCAAATATCTCAAAAACCAGACGTCCTAGCTCAAAAATAATGAAATCTTCATCCCCCCCTTGTGACAACACCCCCCGGGATTCTTGAGTACACATTAAAGGATGTCCTCTAATTAACCATGACCGTGACCTTTTTCAAAATACGGGATTCTTGAGTGCAGATTAGCCACGCTTCTCCGTGACTTAAGTAGTCCATTTTTACACCGTGCACAACTGAATCTATCATTTTACTCGCGTCTTTTGACCGAAGTTTTTAACAATGTGGCCAATGGTATGCCCTTTTGAGTTTTTAGCAAAAATCTCAAAAACCAGACGTCCTAGCTCAAAAATAATGAATTTTTCATCCCCCCCTTGTGACAACACCCCCCGGGATTTTTGAGTACACATTAAAAGATGACCTCTAATTACCCATGACCGTGACCTTTTTTAAAATACGGGATTCTTGAGTACAGATTAGCCACGCTTCTCCATGACTTAGGTGGTCCATTTTTACACCGTGCGCAAATGAATCTATTATTTTTCCCCCTTCTTTTGACCAAAGTTTTTAACCTTATGACCGCCATGTCAAAAAGCAAATATGTGCCCTCGGCGCCAGGCTACTAAATATTCCTTAAAATCTGTAATGAAGTCGTGACCGGTGGCGTGCTGTGCACATTTCCGTCTGTCATCTATTCATGACTGTGGCGGTCAAAAGGTTATCAATGTGGCCAATGGTATGCCCTTTTTGAGTTTTTAGCAAATATCTCAAAAACCAGACGTACTAGTTCAAAAATAATGAATCTTTCATCCCCCTTGTGACAACACCCCTGGAAACTCTTGATTACACATTAAAGAATAACCTCTTATTAAGCATGACCGTGACCTTTTTAAAAATACGGGATTCTTGGGTACAGATAAGCCACGCTTCTCCGTTACTTAGGTGGTCCATTTTCACACCGTGCGCAACTGAATCTATTACTTTTCCCGCGTCTTTTGACCAAAGTTTTTAACCTTATGACCACCATGTCAAAAAGCAAATATGTGCCTTCGGCGCCAGGCTACGAATTATTCCTTAAAATCTGTAATGAAGTCGTGACCGGTGGCGTGCTGTGCACATTTCCGTCTGTCATCTACACATGACTGTGGCGGTCAATAAGTTAACAATGTGGCCAATGGTATGCCCTTTTTGAGTTTTTAGCAAATATCTCAAAAACCAGACGTCCTAGCTCAAAAATAAAGAAATTTTCATGCCCCCCTTGTGACAACACCCCCCGGGATTCTTGAGTACACATTAAAAGATGACCTCTAATTAACCATGACCGTGACCTTTTTCAAAATACGGGATTCTTGAGTACAGATTAGCCACGCTTCTCCGTGACTTAAGTAGTCCATTTTTACACCGTGCACAACTGAATCTATCAATTTTCGCGCGTCTTTTGACCGAAAATTTTAACAATGTGGCCAATAGTATGCCCTTTTTGAGTTTTTAGCAAATATCTCAAAAACCAGACGTCCTAGCTCAAAAATAATTAAATTTTCATCCCCCCCTTGTGACAACACCTCCGGAAACTCTTGATTACACATTAAAGAATGACCTCTTATTAACCATGACCGTGACCTTTTTCAAAATACGGGATTCTTGAGTACAGATTAGCCACGCTTCTCCGTGACTTAGGTGGTCCATTTTTACACCGTGCGCAACTGAATCTATTATTTTTCCCGCGTCTTTTGACCAAAGATTTTAACCTTATGACCGCCATGTCAAAAAGCAAATATGTGCCTTCGGCGCCAGGCTACGAAATATTCCTTAAAATCTGTAATGAAGTCGTGACCGGTGGCGTTCTGTGCACATTTCCGTCTGTCATATATACATGACTGTGGCGGTCAAAATGTTAACAATGTGGCCAATGATATGCCCTTTTTGAGTTTTTAGCAAATATCTCAAAATTCAGACGTCCTAGCTCAAAAATAAAGAAATTTTCATCCCCCCCTTGTAACAACACCCCCCGGGATTCTTGAGTACACATTAAAAGATGACCTCTAATTAACCATGACCGTGACCTTTTTAAAAAAACGGGATTTTTGAGTACAGATTAGCCACGTTTCGCCGTGACTTAGGTAGTCCATTTTTACACCGTGCGCAACTAAATCTATCATTTTTACCGCATGTTTTGTCCGAAGTTTCTAACAATGTGGCCAATGGTATGCCCTTTTTGAGTTTTTAGCAAATATCTCAAAAACCAGACGTCCTAGCTCAAAAATAATGAATTTTTCATCCCCCCCTTGTGACAACACCCCCCGGGATTTTTGAGTACACATTAAAAGATGACCTCTAATTAACCATGACCGTGACCTTTTTCAAAATACGGGATTCTTGAGTACAGATTAGCCACGCTTCTCCGTGACTTAGGTGGTCCATTTTTACACCGTGCGCAAATGAATCTATTATTTTTCCCCCGTCTTTTGACAAAAGTTTTTAACCTTATGACCGCCATGTCAAAAAGCAAATATGTGCCCTCGGCGCCAGGCTACTAAATATTCCTTAAAATCTGTAATGAAGTCGTGACCGGTGGCGTGCTGTGCACATTTCCGTCTGTCATCTATACATGACTGTGGCGGTCAAAATGTTAACAATGTGGCCAATGGTCTGCCCTTTTTGAGTTTTTAGCAAATATCTCAAAATTCAGACGTCCTAGCTCAAAAATAAAGAAATTTTCATCCCCCCCTTGTGACAACACCCCCCGGGATTTTTGAGTACACATTAAAAGATGACCTCTAATTAACCATGACCGTGACCTTTTTCAAAATACGGGATTCTTGAGTACAGATTAGCCACGCTTCTCCGTGACTTAAGTAGTCCATTTTTACACCGTGCACAACTGAATCCATCATTTTACTCGCGTCTTTTGACCGAAGTTTTTAACAGTGTGGCCAATGGTATGCCCTTTTTGAGTTTTTAGCAAATATCTCAAAAACCAGACGTCCTAGCTCAAAAATAATGAAATTTTCATCCCCCCCTTGTGACAACACCCCCCGGGATTCTTGAGTACACATTAAAAGATGACCTTTAATTAACCATGACCGTGACCTTTTTCAAAATACGGGATTCTTGAGTACAGATTAGCCACGCTTCTCCGTGACTTAAGTAGTCCATTTTTACACCGTGCACAACTGAATCCATCATTTTACTCGCGTCTTTTGACCGAAGTTTTTAACAGTGTGGCCAATAGTATGCCCTTTTTGAGTTTTTAGCAAATATCTCAAAAACCAGACGTCCTAGCTCAAAAATAATTAAATTTACATCCCCCCCTTGTGACAACACCTCCGGAAACTCTTGAATACACATTAAAGAATGACCTCTTATTAACCATGACCGTGACCTTTTTCAAAATACGGGATTCTTGAGTACAGATTAGCCACGCTTCTCCATGACTTAGGTGGTCCATTTTTACACCGTGCGCAAATGAATCTATTATTTTTCCCCCTTCTTTTGACCAAAGTTTTTAACCTTATGACCGCCATGTCAAAAAGCAAATATGTGCCCTCGGCGCCAGGCTACTAAATATTCCTTAAAATCTGTAATGAAGTCGTGACCGGTGGCGTGCTGTGCACATTTCCGTCTGTCATCTATTCATGACTGTGGCGGTCAAAAGGTTATCAATGTGGCCAATGGTATGCCCTTTTTGAGTTTTTAGCAAATATCTCAAAAACCAGACGTACTAGTTCAAAAATAATGAATCTTTCATCCCCCTTGTGACAACACCCCTGGAAACTCTTGATTACACATTAAAGAATAACCTCTTATTAAGCATGACCGTGACCTTTTTAAAAATACGGGATTCTTGGGTACAGATAAGCCACGCTTCTCCGTTACTTAGGTGGTCCATTTTCACACCGTGCGCAACTGAATCTATTACTTTTCCCGCGTCTTTTGACCAAAGTTTTTAACCTTATGACCACCATGTCAAAAAGCAAATATGTGCCTTCGGCGCCAGGCTACGAATTATTCCTTAAAATCTGTAATGAAGTCGTGACCGGTGGCGTGCTGTGCACATTTCCGTCTGTCATCTACACATGACTGTGGCGGTCAATAAGTTAACAATGTGGCCAATGGTATGCCCTTTTTGAGTTTTTAGCAAATATCTCAAAAACCAGACGTCCTAGCTCAAAAATAAAGAAATTTTCATGCCCCCCTTGTGACAACACCCCCCGGGATTCTTGAGTACACATTAAAAGATGACCTCTAATTAACCATGACCGTGACCTTTTTCAAAATACGGGATTCTTGAGTACAGATTAGCCACGCTTCTCCGTGACTTAAGTAGTCCATTTTTACACCGTGCACAACTGAATCTATCAATTTTCGCGCGTCTTTTGACCGAAAATTTTAACAATGTGGCCAATAGTATGCCCTTTTTGAGTTTTTAGCAAATATCTCAAAAACCAGACGTCCTAGCTCAAAAATAATTAAATTTTCATCCCCCCCTTGTGACAACACCTCCGGAAACTCTTGATTACACATTAAAGAATGACCTCTTATTAACCATGACCGTGACCTTTTTCAAAATACGGGATTCTTGAGTACAGATTAGCCACGCTTCTCCGTGACTTAGGTGGTCCATTTTTACACCGTGCGCAACTGAATCTATTATTTTTCCCGCGTCTTTTGACCAAAGATTTTAACCTTATGACCGCCATGTCAAAAAGCAAATATGTGCCTTCGGCGCCAGGCTACGAAATATTCCTTAAAATCTGTAATGAAGTCGTGACCGGTGGCGTTCTGTGCACATTTCCGTCTGTCATATATACATGACTGTGGCGGTCAAAATGTTAACAATGTGGCCAATGATATGCCCTTTTTGAGTTTTTAGCAAATATCTCAAAATTCAGACGTCCTAGCTCAAAAATAAAGAAATTTTCATCCCCCCCTTGTAACAACACCCCCCGGGATTCTTGAGTACACATTAAAAGATGACCTCTAATTAACCATGACCGTGACCTTTTTAAAAAAACGGGATTTTTGAGTACAGATTAGCCACGTTTCGCCGTGACTTAGGTAGTCCATTTTTACACCGTGCGCAACTAAATCTATCATTTTTACCGCATGTTTTGTCCGAAGTTTCTAACAATGTGGCCAATGGTATGCCCTTTTTGAGTTTTTAGCAAATATCTCAAAAACCAGACGTCCTAGCTCAAAAATAATGAATTTTTCATCCCCCCCTTGTGACAACACCCCCCGGGATTTTTGAGTACACATTAAAAGATGACCTCTAATTAACCATGACCGTGACCTTTTTCAAAATACGGGATTCTTGAGTACAGATTAGCCACGCTTCTCCGTGACTTAGGTGGTCCATTTTTACACCGTGCGCAAATGAATCTATTATTTTTCCTCCGTCTTTTGACAAAAGTTTTTAACCTTATGACCGCCATGTCAAAAAGCAAATATGTGCCCTCGGCGCCAGGCTACTAAATATTCCTTAAAATCTGTAATGAAGTCGTGACCGGTGGCGTGCTGTGCACATTTCCGTCTGTCATCTATACATGACTGTGGCGGTCAAAATGTTAACAATGTGGCCAATGGTCTGCCCTTTTTGAGTTTTTAGCAAATATCTCAAAATTCAGACGTCCTAGCTCAAAAATAAAGAAATTTTCATCCCCCCCTTGTGACAACACCCCCCGGGATTTTTGAGTACACATTAAAAGATGACCTCTAATTAACCATGACCGTGACCTTTTTCAAAATACGGGATTCTTGAGTACAGATTAGCCACGCTTCTCCGTGACTTAAGTAGTCCATTTTTACACCGTGCACAACTGAATCCATCATTTTACTCGCGTCTTTTGACCGAAGTTTTTAACAGTGTGGCCAATGGTATGCCCTTTTTGAGTTTTTAGCAAATATCTCAAAAACCAGACGTCCTAGCTCAAAAATAATGAAATTTTCATCCCCCCCTTGTGACAACACCCCCCGGGATTCTTGAGTACACATTAAAAGATGACCTTTAATTAACCATGACCGTGACCTTTTTCAAAATACGGGATTCTTGAGTACAGATTAGCCACGCTTCTCCGTGACTTAAGTAGTCCATTTTTACACCGTGCACAACTGAATCCATCATTTTACTCGCGTCTTTTGACCGAAGTTTTTAACAGTGTGGCCAATAGTATGCCCTTTTTGAGTTTTTAGCAAATATCTCAAAAACCAGACGTCCTAGCTCAAAAATAATTAAATTTACATCCCCCCCTTGTGACAACACCTCCGGAAACTCTTGAATACACATTAAAGAATGACCTCTTATTAACCATGACCGTGACCTTTTTCAAAATACGGGATTCTTGAGTACAGATTAGCCACGCTTCTCCGTGACTTAGGTGGTCCATTTTTACACCGTGCGCAACTGAATCTATTATTTTTCCCGCGTCTTTTGACCAAAGATTTTAACCTTATGACCGCCATGTCAAAAAGCAAATATGTGCCTTCGGCGCCAGGCTACGAAATATTCCTTAAAATCAGTAATGAAGTCGTGACCGGTGGCGTTCTGTGCACATTTCCGTCTGTCATCTATACATGACTGTGGCGGTCAAAATGTTAACAATGTGGCCAATGGTCTGCCCTTTTTGAGTTTTTAGCAAATATCTCAAAATTCAGACGTCCTAGCTCAAAAATAAAGAAATTTTCATCCCCCCCTTGTAACAACACCCCCCGGGATTCTTGAGTACACATTAAAAGATGACCTCTAATTAACCATGACCGTGACCTTTTTCAAAATACGGGATTCTTGAGTACAGATTAGCCACGCTTCTCCGTGTCTTAGGTGGTCCATTTTTACACCGTGCGCAAATGAATCTATTATTTTTTTTCCGTCTTTTGACCAAAGTTTTTAACCTTATGACCGTCATGTCAAAAAGCAAATATGTGCCCTCGGCGCCAGGCTACTAAATATTCCTTAAAATCTGTAATGAAGTCGTGACCGGTGGCGTGCTGTGCACATTTCCGTCTGTCATCTATACATGACTGTGGCGGTCAAAAGGTTAACAATGTGGCCAATGGTATGCCCTTTTTGAGTTTTTAGCAAATATCTCAAACACCAGACGTCCTAGCTCAAAAATAATGAAATCTTCATCCCCCCCTTGTGACAACACCCCCCGGGATTCTTGAGTACACATTAAAGGATGTCCTCTAATTAACCATGACCGTGACCTTTTTCAAAATACGGGATTCTTGAGTGCAGATTAGCCACGCTTCTCCGTGACTTAAGTAGTCCATTTTTACACCGTGCACAACTGAATCTATCATTTTACTCGCGTCTTTTGACCGAAGTTTTTAACAATGTGGCCAATGGTATGCCCTTTTGAGTTTTTAGCAAATATCTCAAAAACCAGACGTCCTAGCTCAAAAATAATGAAATCTTCATCACCCCCTTGTGACAACACCCCCCGGGATTCTTGAGTACACATTAAAGGATGTCCTCTAATTAACCATGACCGTGATCTTTTTCAAAATACGGGATTCTTGAGTGCAGATTAGCCACGCTTCTCCGTGACTTAAGTAGTCCATTTTTACACCGTGCACAACTGAATCTATCATTTTACTCGCGTCTTTTGACCGAAGTTTTTAACAATGTGGCCAATGGTATGCCCTTTTGAGTTTTTAGCAAATATCTCAAAAACCAGACGTCCTAGCTCAAAAATAATGAATTTTTCATCCCCCCCTTGTGACAACACCCCCCGGGATTTTTGAGTACACATTAAAAGATGACCTCTAATTACCCATGACCGTGACCTTTTTTAAAATACGGGATTCTTGAGTACAGATTAGCCACGCTTCTCCGTGACCTAAGTGGTCCATTTTTACACCGTGCGCAAATGAATCTATTATTTTTCCCCCTTCTTTTGACCAAAGTTTTTAACCTTATGACCGCCATGTCAAAAAGCAAATATGTGCCCTCGGCGCCAGGCTACTAAATATTCCTTAAAATCTGTAATGAAGTCGTGACCGGTGGCGTGCTGTGCACATTTCCGTCTGTCATCTATTCATGACTGTGGCGGTCAAAAGGTTAACAATGTGGCCAATAGTATGCCCTTTTTGAGTTTTTAGCAAATATCTCAAAAACCTGACGTACTAGTTCAAAAATAATGAATCTTTCATCCCCCTTGTGATAACACCCCTGGAAACTCTTGATTACACATTAAAGAATAACCTCTTATTAAGCATGACCGTGACTTTTTTAAAAATACGGGATTCTTGGGTACAGATAAGCCACGCTTCTCCGTTACTTAGGTGGTCCATTTTCACACCGTGCGCAACTGAATCTATTACTTTTCCCGCGTCTTTTGACCAAAGTTTTTAACCTTATGACCACCATGTCAAAAAGCAAATATGTGCCTTCGGCGCCAGGCTACGAATTATTCCTTAAAATCTGTAATAAAGTCGTGACCGGTGGCGTGCTGTGCACATTTCCGTCTGTCATCTACACATGACTGTGGCAGTCAATAAGTTAACAATGTGGCCAATGGTATGCCCTTTTTGAGTTTTTAGCAAATATCTCAAAAACCAGACGTCCTAGCTCAAAAATAATGAAATTTTCATCCCCCCCTTGTGACAACACCCCCCGGGATTCTTGAGTACACATTAAAAGATGACCTTTAATTAACCATGACCGTGACCTTTTTCAAAATACGGGATTCTTGAGTACAGATTAGCCACGCTTCTCCGTGACTTAAGTAGTCCATTTTTACACCGTGCACAACTGAATCCATCATTTTACTCGCGTCTTTTGACCGAAGTTTTTAACAGTGTGGCCAATGGTATGCCCTTTTTGAGTTTTTAGCAAATATCTCAAAAACCAGACGTCCTAGCTCAAAAATAATGAAATTTTCATTCCCCCCTTGTGATAGCGGCCCCCGGGATACTTGAGTACACATTAAAGGATGTCCTCTAATTAACCATGACCGTGACCTTTTTAAAAACACGGGATTTTTGAGTACAGATTAGCCACGTTTCGCCGTGACTTAGGTAGTCCATTTTTACACCGTGCGCAACTAAATCTATCATTTTTCCCGCATGTTTTGTCCGAAGTTTCTAACAATGTGGCCAATGGTATGCCCTTTTTGAGTTTTTAGCAAATATCTCAACAACTAGACGTCCGAGGTCAAAAATAATGAAATTTTCATTCCCCCCTTGTGATAACACCCCCCGGGATTCTTGAGTACACATTAAAGGATGTCCTCTAATTAACCATGACCGTGACCCTTTTCAAAATACGTGATTCTTGAGTACAGATTAGCCACGCTTCTCCGTGACTTAAGTAGTCCATTTTTACACCGTGCACAACTGAATCTATCATTTTTCTCGCGTCTTATGACCGAAGTTTTTAACAATGTGGGCAATGGTATGCCCTTTTTGAGTTTTTAGCAAATATCTCAAAAACCAGACGTCCTAGCTCAAAAATAATGAATTTTTCATCCCCCCCTTGTGACCACACCCCCCGGGATTTTTGAGTACACATTAAAAGATGACCTCTAATTAACCATGACCGTGACCTTTTTCAAAATACGGGATTCTTGAGTACAGATTAGCCACGCTTCTCCGTGACTTAGGTGGTCCATTTTTACACCGTGCGCTACTGAATCTATTATTTTTCTCGCGTCTTTTGACCGAAGTTTTTAACAATGTGGCCAATGGTATGCCCTTTTTGAGTTTTTAGCAAATATCTCAAAAACCAGACGTCCTAGCTCAAAAATAATGAATTTTTCATCCCCTCCTTGTGACCACACCCCCCGGGATTTTTGAGTACACATTAAAAGATGACCTCTAATTAACCATGACCGTGACCCTTTTCAAAATACGTGATTCTTGAGTACAGATTAGCCACGCTTCTCCGTGACTTAAGTAGTCCATTTTTACACCGTGCACAAATGAATCTATCATTTTTCTCGCGTCTTTTGACCGAAGTTTTTAACAATGTGGCCAATGGTATGCCCTTTTTGAGTTTTTAGCAAATATCTCAAAAACCAGACGTCCTAGATCAAAAATAATGAATTTTTCATCCCCCCCTTGTGACAACACCCCCGGGATTTTTTCGTACACATTAAAAGATGACCTCTAATTACCCATGACCGTGACCTTTTTTAAAATACGGGATTCTTGAGTACAGATTAGCCACGCTTCTCCGTGACTTAGGTGGTCCATTTTTACACCGTGCGCAAATGAATCTATTATTTTTCCCCCTTCTTTTGACCAAAGTTTTTAACCTTATGACCGCCATGTCAAAAAGCAAATATGTGCCCTCGGCGCCAGGCTACTAAATATTCCTTAAAATCTGTAATGAAGTCGTGACCGGTGGCGTGCTGTGCACATTTCCGTCTGTCATCTATTCATGACTGTGGCGGTCAAAAGGTTAATAATGTGGCCAATAGTATGCCCTTTTTGAGTTTTTAGCAAATATCTCAAAAACCAGACGTACTAGTTCAAAAATAATGAATCTTTCATCCCCCTTGTGACAACACCCCTGGAAACTCTTGATTACACATTAAAGAATAACCTCTTATTAAGCATGACCGTGACTTTTTTTAAAATACGGGATTCTTGGGTACAGATAAGCCACGCTTCTCCGTTACTTAGGTGGTCCATTTTCACACCGTGCGCAACTGAATCTATTACTTTTCCCGCGTCTTTTGACCAAAGTTTTTAACCTTATGACCACCATGTCAAAAAGCAAATATGTGCCTTCGGCGCCAGGCTACGAATTATTCCTTAAAATCTGTAATAAAGTCGTGACCGGTGGCGTGCTGTGCACATTTCCGTCTGTCATCTACACATGACTGTGGCGGTCAATAAGTTAACAATGTGGCCAATGGTATGCCCTTTTTGAGTTTTTAGCAAATATCTCAAAAACCAGACGTCCTAGCTCAAAAATAATGAAATTTTCATCCCCCCCTTGTGACAACACCCCCCGGGATTCTTGAGTACACATTAAAAGATGACCTTTAATTAACCATGACCGTGACCTTTTTCAAAATACGGGATTCTTGAGTACAGATTAGCCACGCTTCTCCGTGACTTAAGTAGTCCATTTTTACACCGTGCACAACTGAATCCATCATTTTACTCGCGTCTTTTGACCGAAGTTTTTAACAGTGTGGCCAATGGTATGCCCTTTTTGAGTTTTTAGCAAATATCTCAAAAACCAGACGTCCTAGCTCAAAAATAAAGAAATTTTCATGCCCCCCTTGTGACAACACCCCCCGGGATTCTTGAGTACACATTAAAAGATGACCTCTAATTAACCATGACCGTGACCTTTTTCAAAATACGGGATTCTTGAGTACAGATTAGCCACGCTTCTTCGTGACTTAAGTAGTCCATTTTTACACCGTGCACAACTGAATCTATCAATTTTCTCGCGTCTTTTGACCGAAAATTTTAACAATGTGGCCAATAGTATGCCCTTTTTGAGTTTTTAGCAAATATCTCAAAAACCAGACGTCCTAGCTCAAAAATAATTAAATTTTCATCCCCCCCTTGTGACAACACCTCCGGAAACTCTTGAATACACATTAAAGAATGACCTCTTATTAACCATGACCGTGACCTTTTTCAAAATACGGGATTCTTGAGTACAGATTAGCCACGCTTCTCCGTGACTTAGGTGGTCCATTTTTACACCGTGCGCAACTGAATCTATTATTTTTCCCGCGTCTTTTGACCAAAGATTTTAACCTTATGACCGCCATGTCAAAAAGCAAATATGTGCCTTCGGCGCCAGGCTACGAAATATTCCTTAAAATCTGTAATGAAGTCGTGACCGGTGGCGTTCTGTGCACATTTCCGTCTGTCATCTATACATGACTGTGGCGGTCAAAATGTTAACAATGTGGCCAATGATATGCCCTTTTTGAGTTTTTAGCAAATATCTCAAAAACCAGACGTCCTAGCTCAAAAATAATGAAATTTTCATCCCCCCCTTGTGACAACACCCCCCGGGATTCTTGAGTACACATTAAAAGATGACCTTTAATTAACCATGACCGTGACCTTTTTCAAAATACGGGATTCTTGAGTACAGATTAGCCACGCTTCTCCGTGACTTAAGTAGTCCATTTTTACACCGTGCACAACTGAATCCATCATTTTACTCGCGTCTTTTGACCGAAGTTTTTAACAGTGTGGCCAATGGTATGCCCTTTTTGAGTTTTTAGCAAATATCTCAAAAACCAGACGTCCTAGCTCAAAAATAAAGAAATTTTCATGCCCCCCTTGTGACAACACCCCCCGGGATTCTTGAGTACACATTAAAAGATGACCTCTAATTAACCATGACCGTGACCTTTTTCAAAATACGGGATTCTTGAGTACAGATTAGCCACGCTTCTTCGTGACTTAAGTAGTCCATTTTTACACCGTGCACAACTGAATCTATCAATTTTCTCGCGTCTTTTGACCGAAAATTTTAACAATGTGGCCAATAGTATGCCCTTTTTGAGTTTTTAGCAAATATCTCAAAAACCAGACGTCCTAGCTCAAAAATAATTAAATTTTCATCCCCCCCTTGTGACAACACCTCCGGAAACTCTTGAATACACATTAAAGAATGACCTCTTATTAACCATGACCGTGACCTTTTTCAAAATACGGGATTCTTGAGTACAGATTAGCCACGCTTCTCCGTGACTTAGGTGGTCCATTTTTACACCGTGCGCAACTGAATCTATTATTTTTCCCGCGTCTTTTGACCAAAGATTTTAACCTTATGACCGCCATGTCAAAAAGCAAATATGTGCCTTCGGCGCCAGGCTACGAAATATTCCTTAAAATCTGTAATGAAGTCGTGACCGGTGGCGTTCTGTGCACATTTCCGTCTGTCATCTATACATGACTGTGGCGGTCAAAATGTTAACAATGTGGCCAATGATATGCCCTTTTTGAGTTTTTAGCAAATATCTCAAAATTCAGACGTCCTAGCTCAAAAATAAAGAAATTTTCATCCCCCCCTTGTAACAACACCCCCCGGGATTCTTGAGTACACATTAAAAGATGACCTCTAATTAACCATGACCGTGACCTTTTTAAAAAAACGGGATTTTTGAGTACAGATTAGCCACGTTTCGCCGTGACTTAGGTAGTCCATTTTTACACCGTGCGCAACTAAATCTATCATTTTTACCGCATGTTTTGTCCGAAGTTTCTAACAATGTGGCCAATGGTATGCCCTTTTTGAGTTTTTAGCAAATATCTCAAAAACCAGACGTCCTAGCTAAAAAATAATGAATTTTTCATCCCCCCCTTGTGACAACACCCCCCGGGATTTTTGAGTACACATTAAAAGATGACCTCTAATTAACCATGACCGTGACCTTTTTCAAAATACGGGATTCTTGAGTACAGATTAGCCACGCTTCTTCGTGACTTAGGTGGTCCATTTTTACACCGTGCGCAAATGAATCTATTATTTTTCCCCCGTCTTTTGACAAAAGTTTTTAACCTTATGACCACCATGTCAAAAAGCAAATATGTGCCTTCGGCGCCAGGCTTCGAAATATTCCTTAAAATCTGTAATGAAGTCGTGACCGGTGGCGTGCTGTGCACATTTCCGTCTGTCATCTATACATGACTGTGGCGGTCAGTAGGTTAACAATGTGGCCAATGGTATGCCCTAATTGAGTTTTTAGCAAATATCTCAACAACTAGACGTTCTAGGTCAAAAATAATGAAATTTTAATTCCCCCCTTGTGATTACACCCCCCGGGGTTCTTGAGTACATATTAAAGGATGACCTCTAATTAACCATGACCGTGACCTTTTTGAAAAAACGGGATTCTTGAATACAGATTAGCCACGTTTCGCCGTGACTTAGGTAGTCCATTTTTACAACGTGCGCAACTAAATCTATCATTTTTCCCGCATGTTTTGTCCGAAGTGTTTAACCTTATGACCACCATGTCAAAAAGCAAATATGTGCCTTCGGCGCCAGGCTACGACTTATTCCTTAAAATCTGTAATGAAGTCGTGACCGGTGGCGTGCTGTGCACATTTCCGTCTGTCATCTACACATGACTGTGGCGGTCAATAAGTTAACAATGTGGCCAATGGTATGCCCTTTTTGAGTTTTTAGCAAATATCTCAAAAACCAGACGTCCTAGCTCAAAAATAATGAATTTTTCATCCCCCCCTTGTGACAACACCCCCCGGGATTTTTGAGTACACATTAAAAGATGACCTCTAATTAACCATGACCCTGACCTTTTTCAAAATACGGGATTCTTGAGTACAGATTAGCCACGCTTCTCCGTGACTTAGGTGGTCCATTTTTACACCGTGCGCAAATGAATCTATTATTTTTCCCCCGTCTTTTGACAAAAGTTTTTAACCTTATGACCGCCATGTCAAAAAGCAAATATGTGCCCTCGGCGCCAGGCTACTAAATATTCCTTAAAATCTGTAATGAAGGCGTGACCGGTGGCGTGCTGTGCACATTTCCGTCTGTCATCTATACATGACTGTGGCGGTCAAAATGTTAACAATGTGGCCAATGGTCTGCCCTTTTTGAGTTTTTAGCAAATATCTCAAAATTCAGACGTCCTAGCTCAAAAATAAAGAAATTTTCATCCCCCCCTTGTGACAACACCCCCCGGGATTTTTGAGTACACATTAAAAGATGACCTCTAATTAACCATGACCGTGACCTTTTTAAAAATACGGGATTCTTGAGTACAGATTAGCCACGCTTCTCCGTGACTTAGGTGGTCCATTTTTACACCGTGCGCAAATGAATCTATTATTTTTCCCCCGTCTTTTGACAAAAGTTTTTAACCTTATGACCACCATGTCAAAAAGCAAATATGTGCCTTCGGCGCCAGGCTGCGAAATATTCCTTAAAATCTGTAATGAAGTCGTGACCGGTGGCGTGCTGTGCACATTTCCGTCTGTCATCTATACATGACTGTGGCGGTCAATAGGTTAACAATGTGGCCAATGGTATGCCCTTTTTGAGTTTTTAGCAAATATCTCAAAAACCAGACGTCCTAGCTCAAAAATAATGAATTTTTCATCCCCTCCTTGTGACCACACCCCCCGGGATTTTTGAGTACACATTAAAAGATGACCTCTAATTAACCATGACCGTGACCCTTTTCAAAATACGTGATTCTTGAGTACAGATTAGCCACGCTTCTCCGTGACTTAAGTAGTCCATTTTTACACCGTGCACAATTGAATCTATAATTTTTCTCGCGTCTTTTGACCGAAGTTTTTAACAATGTGGCCAATGGTATGCCCTTTTTGAGTTTTTAGCAAATATCTCAAAAACCAGACGTCCTAGATCAAAAATAATGAATTTTTCATCCCCCCCTTGTGACAACACCCCCCGGGATTTTTGAGTACACATTAAAAGATGACTTCTAATTACCCATGACCGTGACCTTTTTTAAAATACGGGATTCTTGAGTACAGATTAGCCACGCTTCTCCGTGACTTAGGTGGTCCATTTTTACACCGTGCGCAAATGAATCTATTATTTTTCCCCCGTCTTTTGACCAAAGTTTTTAACCTTATGACCGCCATGTCAAAAAGCAAATATGTGCCCTCGGCGCCAGGCTACTAAATATTCCTTAAAATCTGTAATGAAGTCGTGACCGGTGGCGTGCTGTGCACATTTCCGTCTGTCATCTATACATGACTGTGGCGGTCAAAAGGTTAACAATGTGGCCAATGGTATGCCCCTTTTGAGTTTTTAGCAAATATCTCAAAAACCAGACGTACTAGCTCAAAAATAATGAATCTTGCATCCCTCTTGTGACAACACCCCTGGAAACTCTTGATTACACATTAAAGAATAACCTCTTATTAAGCATGACCGTGACCTTTTTAAAAATACGGGATTCTTGGGTACAGATAAGCCACGCTTCTCCGTTACTTAGGTGGTCCATTTTCACACCGTGCGCAACTGAATCTATTACTTTTCCCGCGTCTTTTGACCAAAGTTTTTAACCTTATGACCACCATGTCAAAAAGCAAATATGTGCCTTCGGCGCCAGGCTACGAATTATTCCTTAAAATCTGTAATGAAGTCGTGACCGGTGGCGTGCTGTGCACATTTCCGTCTGTCATCTATACATGACTGAGGCGGTCAAAAGGTTAACAATGTGGCCAATGGTATGCCCTTTTTGAGTTTTTAGCAAATATCTCAAACACCAGACGTCCTAGCTCAAAAATAATGAAATCTTCATCCCCCCCTTGTGACAACACCCCCCGGGATTCTAGAGTACACATTAAAGGATGTCCTCTAATTAACCATGACCGTGACCTTTTTCAAAATACGGGATTCTTGAGTGCAGATTAGCCACGCTTCTCCGTGACTTAAGTAGTCCATTTTTACACCGTGCACAACTGAATCTATCATTTTACTCGCGTCTTTTGACCGAAGTTTTTAACAATGTGGCCAATGGTATGCCCTTTTGAGTTTTTAGCAAATATCTCAAAAACCAGACGTCCTAGCTCAAAAATAATGAAATCTTCATCCCCCCCTTGTGACAACACCCCCCGGGATTCTTGAGTACACATTAAAGGATGTCCTCTAATTAACCATGACCGTGAACTTTTTCAAAATACGGGATTCTTGAGTGCAGATTAGCCACGCTTCTCCGTGACTTAAGTAGTCCATTTTTACACCGTGCACAACTGAATCTATCATTTTACTCGCGTCTTTTGACCGAAGTTTTTAACAATGTGGCCAATGGTATGCCCTTTTGAGTTTTTAGCAAAAATCTCAAAAACCAGACGTCCTAGCTCAAAAATAATGAATTTTTCATCCCCCCCTTGTGACAACACCCCCCGGGATTTTTGAGTACACATTAAAAGATGACCTCTAATTACCCATGACCGTGACCTTTTTTAAAATACGGGATTCTTGAGTACAGATTAGCCACGCTTCTCCATGACTTAGGTGGTCCATTTTTACACCGTGCGCAAATGAATCTATTATTTTTCCCCCTTCTTTTGACCAAAGTTTTTAACCTTATGACCGCCATGTCAAAAAGCAAATATGTGCCCTCGGCGCCAGGCTACTAAATATTCCTTAAAATCTGTAATGAAGTCGTGACCGGTGGCGTGCTGTGCACATTTCCGTCTGTCATCTATTCATGACTGTGGCGGTCAAAAGGTTATCAATGTGGCCAATGGTATGCCCTTTTTGAGTTTTTAGCAAATATCTCAAAAACCAGACGTACTAGTTCAAAAATAATGAATCTTTCATCCCCCTTGTGACAACACCCCTGGAAACTCTTGATTACACATTAAAGAATAACCTCTTATTAAGCATGACCGTGACCTTTTTAAAAATACGGGATTCTTGGGTACAGATAAGCCACGCTTCTCCGTTACTTAGGTGGTCCATTTTCACACCGTGCGCAACTGAATCTATTACTTTTCCCGCGTCTTTTGACCAAAGTTTTTAACCTTATGACCACCATGTCAAAAAGCAAATATGTGCCTTCGGCGCCAGGCTACGAATTATTCCTTAAAATCTGTAATGAAGTCGTGACCGGTGGCGTGCTGTGCACATTTCCGTCTGTCATCTACACATGACTGTGGCGGTCAATAAGTTAACAATGTGGCCAATGGTATGCCCTTTTTGAGTTTTTAGCAAATATCTCAAAAACCAGACGTCCTAGCTCAAAAATAAAGAAATTTTCATGCCCCCCTTGTGACAACACCCCCCGGGATTCTTGAGTACACATTAAAAGATGACCTCTAATTAACCATGACCGTGACCTTTTTCAAAATACGGGATTCTTGAGTACAGATTAGCCACGCTTCTCCGTGACTTAAGTAGTCCATTTTTACACCGTGCACAACTGAATCTATCAATTTTCGCGCGTCTTTTGACCGAAAATTTTAACAATGTGGCCAATAGTATGCCCTTTTTGAGTTTTTAGCAAATATCTCAAAAACCAGACGTCCTAGCTCAAAAATAAAGAAATTTTCATCCCCCCCTTGTGACAACACCTCCGGAAACTCTTGATTACACATTAAAGAATGACCTCTTATTAACCATGACCGTGACCTTTTTCAAAATACGGGATTCTTGAGTACAGATTAGCCACGCTTCTCCGTGACTTAGGTGGTCCATTTTTACACCGTGCGCAACTGAATCTATTATTTTTCCCGCGTCTTTTGACCAAAGATTTTAACCTTATGACCGCCATGTCAAAAAGCAAATATGTGCCTTCGGCGCCAGGCTACGAAATATTCCTTAAAATCTGTAATGAAGTCGTGACCGGTGGCGTTCTGTGCACATTTCCGTCTGTCATATATACATGACTGTGGCGGTCAAAATGTTAACAATGTGGCCAATGATATGCCCTTTTTGAGTTTTTAGCAAATATCTCAAAATTCAGACGTCCTAGCTCAAAAATAAAGAAATTTTCATCCCCCCCTTGTAACAACACCCCCCGGGATTCTTGAGTACACATTAAAAGATGACCTCTAATTAACCATGACCGTGACCTTTTTAAAAAAACGGGATTTTTGAGTACAGATTAGCCACGTTTCGCCGTGACTTAGGTAGTCCATTTTTACACCGTGCGCAACTAAATCTATCATTTTTACCGCATGTTTTGTCCGAAGTTTCTAACAATGTGGCCAATGGTATGCCCTTTTTGAGTTTTTAGCAAATATCTCAAAAACCAGACGTCCTAGCTCAAAAATAATGAATTTTTCATCCCCCCCTTGTGACAACACCCCCCGGGATTTTTGAGTACACATTAAAAGATGACCTCTAATTAACCATGACCGTGACCTTTTTCAAAATACGGGATTCTTGAGTACAGATTAGCCACGCTTCTCCGTGACTTAGGTGGTCCATTTTTACACCGTGCGCAAATGAATCTATTATTTTTCCCCCGTCTTTTGACAAAAGTTTTTAACCTTATGACCGCCATGTCAAAAAGCAAATATGTGCCCTCGGCGCCAGGCTACTAAATGTTCCTTAAAATCTGTAATGAAGTCGTGACCGGTGGCGTGCTGTGCACATTTCCGTCTGTCATCTATACATGACTGTGGCGGTCAAAATGTTAACAATGTGGCCAATGGTCTGCCCTTTTTGAGTTTTTAGCAAATATCTCAAAATTCAGACGTCCTAGCTCAAAAATAAAGAAATTTTCATCCCCCCCTTGTGACAACACCCCCCGGGATTTTTGAGTACACATTAAAAGATGACCTCTAATTAACCATGACCGTGACCTTTTTCAAAATACGGGATTCTTGAGTACAGATTAGCCACGCTTCTTCGTGACTTAGGTGGTCCATTTTTACACCGTGCGCAAATGAATCTATTATTTTTCCCCCGTCTTTTGACAAAAGTTTTTAACCTTATGACCACCATGTCAAAAAGCAAATATGTGCCTTCGGCGCCAGGCTACGAAATATTCCTTAAAATCTGTAATGAAGTCGTGACCGGTGGCGTGCTGTGCACATTTCCGTCTGTCATCTATACATGACTGTGGCGGTCAGTAGGTTAACAATGTGGCCAATGGTATGCCCTTTTTGAGTTTTTAGCAAATATCTCAACAACTAGACGTTCTAGGTCAAAAATAATGAAATTTTAATTCCCCCCTTGTGATTACACCCCCCGGGGTTCTTGAGTACATATTAAAGGATGACCTCTAATTAACCATGACCGTGACCTTTTTGAAAAAACGGGATTCTTGAATACAGATTAGCCACGTTTCGCCGTGACTTAGGTAGTCCATTTTTACAACGTGCGCAACTAAATCTATCATTTTTCCCGCATGTTTTGTCCGAAGTGTTTAACCTTATGACCACCATGTCAAAAAGCAAATATGTACCTTCGGCGCCAGGCTACGAAATATTCCTTAAAATCTGTAATGAAGTCGTGACCGGTGGCGTGCTGTGCACATTTCCGTCTGTCATCTACACATGACTGTGGCGGTCAATAAGTTAACAATGTGGCCAATGGTATGCCCTTTTTGAGTTTTTAGCAAATATCTCAAAAACCAGACGTCCTAGCTCAAAAATAATGAAATTTTCATCCCCCCCTTGTGACAACACCCCCCGGGATTCTTGAGTACACATTAAAAGATGACCTCTAATTAACCATAACCGTGACCTTTTTCAAAATACGGGATTCTTGAGTACAGATTAGCCACGCTTCTCCGTGACTTAAGTAGTCCATTTTTACACCGTGCACAACTGAATCCATCATTTTACTCGCGTCTTTTGACCGAAGTTTTTAACAGTGTGGCCAATGGTATGCCCTTTTTGAGTTTTTAGCAAATATCTCAAAAACCAGACGTCCTAGCTCAAAAATAAAGAAATTATCATCCCTTCCTTGTGACAGCACCCCCCGGGATTCTTGAGTACTCATTAAAAGATGACCTCTAATTAACCATGACCGTGACCTTTTTCAAAATACGGGATTCTTGAGTACAGATTAGCCACGCTTCTCCGTGACTTAGGTGGTCCATTTTTACACCATGCGCTACTGAATCTATTATTTTTCCCCCGTCTTTTGACCAAAGTTTATAACCTTATGACCGCCATGTCAAAAGGCAAATATGTGCCCTCGGCGCCAGGCTACTAAATATTCCTTAAAATCTGTAATGAAGTCGTGCCCGGTGGCGTGCTGTGCACATTTCCGTCTGTCATCTATACATGACTGTGGCGGTCAAAAGGTTAACAATGTGGCCAATGGTATGCCCTTTTTGAGTTTTTAGCAAATATCTCTAACACCAGACGTCCTAGGTCAAAAATAATGAAATTTTCATTCCCCCCTTGTGACAACACCCTCCAGGATTCTTGAGTACACATTAAAGGATAACCTCTGATTAACCATGACCGTGACTATTTTCAAAAAACGGGTTTTCTTGAGTACAGATTAGCCACGCTTCGCCGTGAGTTAGGTAGTCCATTTTTACACCGTGCGCAACTAAATCTATCATTTTTACCGCATGTTTTGTCCGAAGTTTCTAACAATGTGGCCAATGGTATGCCCTTTTTGAGTTTTTAGCAAATATCTCAAAAACCAGACGTCCTAGCTCAAAAATAATGAATTTTTCATCCCCCCCTTGTGATAACACCCCCCGGGATTTTTGAGTACAAATTAAAAGATGACCTCTAATTAACCATGACCGTGACCTTTTTCAAAATACGGGATTCTTGAGTACAGATTAGCCACGCTTCTCCGTGACTTAGGTGGTCCATTTTTACACCGTGCGCAAATGAATCTATTATTTTTCCCCCGTCTTTTGACAAAAGTTTTTAACCTTATGACCTACATGTCAAAAAGGAAATATGTGCCCTCGGCGCCAGGCTACTAAATATTCCTTAAAATCTGTAATGAAGTCGTGACCGGTGGCGTGCTGTGCACATTTCCGTCTGTCATCTATACACGACTGTGGCGGTCAAAAGGTTAACAATGTGGCCAATGGTCTGCCCTTTTTGAGTTTTTAGCAAATATCTCAAAATTCAGACGTCCTAGCTCAAAAATAAAGAAATTTTCATCCCCCCCTTGTGACAACACCCCCCGGGATTTTTGAGTACACATTAAAAGATGACCTCTAATTAACCATGACCGTGACCTTTTTCAAAATACGGGATTCTTGAGTACAGATTAGCCACGCTTCTCCGTGACTTAGGTGGTCCATTTTTACACCGTGCGCAAATGAATCTATTATTTTTCCCCCGTCTTTTGACAAAAGTTTTTAACCTTATGACCACCATGTCAAAAAGCAAATATGTGCCTTCGGCGCCAGGCTACGAAATATTCCTTAAAATCTGTAATGAAGTCGTGACCGGTGGCGTGCTGTGCACATTTCCGTCTGTCATCTATACATGACTGTGGCGGTCAATAGGTTAACAATGTGGCCAATGGTATGCCCTTTTTGAGTTTTTAGCAAATATCTCAACAACTAGACGTTCTAGGTCAAAAATAATGAAATTTTAATTCCCCCCTTGTGATTACACCCCCCGGGGTTCTTGAGTACATATTAAAGGATGACCTCTAATTAACCATGACCGTGACCTTTTTGAAAAAACGGGATTCTTGAATACAGATTAGCCACGTTTCGCCGTGACTTAGGTAGTCCATTTTTACAACGTGCGCAACTAAATCTATCATTTTTCCCGCATGTTTTGTGCGAAGTTTCTAACAATGTGGCCAATGGTATGCCCTTTTTGAGTTTTTAGCAAATATCTCAACAACTAGACGTCCGAGGTCAAAAATAATGAAATTTTCATTCCCCCCTTGTGATAACACCCCCCGGGATTCTTGAGTACACATTAAAGGATGTCCTCTAATTAACCATGACCGTGACCCTTTTCAAAATACGTGATTCTTGAGTACAGATTAGCCACGCTTCTCCGTGACTTAAGTAGTCCATTTTTACACCGTGCACAACTGAATCTATCATTTTTCTCGCGTCTTTTGACCGAAGTTTTTAACAATGTGGGCAATGGTATGCCCTTTTTGAGTTTTTAGCAAATATCTCAAAAACCAGACGTCCTAGCTCAAAAATAATGAATTTTTCATCCCCCCCTTGTGACCACACCCCCCGGGATTTTTGAGTACACATTAAAAGATGACCTCTAATTAACCATGACCGTGACCTTTTTCAAAATACGGGATTCTTGAGTACAGATTAGCCACGCTTCTCCGTGACTTAGGTGGTCCATTTTTACACCGTGCGCTACTGAATCTATTATTTTTCTCGCGTCTTTTGACCGAAGTTTTTAACAATGTGGCCAATGGTATGCCCTTTTTGAGTTTTTAGCAAATATCTCAAAAACCAGACGTCCTAGCTCAAAAATAATGAATTTTTCATCCCCTCCTTGTGACCACACCCCCCGGGATTTTTGAGTACACATTAAAAGATGACCTCTAATTAACCATGACCGTGACCCTTTTCAAAATACGTGATTCTTGAGTACAGATTAGCCACGCTTCTCCGTGACTTAAGTAGTCCATTTTTACACCGTGCACAATTGAATCTATCATTTTTCTCGCGTCTTTTGACCGAAGTTTTTAACAATGTGGCCAATGGTATGCCCTTTTTGAGTTTTTAGCAAATATCTCAAAAACCAGACGTCCTAGATCAAAAATAATGAATTTTTCATCCCCCCCTTGTGACAACACCCCCCGGGATTTTTGAGTACACATTAAAAGATGACCTCTAATTAACCATGACCGTGACCTTTTTCAAAATACGGGATTCTCGAGTACAGATTAGCCACGCTTCTCCGTGACTTAGGTGGTCCATTTTTACACCGTGCACAACTAAATCTATCATTTTTACCGCATGTTTTGTCCGAAGTTTCTAACAATGTGGCCAATGGTATGCCCTTTTTGAGTTTTTAGCAAATATCTCAAAAACCAGACGTCCTAGCTCAAAAATAATGAATTTTTCATCCCCCCCTTGTGACAACACCCCCCGGGATTTTTGAGTACACATTAAAAGATGACCTCTAATTAACCATGACCGTGACCTTTTTCAAAATACGGGATTCTTTAGTACAGATTAGCCACGCTTCTCCGTGACTTAGGTGGTCCATTTTTACACCGTGCGCAAATGAATCTATTATTTTTCCCCCGTCTTTTGACAAAAGTTTTTAACCTTATGACCGCTATGTCAAAAAGCAAATATGTGCCCTCGGCGCCAGGCTACTAAATATTCCTTAAAATCTGTAATGAAGTCGTGACCGGTGGCGTGCTGTGCACATTTCCGTCTGTCATCTATACATGACTGTGGCTGTCAAAATGTTAACAATGTGGCCAATGGTCTGCCCTTTTTGAGTTTTTAGCAAATATCTCAAAATTCAGACGTCCTAGCTCAAAAATAAAGAAATTTTCATCCCCCCCTTGTGACAACACCCCCCGGGATTTTTAAGTACACATTAAAAGATGACCTCTAATTAACCATGACCGTGACCTTTTTCAAAATACGGGATTCTTGAGTACAGATTAGCCACGCTTCTCCGTGACTTAGGTGGTCCATTTTTACACCGTGCGCAAATGAATCTATTATTTTTCCCCCGTCTTTTGACAAAAGTTTTTAACCTTATGACCACCATGTCAAAAAGCAAATATGTGCCTTCGGCGCCAGGCTACGAAATATTCCTTAAAATCTGTAATGAAGTCGTGACCGGTGGCGTGCTGTGCACATTTCCGTCTGTCATCTATACATGACTGTGGCGGTCAATAGGTTAACAATGTGGCCAATGGTATGCCCTTTTTGAGTTTTTAGCAAATATCTCAACAACTAGACGTTCTAGGTCAAAAATAATGAAATTTTAATTCCCCCCTTGTGATTACACCCCCCGGGGTTCTTGAGTACATATTAAAGGATGACCTCTAATTAACCATGACCGTGACCTTTTTGAAAAAACGGGATTCTTGAATACAGATTAGCCACGTTTCGCCGTGACTTAGGTAGTCCATTTTTACAACGTGCGCAACTAAATCTATCATTTTTCCCGCATGTTTTGTCCGAAGTTTCTAACAATGTGGCCAATGGTATGCCCTTTTTGAGTTTTTAGCAAATATCTCAACAACTAGACGTCCGAGGTCAAAAATAATGAAATTTTCATTCCCCCCTTGTGATAACACCCCCCGGGATTCTTGAGTACACATTAAAGGATGTCCTCTAATTAACCATGACCGTGAACCTTTTCAAAATACGTGATTCTTGAGTACAGATTAGCCACGCTTCTCCGTGACTTAAGTAGTCCATTTTTACACCGTGCACAACTGAATCTATCATTTTTCTCGCGTCTTTTGACCGAAGTTTTTAACAATGTGGGCAATGGTATGCCCTTTTTGAGTTTTTAGCAAATATCTCAAAAACCAGACGTCCTAGCTCAAAAATAATGAATTTTTCAACCCCCCCTTGTGACCACACCCCCCGGGATTTTTGAGTACACATTAAAAGATGACCTCTAATTAACCATGACCGTGACCTTTTTCAAAATACGGGATTCTTGAGTACAGATTAGCCACGCTTCTCCGTGACTTAGGTGGTCCATTTTTACACCGTGCGCTACTGAATCTATTATTATTCTCGCGTCTTTTGACCGAAGTTTTTAACAATGTGGGCAATGGTATGCCCTTTTTGAGTTTTTAGCAAATATCTCAAAAACCAGACGTCCTAGCTCAAAAATAATGAATTTTTCATCCCCCCCTTGTGACCACACCCCCCGGGATTTTTGAGTACACATTAAAAGATGACCTCTAATTAACCATGACCGTGACCTTTTTCAAAATACGGGATTCTTGAGTACAGATTAGCCACGCTTCTCCGTGACTTAGGTGGTCCATTTTTACACCGTGCGCTACTGAATCTATTATTTTTCTCGCGTCTTTTGACCGAAGTTTTTAACAATGTGGCCAATGGTATGCCCTTTTTGAGTTTTTAGCAAATATCTCAAAAACCAGACGTCCTAGCTCAAAAATAATGAATTTTTCATGCCCTCCTTGTGACCACACCCCCCGGGATTTTTGAGTACACATTAAAAGATGACCTCTAATTAACCATGACCGTGACCCTTTTCAAAATACGTGATTCTTGAGTACAGATTAGCCACGCTTCTCCGTGACTTAAGTAGTCCATTTTTACACCGTGCACAATTGAATCTATCATTTTTCTCGCGTCTTTTGACCGAAGTTTTTAACAATGTGGCCAATGGTATGCCCTTTTTGAGTTTTTAGCAAATATCTCAAAAACCAGACGTCCTAGATCAAAAATAATGAATTTTTCATCCCCCCCTTGTGACAACACCCCCCGGGATTTTTGAGTACACATTAAAAGATGACCTCTAATTACCCATGACCGTGACCTTTTTTAAAATACGGGATTCTTGAGTACAGATTAGCCACGCTTCTCCGTGACTTAGGTGGTCCATTTTTATACCGTGCGCAAATGAATCTATTATTTTTCCCCCGTCTTTTGACCAAAGTTTTTAACCTTATGACCGCCATGTCAAAAAGCAAATATGTGCCCTCGGCGCCAGGCTACTAAATATTCCTTAAAATCTGTAATGAAGTCGTGACCGGTGGCGTGCTGTGCACATTTCCGTCTGTCATCTATACATGACTGTGGCGGTCAAAAGGTTAACAATGTGGCCAATGGTATGCCCCTTTTGAGTTTTTAGCAAATATCTCAAAAACCAGACGTACTAGCTCAAAAATAATGAATCTTGCATCCCTCTTGTGACAACACCCCTGGAAACTCTTGATTACACATTAAAGAATAACCTCTTATTAAGCATGACCGTGACCTTTTTAAAAATACGGGATTCTTGGGTACAGATAAGCCACGCTTCTCCGTTTCTTAGGTGGTCCATTTTCACACCGTGCGCAACTGAATCTATTACTTTTCCCGCGTCTTTTGACCAAAGTTTTTAACCTTATGACCACCATGTCAAAAAGCAAATATGTGCCTTCGGCGCCAGGCTACGAATTATTCCTTAAAATCTGTAATGAAGTCGTGACCGGTGGCGTGCTGTGCACATTTCCGTCTGTCATCTATACATGACTGTGGCGGTCAATAGGTTAACAATGTGGCCAATGGTATGCCCTTTTTGAGTTTTTAACAAATATCTCAAAAACCAGACGTCCTAGCTCAAAAATAATGAAATTTTCATCCCCCCCTTGTGACAACACCCCCCGGGATTCTTGAAAACACATTAAAAGATGACCTCTAATTAACCATGACCGTGACCTTTTTCAAAATACGGGATTCTTGATTACAGATTAGCCACGCTTCTCCGTGACTTAAGTAGTCCATTTTTACACCGTGCACAACTGAATCCATCATTTTACTCGCGTCTTTTGACCGAAGTTTTTAACAATGTGGCCAATGGTATGCCCTTTTTGAGTTTTTAGCAAATATCTCAAAAACCAGACGTCCTAGCTCAAAAATAAAGAAATTTTCATGCCCCCCTTGTGACAACACCCCCCGGGATTCTTGAGTACACATTAAAAGATGACCTCTAATTAACCATGACCGTGACCTTTTTCAAAATACGGGATTCTTGAGTACAGATTAGCCACGCTTCTCCGTGACTTAGGTGGTCCATTTTTACACCGTGCGCAAATGAATCTATTATTTTTCCCCCGTCTTTTGACAAAAGTTTTTAACCTTATGACCTACATGTCAAAAAGGAAATATGTGCCCTCGGCGCCAGGCTACTAAATATTCCTTAAAATCTGTAATGAAGTCGTGACCGGTGGCGTGCTGTGCACATTTCCGTCTGTCATCTATACACGACTGTGGCGGTCAAAAGGTTAACAATGTGGCCAATGGTATGCCCTTTTTGAGTTTTTAGCAAATATCTCAAACACCAGACTTCCTAGCTCAAAAATAATGAAATTTTCATTCCCCCCTTGTGATAGCGGCCCCCGGGATACTTGAGTACACATTAAAGGATGTCCTCTAATTAACCATGACCGTGACCTTTTTAAAAAAACGGGATTTTTGAGTACAGATTAGCCACGTTTCGCCGTGACTTAGGTAGTCCATTTTTACACCGTGCGCAACTAAATCTATCATTTTTACCGCATGTTTTGTCCGAAGTTTCTAACAATGTGGCCAATGGTATGCCCTTTTTGAGTTTTTAGCAAATATCTCAAAAACCAGACGTCCTAGCTCAAAAATAATGAATTTTTCATCCCCCCCTTGTGACAACACCCCCCGGGATTTTTGAGTACACATTAAAAGATGACCTCTAATTAACCATGACCGTGACCTTTTTCAAAATACGGGATTCTTGAGTACAGATTAGCCACGCTTCTCCGTGACTTAGGTGGTCCATTTTTACACCGTGCGCAAATGAATCTATTATTTTTCCCCCGTCTTTTGACAAAAGTTTTTAACCTTATGACCGCTATGTCAAAAAGCAAATATGTGCCCTCGACGCCAGGCTACTAAATATTCCTTAAAATCTGTAATGAAGTCGTGACCGGTGGCGTGCTGTGCACATTTCCGTCTGTCATCTATACATGACTGTGGCGGTCAAAATGTTAACAATGTGGCCAATGGTCTGCCCTTTTTGAGTTTTTAGCAAATATCTCAAAATTCAGACGTCCTAGCTCAAAAATAAAGAAATTTTCATCCCCCCCTTGTGACAACACCCCCCGGGATTTTTGAGTACACATTAAAAGATGACCTCTAATTAACCATGACCGTGACCTTTTTCAAAATACGGGATTCTTGAGTACAGATTAGCCACGCTTCTCCGTGACTTAGGTGGTCCATTTTTACACCGTGCGCAAATGAATCTATTATTTTTCCCCCGTCTTTTGACAAAAGTTTTTAACCTTATGACCACCATGTCAAAAAGCAAATATGTGCCTTCGGCGCCAGGCTACGAAATATTCCTTAAAATCTGTAATGAAGTCGTGACCGGTGGCGTGCTGTGCACATTTCCGTCTGTCATCTATACATGACTGTGGCGGTCAATAGGTTAACAATGTGGCCAATGGTATGCCCTTTTTGAGTTTTTAGCAAATATCTCAACAACTAGACGTTCTAGGTCAAAAATAATGAAATTTTAATTCCCCCCTTGTGATTACACCCCCCGGGGTTCTTGAGTACATATTAAAGGATGACCTCTAATTAACCATGACCGTGACCTTTTTGAAAAAACGGGATTCTTGAATACAGATTAGCCACGTTTCGCCGTGACTTAGGTAGTCCATTTTTACAACGTGCGCAACTAAATCTATCATTTTTCCCGCATGTTTTGTCCGAAGTTTCTAACAATGTGGCCAATGGTATGCCCTTTTTGAGTTTTTAGCAAATATCTCAACAACTAGACGTCCGAGGTCAAAAATAATGAAATTTTCATTCCCCCCTTGTGATAACACCCCCCGGGATTCTTGAGTACACATTAAAGGATGTCCTCTAATTAACCATGACCGTGACCCTTTTCAAAATACGTGATTCTTGAGTACAGATTAGCCACGCTTCTCCGTGACTTAAGTAGTCCATTTTTACACCGTGCACAACTGAATCTATCATTTTTCTCGCGTCTTTTGACCGAAGTTTTTAACAATGTGGGCAATGGTATGCCCTATTTGAGTTTTTAGCAAATATCTCAAAAACCAGACGTCCTAGCTCAAAAATAATGAATTTTTCATCCCCCCCTTGTGACCACACCCCCCGGGATTTTTGAGTATACATTAAAAGATGACCTCTAATTAACCATGACCGTGACCTTTTTCAAAATACGGGATTCTTGAGTACAAATTAGCCACGCTTCTCCGTGACTTAGGTGGTCCATTTTTACACCGTGCGCTACTGAATCTATTATTTTTCTCGCGTCTTTTGACCGAAGTTTTTAACAATGTGGCCAATGGTATGCCCTTTTTGAGTTTTTAGCAAATATCTCAAAAACCAGACGTCCTAGCTCAAAAATAATGAATTTTTCATCCCCTCCTTGTGACCACACCCCCCGGGATTTTTGAGTACACATTAAAAGATGACCTCTAATTAACCATGACCGTGACCCTTTTCAAAATACGTGATTCTTGAGTACAGATTAGCCACGCTTCTCCGTGACTTAAGTAGTCCATTTTTACACCGTGCACAATTGAATCTATCATTTTTCTCGCGTCTTTTGACCGAAGTTTTTAACAATGTGGCCAATGGTATGCCCTTTTTGAGTTTTTAGCAAATATCTCAAAAACCAGACGTCCTAGATCAAAAATAATGAATTTTTCATCCCCCCCTTGTGACAACACCCCCCGGGATTTTTGAGTACACATTAAAAGATGACCTCTAATTAACCATGACCGTGACCTTTTTCAAAATACGGGATTCTCGAGTACAGATTAGCCACGCTTCTCCGTGACTTAGGTGGTCCATTTTTACACCGTGCGCAACTAAATCTATCATTTTTACCGCATGTTTTGTCCGAAGTTTCTAACAATGTGGCCAATGGTATGCCCTTTTTGAGTTTTTAGCAAATATCTCAAAAACCAGACGTCCTAGCTCAAAAATAATGAATTTTTCATCCCCCCCTTGTGACAACACCCCCCGGGATTTTTGAGTACACATTAAAAGATGACCTCTAATTAACCATGACCGTGACCTTTTTCAAAATACGGGATTCTTTAGTACAGATTAGCCACGCTTCTCCGTGACTTAGGTGGTCCATTTTTACACCGTGCGCAAATGAATCTATTATTTTTCCCCCGTCTTTTGACAAAAGTTTTTAACCTTATGACCGCTATGTCAAAAAGCAAATATGTGCCCTCGGCGCCAGGCTACTAAATATTCCTTAAAATCTGTAATGAAGTCGTGACCGGTGGCGTGCTGTGCACATTTCCGTCTGTCATCTATACATGACTGTGGCGGTCAAAATGTTAACAATGTGGCCAATGGTCTGCCCTTTTTGAGTTTTTAGCAAATATCTCAAAATTCAGACGTCCTAGCTCAAAAATAAAGAAATTTTCATCCCCCCCTTGTGACAACACCCCCCGGGATTTTTAAGTACACATTAAAAGATGACCTCTAATTAACCATGACCGTGACCTTTTTCAAAATACGGGATTCTTGAGTACAGATTAGCCACGCTTCTCCGTGACTTAGGTGGTCCATTTTTACACCGTGCGCAAATGAATCTATTATTTTTCCCCCGTCTTTTGACAAAAGTTTTTAACCTTATGACCACCATGTCAAAAAGCAAATATGTGCCTTCGGCGCCAGGCTACGAAATATTCCTTAAAATCTGTAATGAAGTCGTGACCGGTGGCGTGCTGTGCACATTTCCGTCTGTCATCTATACATGACTGTGGCGGTCAATAGGTTAACAATGTGGCCAATGGTATGCCCTTTTTGAGTTTTTAGCAAATATCTCAACAACTAGACGTTCTAGGTCAAAAATAATGAAATTTTAATTCCCCCCTTGTGATTACACCCCCCGGGGTTCTTGAGTACATATTAAAGGATGACCTCTAATTAACCATGACCGTGACCTTTTTGAAAAAACGGGATTCTTGAATACAGATTAGCCACGTTTCGCCGTGACTTAGGTAGTCCATTTTTACAACGTGCGCAACTGAATCTATCATTTTTCTCGCGTCTTTTGACCGAAGTTTTTAACAATGTGGGCAATGGTATGCCCTTTTTGAGTTTTTAGCAAATATCTCAAAAACCAGACGTCCTAGCTCAAAAATAATGAATTTTTCAACCCCCCCTTGTGACCACACCCCCCGGGATTTTTGAGTACACATTAAAAGATGACCTCTAATTACCCATGACCGTGACCTTTTTTAAAATACGGGATTCTTGAGTACAGATTAGCCACGCTTCTCCGTGACTTAGGTGGTCCATTTTTATACCGTGCGCAAATGAATCTATTATTTTTCCCCCGTCTTTTGACCAAAGTTTTTAACCTTATGACCGCCATGTCAAAAAGCAAATATGTGCCCTCGGCGCCAGGCTACTAAATATTCCTTAAAATCTGTAATGAAGTCGTGACCGGTGGCGTGCTGTGCACATTTCCGTCTGTCATCTATACATGACTGTGGCGGTCAAAAGGTTAACAATGTGGCCAATGGTATGCCCCTTTTGAGTTTTTAGCAAATATCTCAAAAACCAGACGTACTAGCTCAAAAATAATGAATCTTGCATCCCTCTTGTGACAACACCCCTGGAAACTCTTGATTACACATTAAAGAATAACCTCTTATTAAGCATGACCGTGACCTTTTTAAAAATACGGGATTCTTGGGTACAGATAAGCCACGCTTCTCCGTTTCTTAGGTGGTCCATTTTCACACCGTGCGCAACTGAATCTATTACTTTTCCCGCGTCTTTTGACCAAAGTTTTTAACCTTATGACCACCATGTCAAAAAGCAAATATGTGCCTTCGGCGCCAGGCTACGAATTATTCCTTAAAATCTGTAATGAAGTCGTGACCGGTGGCGTGCTGTGCACATTTCCGTCTGTCATCTATACATGACTGTGGCGGTCAATAGGTTAACAATGTGGCCAATGGTATGCCCTTTTTGAGTTTTTAACAAATATCTCAAAAACCAGACGTCCTAGCTCAAAAATAATGAAATTTTCATCCCCCCCTTGTGACAACACCCCCCGGGATTCTTGAAAACACATTAAAAGATGACCTCTAATTAACCATGACCGTGACCTTTTTCAAAATACGGGATTCTTGATTACAGATTAGCCACGCTTCTCCGTGACTTAAGTAGTCCATTTTTACACCGTGCACAACTGAATCCATCATTTTACTCGCGTCTTTTGACCGAAGTTTTTAACAATGTGGCCAATGGTATGCCCTTTTTGAGTTTTTAGCAAATATCTCAAAAACCAGACGTCCTAGCTCAAAAATAAAGAAATTTTCATGCCCCCCTTGTGACAACACCCCCCGGGATTCTTGAGTACACATTAAAAGATGACCTCTAATTAACCATGACCGTGACCTTTTTCAAAATACGGGATTCTTGAGTACAGATTAGCCACGCTTCTCCGTGACTTAAGTAGTCCATTTTTACACCGTGCACAACTGAATCTATCAATTTTCTCGCGTCTTTTGACCGAAAATTTTAACAATGTGGCCAATAGTATGCCCTTTTTGAGTTTTTAGCAAATATCTCAAAAACCAGACGTCCTAGCTCAAAAATAATTAAATTTTCATCCCCCCCTTGTGACAACACCTCCGGAAACTCTTGAATACACATTAAAGAATGACCTCTTATTAACCATGACCGTGACCTTTTTCAAAATACGGGATTCTTGAGTACAGATTAGCCACGCTTCTCCGTGACTTAGGTGGTCCATTTTTACACCGTGCGCAACTGAATCTATTATTTTTCCCGCGTCTTTTGACCAAAGATTTTAACCTTATGACCGCCATGTCAAAAAGCAAATATGTGCCTTCGGCGCCAGGCTACGAAATATTCCTTAAAATCAGTAATGAAGTCGTGACCGGTGGCGTTCTGTGCACATTTCCGTCTGTCATCTATACATGACTGTGGCGGTCAAAATGTTAACAATGTGGCCAATGGTCTGCCCTTTTTGAGTTTTTAGCAAATATCTCAAAATTCAGACGTCCTAGCTCAAAAATAAAGAAATTTTCATCCCCCCCTTGTAACAACACCCCCCGGGATTCTTGAGTACACATTAAAAGATGACCTCTAATTAACCATGACCGTGACCTTTTTCAAAATACGGGATTCTTGAGTACAGATTAGCCACGCTTCTCCGTGTCTTAGGTGGTCCATTTTTACACCGTGCGCAAATGAATCTATTATTTTTTTTCCGTCTTTTGACCAAAGTTTTTAACCTTATGACCGTCATGTCAAAAAGCAAATATGTGCCCTCGGCGCCAGGCTACTAAATATTCCTTAAAATCTGTAATGAAGTCGTGACCGGTGGCGTGCTGTGCACATTTCCGTCTGTCATCTACACATGACTGTGGCGGTCAATAAGTTAACAATGTGGCCAATGGTATGCCCTTTTTGAGTTTTTAGCAAATATCTCAAAAACCAGACGTCCTAGCTCAAAAATAATGAAATCTTCATCCCCCCCTTGTGACAACACCCCCCGGGATTCTTGAGTACACATTAAAGGATGTCCTCTAATTAACCATGACCGTGACCTTTTTCAAAATACGGGATTCTTGAGTGCAGATTAGCCACGCTTCTCCGTGACTTAAGTAGTCCATTTTTACACCGTGCACAACTGAATCTATCATTTTACTCGCGTCTTTTGACCGAAGTTTTTAACAATGTGGCCAATGGTATGCCCTTTTGAGTTTTTAGCAAATATCTCAAAAACCAGACGTCCTAGCTCAAAAATAATGAAATCTTCATCCCCCCCTTGTGACAACACCCCCCGGGATTCTTGAGTACACATTAAAGGATGTCCTCTAATTAACCATGACCGTGATCTTTTTCAAAATACGGGATTCTTGAGTGCAGATTAGCCACGCTTCTCCGTGACTTAAGTAGTTCATTTTTACACCGTGCACAACTGAATCTATCATTTTACTCGCGTCTTTTGACCGAAGTTTTTAACAATGTGGCCAATGGTATGCCCTTTTGAGTTTTTAGCAAATATCTCAAAAACCAGACGTCCTAGCTCAAAAATAATGAATTTTTCATCCCCCCCTTGTGACAACACCCCCCGGGATTTTTGAGTACACATTAAAAGATGACCTCTAATTACCCATGACCGTGACCTTTTTTAAAATACGGGATTCTTGAGTACAGATTAGCCACGCTTCTCCGTGACTTAGGTGGTCCATTTTTACACCGTGCGCAAATGAATCTATTATTTTTCCCCCGTCTTTTGACCAAAGTTTTTAACCTTATGACCGCCATGTCAAAAAGCAAATATGTGCCCTCGGCGCCAGGCTACTAAATATTCCTTAAAATCTGTAATGAAGTCGTGACCGGTGGCGTGCTGTGCACATTTCCGTCTGTCATCTATTCATGACTGTGGCGGTCAAAAGGTTAACAATGTGGCCAATGGTATGCCCTTTTTGAGTTTTTAGCAAATATCTCAAAAACCAGACGTACTAGTTCAAAAATAATGAATCTTTCATCTCCCTTGTGACAACACCCCTGGAAACTCTTAATTACAAATTAAAGAATAACCTCTTATTAAGCATGACCGTGACCTTTTTAAAAATACGGGATTCTTGGGTACAGATAAGCCACGCTTCTCCGTTACTTAGGTGGTCCATTTTCACACCGTGCGCAACTGAATCTATTACTTTTCCCGCGTCTTTTGACCAAAGTTTTTAACCTTATGACCACCATGTCAAAAAGCAAATATGTGCCTTCGGCGCCAGGCTACGAATTATTCCTTAAAATCTGTAATGAAGTCGTGACCGGTGGCGTGCTGTGCACATTTCCGTCTGTCATCTACACATGACTGTGGCGGTCAATAAGTTAACAATGTGGCCAATGGTATGCCCCTTTTGAGTTTTTAGCAAATTTCTCAAAAACCAGACGTCCTAGCTCAAAAATAATGAATTTTTCATCCCCCCCTTGTGATAACACCCCCCGGGATTTTTGAGTACAAATTAAAAGATGACCTCTAATTAACCATGACCGTGACCTTTTTCAAAATACGGGATTCTTGAGTACAGATTAGCCACGCTTCTCCGTGACTTAGGTGGTCCATTTTTACACCGTGCGCAAATGAATCTATTATTTTTCCCCCGTCTTTTGACAAAAGTTTTTAACCTTATGACCTACATGTCAAAAAGGAAATATGTGCCCTCGGCGCCAGGCTACTAAATATTCCTTAAAATCTGTAATGAAGTCGTGACCGGTGGCGTGCTGTGCACATTTCCGTCTGTCATCTATACACGACTGTGGCGGTCAAAAGGTTAACAATGTGGCCAATGGTATGCCCTTTTTGAGTTTTTAGCAAATATCTCAAACACCAGACTTCCTAGCTCAAAAATAATGAAATTTTCATTCCCCCCTTGTGATAGCGGCCCCCGGGATACTTGAGTACACATTAAAGGATGTCCTCTAATTAACCATGACCGTGACCTTTTTAAAAAAACGGGATTTTTGAGTACAGATTAGCCACGTTTCGCCGTGACTTAGGTAGTCCATTTTTACACCGTGCGCAACTAAATCTATCATTTTTACCGCATGTTTTGTCCGAAGTTTCTAACAATGTGGCCAATGGTATGCCCTTTTTGAGTTTTTAGCAAATATCTCAAAAACCAGACGTCCTAGCTCAAAAATAATGAATTTTTCATCCCCCCCTTGTAACAACACCCCCCGGGATTTTTGAGTACACATTAAAAGATGACCTCTAATTAACCATGACCGTGACCTTTTTCAAAATACGGGATTCTTGAGTACAGATTAGCCACGCTTCTCCGTGACTTAGGTGGTCCATTTTTACACCGTGCGCAAATGAATCTATTATTTTTCCCCCGTCTTTTGACAAAAGTTTTTAACCTTATGACCGCTATGTCAAAAAGCAAATATGTGCCCTCGGCGCCAGGCTACTATATATTCCTTAAAATCTGTAATGAAGTCGTGACCGGTGGCGTGCTGTGCACATTTCCGTCTGTCATCTATACATGACTGTGGCGGTCAAAATGTTAACAATGTGGCCAATGGTATGCCCTTTTTGAGTTTTTAGCAAATATCTCAAAAACCAGACGTCCTAGCTCAAAAATAATGAATTTTTCATCCCCTCCTTGTGACCACACCCCCCGGGATTTTTGAGTACACATTAAAAGATGACCTCTAATTAACCATGACCGTGACCCTTTTCAAAATACGTGATTCTTGAGTACAGATTAGCCACGCTTCTCCGTGACTTAAGTAGTCCATTTTTACACCGTGCACAATTGAATCTATCATTTTTCTCGCGTCTTTTGACCGAAGTTTTTAACAATGTGGCCAATGGTATGCCCTTTTTGAGTTTTTAGCAAATATCTCAAAAACCAGACGTCCTAGATCAAAAATAATGAATTTTTCATCCCCCCCTTGTGACAACACCCCCCGGGATTTTTGAGTACACATTAAAAGATGACCTCTAATTACCCATGACCGTGACCTTTTTTAAAATACGGGATTCTTGAGTACAGATTAGCCACGCTTCTCCGTGACTTAGGTGGTCCATTTTTATACCGTGCGCAAATGAATCTATTATTTTTCCCCCGTCTTTTGACAAAAGTTTTTAACCTTATGACCGCCATGTCAAAAAGCAAATATGTGCCCTCGGCGCCAGGCTACTAAATATTCCTTAAAATCTGTAATGAAGTCGTGACCGGTGGCGTGCTGTGCACATTTCCGTCTGTCATCTATACATGACTGTGGCGGTCAAAAGGTTAACAATGTGGCCAATGGTATGCCCCTTTTGAGTTTTTAGCAAATATCTCAAAAATCAGACGTACTAGCTCAAAAATAATGAATCTTGCATCCCTCTTGTGACAACACCCCTGGAAACTCTTGATTACACATTAAAGAATAACCTCTTATTAAGCATGACCGTGACCTTTTTAAAAATACGGGATTCTTGGGTACAGATAAGCCACGCTTCTCCGTTACTTAGGTGGTCCATTTTCACACCGTGCGCAACTGAATCTATTACTTTTCCCGCGTCTTTTGACCAAAGTTTTTAACCTTATGACCACCATGTCAAAAAGCAAATATGTGCCTTCGGCGCCAGGCTACGAATTATTCCTTAAAATCTGTAATGAAGTCGTGAACGGTGGCGTGCTGTGCACATTTCCGTCTGTCATCTATACATGACTGTGGCGGTCAATAGGTTAACAATGTGGCCAATGGTATGCCCTTTTTGAGTTTTTAACAAATATCTCAAAAACCAGACGTCCTAGCTCAAAAATAATGAAATTTTCATCCCCCCCTTGTGACAACACCCCCCGGGATTCTTGAGTACACATTAAAAGATGACCTCTAATTAACCATGACCGTGACCTTTTTCAAAATACGGGATTCTTGATTACAGATTAGCCACGCTTCTCCGTGACTTAAGTAGTCCATTTTTACACCGTGCACAACTGAATCCATCATTTTACTCGCGTCTTTTGACCGAAGTTTTTAACAATGTGGCCAATGGTATGCCCTTTTTGAGTTTTTAGCAAATATCTCAAAAACCAGACGTTCTAGCTCAAAAATAAAGAAATTTTCATGCCCCCCTTGTGACAACACCCCCCGGGATTCTTGAGTACACATTAAAAGATGACCTCTAATTAACCATGACCGTGACCTTTTTCAAAATACGGGATTCTTGAGTACAGATTAGCCACGCTTCTCCGTGACTTAAGTAGTCCATTTTTACACCGTGCACAACTGAATCTATCAATTTTCTCGCGTCTTTTGACCGAAAATTTTAACAATGTGGCCAATAGTATGCCCTTTTTGAGTTTTTAGCAAATATCTCAAAAACCAGACGTCCTAGCTCAAAAATAATTAAATTTTCATCCCCCCCTTGTGACAACACCTCCGGAAACTCTTGAATACACATTAAAGAATGACCTCTTATTAACCATGACCGTGACCTTTTTCAAAATACGGGATTCTTGAGTACAGATTAGCCACGCTTCTCCGTGACTTAGGTGGTCCATTTTTACACCGTGCGCAACTGAATCTATTATTTTTCCCGCGTCTTTTGACCAAAGATTTTAACCTTATGACCGCCATGTCAAAAAGCAAATATGTGCCTTCGGCGCCAGGCTACGAAATATTCCTTAAAATCAGTAATGAAGTCGTGACCGGTGGCGTTCTGTGCACATTTCCGTCTGTCATCTATACATGTGTAAGCACGTGCTATTTTATGCCTCATAATATGTTGATTGTATATTACATTGTTCATTGTTAAATAATTATAGATTATTAATAACCTAAAATCGTAATTTAGCAGCAGAAGAATATTAAAATAATGTTAACTGTCAAACTCGCAATCATGGCGGCATCTCCCACCTTTATTGTATAAAAGAGCGTGCCGCCATCATTGCGAGCTCAGTTTGTGTGCGACGTTCGTGAAGTTATCACTTCCTGCTATCGAGTAAGTTGAATATTGTAATATTTATTTTTTAATAATATTTAATTGTTTAAATTTATACTGGTAAAATATTGAATATGTTATTATAAGATTATGAGTGCAATATTATGACTTTTTGTAATAATTAAACCAAAGTATACATGAACTAGCCCTTTTATTTTACAATTCAGAAGTGGGATCAGTAGCTCATTCTAATGTGTATTTTTTTTCTTTTTCGATCGAGAAACATGGATAAACAAAGAGTGCTTGCCTCTCCGATTTTGGGAAGTGTTCAAGCAAAACCAATCGAAAGTGCAGATAACCATAGACACCATCACTCCTTGGAGCGGCAATCACAAGATTTAAGACTGAGTTTGCAGCAGACACAATGCCGCGTGATTGACCCGGCATGCCATCTACCAAGCATTAGTCGATCGCGTAGCCCTTTAAGCAGCAACCAGCGGCGCAGCAGCCAGCGGCGCAGCAGCCAGCGGCGCAGCAGCCAGCGGCGCAGCAGCCAGCGGCGCAGCAGCCAGCGGCGCAGCAGCCAGCGGCGCAGCAGCCGTCGGCGCAGCAGCCAGCGGCGCAGCAGCCAGCGGCGCAGCAGCCAGCGGCGCAGCAGCCGTCGGCGCAGCAGCCAGCGGCGCAGCAGCCGTCGGATCAGCAGCCAGCGGCGCAGCAGCCGTCGGCGCAGCAGCCAGCGGAGCAGCAGCCTTCGGCGCAGCAGCCAGCGGCGCAGCAGCCAGCGGCGCAGCAGCCAGCGGCGCAGCAGCCAGCGGCGCAGCAGCCAGCGGCGCAGCAGCCAGCGGCGCAGCAGCCAGAGGCGCAGCAGCCAGAGGCGCAGCAGCCAGAGGCGCAGCAGCCAGAGGCGCAGCAGCCAGAGGCGCAGCAGCCAGAGGCGCAGCAGCCAGAGGCGCAGCAGCCAGAGGCGCAGCAGCCAGAGGCGCAGCAGCCAGAGGCGCAGCAGCCAGAGGCGCAGCAGCCAGAGGCGCAGCAGCCAGCGGCGCAGCAGCCCACAATACGGCACGAATCACAACGTGCAACATGTGCCCGCAACAATACAGGGAACTACAGGTAACACTGCTGCTTCTAATGGAGGCAGTGGTGATTTAAATATTTTAGTGCAAGCATTGCGGTCTCTTGCCCCGGGTCATGAAAATCTAGGTTCTTCCACCAATACTATACCCCAGTTTGACCCTGCAAGAAAAGAGCAAACAATGGGTATGTGGTTGCACAAAGTGAATGAATGTGCTGCCATTTATTCATGGAATGAAAAACAAATAGTGCATTATGCACTCACCAAACTTCAAGGCATAGCAAAACGTTGGTATGAAGGATTACCATCGGTGCTCTTTTCTTGGGACGAATGGCAGACAAAATTAATAACGGCTTTTCCCTCTGAAGAGAACTACGGTCAAATGTTATCAGATATGTTAGCAAGGCGTGCACGTTACGGAGACTCCCTTGAAGATTATTTTTATGACAAAATTACTCTTATTAACCGATGTAGTATAAATGGTAAACGAGCGGTAGAATGTGTTTTACACGGCATAGATGATCGCGCTGTTAGGTTAGGTGCCGAAGCGGCTCAGTATGAGGACTTAGATAAATTGCTTACTTATTTAAGAAATTCAAGAAGTCTTAAACAAAATCCTGACCGTAAATATAATATTAAGAATCAGCCTGTTACAAACTCATCGGATAATAAAGCAAAGAATCCAAGCATCAAAGACAGAGTCCTTCGTTGCAATAACTGTAAGCAGGAGGGTCATTTTGTAGGTCAGTGTACCCAACCAATCAAAAGGTGTACTAAATGTATGAGAATTGGTCATGAAGCGGAAAATTGTTTTTCAAAAATAATTCCGGCTCAAAAATCTGTTAACAGGATAGATATCAAGGGTAGAATTTCAGATAAATATTTTAAAACTGTACTTATTAACAACATAGAAATGAATTCCTTTGTTGATCTTGGTAGTGAGTGCTCGATGCTTAAACAATCTGAATTATCCAAATTAGGCAATATACAAATAAAAACTAGAGATCTGCCTATACTCAGAGGGTTTGGTAATTCTGTTGTGCATACATTGGGTAAGCTCAATACTCTAATTGAAATTGACGGGGTCAAGGCTGAGGTCGAAATATTAATTGTCCCAGATTGTGTTATGCAGGTTCCCCTTATGATCGGTCAAACTTTTACTGAACAACCTCATGTATTGATTAAAAAAACAAGTGAACACTTTGAAATTTTACAAAATCAGATCAATCATTGCCAATACGAGAAGGTTAAAATTTTTAATCGTAAAAATATTCAATTAATAGGTTTAACAATTTTAGAAGTCTATACAGAACCCAAATTTACTGGTGACCTTTACGTTGAGGGAGGCTTGCGTAACAAAAATAACTTTTTCCATTTTGTTCTAACTGGAATTTATAAATTTAACAATGATGGTAACGGACAAATTGTTGTGAATAGTCTAAATTCCAAGCCTCTATGTTTAGAAGAGAATACTTTAATTGCACGGGGTACCACTACTAACCAAGAAAATGAAAAAAAAGTTCTGCATATAGCTGATTCTAAACTGCAAGATCAACGAATGAGTCTAATTTGTTCTTCGGACCTAAATCTTTCTGGTGAGTTAAGCCAAACTATGATTGATAACTTAGTTTCCTTGTTAAACAACTATCGACATTGCTTTGCGTTTACACTCTCTGAGTTGGGGCACTCCTCGGTTTGTGAAATGGGCATTGATCTGCATTGTGACACACCTGTAGTCTATAGGCCTTACAGACTGGCAATGAAAGAGAAAGAAATAGTCAGGGATATGGTAGATGAACTAATTCAAAATGATATAGTACGCCCTTCAGTTTCCCCATTTGCTAGTCCTATTGTACTCGTACGAAAAAAAACTGGCGGTTACCGCCTTTGTATTGATTATAGAGCTTTAAATAAAAATACTATACGCGAAAATTACCCGATGCCACTTATAGATGACCAGATCGATACGTTAGCTGGTAACAAGTACTTCACAGCTCTTGATTTGGCATCTGGGTACTACCAGATTTCTATCAAAGAGCAGGATAGGCATAAAACAGGGTTCGTTACGCCAGAAGGCCATTTCGAATTTAATCGAATGCCTTTTGGCTTGGCGAATGCCCCGGCAACGTTCCAACGAATGATGCATCAGGTTCTAGGCAACTTACGTCATAAAGAGGCACTACCTTACTTAGATGACATAATTATCCCATCAAAATCAATACAAGAGGGTATGAGACAATTAGAATCAGTATTGATTTTACTATCAGAAGCAGGTCTTACTCTCAATATGTCAAAATGTGTTTTCTTTGGCCGTTCCATAACTTACTTGGGGTTTAATATTTCAAGTGAAGGTATCCAACCAGGGTCTACTAAAATAGAAGCAGTAGACAAATTTCCCGTACCAAAAGATCAACACAACGTAAGACAGTTTTTAGGGCTGGCGGGCTTTTTCCGTAGGTTCGTGAAAGGGTTCTCGATTATTGCAAGGCCTTTGACAGTTACTTAGAAAAAATGCTATTTGGGTATGGGGGCCTGATCAACAAAAAGCATTCATTACCCTAAAAACAATGTTAATTAAAAAAACCGATATTAGCTCTGTATGATCCAAAATCTATCACAGAATTGCACACCGACGCATGCAAAATAGGTATCGGTGGTATACTATTCCAAAGAAATGAACAAAATATTTTAAAACCCGTAGCTTATTTTAGCAGACAAACTAGCCCTGAAGAACAAAATTATTGCTCTTATGACCTAGAAACCCTGGCAGTGGTAGCCTCGTTACAGAAATTTCGGGTATATTTAGTAGGGATACATTTTAAGATCGTGACCGATTGTAATTCGTTAAGATCCACTTTCATGAAACGTGATATGATTCCTCGGGTAGCCAGATGGTGGATCCAAATGCAAGAATTTGACTTTGAAATCGATTACAAAGCGGGATCTGCTATGGCTCATGTTGATGCTTTGAGTCGCAATCCTTACAACATCAGTAGTAATCACTCAAAAATAATGGTTAATTCTATAACTGAAACAGACTGGCTCTCAACAGTACAGAATTCAGATTCAGAACTTCAACGGATCATTGGGATTTTAAGTAACTCTGAGTTTAACGATATTTTAGAAATAAAAGAAAAATATAAAATTAAGAATGGTAAGCTTTTTAGAATCACACCGAATGGAGACAGATGGGTTGTGCCTAAAGGCGTTCGATGGCAAATTGTCAAACAGAATCATGACGATATCGGCCACTTCGCTTTAGACAAAACGTTGGAAAAAATAAAAATTAATTATTGGTTCCCAAATATGCGTGCTTTTGTTACAAAATATGTATCCTCTTGTCTAGAGTGCGCGTATAGTAAAGCACCTGGTGGAAAAAGGCCCGGATTTTTGCACCCAATTCATAAAGTAGATGTGCCGTTTGATACTATACACATGGATCATACAGGTCCATTTGTACGCAGTAGTAAGGGAAATGTGTATATTCTTGTGTTAATTGATGCTTTCACGAAATACATCTATTTGAAACCAGTGAAAAATACAAAATCAAATACTACCATTAGGGTTTTGCGCGAGTTTATTAGTATCTTTGGCGTTCCTAAACGAATTATATCTGACCGAGGCACGTCATTTACAAGTGATCTATTCAAAAAGTTTGTATTAGATAAAGGCATCAAACATGTATTAAATGCTGTTGCTACTCCGCGGGCCAACGGCCAGGTGGAGAGATATAATAAAGTTATTGTTGACTCATTAACGGCTAAATGTGTTGGCACATCTGAAAGCAAATGGGAAGACCACCTGCCCGATGTCCAGTGGGGTATCAATAATACCTTCAATAAAGGTATCAATAAGACACCTGCAGAGGCTCTTTTTGGGATAAGGCCACAGGGCTCAAGTGATAGTAGAGTAATTTCGGCAATTGACGACGATATCACGTCTACAAACAAAAGTCTCGAAGAAATTCGTACTGAAATTTCTTCTCATATTGAATCCACACAACAGACTCAAAAAGCAACTTTTGATAAATCTCGTTGTAAGTCTATTAAATATAATGTTGGGGATTTAGTACGGATTGAACGGCAAATTCCCTCTACGGGTGGTAGTAAAAAGTTAATCCCAAAGTATCAGGGCCCTTACAAAATTACTAATGTTTTCGATCATGACCGTTATCAGGTAGAAGACACGCCCCTTACAAGAAAGGGAAACAAGAAATACTCTAATATAATTGCTGTAGATAAATTGAAGCCATGGATTTGTTTCAACAGACCACATGATGACATTTTAAGCGAAAGTATGATTATAGAAACTGATTAATTATTTATTTTTTACAGCTTCTCAGACCTATGGGATCTATATTTTGATTAAGACCAATGGGGTCAGTACTTTAAGACCAATGGGGTCAGTACTTTAAGACCGATGGGGTCAGTACTTTAAGGCCAATGGGGTCAAATACATTGATAAGGACCAATGGGGTCAAATCTAATGATAAGGACCAATGGGGTCAAATCTAATAATAAGGACCAATGGGGTCAAATCTAATGATAAGGACCAATGGGGTCAAATCTAATGATAAGGACCAATGGGGTCAAATCTAATAATAGGACCAATGGGGTCAAATCTAATGATAAGGACAATGGGGTCATAATTATTGATTAATTGTTATATCGTTAATTTATACATATTGTTAGTGTGCTGAATTGTTTTCATCATAATATTGTTTGCTTGATTTGTAGCTAAGTACGGGGACGTACTTACGGTTTGCTTGGATGGCTGACTGTAAGCACGTGCTATTTTATGCCTCATAATATGTTGATTGTATATTACATTGTTCATTGTTAAATAATTATAGATTATTAATAACCTAAAATCGTAATTTAGCAGCAGAAGAATATTAAAATAATGTTAACTGTCAAACTCGCAATCATGGCGGCATCTCCCACCTTTATTGTATAAAAGAGCGTGCCGCCATCATTGCGAGCTCAGTTTGTGTGCGACGTTCGTGAAGTTATCACTTCCTGCTATCGAGTAAGTTGAATATTGTAATATTTATTTTTTAATAATATTTAATTGTTTAAATTTATACTGGTAAAATATTGAATATGTTATTATAAGATTATGAGTGCAATATTATGACTTTTTGTAATAATTAAACCAAAGTATACATGAACTAGCCCTTTTATTTTACACATGACTGTGGCGGTCAAAATGTTAACAATGTGGCCAATGGTCTGCCCTTTTTGAGTTTTTAGCAAATATCTCAAAATTCAGACGTCCTAGCTCAAAAATAAAGAAATTTTCATCCCCCCCTTGTAACAACACCCCCCGGGATTCTTGAGTACACATTAAAAGATGACCTCTAATTAACCATGACCGTGACCTTTTTCAAAATACGGGATTCTTGAGTACAGATTAGCCACGCTTCTCCGTGTCTTAGGTGGTCCATTTTTACACCGTGCGCAAATGAATCTATTATTTTTTTTCCGTCTTTTGACCAAAGTTTTTAACCTTATGACCGTCATGTCAAAAAGCAAATATGTGCCCTCGGCGCCAGGCTACTAAATATTCCTTAAAATCTGTAATGAAGTCGTGACCGGTGGCGTGCTGTGCACATTTCCGTCTGTCATCTATACATGACTGTGGCGGTCAAAAGGTTAACAATGTGGCCAATGGTATGCCCTTTTTGAGTTTTTAGCAAATATCTCAAACACCAGACGTCCTAGCTCAAAAATAATGAAATCTTCATCCCCCCCTTGTGACAACACCCCCCGGGATTCTTGAGTACACATTAAAGGATGTCCTCTAATTAACCATGACCGTGACCTTTTTCAAAATACGGGATTCTTGAGTGCAGATTAGCCACGCTTCTCCGTGACTTAAGTAGTCCATTTTTACACCGTGCACAACTGAATCTATCAATTTTCTCGCGTCTTTTGACCGAAAATTTTAACAATGTGGCCAATAGTATGCCCTTTTTGAGTTTTTAGCAAATATCTCAAAAACCAGACGTCCTAGCTCAAAAATAATTAAATTTTCATCCCCCCCTTGTGACAACACCACCGGAAACTCTTGAATACACATTAAAGAATGACCTCTTATTAACCATGACCGTGACCTTTTTCAAAATACGGGATTCTTGAGTACAGATTAGCCACGCTTCTCCGTGACTTAGGTGGTCCATTTTTACACCGTGCGCAACTGAATCTATTATTTTTCCCGCGTCTTTTGACCAAAGATTTTAACCTTATGACCGCCATGTCAAAAAGCAAATATGTGCCTTCGGCGCCAGGCTACGAAATATTCCTTAAAATCAGTAATGAAGTCGTGACCGGTGGCGTTCTGTGCACATTTCCGTCTGTCATCTATACATGACTGTGGCGGTCAAAATGTTAACAATGTGGCCAATGGTCTGCCCTTTTTGAGTTTTTAGCAAATATCTCAAAATTCAGACGTCCTAGCTCAAAAATAAAGAAATTTTCATCCCCCCCTTGTAACAACACCCCCCGGGATTCTTGAGTACACATTAAAAGATGACCTCTAATTAACCATGACCGTGACCTTTTTCAAAATACGGGATTCTTGAGTACAGATTAGCCACGCTTCTCCGTGTCTTAGGTGGTCCATTTTTACACCGTGCGCAAATGAATCTATTATTTTTTTTCCGTCTTTTGACCAAAGTTTTTAACCTTATGACCGTCATGTCAAAAAGCAAATATGTGCCCTCGGCGCCAGGCTACTAAATATTCCTTAAAATCTGTAATGAAGTCGTGACCGGTGGCGTGCTGTGCACATTTCCGTCTGTCATCTATACATGACTGTGGCGGTCAAAAGGTTAACAATGTGGCCAATGGTATGCCCTTTTTGAGTTTTTAGCAAATATCTCAAACACCAGACGTCCTAGCTCAAAAATAATGAAATCTTCATCCCCCCCTTGTGACAACACCCCCCGGGATTCTTGAGTACACATTAAAGGATGTCCTCTAATTAACCATGACCGTGACCTTTTTCAAAATACGGGATTCTTGAGTGCAGATTAGCCACGCTTCTCCGTGACTTAAGTAGTCCATTTTTACACCGTGCACAACTGAATCTATCATTTTACTCGCGTCTTTTGACCGAAGTTTTTAACAATGTGGCCAATGGTATGCCCTTTTGAGTTTTTAGCAAATATCTCAAAAACCAGACGTCCTAGCTCAAAAATAATGAAATCTTCATCCCCCCCTTGTGACAACACCCCCCGGGATTCTTGAGTACACATTAAAGGATGTCCTCTAATTAACCATGACCGTGATCTTTTTCAAAATACGGGATTCTTGAGTGCAGATTAGCCACGCTTCTCCGTGACTTAAGTAGTTCATTTTTACACCGTGCACAACTGAATCTATCATTTTACTCGCGTCTTTTGACCGAAGTTTTTAACAATGTGGCCAATGGTATGCCCTTTTGAGTTTTTAGCAAATATCTCAAAAACCAGACGTCCTAGCTCAAAAATAATGAATTTTTCATCCCCCCCTTGTGACAACACCCCCCGGGATTTTTGAGTACACATTAAAAGATGACCTCTAATTACCCATGACCGTGACCTTTTTTAAAATACGGGATTCTTGAGTACAGATAAGCCACGCTTCTCCGTGACTTAGGTGGTCCATTTTTACACCGTGCGCAAATGAATCTATTATTTTTCCCCCGTCTTTTGACCAAAGTTTTTAACCTTATGACCGCCATGTCAAAAAGCAAATATGTGCCCTCGGCGCCAGGCTACTAAATATTCCTTAAAATCTGTAATGAAGTCGTGACCGGTGGCGTGCTGTGCACATTTCCGTCTGTCATCTATTCATGACTGTGGCGGTCAAAAGGTTAACAATGTGGCCAATGGTATGCCCTTTTTGAGTTTTTAGCAAATATCTCAAAAACCAGACGTACTAGTTCAAAAATAATGAATCTTTCATCCCCCTTGTGACAACACCCCTGGAAACTCTTGATTACAAATTAAAGAATAACCTCTTATTAAGCATGACCGTGACCTTTTTAAAAATACGGGATTCTTGGGTACAGATAAGCCACGCTTCTCCGTTACTTAGGTGGTCCATTTTCACACCGTGCGCAACTGAATCTATTACTTTTCCCGCGTCTTTTGACCAAAGTTTTTAACCTTATGACCACCATGTCAAAAAGCAAATATGTGCCTTCGGCGCCAGGCTACGAATTATTCCTTAAAATCTGTAATGAAGTCGTGACCGGTGGCGTGCTGTGCACATTTCCGTCTGTCATCTACACATGACTGTGGCGGTCAATAAGTTAACAATGTGGCCAATGGTATGCCCTTTTTGAGTTTTTAGCAAATATCTCAAAAACCAGACGTCCTAGCTCAAAAATAATGAAATTTTCATCCCCCCCTTGTGACAACACCCCCCGGGATTCTTGAGTACACATTAAAAGATGACCTTTAATTAACCATGACCGTGACCTTTTTCAAAATACGGGATTCTTGAGTACAGATTAGCCACGCTTCTCCGTGACTTAAGTAGTCCATTTTACACCGAGCACAACTGAATCCATCATTTTACTCGCGTCTTTTGACCGAAGTTTTTAACAGTTTGGCCAATGGTATTCCCCTTTTTGAGTTTTTAGCAAATATCTCAAAAACCAGACGTCCTAGCTCAAAAATAAAGAAATTTTCATGCCCCCCTTGTGACAACACCCCCCGGGATTCTTGAGTACACATTAAAAGATGACCTCTAATTAACCATGACCGTGACCTTTTTCAAAATACGGGATTCTTGAGTACAGATTAGCCACGCTTCTCCGTGACTTAAGTAGTCCATTTTTACACCGTGCACAACTGAATCTATCAATTTTCTCGCTTCTTTTGACCGAAAATTTTAACAATGTGGCCAATAGTATGCCCTTTTTGAGTTTTTAGCAAATATCTCAAAAACCAGACGTCATAGCTCAAAAATAATGAAATTTTCTTCCCCCCCTTGTGACAGCACCGCCCGGGATTCTTGAGTACACATTAAAAGATGACCTCTAATTAACCATGACCGTGACCTTTTTCAAAATACGGGATTCTTGAGTACAGATTAGCCACGCTTCTCCGTGACTTAAGTAGTCCATTTTTACACCGTGCACAACTGAATCCATCACTTTACTCGCGTCTTTTGGCCGAAGTTTTTAACAGTGTGGCCAATGGTATGCCCTTTTTGAGTTTTTAGCAAATATCTCAAAAACCAGACGTCCTAGCTCAAAAATAATTAAATTTTCATCCCCTTCTTGTGACAACACCTCCGGAAACTCTTGAATACACATTAAAGAATGACCTCTTATTAACCATGACCGTGACCTTTTTCAAAATACGGGATTCTTGAGTACAGATTAGCCACGCTTCTCCGTGACTTAGGTGGTCCATTTTTACACCGTGCGCAACTGAATCTATTATTTTTCCCGCGTCTTTTGACCAAAGATTTTAACCTTATGACCGCCATGTCAAAAAGCAAATATGTGCCCTCGGCGCCAGGCTACTAAATATTCCTTAAAATCTGTAATGAAGTCGTGACCGGTGGCGTGCTGTGCACATTTCCGTCTGTCATCTATACATGACTGTGGCGGTCAAAAGGTTAACAATGTGGCCAATGGTATGCCCTTTTTGAGTTTTTAGCAAATATCTCAAACACCAGACGTCCTAGCTCAAAAATAATGAAATCTTCATCCCCCCCTTGTGACAACACCCACCGGGATTCTTGAGTACACATTAAAGGATGTCCTCTAATTAACCATGACCGTGACCTTTTTCAAAATACGGGATTCTTGAGTGCAGATTAGCCACGCTTCTCCGTGACTTAAGTAGTCCATTTTTACACCGTGCACAACTGAATCTATCATTTTACTCGCGTCTTTTGACCGAAGTTTTTAACAATGTGGCCAATGGTATGCCCTTTTGAGTTTTTAGCAAATATCTCAAAAACCAGACGTCCTAGCTCAAAAATAATGAAATCTTCATCCCCCCCTTGTGACAACACCCCCCGGGATTCTTGAGTACACATTAAAGGATGTCCTCTAATTAACCATGACCGTGATCTTTTTCAAAATACGGGATTCTTGAGTGCAGATTAGCCACGCTTCTCCGTGACTTAAGTAGTCCATTTTTACACCGTGCACAACTGAATCTATCATTTTACTCGCGTCTTTTGACCGAAGTTTTTAACAATGTGGCCAATGGTATGCCCTTTTGAGTTTTTAGCAAATATCTCAAAAACCAGACGTCCTAGCTCAAAAATAATGAATTTTTCATCCCCCCCTTGTGACAACACCCCCCGGGATTTTTGAGTACACATTAAAAGATGACCTCTAATTACCCATGACCGTGACCTTTTTTAAAATACGGGATTCTTGAGTACAGATTAGCCACGCTTCTCCGTGACTTAGGTGGTCCATTTTTACACCGTGCGCAAATGAATCTATTATTTTTCCCCCTTCTTTTGACCAAAGTTTTTAACCTTATGACCGCCATGTCAAAAAGCAAATATGTGCCCTCGGCGCCAGGCTACTAAATATTCCTTAAAATCTGTAATGAAGTCGTGACCGGTGGCGTGCTGTGCACATTTCCGTCTGTCATCTATTCATGACTGTGGCGGTCAAAAGGTTAACAATGTGGCCAATGGTATGCCCTTTTTGAGTTTTTAGCAAATATCTCAAAAACCAGACGTACTAGTTCAAAAATAATGAATCTTTCATCCCCCTTGTGACAACACCCCTGGAAACTCTTGATTACAAATTAAAGAATAACCTCTTATTAAGCATGACCGTGACCTTTTTAAAAATACGGGATTCTTGGGTACAGATAAGCCACGCTTCTCCGTTACTTAGGTGGTCCATTTTCACACCGTGCGCAACTGAATCTATTACTTTTCCCGCGACTTTTGACCAAAGTTTTTAACCTTATGACCACCATGTCAAAAAGCAAATATGTGCCTTCGGCGCCAGGCTACGAATTATTCCTTAAAATCTGTAATGAAGTCGTGACCGGTGGCGTGCTGTGCACATTTCCGTCTGTCATCTACACATGACTGTGGCGGTCAATAAGTTAACAATGTGGCCAATGGTATGCCCTTTTTGAGTTTTTAGCAAATATCTCAAAAACCAGACGTCCTAGCTCAAAAATAATGAAATTTTCATCCCCCCCTTGTGACAACACCCCCCGGGATTCTTGAGTACACATTAAAAGATGACCTTTAATTAACCATGACCGTGACCTTTTTCAAAATACGGGATTCTTGAGTACAGATTAGCCACGCTTCTCCGTGACTTAAGTAGTCCATTTTACACCGAGCACAACTGAATCCATCATTTTACTCGCGTCTTTTGACCGAAGTTTTTAACAGTTTGGCCAATGGTATTCCCCTTTTTGAGTTTTTAGCAAATATCTCAAAAACCAGACGTCCTAGCTCAAAAATAAAGAAATTTTCATGCCCCCCTTGTGACAACACCCCCCGGGATTCTTGAGTACACATTAAAAGATGACCTCTAATTAACCATGACCGTGACCTTTTTCAAAATACGGGATTCTTGAGTACAGATTAGCCACGCTTCTCCGTGACTTAAGTAGTCCATTTTTACACCGTGCACAACTGAATCTATCAATTTTCTCGCTTCTTTTGACCGAAAATTTTAACAATGTGGCCAATAGTATGCCCTTTTTGAGTTTTTAGCAAATATCTCAAAAACCAGACGTCATAGCTCAAAAATAATGAAATTTTCTTCCCCCCCTTGTGACAGCACCGCCCGGGATTCTTGAGTACACATTAAAAGATGACCTCTAATTAACCATGACCGTGACCTTTTTCAAAATACGGGATTCTTGAGAACAGATTAGCCACGCTTCTCCGTGACTTAAGTAGTCCATTTTTACACCGTGCACAACTGAATCCATCACTTTACTCGCGTCTTTTGGCCGAAGTTTTTAACAGTGTGGCCAATGGTATGCCCTTTTTGAGTTTTTAGCAAATATCTCAAAAACCAGACGTCCTAGCTCAAAAATAATTAAATTTTCATCCCCCCCTTGTGACAACACCTCCGGAAACTCTTGAATACACATTAAAGAATGACCTCTTATTAACCATGACCGTGACCTTTTTCAAAATACGGGATTCTTGAGTACAGATTAGCCACGCTTCTCCGTGACTTAGGTGGTCCATTTTTACACCGTGCGCAACTGAATCTATTATTTTTCCCGCGTCTTTTGACCAAAGATTTTAACCTTATGACCGCCATGTCAAAAAGCAAATATGTGCCCTCGGCGCCAGGCTACTAAATATTCCTTAAAATCTGTAATGAAGTCGTGACCGGTGGCGTGCTGTGCACATTTCCGTCTGTCATCTATACATGACTGTGGCGGTCAAAAGGTTAACAATGTGGCCAATGGTATGCCCTTTTTGAGTTTTTAGCAAATATCTCAAACACCAGACGTCCTAGCTCAAAAATAATGAAATCTTCATCCCCCCCTTGTGACAACACCCACCGGGATTCTTGAGTACACATTAAAGGATGTCCTCTAATTAACCATGACCGTGACCTTTTTCAAAATACGGGATTCTTGAGTGCAGATTAGCCACGCTTCTCCGTGACTTAAGTAGTCCATTTTTACACCGTGCACAACTGAATCTATCATTTTACTCGCGTCTTTTGACCGAAGTTTTTAACAATGTGGCCAATGGTATGCCCTTTTGAGTTTTTAGCAAATATCTCAAAAACCAGACGTCCTAGCTCAAAAATAATGAAATCTTCATCCCCCCCTTGTGACAACACCCCCCGGGATTCTTGAGTACACATTAAAGGATGTCCTCTAATTAACCATGACCGTGATCTTTTTCAAAATACGGGATTCTTGAGTGCAGATTAGCCACGCTTCTCCGTGACTTAAGTAGTCCATTTTTACACCGTGCACAACTGAATCTATCATTTTACTCGCGTCTTTTGACCGAAGTTTTTAACAATGTGGCCAATGGTATGCCCTTTTGAGTTTTTAGCAAATATCTCAAAAACCAGACGTCCTAGCTCAAAAATAATGAATTTTTCATCCCCCCCTTGTGACAACACCCCCCGGGATTTTTGAGTACACATTAAAAGATGACCTCTAATTACCCATGACCGTGACCTTTTTTAAAATACGGGATTCTTGAGTACAGATTAGCCACGCTTCTCCGTGACTTAGGTGGTCCATTTTTACACCGTGCGCAAATGAATCTATTATTTTTCCCCCTTCTTTTGACCAAAGTTTTTAACCTTATGACCGCCATGTCAAAAAGCAAATATGTGCCCTCGGCGCCAGGCTACTAAATATTCCTTAAAATCTGTAATGAAGTCGTGACCGGTGGCGTGCTGTGCACATTTCCGTCTGTCATCTATTCATGACTGTGGCGGTCAAAAGGTTAACAATGTGGCCAATGGTATGCCCTTTTTGAGTTTTTAGCAAATATCTCAAAAACCAGACGTACTAGTTCAAAAATAATGAATCTTTCATCCCCCTTGTGACAACACCCCTGGAAACTCTTGATTACAAATTAAAGAATAACCTCTTATTAAGCATGACCGTGACCTTTTTAAAAATACGGGATTCTTGGGTACAGATAAGCCACGCTTCTCCGTTACTTAGGTGGTCCATTTTCACACCGTGCGCAACTGAATCTATTACTTTTCCCGCGACTTTTGACCAAAGTTTTTAACCTTATGACTACCATGTCAAAAAGCAAATATGTGCCTTCGGCGCCAGGCTACGAATTATTCCTTAAAATCTGTAATGAAGTCGTGACCGGTGGCGTGCTGTGCACATTTCCGTCTGTCATCTACACATGACTGTGGCGGTCAATAAGTTAACAATGTGGCCAATGGTATGCCCTTTTTGAGTTTTTAGCAAATATCTCAAAAACCAGACGTCCTAGCTCAAAAATAAAGAAATTTTCATGCCCCCCTTGTGACAACACCCCCCGGGATTCTTGAGTACACATTAAAAGATGACCTCTAATTAACCATGACAGTGACCTTTTTCAAAATACGGGATTCTTGAGTACAGATTAGCCACGCTTCTCCGTGACTTAAGTAGTCCATTTTTACACCGTGCACAACTGAATCCATCAATTTTCTCGCGTCTTTTGACCGAAAATTTTAACAATGTGGCCAATAGTATGCCCTTTTTGAGTTTTTAGCAAATATCTCAAAAACCAGACGTCCTAGCTCAAAAATAATTAAATTTTCATCCCCCCCTTGTGACAACACCTCCGGAAACTCTTGAATACACATTAAAGAATGACCTCTTATTAACCATGACCGTGACCTTTTTCAAAATACGGGATTCTTGAGTACAGATTAGCCACGCTTCTCCGTGACTTAGGTGGTCCATTTTTACACCGTGCGCAACTGAATCTATTATTTTTCCCGCGTCTTTTGACCAAAGATTTTAACCTTATGACCGCCATGTCAAAAAGCAAATATGTGCCTTCGGCGCCAGGCTACGAAATATTCCTTAAAATCTGTAATGAAGTCGTGACCGGTGGCGTTCTGTGCACATTTCCGTCTGTCATCTATATATGACTGTGGCGGTCAAAATGTTAACAATGTGGCCAATGGTCTGCCCTTTTTGAGTTTTTAGCAAATATCTCAAAATTCAGACGTCCTAGCTCAAAAATAAAGAAATTTTCATCCCCCCCTTGTAACAACACCCCCCGGGATTCTTGAGTACACATTAAAAGATGACCTCTAATTAACCATGACCGTGACCTTTTTCAAAATACGGGATTCTTGAGTACAGATTAGCCACGCTTCTCCGTGTCTTAGGTGGTCCATTTTTACACCGTGCGCAAATGAATCTAATATTTTTTTTTCGTCTTTTGACCAAAGTTTTTAACCTTATGACCGTCATGTCAAAAAGCAAATATGTGCCCTCGGCGCCAGGCTACCAAATATTCCTTAAAATCTGTAATGAAGTCGTGACCGGTGGCGTGCTGTGCACATTTCCGTCTGTCATCTATACATGACTGTGGCGGTCAAAAGGTTAACAATGTGGCCAATGGTATGCCCTTTTTGAGTTTTTAGCAAATATCTCAAACACCAGACGTCCTAGCTCAAAAATAATGAAATCTTCATCCCCCCCTTGTGACAACACCCCCCGGGATTCTTGAGTACACATTAAAGGATGTCCTCTAATTAACCATGACCGTGACCTTTTTCAAAATACGGGATTCTTGAGTGCAGATTAGCCACGCTTCTCCGTGACTTAAGTAGTCCATTTTTACACCGTGCACAACTGAATCTATCATTTTACTCGCGTCTTTTGACCGAAGTTTTTAACAATGTGGCCAATGGTATGCCCTTTTGAGTTTTTAGCAAATATCTCAAAAACCAGACGTCCTAGCTCAAAAATAATGAAATCTTCATCCCCCCCTTGTGACAACACCCCCCGGGATTCTTGAGTACACATTAAAGGATGTCCTCTAATTAACCATGACCGTGACCTTTTTCAAAATATGGGATTCTTGAGTGCAGATTAGCCACGCTTCTCCGTGACTTAAGTAGTCCATTTTTACACCGTGCACAACTGAATCTATCATTTTACTCGCGTCTTTTGACCGAAGTTTTTAACAATGTGGCCAATGGTATGCCCTTTTGAGTTTTTAGCAAATATCTCAAAAACCAGACGTCCTAGCTCAAAAATAATGAATTTTTCATCCCCCCCTTGTGACAACACCCCCCGGGATTTTTGAGTACACATTAAAAGATGACCTCTAATTACCCATGACCGTGACATTTTTTAAAATACGGGATTCTTGAGTACAGATTAGCCACGCTTCTCCGTGACTTAGGTGGTCCATTATTACACCGTGCGCAAATGAATCTATTATTTTTCCCCCTTCTTTTGACCAAAGTTTTTAACCTTATGACCGCCATGTCAAAAAGCAAATATGTGCCCTCGGCGCCAGGCTACTAAATATTCCTTAAAATCTGTAATGAAGTCGTGACCGGTGGCGTGCTGTGCACATTTCCGTCTGTCATCTATTCATGACTGTGGCGGTCAAAAGGTTAACAATGTGGCCAATGGTATGCCCTTTTTGAGTTTTTAGCAAATATCTCAAAAACCAGACGTACTAGTTCAAAAATAATGAATCTTTCATCCCCCTTGTGACAACACCCCTGGAAACTCTTGATTACACATTAAAGAATAACCTCTTATTAAGCATGACCGTGACCTTTTTAAAAATACGGGATTCTTGGGTACAGATAAGCCACGCTTCTCCGTTACTTAGGTGGTCCATTTTCACACCGTGCGCAACTGAATCTATTACTTTTCCCGCGTCTTTTGACCAAAGTTTTTAACCTTATGACCACCATGTCAAAAAGCAAATATGTGCCTTCGGCGCCAGGCTACGAATTATTCCTTAAAATCTGTAATGAAGTCGTGACCGGTGGCGTGCTGTGCACATTTCCGTCTGTCATCTACACATGACTGTGGCGGTCAATAAGTTAACAATGTGGCCAATGGTATGCCCTTTTTGAGTTTTTAGCAAATATCTCAAAAACCAGACGTCCTAGCTCAAAAATAATGAAATTTTCATCCCCCCCTTGTGACAACACCCCCCGGGATTCTTGAGTACACATTAAAAGATGACCTTTAATTAACCATGACCGTGACCTTTTTCAAAATACGGGATTCTTGAGTACAGATTAGCCACGCTTCTCCGTGACTTAAGTAGTCCATTTTTACACCGTGCACAACTGAATCCATCATTTTACTCGCGTCTTTTGACCGAAGTTTTTAACAGTGTGGCCAATGGTATGCCCTTTTTGAGTTTTTAGCAAATATCTCAAAAACCAGACGTCCTAGCTCAAAAATAAAGAAATTTTCATGCCCCCCTTGTGACAACACCCCCCGGGATTCTTGAGTACACATTAAAAGATGACCTCTAATTAACCATGACCGTGACCTTTTTCAAAATACGGGATTCTTGAGTACAGATTAGCCACGCTTCTCCGTGACTTAAGTAGTCCATTTTTACACCGTGCACAACTGAATCTATCAATTTTCTCGCGTCTTTTGACCGAAAATTTTAACAATGTGGCCAATAGTATGCCCTTTTTGAGTTTTTAGCAAATATCTCAAAAACCAGACGTCCTAGCTCAAAAATAATTAAATTTTCATCCCCCCCTTGTGACAACACCTCCGGAAACTCTTGAATACACATTAAAGAATGACCTCTTATTAACCATGACCGTGACCTTTTTCAAAATACGGGATTCTTGAGTACAGATTAGCCACGCTTCTCCGTGACTTAGGTGGTCCATTTTTACACCGTGCGCAACTGAATCTATTATTTTTCCCGCGTCTTTTGACCAAAGATTTTAACCTTATGACCGCCATGTCAAAAAGCAAATATGTGCCTTCGGCGCCAGGCTACGAAATATTCCTTAAAATCTGTAATGAAGTCGTGACCGGTGGCGTTCTGTGCACATTTCCGTCTGTCATCTATACATGACTGTGGCGGTCAAAATGTTAACAATGTGGCCAATGATATGTCCTTTTTGAGTTTTTAGCAAATATCTCAAAATTCAGACGTCCTAGCTCAAAAATAAAGAAATTTTCATCCCCCCCTTGTAACAACACCCCCCGGGATTCTTGAGTACACATTAAAAGATGACCTCTAATTAACCATGACCGTGACCTTTTTCAAAATACGGGATTCTTGAGTACAGATTAGCCACGCTTCTCCGTGTCTTAGGTGGTCCATTTTTACACCGTGCGCAAATGAATCTATTATTTTTTTTCCGTCTTTTGACCAAAGTTTTTAACCTTATGACCGCCATGTCAAAAAGCAAATATGTGCCCTCGGCGCCAGGCTACTAAATATTCCTTAAAATCTGTAATGAAGTCGTGACCGGTGGCGTGCTGTGCACATTTCCGTCTGTCATCTATACATGACTGTGGCGGTCAAAAGGTTAACAATGTGGCCAATGGTATGCCCTTTTTGAGTTTTTAGCAAATATCTCAAACACCAGACGTCCTAGGTCAAAAATAATGAAATTTTCATTCCCCCCCTTGTGACAACACCCCCCGGGATTCTTGAGTACACATTAAAGGATAACCTCTGATTAACCATAACCGTGACCTTTTTCAAAAAACGGGATTCTTGAGTACAGATTAGCCACGCTTCGCCGTGAGTTAGGTAGTCCATTATAACACCGTGCGCAACTAAATCTATCATTTTTACCTCATGTTTTGTCCGAAGTTTCTAACAATGTGGCCAATGGTATGCCCTTTTTGAGTTTTTAGCAAATATCTCAAAAACCAGACGTCCTAGCTCAAAAATAATGAAATCTTCATCCCCCCCTTGTGACAACACCCCCCGGGATTCTTGAGTACACATTAAAGGATGTCCTCTAATTAACCATGACCGTGACCTTTTTCAAAATACGGGATTCTTGAGTGCAGATTAGCCACGCTTCTCCGTGACTTAAGTAGTCCATTTTTACACCGTGCACAACTAAATCTATCATTTTACTCGCGTCTTTTGACCGAAGTTTTTAACAATGTGGCCAATGGTATGCCGTTTTGAGTTTTTAGCAAATATCTCAAAAACCAGACGTCCTAGCTCAAAAATAATGAATTTTTCATCCCCCCTTGTGACAACACCCCCCGGGATTTTTGAGTACACATTAAAAGATGACCTCTAATTACCCATGACCGTGACCTTTTTTAAAATACGGGATTCTTGAGTACAGATTAGCCACGCTTCTCCGTGACTTAGGTGGTCCATTTTTACACCGTGCGCAAATGAATCTATTATTTTTCCCCCGTCTTTTGACCAAAGTTTTTAACCTTATGACCGCCATGTCAAAAAGCAAATATGTGCCCTCGGCGCCAGGCTACTAAATATTCCTTAAAATCTGTAATGAAGTCGTGACCGGTGGCGTGCTGTGCACATTTCCGTCTGTCATCTATTCATGACTGTGGCGGTCAAAAGGTTAACAATGTGGCCAATGGTATGCCCTTTTTGAGTTTTTAGCAAATATCTCAAAAACCAGACGTACTAGTTCAAAAATAATGAATCTTTCATCCCCCTTGTGACAACACCCCTGGAAACTCTTGATTACACAATAAAGAATAACCTCTTATTAAGCATGACCGTGACCTTTTTAAAAATACGGGATTCTTGGGTACAGATAAGCCACGCTTCTCCGTTACTTAGGTGGTCCATTTTCACACCGTGCGCAACTGAATCTATTACTTTTCCCGCGTCTTTTGACCAAAGTTTTTACCTTATGACCACCATGTCAAAAAGCAAATATGTGCCTTCGGCGCCAGGCTACGAATTATTCCTTAAAATCTGTAATGAAGTCGTGACCGGTGGCGTGCTGTGCACATTTCCGTCTGTCATCTACACATGACTGTGGCGGTCAATAAGTTAACAATGTGGCCAATGGTATGCCCTTTTTGAGTTTTTAGCAAATATCTCAAAAACCAGATGTCCTAGCTCAAAAATAATGAAATTTTCATCCCCCCCTTGTGACAACACCCCCCGGGATTCTTGAGTACACATTAAAAGATGACCTCTAATTAACCATGACCGTGACCTTTTTCAAAATACGGGATTCTTGAGTACAGATTAGCCACGCTTCTCCGTGACTTAAGTAGTCCATTTTTACACCGTGCACAACTGAATCCATCATTTTTTTTCCGTCTTTTGACCAAAGTTTTTAACCTTATGACCGCCATGTCAAAAAGCAAATATGTGCCCTCGGCGCCAGGCTACTAAATATTCCTTAAAATCTGTAATGAAGTCGTGACCGGTGGCGTGCTGTGCACATTTCCGTCTGTCATCTATACATGACTGTGGCGGTCAAAAGGTTAACAATGTGGCCAATGGTATGCCCTTTTTGAGTTTTTAGCAAATATCTCAAACACCAGACGTCCTAGGTCAAAAATAATGAAATTTTCATTCCCCCCCTTGTGACAACACCCCCCGGGATTCTTGAGTACACATTAAAGGATAACCTCTGATTAACCATAACCGTGACCTTTTTCAAAAAACGGGATTCTTGAGTACAGATTAGCCACGCTTCGCCGTGAGTTAGGTAGTCCATTATAACACCGTGCGCAACTAAATCTATCATTTTTACCTCATGTTTTGTCCGAAGTTTCTAACAATGTGGCCAATGGTATGCCCTTTTTGAGTTTTTAGCAAATATCTCAAAAACCAGACGTCCTAGCTCAAAAATAATGAAATCTTCATCCCCCCCTTGTGACAACACCCCCCGGGATTCTTGAGTACACAGTAAAGGATGTCCTCTAATTAACCATGACCGTGACCTTTTTCAAAATACGGGATTCTTGAGTGCAGATTAGCCACGCTTCTCCGTGACTTAAGTAGTCCATTTTTACACCGTGCACAACTGAATCTATCATTTTACTCGCGTCTTTTGACCGAAGTTTTTAACAATGTGGCCAATGGTATGCCGTTTTGAGTTTTTAGCAAATATCTCAAAAACCAGACGTCCTAGCTCAAAAATAATGAATTTTTCATCCCCCCCTTGTGACAACACCCCCCGGGATTTTTGAGTACACATTAAAAGATGACCTCTAATTACCCATGACCGTGACCTTTTTTCAAATACGGGATTCTTGAGTACAGATTAGCCACGCTTCTCCGTGACTTAGGTGGTCCATTTTTACACCGTGCGCAAATGAATCTATTATTTTTCCCCCGTCTTTTGACCAAAGTTTTTAACCTTATGACCGCCATGTCAAAAAGCAAATATGTGCCCTCGGCGCCAGGCTACTAAATATTCCTTAAAATCTGTAATGAAGTCGTGACCGGTGGCGTGCTGTGCACATTTCCGTCTGTCATCTATTCATGACTGTGGCGGTCAAAAGGTTAACAATGTGGCCAATGGTATGCCCTTTTTGAGTTTTTAGCAAATATCTCAAAAACCAGTCGTACTAGTTCAAAAATAATGAATCTTTCATCCCCCTTGTGACAACACCCCTGGAAACTCTTGATTACACATTAAAGAATAACCTCTTATTAAGCATGACCGTGACCTTTTTAAAAATACGGGATTCTTGGGTACAGATAAGCCACGCTTCTCCGTTACTTAGGTGGTCCATTTTCACACCGTGCGCAACTGAATCTATTACTTTTCCCGCGTCTTTTGACCAAAGTTTTTAACCTTATGACCACCATGTCAAAAAGCAAATATGTGCCTTCGGCGCCAGGCTACGAATTATTCCTTAAAATCTGTAATGAAGTCGTGACCGGTGGCGTGCTGTGCACATTTCCGTCTGTCATCTACACATGACTGTGGCGGTCAATAAGTTAACAATGTGGCCAATGGTATGCCCTTTTTGAGTTTTAAGCAAATATCTCAAAAACCAGACGTCCTAGCTCAAAAATAATGAAATTTTCATCCCCCCCTTGTGACAACACCCCCCGGGATTCTTGAGTACACATTAAAAGATGACCTCTAATTAACCATGACCGTGACCTTTTTCAAAATACGGGATTCTTGAGTACAGATTAGCCACGCTTCTCCGTGACTTAAGTAGTCCATTTTTACACCGTGCACAACTGAATCCATCATTTTACTCGCGTCTTTTGACCGAAGTTTTTAACAGTGTGGCCAATGGTATGCCCTTTTTGAGTTTTTAGCAAATATCTCAAAAACCAGACGTCCTAGCTCAAAAATAAAGAAATTATCATCCCTTCCTTGTGACAGCACCCCCCGGGATTCTTGAGTACTCATTAAAAGATGACCTCTAATTAACCATGACCGTGACCTTTTTCAAAATACGGGATTCTTGAGTACAGATTAGCCACGCTTCTCCGTGACTTAGGTGGTCCATTTTTACACCGTGCGCTACTGAATCTATTATTTTTCCCCCGTCTTTTGACCAAAGTTTATAACCTTATGACCGCCATGTCAAAAGGCAAATATGTGCCCTCGGCGCCAGGCTACTAAATATTCCTTAAAATCTGTAATGAAGTCGTGCCCGGTGGCGTGCTGTGCACATTTCCGTCTGTCATCTATACATGACTGTGGCGGTCAAAAGGTTAACAATGTGGCCAATGGTATGCCCTTTTTGAGTTTTTAGCAAATATCTCTAACACCAGACGTCCTAGGTCAAAAATAATGAAATTTTCATTCCCCCCTTGTGACAACACCCTCCAGGATTCTTGAGTACACATTAAAGGATAACCTCTGATTAACCATGACCGTGACTATTTTCAAAAAACGGGTTTTCTTGAGTACAGATTAGCCACGCTTCGCCGTGAGTTAGGTAGTCCATTTTTACACCGTGCGCAACTAAATCTATCATTTTTACCGCATGTTTTGTCCGAAGTTTCTAACAATGTGGCCAATGGTATGCCCTTTTTGAGTTTTTAGCAAATATCTCAAAAACCAGACGTCCTAGCTCAAAAATAATGAAATCTTCATCCCCCCCTTGTGACAACACCCCCCGGGATTCTTGAGTACACATTAAAAGATGACCTCTAATTACCCATGACCGTGACCTTTTTTAAAATACGGGATTCTTGAGTACAGATTGGCCACGCTTCTCCGTGACTTAGGTGGTCCATTTTTACACCGTGCGCAAATGAATCTATTATTTTTCCCCCGTCTTTTGACCAAAGTTTTTAACCTTATGACCGCCATGTCAAAAAGCAAATATGTGCCCTCGGCGCCAGGCTACTAAATATTCCTTAAAATCTGTAATGAAGTCGTGACCGGTGGCGTGCTGTGCACATTTCCGTCTGTCATCTATACACGACTGTGGCGGTCAAAAGGTTAACAATGTGGCCAATGGTATGCCCTTTTTGAGTTTTTAGCAAATATCTCAAACACCAGACGTCCTAGCTCAAAAATAATGAAATTTTCATTCCCTCCTTGTGATAGCGGCCCCCGGGATACTTGAGTACACATTAAAGGATGTCCTCTAATTAACCATGACCGTGACCTTTTTAAAAAAACGGTATTTTTGAGTACAGATTAGCCACGTTTCGCCGTGACTTAGGTAGTCCATTTTTACACCGTGCGCAACTAAATCTATCATTTTTACCGCATGTTTTGTCCGAAGTTTCTAACAATGTGGCCAATGGTATGCCCTTTTTGAGTTTTTAGCAAATATCTCAAAAACCAGACGTCCTAGCTCAAAAATAATGAATTTTTCATCCCCCCCTTGTGACAACACCCCCCGGGATTTTTGAGTACACATTAAAAGATGACCTCTAATTAACCATGACCGTGACCTTTTTCAAAATACGGGATTCTTGAGTACAGATTAGCCACGCTTCTCCGTGACTTAGGTGGTCCATTTTTACACCGTGCGCAAATGAATCTATTATTTTTCCCCCGTCTTTTGACAAAAGTTTTTAACCTTATGACCGCCATGTCAAAAAGCAAATATGTGCCCTCGGCGCCAGGCTACTAAATATTCCTTAAAATCTGTAATGAAGTCGTGACCGGTGGCGTGCTGTGCACATTTCCGTCTGTCATCTATACATGACTGTGGCGGTCAAAAGGTTAACAATGTGGCCAATGGTATGCCTTTTTTGAGTTTTTAGCAAATATCTCAAAAACCAGACGTACTAGCTCAAAAATAATGAATCTTTGATCCCCCTTGTGACAAAACCCCTGGAAACTCTTGATTACACATTGAAGAATAACCTCTTATTAAGCATGACCGTGACCTTTTTAAAAATACGGGATTCTTGGGTACAGATAAGCCACGCTTCTCCGTTAATTAGGTGGTCCATTTTCACACCGTGCGCAACTGAATCTATTACTTTTCCCGCGTCTTTTGACCAAAGTTTTTAACCTTATGACCACCATGTCAAAAAGCAAATATGTGCCTTCGGCGCCAGGCTACGAAATATTCCTTAAAATCTGTAATGAAGTCGTGACCGGTGGCGTGCTGTGCACATTTCCGTCTGTCATCTATACATGACTGTGGCGGTCAATAGGTTAACAATGTGGCCAATGGTATGCCCTTTTTGAGTTTTTAGCAAATATCTCAACAACTAGACGTTCTAGGTCAAAAATAATGAAATTTTAATTCCCCCCTTGTGATTACACCCCCCGGGGTTCTTGAGTACATATTAAAGGATGATCTCTAATTAACCATGACCGTGACCTTTTTCAAAATACCGGATTCTTGAGTACAGATTAGCCACGCTTCTCCGTTACTTAGGTGGTCCATTTTCACACCGTGCGCAACTGAATCTATTACTTTTCCCGCGTCTTTTGACCAAAGTTTATAACCTTATGACCGCCATGTCAAAAGGCAAATATGTGCCCTCGGCGCCAGGCTACTAAATATTCCTTAAAATCTGTAATGAAGTCGTGCCCGGTGGCGTGCTGTGCACATTTCCGTCTGTCATCTATACATGACTGTGGCGGTCAAAAGGTTAACAATGTGGCCAATGGTATGCCCTTTTTGAGTTTTTAGCAAATATCTCTAACACCAGACGTCCTAGGTCAAAAATAATGAAATTTTCATTCCCCCCTTGTGACAACACCCTCCAGGATTCTTGAGTACACATTAAAGGATAACCTCTGATTAACCATGACCGTGACTATTTTCAAAAAACGGGTTTTCTTGAGTACAGATTAGCCACGCTTCGCCGTGAGTTAGGTAGTCCATTTTTACACCGTGCGCAACTAAATCTATCATTTTTACCGCATGTTTTGTCCGAAGTTTCTAACAATGTGGCCAATGGTATGCCCTTTTTGAGTTTTTAGCAAATATCTCAAAAACCAGACGTCCTAGCTCAAAAATAATGAATTTTTCATCCCCCCATTGTGATAACACCCCCTGGGATTTTTGAGTACAAATTAAAAGATGACCTCTAATTAACCATGACCGTGACCTTTTTCAAAATACGGGATTCTTGAGTACAGATTAGCCACGCTTCTCCGTGACTTAGGTGGTCCATTTTTACACCGTGCGCAAATGAATCTATTATTTTTCCCCCGTCTTTTGACAAAAGTTTTTAACCTTATGACCTACATGTCAAAAAGGAAATATGTGCCCTCGGCGCCAGGCTACTAAATATTCCTTAAAATCTGTAATGAAGTCGTGACCGGTGGCGTGCTGTGCACATTTCCGTCTGTCATCTACACATGACTGTGGCGGTCAATAAGTTAACAATGTGGCCAATGGTATGCCCTTTTTGAGTTTTTAGCAAATATCTCAAAAACCAGACGTCCTAGCTCAAAAATAATGAAATTTTCATCCCCCCCTTGTGACAACACCCCCCGGGATTCTTGAGTACACATTAAAAGATGACCTTTAATTAACCATGACCGTGACCTTTTTCAAAATACGGGATTCTTGAGTACAGATTAGCCACGCTTCTCCGTGACTTAAGTAGTCCATTTTTACACCGTGCACAACTGAATCCATCAATTTTCTCGCGTCTTTTGACCGAAAATTTTAACAATGTGGCCAATAGTATGCCCTTTTTGAGTTTTTAGCAAATATCTCAAAAACCAGACGTCCTAGCTCAAAAATAATTAAATTTTCATCCCCCCCTTGTGACAACACCTCCGGAAACTCTTGAATACACATTAAAGAATGACCTCTTATTAACCATGACCGTGACCTTTTTCAAAATACGGGATTCTTGAGTACAGATTAGCCACGCTTCTCCGTGACTTAGGTGGTCCATTTTTACACCGTGCGCAACTGAATCTATTATTTTTCCCGCGTCTTTTGACCAAAGATTTTAACCTTATGACCGCCATGTCAAAAAGCAAATATGTGCCTTCGCCGCCAGGCTACGAAATATTCCTTAAAATCTGTAATGAAGTCGTGACCGGTGGCGTTCTGTGCACATTTCCGTCTGTCATCTATACATGACTGTGGCGGTCAAAATGTTAACAATGTGGCCAATGATATGCCCTTTATGAGTTTTTAGCAAATATCTCAAAATTCAGACGTCCTAGCTCAAAAATAAAGAAATTTTCATCCCCCCCTTGTAACAACACCCCCCGGGATTCTTGAGTACACATTAAAAGATGACCTCTAATTAACCATGACCGTGACCTTTTTCAAAATACGGGATTCTTGAGTACAGATTAGCCACGCTTCTCCGTGTCTTAGGTGGTCCATTTTTACACCGTGCGCAAATGAATCTATTATTTTTTTTCCGTCTTTTGACCAAAGTTTTTAACCTTATGACCGCCATGTCAAAAAGCAAATATGTGCCCTCGGCGCCAGGCTACTAAATATTCCTTAAAATCTGTAATGAAGTCGTGACCGGTGGCGTGCTGTGCACATTTCCGTCTGTCATCTATACATGACTGTGGCGGTCAAAAGGTTAACAATGTGGCCAATGGTATGCCCTTTTTGAGTTTTTAGCAAATATCTCAAACACCAGACGTCCTAGGTCAAAAATAATGAAATTTTCATTCCCCCCCTTGTGACAACACCCCCCGGGATTCTTGAGTACACATTAAAGGATGTCCTCTAATTAACCATGACCGTGACCTTTTTCAAAATACGGGATTCTTGAGTGCAGATTAGCCACGCTTCTCCGTGACTTAAGTAGTCCATTTTTACACCGTGCACAACTGAATCTATCATTTTACTCGCGTCTTTTGACCGAAAATTTTAACAATGTGGCCAATGGTATGCCGTTTTGAGTTTTTAGCAAATATCTCAAAAACCAGACGTCCTAGCTCAAAAATAATGAATTTTTCATCCCCCCCTTGTGACAACACCCCCCGGGATTTTTGAGTACACATTAAAAGAGGACCTCTAATTACCCATGACCGTGACCTTTTTTAAAATACGGGATTCTTGAGTACAGATTAGCCACGCTTCTCCGTGACTTAGGTGGTCCATTTTTACACCGTGCGCAAATGAATCTATTATTTTTCCCCCGTCTTTTGACCAAAGTTTTTAACCTTATGACCGCCATGTCAAAAAGCAAATATGTGCCCTCGGCGCCAGGCTACTAAATATTCCTTAAAATCTGTAATGAAGTCGTGACCGGTGGCGTGCTGTGCACATTTCCGTCTGTCATCTATTTATGACTGTGGCGGTCAAAAGGTTAACAATGTGGCCAATGGTATGCCCTTTTTGAGTTTTTAGCAAATATCTCAAAAACCAGACGTACTAGTTCAAAAATAATGAATCTTTCATCCCCCTTGTGACAACACCCCTGGAAACTCTTGATTACACATTAAAGAATAACCTCTTATTAAGCATGACCGTGACCTACTAAATATTCCTTAAAATCTGTAATGAAGTCGTGACCGGTGGCGTGCTGTGCACATTTCCGTCTGTCATCTATTCATGACTGTGGCGGTCAAAAGGTTAACAATGTGGCCAATGGTATGCCCTTTTTGAGTTTTTAGCAAATATCTCAAACACCAGATGTCCTAGCTCAAAAATAATGAAATTTTCATTCCCCCCTTGTGATAGCGGCCCCCGGGATACTTGAGTACACATTAAAGGATGTCCTCTAATTAACCATGACCGTGACCTTTTTAAAAAAACGGGATTTTTGAGTACAGATTAGCCACGTTTCGCCGTGACTTAGGTAGTCCATTTTTACACCGTGCGCAACTAAATCTATCATTTTTACCGCATGTTTTGTCCGAAGTTTCTAACAATGTGGCCAATGGTATGCCCTTTTTGAGTTTTTAGCAAATATCTCAAAAACCAGACGTCCTAGCTCAAAAATAATGAATTTTTCATCCCCCCCTTGTGACAACACCTCCCGGGATTTTTGAGTACACATTAAAAGATGACCTCTAATTAACCATGACCGTGACCTTTTTCAAAATACGGGATTCTTAAGTACAGATTAGCCACGCTTCTCCGTGACTTAGGTGGTCCATTTTTACACCGTGCGCAAATGAATCTATTATTTTTCCCCCGTCTTTTGACAAAAGTTTTTAACCTTATGACCGCCATGTCAAAAAGCAAATATGTGCCCTCGGCGCCAGGCTACTAAATATTCCTTAAAATCTGTAATGAAGGCGTGACCGGTGGCGTGCTGTGCACATTTCCGTCTGTCATCTATACATGACTGTGGCGGTCAAAATGTTAACAATGTGGCCAATGGTCTGCCCTTTTTGAGGCAAATATCTCAAAATTCAGACGTCCTAGCTCAAAAATAAAGAAATTTTCATCCCCCCCTTGTGACAACACCCCCCGGGATTTTTGAGTACACATTAAAAGATGACCTCTAATTAACCATGACCGTGACCTTTTTCAAAATACGGGATTCTTGAGTACAGATTAGCCACGCTTCTCCGTGACTTAGGTGGTCCATTTTTACACCGTGCGCAAATGAATCTATTATTTTTCCCCCGTCTTTTGACAAAAGTTTTTAACCTTATGACCACCATGTCAAAAAGCAAATATGTGCCTTCGGCGCCAGGCTACGAAATATTCCTTAAAATCTGTAATGAAGTCGTGACCGGTGGCGTGCTGTGCACATTTCCGTCTGTCATCTAAACATGACTGTGGCGGTCAATAGGTTAACAATGTGGCCAATGGTATGCCCTTTTTGAGTTTTTAGCAAATATCTCAACAACTAGACGTTCTAGGTCAAAAATAATGAAATTTTAATTCCCCCCTTGTGATTACACCCCCCGGGGTTCTTGAGTACATATTAAAGGATGACCTCTAATAAACCATGACCGTGACCTTTTTGAAAAAACGGGATTCTTGAATACAGATTAGCCACGTTTCGCCGTGACTTAGGTAGTCCATTTTTACAACGTGCGCAACTAAATCTATCATTTTTCCCGCATGTTTTGTCCGAAGTTTCTAACAATGTGGCCAATGGTATGCCCTTTTTGAGTTTTTAGCAAATATCTCAACAACTAGACGTCCGAGGTCAAAAATAATGATATTTTCATTCCCCCCTTGTGATAACACCCCCCGGGATTCTTGAGTACACATTAAAGGATGTCCTCTAATTAACCATGACCGTGACCCTTTTCAAAATACGTGATTCTTGAGTACAGATTAGCCACGCTTCTCCGTGACTTAAGTAGTCCATTTTTACACCGTGCACAACTGAATCTATCATTTTTCTCGCGTCTTATGACCGAAGTTTTTAACAATGTGGGCAATGGTATGCCCTTTTTGAGTTTTTAGCAAATATCTCAAAAACCAGACGTCCTAGCTCAAAAATAATGAATTTTTCATCCCCTCCTTGTGACCACACCCCCCGGGATTTTTGAGTACACATTAAAAGATGACCTCTAATTAACCATGACCGTGACCCTTTTCAAAATACGTGATTCTTGAGTACAGATTAGCCACGCTTCTCCGTGACTTAAGTAGTCCATTTTTACACCGTGCACAATTGAATCTATCATTTTTCTCGCGTCTTTTGACCGAAGTTTTTAACAATGTGGCCAATGGTATGCCCTTTTTGAGTTTTTAGCAAATATCTCAAAAACCAGACGTCCTAGATCAAAAATAATGAATTTTTCATCCCCCCCTTGTGACAACACCCCCCGGGATTTTTGAGTACACATTAAAAGATGACCTCTAATTACCCATGACCGTGACCTTTTTTAAAATACGGGATTCTTGAGTACAGATTAGCCACGCTTCTCCGTGACTTAGGTGGTCCATTTTTACACCGTGCGCAAATGAATCTATTATTTTTCCCCCGTCTTTTGACCAAAGTTTTTAACCTTATGACCGCCATGTCAAAAAGCAAATATGTGCCCTCGGCGCCAGGCTACTAAATATTCCTTAAAATCTGTAATGAAGTCGTGACCGGTGGCGTGCTGTGCACATTTCCGTCTGTCATCTATACATGACTGTGGCGGTCAAAAGGTTAACAATGTGGCCAATGGTATGCCCCTTTTCAGTTTTTAGCAAATATCTCAAAAACCAGACGTACTAGCTCAAAAATAATGAATCTTGCATCCCTCTTGTGACAACACCCCTGGAAACTCTTGATTACACATTAAAGAATAACCTCTTATTAAGCATGACCGTGACCTTTTTAAAAATACGGGATTCTTGGGTACAGATAAGCCACGCTTCTCCGTTACTTAGATGGTCCATTTTCACACCGTGCGCAACTGAATCTATTACTTTTCCCGCGTCTTTTGACCAAAGTTTTTAACCTTATGACCACCATGTCAAAAAGCAAATATGTGCCTTCGGCGCCAGGCTACGAATTATTCCTTAAAATCTGTAATGAAGTCGTGACCGGTGGCGTGCTGTGCACATTTCCGTCTGTCATCTATACATGACTGTGGCGGTCAATAGGTTAACAATGTGGCCAATGGTATGCCCTTTTTGAGTTTTTAACAAATATCTCAAAAACAAGACGTCCTAGCTCAAAAATAATGAAATTTTCATCCCCCCCTTGTGACAACACCCCCCGGGATTCTTGAGTACACATTAAAAGATGACCTCTAATTAACCATGACCGTGACCTTTTTCAAAATACGGGATTCTTGATTACAGATTAGCCACGCTTCTCCGTGACTTAAGTAGTCCATTTTTACACCGTGCACAACTGAATCTATCAATTTTCTCGCGTCTTTTGACCGAAAATTTTAACAATGTGGCCAATAGTATGCCCCTTTTGAGTTTTTAGCAAATATCTCAAAAACCAGACGTCCTAGCTCAAAAATAATTAAATTTTCATCCCCCCCTTGTGACAACACCTCCGGAAACTCTTGAATACACATTAAAGAATGACCTCTTATTAACCATGACCGTGACCTTTTTCAAAATACGGGATTCTTGAGTACAGATTAGCCACGCTTCTCCGTGACTTAGGTGGTCCATTTTTACACCGTGCGCAACTGAATCTATTATTTTTCCCGCGTCTTTTGACCAAAGATTTTAACCTTATGACCGCCATGTCAAAAAGCAAATATGTGCCTTCGGCGCCAGGCTACAAAATATTCCTTAAAATCTGTAATGAAGTCGTGACCGGTGGCGTTCTGTGCACATTTCCGTCTGTCATCTATATATGACTGTGGCGGTCAAAATGTTAACAATGTGGCCAATGGTCTGCCCTTTTTGAGTTTTTAGCAAATATCTCAAAATTCAGACGTCCTAGCTCAAAAATAAAGAAATTTTCATCCCCCCCTTGTAACAACACCCCCCGGGATTCTTGAGTACACATTAAAAGATGACCTCTAATTAACCATGACCGTGACCTTTTTCAAAATACGGGATTCTTGAGTACAGATTAGCCACGCTTCTCCGTGTCTTAGGTGGTCCATTTTTACACCGTGCGCAAATGAATCTATTATTTTTTTTTCGTCTTTTGACCAAAGTTTTTAACCTTATGACCGTCATGTCAAAAAGCAAATATGTGCCCTCGGCGCCAGGCTACCAAATATTCCTTAAAATCTGTAATGAAGTCGTGACCGGTGGCGTGCTGTGCACATTTCCGTCTGTCATCTATACATGACTGTGGCGGTCAAAAGGTTAACAATGTGGCCAATGGTATGCCCTTTTTGAGTTTTTAGCAAATATCTCAAACACCAGACGTCCTAGCTCAAAAATAATGAAATCTTCATCCCCCCCTTGTGACAACACCCCCCGGGATTCTTGAGTACACATTAAAGGATGTCCTCTAATTAACCATGACCGTGACCTTTTTCAAAATACGGGATTCTTGAGTGCAGATTAGCCACGCTTCTCCGTGACTTAAGTAGTCCATTTTTACACCGTGCACAACTGAATCTATCATTTTACTCGCGTCTTTTGACCGAAGTTTTTAACAATGTGGCCAATGGTATGCCCTTTTGAGTTTTTAGCAAATATCTCAAAAACCAGACGTCCTAGCTCAAAAATAATGAAATCTTCATCCCCCCCTTGTGACAACACCCCCCGGGATTCTTGAGTACACATTAAAGGATGTCCTCTAATTAACCATGACCGTGACCTTTTTCAAAATATGGGATTCTTGAGTGCAGATTAGCCACGCTTCTCCGTGACTTAAGTAGTCCATTTTTACACCGTGCACAACTGAATCTATCATTTTACTCGCGTCTTTTGACCGAAGTTTTTAACAATGTGGCCAATGGTATGCCCTTTTGAGTTTTTAGCAAATATCTCAAAAACCAGACGTCCTAGCTCAAAAATAATGAATTTTTCATCCCCCCCTTGTGACAACACCCCCCGGGATTTTTGAGTACACATTAAAAGATGACCTCTAATTACCCATGACCGTGACATTTTTTAAAATACGGGATTCTTGAGTACAGATTAGCCACGCTTCTCCGTGACTTAGGTGGTCCATTATTACACCGTGCGCAAATGAATCTATTATTTTTCCCCCTTCTTTTGACCAAAGTTTTTAACCTTATGACCGCCATGTCAAAAAGCAAATATGTGCCCTCGGCGCCAGGCTACTAAATATTCCTTAAAATCTGTAATGAAGTCGTGACCGGTGGCGTGCTGTGCACATTTCCGTCTGTCATCTATTCATGACTGTGGCGGTCAAAAGGTTAACAATGTGGCCAATGGTATGCCCTTTTTGAGTTTTTAGCAAATATCTCAAAAACCAGACGTACTAGTTCAAAAATAATGAATCTTTCATCCCCCTTGTGACAACACCCCTGGAAACTCTTGATTACACATTAAAGAATAACCTCTTATTAAGCATGACCGTGACCTTTTTAAAAATACGGGATTCTTGGGTACAGATAAGCCACGCTTCTCCGTTACTTAGGTGGTCCATTTTCACACCGTGCGCAACTGAATCTATTACTTTTCCCGCGTCTTTTGACCAAAGTTTTTAACCTTATGACCACCATGTCAAAAAGCAAATATGTGCCTTCGGCGCCAGGCTACGAATTATTCCTTAAAATCTGTAATGAAGTCGTGACCGGTGGCGTGCTGTGCACATTTCCGTCTGTCATCTACACATGACTGTGGCGGTCAATAAGTTAACAATGTGGCCAATGGTATGCCCTTTTTGAGTTTTTAGCAAATATCTCAAAAACCAGACGTCCTAGCTCAAAAATAATGAAATTTTCATCCCCCCCTTGTGACAACACCCCCCGGGATTCTTGAGTACACATTAAAAGATGACCTTTAATTAACCATGACCGTGACCTTTTTCAAAATACGGGATTCTTGAGTACAGATTAGCCACGCTTCTCCGTGACTTAAGTAGTCCATTTTTACACCGTGCACAACTGAATCCATCATTTTACTCGCGTCTTTTGACCGAAGTTTTTAACAGTGTGGCCAATGGTATGCCCTTTTTGAGTTTTTAGCAAATATCTCAAAAACCAGACGTCCTAGCTCAAAAATAAAGAAATTTTCATGCCCCCCTTGTGACAACACCCCCCGGGATTCTTGAGTACACATTAAAAGATGACCTCTAATTAACCATGACCGTGACCTTTTTCAAAATACGGGATTCTTGAGTACAGATTAGCCACGCTTCTCCGTGACTTAAGTAGTCCATTTTTACACCGTGCACAACTGAATCTATCAATTTTCTCGCGTCTTTTGACCGAAAATTTTAACAATGTGGCCAATAGTATGCCCTTTTTGAGTTTTTAGCAAATATCTCAAAAACCAGACGTCCTAGCTCAAAAATAATTAAATTTTCATCCCCCCCTTGTGACAACACCTCCGGAAACTCTTGAATACACATTAAAGAATGACCTCTTATTAACCATGACCGTGACCTTTTTCAAAATACGGGATTCTTGAGTACAGATTAGCCACGCTTCTCCGTGACTTAGGTGGTCCATTTTTACACCGTGCGCAACTGAATCTATTATTTTTCCCGCGTCTTTTGACCAAAGATTTTAACCTTATGACCGCCATGTCAAAAAGCAAATATGTGCCTTCGGCGCCAGGCTACGAAATATTCCTTAAAATCTGTAATGAAGTCGTGACCGGTGGCGTTCTGTGCACATTTCCGTCTGTCATCTATACATGACTGTGGCGGTCAAAATGTTAACAATGTGGCCAATGATATGTCCTTTTTGAGTTTTTAGCAAATATCTCAAAATTCAGACGTCCTAGCTCAAAAATAAAGAAATTTTCATCCCCCCCTTGTAACAACACCCCCCGGGATTCTTGAGTACACATTAAAAGATGACCTCTAATTAACCATGACCGTGACCTTTTTCAAAATACGGGATTCTTGAGTACAGATTAGCCACGCTTCTCCGTGTCTTAGGTGGTCCATTTTTACACCGTGCGCAAATGAATCTATTATTTTTTTTCCGTCTTTTGACCAAAGTTTTTAACCTTATGACCGCCATGTCAAAAAGCAAATATGTGCCCTCGGCGCCAGGCTACTAAATATTCCTTAAAATCTGTAATGAAGTCGTGACCGGTGGCGTGCTGTGCACATTTCCGTCTGTCATCTATACATGACTGTGGCGGTCAAAAGGTTAACAATGTGGCCAATGGTATGCCCTTTTTGAGTTTTTAGCAAATATCTCAAACACCAGACGTCCTAGGTCAAAAATAATGAAATTTTCATTCCCCCCCTTGTGACAACACCCCCCGGGATTCTTGAGTACACATTAAAGGATAACCTCTGATTAACCATAACCGTGACCTTTTTCAAAAAACGGGATTCTTGAGTACAGATTAGCCACGCTTCGCCGTGAGTTAGGTAGTCCATTATAACACCGTGCGCAACTAAATCTATCATTTTTACCTCATGTTTTGTCCGAAGTTTCTAACAATGTGGCCAATGGTATGCCCTTTTTGAGTTTTTAGCAAATATCTCAAAAACCAGACGTCCTAGCTCAAAAATAATGAAATCTTCATCCCCCCCTTGTGACAACACCCCCCGGGATTCTTGAGTATACATTAAAGGATGTCCTCTAATTAACCATGACCGTGACCTTTTTCAAAATACGGGATTCTTGAGTGCAGATTAGCCACGCTTCTCCGTGACTTAAGTAGTCCATTTTTACACCGTGCACAACTAAATCTATCATTTTACTCGCGTCTTTTGACCGAAGTTTTTAACAATGTGGCCAATGGTATGCCGTTTTGAGTTTTTAGCAAATATCTCAAAAACCAGACGTCCTAGCTCAAAAATAATGAATTTTTCATCCCCCCTTGTGACAACACCCCCCGGGATTTTTGAGTACACATTAAAAGATGACCTCTAATTACCCATGACCGTGACCTTTTTTAAAATACGGGATTCTTGAGTACAGATTAGCCACGCTTCTCCGTGACTTAGGTGGTCCATTTTTACACCGTGCGCAACTGAATCTATTACTTTTCCCGCGTCTTTTGACCAAAGTTTTTAACCTTATGACCGCCATGTCAAAAAGCAAATATGTGCCCTCGGCGCCAGGCTACTAAATATTCCTTAAAATCTGTAATGAAGTCGTGACCGGTGGCGTGCTGTGCACATTTCCGTCTGTCATCTATACATGACTGTGGCGGTCAAAAGGTTAACAATGTGGCCAATGGTATGCCCTTTTTGAGTTTTTAGCAAATATCTCAAACACCAGACGTCCTAGGTCAAAAATAATGAAATTTTCATTCCCCCCCTTGTGACAACACCCCCCGGGATTCTTGAGTACACATTAAAGGATAACCTCTGATTAACCATAACCGTGACCTTTTTCAAAAAACGGGATTCTTGAGTACAGATTAGCCACGCTTCGCCGTGAGTTAGGTAGTCCATTATAACACCGTGCGCAACTAAATCTATCATTTTTACCTCATGTTTTGTCCGAAGTTTCTAACAATGTGGCCAATAATATGCCCTTTTTGAGTTTTTAGCAAATATCTCAAAAACCAGACGTCCTAGCTCAAAAATAATGAAATCTTCATCCCCCCCTTGTGACAACACCCCCCGGGATTCTTGAGTACACATTAAAGGATGTCCTCTAATTAACCATGACCGTGACCTTTTTCAAAATACGGGATTCTTGAGTGCAGATTAGCCACGCTTCTCCGTGACTTAAGTAGTCCATTTTTACACCGTGCACAACTGAATCTATCATTTTACTCGCGTCTTTTGACCGAAGTTTTTAACAATGTGGCCAATGGTATGCCGTTTTGAGTTTTTAGCAAATATCTCAAAAACCAGACGTCCTAGCTCAAAAATAATGAATTTTTCATCCCCCCCTTGTGACAACACCCCCCGGGATTTTTGAGTACACATTAAAAGATGACCTCTAATTACCCATGACCGTGACCTTTTTTCAAATACGGGATTCTTGAGTACAGATTAGCCACGCTTCTCCGTGACTTAGGTGGTCCATTTTTACACCGTGCGCAAATGAATCTATTATTTTTCCCCCGTCTTTTGACCAAAGTTTTTAACCTTATGACCGCCATGTCAAAAAGCAAATATGTGCCCTCGGCGCCAGGCTACTAAATATTCCTTAAAATCTGTAATGAAGTCGTGACCGGTGGCGTGCTGTGCACATTTCCGTCTGTCATCTATTCATGACTGTGGCGGTCAAAAGGTTAACAATGTGGCCAATAGTATGCCCTTTTTGAGTTTTTAGCAAATATCTCAAAAACCAGACGTACTAGTTCAAAAATAATGAATCTTTCATCCCCCTTGTGACAACACCCCTGGAAACTCTTGATTACACATTAAAGAATAACCTCTTATTAAGCATGACCGTGACCTTTTTAAAAATACGGGATTCTTTGGTACAGATAAGCCACGCTTCTCCGTTACTTAGGTGGTCCATTTTCACACCGTGCGCAACTGAATCTATTACTTTTCCCGCGTCTTTTGACCAAAGTTTTTACCTTATGACCACCATGTCAAAAAGCAAATATGTGCCTTCGGCGCCAGGCTACGAATTATTCCTTAAAATCTGTAATGAAGTCATGACCGGTGGCGTGCTGTGCACATTTCCGTCTGTCATCTACACATGACTGTGGCGGTCAATAAGTTAACAATGTGGCCAATGGTATGCCCTTTTTGAGTTTTTAGCAAATATCTCAAAAACCAGATGTCCTAGCTCAAAAATAATGAAATTTTCATCCCCCCCTTGTGACAACACCCTCCAGGATTCTTGAGTACACATTAAAGGATAACCTCTGATTAACCATGACCGTGACTATTTTCAAAAAACGGGTTTTCTTGAGTACAGATTAGCCACGCTTCGCCGTGAGTTAGGTAGTCCATTTTTACACCGTGCGCAACTAAATCTATCATTTTTACCGCATGTTTTGTCCGAAGTTTCTAACAATGTGGCCAATGGTATGCCCTTTTTGAGTTTTTAGCAAATATCTCAAAAACCAGACGTCCTAGCTCAAAAATAATGAAATCTTCATCCCCCCCTTGTGACAACACCCCCCGGGATTCTTGAGTACACATTAAAAGATGACCTCTAATTACCCATGACCGTGACCTTTTTTAAAATACGGGATTCTTGAGTACAGATTGGCCACGCTTCTCCGTGACTTAGGTGGTCCATTTTTACACCGTGCGCAAATGAATCTATTATTTTTCCCCCGTCTTTTGACCAAAGTTTTTAACCTTATGACCGCCATGTCAAAAAGCAAATATGTGCCCTCGGCGCCAGGCTACTAAATATTCCTTAAAATCTGTAATGAAGTCGTGACCGGTGGCGTGCTGTGCACATTTCCCTCTGTCATCTATTCATGACTGTGGCGGTCAAAAGGTTAACAATGTGGCCAATGGTATGCCCTTTTTGAGTTTTTAGCAAATATCTCAAAAACCAGTCGTACTAGTTCAAAAATAATGAATCTTTCATCCCCCTTGTGACAACACCCCTGGAAACTCTTGATTACACATTAAAGAATAACCTCTTATTAAGCATGACCGTGACCTTTTTAAAAATACGGGATTCTTGGGTACAGATAAGCCACGCTTCTCCGTTACTTAGGTGGTCCATTTTCACACCGTGCGCAACTGAATCTATTACTTTTCCCGCGTCTTTTGACCAAAGTTTTTAACCTTATGACCACCATGTCAAAAAGCAAATATGTGCCTTCGGCGCCAGGCTACGAATTATTCCTTAAAATCTGTAATGAAGTCGTGACCGGTGGCGTGCTGTGCACATTTCCGTCTGTCATCTACACATGACTGTGGCGGTCAATAAGTTAACAATGTGGCCAATGGTATGCCCTTTTTGAGTTTTTAGCAAATATCTCAAAAACCAGACGTCCTAGCTCAAAAATAATGAAATTTTCATCCCCCCCTTGTGACAACACCCCCCGGGATTCTTGAGTACACATTAAAAGATGACCTTTAATTAACCATGACCGTGACCTTTTTCAAAATACGGGATTCTTGAGTACAGATTAGCCACGCTTCTCCGTGTCTTAGGTGGTCCATTTTTACACCGTGCGCAAATGAATCTATTATTTTTTTTCCGTCTTTTGACCAAAGTTTTTAACCTTATGACCGCCATGTCAAAAAGCAAATATGTGCCCTCGGCGCCAGGCTACTAAATATTCCTTAAAATCTGTAATGAAGTCGTGACCGGTGGCGTGCTGTGCACATTTCCGTCTGTCATCTATACATGACTGTGGCGGTCAAAAGGTTAACAATGTGGCCAATGGTATGCCCTTTTTGAGTTTTTAGCAAATATCTCAAACACCAGACGTCCTAGGTCAAAAATAATGAAATTTTCATCCCCCCCCTTGTGACAACACCCCCCGGGATTCTTGAGTACACATTAAAGGATAACCTCTGATTAACCATAACCGTGACCTTTTTCAAAAAACGGGATTCTTGAGTACAGATTAGCCACGCTTCGCCGTGAGTTAGGTAGTCCATTATAACACCGTGCGCAACTAAATCTATCATTTTTACCTCATGTTTTGTCCGAAGTTTCTAACAATGTGGCCAATGGTATGCCCTTTTTGAGTTTTTAGCAAATATCTCAAAAACCAGACGTCCTAGCTCAAAAATAATGAAATCTTCATCCCCCCCCTTGTGACAACACCCCCCCGGGATTCTTGAGTATACATTAAAGGATGTCCTCTAATTAACCATGACCGTGACCTTTTTCAAAATACGGGATTCTTGAGTGCAGATTAGCCACGCTTCTCCGTGACTTAAGTAGTCCATTTTTACACCGTGCACAACTAAATCTATCATTTTACTCGCGTCTTTTGACCGAAGTTTTTAACAATGTGGCCAATGGTATGCCGTTTTGAGTTTTTAGCAAATATCTCAAAAACCAGACGTCCTAGCTCAAAAATAATGAATTTTTCATCCCCCCTTGTGACAACACCCCCCCGGGATTTTTGAGTACACATTAAAAGATGACCTCTAATTACCCATGACCGTGACCTTTTTTAAAATACGGGATTCTTGAGTACAGATTAGCCACGCTTCTCCGTGACTTAGGTGGTCCATTTTTACACCGTGCGCAACTGAATCTATTACTTTTCCCGCGTCTTTTGACCAAAGTTTTTAACCTTATGACCGCCATGTCAAAAAAGCAAATATGTGCCCTCGGCGCCAGGCTACTAAATATTCCTTAAAATCTGTAATGAAGTCGTGACCGGTGGCGTGCTGTGCACATTTCCGTCTGTCATCTATACATGACTGTGGCGGTCAAAAGGTTAACAATGTGGCCAATGGTATGCCCTTTTTGAGTTTTTAGCAAATATCTCAAACACCAGACGTCCTAGGTCAAAAATAATGAAATTTTCATTCCCCCCCTTGTGACAACACCCCCCGGGATTCTTGAGTACACATTAAAGGATAACCTCTGATTAACCATAACCGTGACCTTTTTCAAAAAACGGGATTCTTGAGTACAGATTAGCCACGCTTCGCCGTGAGTTAGGTAGTCCATTATAACACCGTGCGCAACTAAATCTATCATTTTTACCTCATGTTTTGTCCGAAGTTTCTAACAATGTGGCCAATAATATGCCCTTTTTGAGTTTTTAGCAAATATCTCAAAAACCAGACGTCCTAGCTCAAAATAATGAAATCTTCATCCCCCCCTTGTGACAACACCCCCCGGGATTCTTGAGTACACATTAAAGGATGTCCTCTAATTAACCATGACCGTGATCTTTTTCAAAATACGGGATTCTTGAGTGCAGATTAGCCACGCTTCTCCGTGACTTAAGTAGTCCATTTTTACACCGTGCACAACTGAATCTATCATTTTACTCGCGTCTTTTGACCGAAGTTTTTAACAATGTGGCCAATGGTATGCCGTTTTGAGTTTTTAGCAAATATCTCAAAACCAGACGTCCTAGCTCAAAAATAATGAATTTTTCATCCCCCCCTTGTGACAACACCCCCCGGGATTTTTGAGTACACATTAAAAGATGACCTCTAATTACCCATGACCGTGACCTTTTTTCAAATACGGGATTCTTGAGTACAGATTAGCCACGCTTCTCCGTGACTTAGGTGGTCCATTTTTACACCGTGCGCAAATGAATCTATTATTTTTCCCCCGTCTTTTGACCAAAGTTTTTAACCTTATGACCGCCATGTCAAAAAGCAAATATGTGCCCTCGGCGCCAGGCTACTAAATATTCCTTAAAATCTGTAATGAAGTCGTGACCGGTGGCGTGCTGTGCACATTTCCGTCTGTCATCTATTCATGACTGTGGCGGTCAAAAGGTTAACAATGTGGCCAATGGTATGCCCTTTTTGAGTTTTTAGCAAATATCTCAAAAACCAGACGTACTAGTTCAAAAATAATGAATCTTTCATCCCCCTTGTGACAACACCCCTGGAAACTCTTGATTACACATTAAAGAATAACCTCTTATTAAGCATGACCGTGACCTTTTTAAAAATACGGGATTCTTTGGTACAGATAAGCCACGCTTCTCCGTTACTTAGGTGGTCCATTTTCACACCGTGCGCAACTGAATCTATTACTTTTCCCGCGTCTTTTGACCAAAGTTTTTACCTTATGACCACCATGTCAAAAAGCAAATATGTGCCTTCGGCGCCAGGCTACGAATTATTCCTTAAAATCTGTAATGAAGTCATGACCGGTGGCGTGCTGTGCACATTTCCGTCTGTCATCTACACATGACTGTGGCGGTCAATAAGTTAACAATGTGGCCAATGGTATGCCCTTTTTGAGTTTTTAGCAAATATCTCAAAAACCAGATGTCCTAGCTCAAAAATAATGAAATTTTCATCCCCCCCTTGTGACAACACCCTCCAGGATTCTTGAGTACACATTAAAGGATAACCTCTGATTAACCATGACCGTGACTATTTTCAAAAAACGGGTTTTCTTGAGTACAGATTAGCCACGCTTCGCCGTGAGTTAGGTAGTCCATTTTTACACCGTGCGCAACTAAATCTATCATTTTTACCGCATGTTTTGTCCGAAGTTTCTAACAATGTGGCCAATGGTATGCCCTTTTTGAGTTTTTAGCAAATATCTCAAAAACCAGACGTCCTAGCTCAAAAATAATGAAATCTTCATCCCCCCCTTGTGACAACACCCCCCGGGATTCTTGAGTACACATTAAAAGATGACCTCTAATTACCCATGACCGTGACCTTTTTTAAAATACGGGATTCTTGAGTACAGATTGGCCACGCTTCTCCGTGACTTAGGTGGTCCATTTTTACACCGTGCGCAAATGAATCTATTATTTTTCCCCCGTCTTTTGACCAAAGTTTTTAACCTTATGACCGCCATGTCAAAAAGCAAATATGTGCCCTCGGCGCCAGGCTACTAAATATTCCTTAAAATCTGTAATGAAGTCGTGACCGGTGGCGTGCTGTGCACATTTCCCTCTGTCATCTATTCATGACTGTGGCGGTCAAAAGGTTAACAATGTGGCCAATGGTATGCCCTTTTTGAGTTTTTAGCAAATATCTCAAAAACCAGTCGTACTAGTTCAAAAATAATGAATCTTTCATCCCCCTTGTGACAACACCCCTGGAAACTCTTGATTACACATTAAAGAATAACCTCTTATTAAGCATGACCGTGACCTTTTTAAAAATACGGGATTCTTGGGTACAGATAAGCCACGCTTCTCCGTTACTTAGGTGGTCCATTTTCACACCGTGCGCAACTGAATCTATTACTTTTCCCGCGTCTTTTGACCAAAGTTTTTAACCTTATGACCACCATGTCAAAAAGCAAATATGTGCCTTCGGCGCCAGGCTACGAATTATTCCTTAAAATCTGTAATGAAGTCGTGACCGGTGGCGTGCTGTGCACATTTCCGTCTGTCATCTACACATGACTGTGGCGGTCAATAAGTTAACAATGTGGCCAATGGTATGCCCTTTTTGAGTTTTTAGCAAATATCTCAAAAACCAGACGTCCTAGCTCAAAAATAATGAAATTTTCATCCCCCCCTTGTGACAACACCCCCCGGGATTCTTGAGTACACATTAAAAGATGACCTCTAATTAACCATGACCGTGACCTTTTTCAAAATACGGGATTCTTGAGTACAGATTAGCCACGCTTCTCCGTGACTTAAGTAGTCCATTTTTACACCGTGCACAACTGAATCCATCATTTTACTCGCGTCGTTTGACCGAAGTTTTTAACAGTGTGGCCAATGGTATGCCCTTTTTGAGTTTTTAGCAAATATCTCAAAAACCAGACGTCCTAGCTCAAAAATAAAGAAATTATCATCCCTTCCTTGTGACAGCACCCCCCGGGATTCTTGAGTACTCATTAAAAGATGACCTCTAATTAACCATGACCGTGAACTTTTTCAAAATACGGGATTCTTGAGTACAGATTAGCCACGCTTCTCCGTGACTTAGGTGGTCCATTTTTACACCGTGCGCTACTGAATCTATTATTTTTCCCCCGTCTTTTGACCAAAGTTTATAACCTTATGACCGCCATGTCAAAAGGCAAATATGTGCCCTCGGCGCCAGGCTACTAAATATTCCTTAAAATCTGTAATGAAGTCGTGCCCGGTGGCGTGCTGTGCACATTTCCGTCTGTCATCTATACATGACTGTGGCGGTCAAAAGGTTAACAATGTGGCCAATGGTATGCCCTTTTTGAGTTTTTAGCAAATATCTCTAACACCAGACGTCCTAGGTCAAAAATAATGAAATTTTCATTCCCCCCTTGTGACAACACCCTCCAGGATTCTTGAGTACACATTAAAGGATAACCTCTGATTAACCATGACCGTGACTATTTTCAAAAAACGGGTTTTCTTGAGTACAGATTAGCCACGCTTCGCCGTGAGTTAGGTAGTCCATTTTTACACCGTGCGCAACTAAATCTATCATTTTTACCGCATGTTTTGTCCGAAGTTTCTAACAATGTGGCCAATGGTATGCCCTTTTTGAGTTTTTAGCAAATATCTCAAAAACCAGACGTCCTAGCTCAAAAATAATGAATTTTTCATCCCCCCCTTGTGATAACACCCCCCGGGATTTTTGAGTACAAATTAAAAGATGACCTCTAATTAACCATGACCGTGACCTTTTTCAAAATACGGGATTCTTGAGTACAGATTAGCCACGCTTCTCCGTGACTTAGGTGGTCCATTTTTACACCGTGCGCAAATGAATCTATTATTTTTCCCCCGTCTTTTGACAAAAGTTTTTAACCTTATGACCTACATGTCAAAAAGCAAATATGTGCCCTCGGCGCCAGGCTACTAAATATTCCTTAAAATCTGTAATGAAGTCGTGACCGGTGGCGTGCTGTGCACATTTCCGTCTGTCATCTATACACGACTGTGGCGGTCAAAAGGTTAACAATGTGGCCAATGGTATGCCCTTTTTGAGTTTTTAGCAAATATCTCAAACACCAGACGTCCTAGCTCAAAAATAATGAAATTTTCATTCCCTCCTTGTGATAGCGGCCCCCGGGATACTTGAGTACACATTAAAGGATGTCCTCTAATTAACCATGACCGTGACCTTTTTAAAAAAACGGGATTTTTGAGTACAGATTAGCCACGTTTCGCCGTGACTTAGGTAGTCCATTTTTACACCGTGCGCAACTAAATCTATCATTTTTACCGCATGTTTTGTCCGAAGTTTCTAACAATGTGGCCAATGGTATGCCCTTTTTGAGTTTTTAGCAAATATCTCAAAAACCAGACGTCCTAGCTCAAAAATAATGAATTTTTCATCCCCCCCTTGTGACAACACCCCCCGGGATTTTTGAGTACACATTAAAAGATGACCTCTAATTAACCATGACCGTGACCTTTGTCAAAATACGGGATTCTTGAGTACAGATTAGCCACGCTTCTCCGTGACTTAGGTGGTCCATTTTTACACCGTGCGCAAATGAATCTATTATTTTTCCCCCGTCTTTTGACAAAAGTTTTTAACCTTATGACCGCCATGTCAAAAAGCAAATATGTGCCCTCGGCGCCAGGCTACTAAATATTCCTTAAAATCTGTAATGAAGTCGTGACCGGTGGCGTGCTGTGCACATTTCCGTCTGTCATCTATACATGACTGTGGCGGTCAAAAGGTTAACAATGTGGCCAATGGTATGCCTTTTTTGAGTTTTTAGCAAATATCTCAAAAACCAGACGTACTAGCTCAAAAATAATGAATCTTTGATCCCCCTTATGACAAAACCCCTGGAAACTCTTGATTACACATTGAAGAATAACCTCTTATTAAGCATGACCGTGAACTTTTTAAAAATACGGGATTCTTGGGTACAGATAAGCCACGCTTCTCCGTTACTTAGGTGGTCCATTTTCACACCGTGCGCAACTGAATCTATTACTTTTCCCGCGTCTTTTGACCAAAGTTTTTAACCTTATGACCACCATGTCAAAAAGCAAATATGTGCCTTCGGCGCCAGGCTACGAAATATTCCTTAAAATCTGTAATGAAGTCGTGACCGGTGGCGTGCTGTGCACATTTCCGTCTGTCATCTATACATGACTGTGGCGGTCAATAGGTTAACAATGTGGCCAATGGTATGCCCTTTTTGAGTTTTTAGCAAATATCTCAACAACTAGACGTTCTAGGTCAAAAATAATGAAATTTTAATTCCCCCCTTGTGATTACACCCCCCGGGGTTCTTGAGTACATATTAAAGGATGACCTCTAATTAACCATGACCGTGACCTTTTTCAAAATACGGGATTCTTGAGTACAGATTAGCCACGCTTCTCCGTGACTTAAGTAGTCCATTTTTACACCGTGCACAACTGAATCCATCATTTTACTCGCGTCTTTTGACCGAAGTTTTTAACAGTGTGGCCAATGGTATGCCCTTTTTGAGTTTTTAGCAAATATCTAAAAAACCAGACGTCCTAGCTCAAAAATAAAGAAATTATCATCCCTTCCTTGTGACAGCACCCCCCGGGATTCTTGAGTACACATTAAAGGATGTCCTCTAATTAACCATGACCGTGACCTTTTTCAAAATACGGGATTCTTGAGTGCAGATTAGCCACGCTTCTCCGTGACTTAAGTAGTCCATTTTTACACCGTGCACAACTGAATCTATCATTTTACTCGCGTCTTTTGACCGAAGTTTTTAACAATGTGGCCAATGGTATGCCCTTTTGAGTTTTTAGCAAATATCTCAAAAACCAGACGTCCTAGCTCAAAAATAATGAATTTTTCATCCCCCCCTTGTGACAACACCCCCCGGGATTTTTGAGTACACATTAAAAGATGACCTCTAATTACCCATGACCGTGACCTTTTTTAAAATACGGGATTCTTGAGTACAGATTAGCCACGCTTCTCCGTGACTTAGGTGGTCCATTTTAACACCGTGCGCAAATGAATCTATTATTTTTCCCCCTTCTTTTGACCAAAGTTTTTAACCTTATGACCGCCATGTCAAAAAGCAAATATGTGCCCTCGGCGCCAGGCTACTAAATATTCCTTAAAATCTGTAATGAAGTCGTGACCGGTGGCGTGCTGTGCACATTTCCGTCTGTCATCTATTCATGACTGTGGCGGTCAAAAGGTTAACAATGTGGCCAATGGTATGCCCTTTTTGAGTTTTTAGCAAATATCTCAAAAACCAGACGTACTAGTTCAAAAATTATGAATCTTTCATCCCCCTTGTGACAACACCCCTGGAAACTCTTGATTACACATTAAAGAATAACCTCTTATTAAGCATGACCGTGACCTTTTTAAAAATACGGGATTCTTGGGTACAGATAAGCCACGCTTCTCCGTTACTTAGGTGGTCCATTTTCACACCGTGCGCAACTGAATCTATTACTTTTCCCGCGTCTTTTGACCAAAGTTTTTAACCTTATGACCACCATGTCAAAAAGCAAATATGTGCCTTCGGCGCCAGGCTACGAATTATTCCTTAAAATCTGTAATGAAGTCGTGACCGGTGGCGTGCTGTGCACATTTCCGTCTGTCATCTACACATGACTGTGGCGGTCAATAAGTTAACAATGTGGCCAATGGTATGCCCTTTTTGAGTTTTTAGCAAATATCTCAAAAACCAGACGTCCTAGCTCAAAAATAATGAAATTTTCATCCCCCCCTTGTGACAACACCCCCCGGGATTCTTGAGTACACATTAAAAGATGACCTTTAATTAACCATGACCGTGACCTTTTTCAAAATACGGGATTCTTGAGTACAGATTAGCCACGCTTCTCCGTGACTTAAGTAGTCCATTTTTACACCGTGCACAACTGAATCCATCATTTTACTCGCGTCTTTTGACCGAAGTTTTTAACAGTGTGGCCAATGGTATGCCCTTTTTGAGTTTTTAGCAAATATCTCAAAAACCAGACGTCCTAGCCCAAAAATAAAGAAATTTTCATGCCCCCCTTGTGACAACACCCCCCGGGATTCTTGAGTACACATTAAAAGATGACCTTTAATTAACCATGACCGTGACCTTTTTCAAAATACGGGATTCTTGAGTACAGATTAGCCACGCTTCTCCGTGACTTAAGTAGTCCATTTTTACACCGTGCACAACTGAATCCATCATTTTACTCGCGTCTTTTGACCGAAGTTTTTAACAGTGTGGCCAATGGTATGCCCTTTTTGAGTTTTTAGCAAATATCTCAAAAACCAGACGTCCTAGCTCAAAAATAAAGAAATTTTCATGCCCCCCTTGTGACAACACCCCCCGGGATTCTTGAGTACACATTAAAAGATGACCTCTAATTAACCATGACCGTGACCTTTTTCAAAATACGGGATTCTTGAGTACAGATTAGCCACGCTTCTCCGTGACTTAAGTAGTCCATTTTTACACCGTGCACAACTGAATCTATCAATTTTCTCGCGTCTTTTGACCGAAAATTTTAACAATGTGGCCAATAGTATGCCGTTTTTGAGTTTTTAGCAAATATCTCAAAAACCAGACGTCCTAGCTCAAAAATAATGAAATTTTCATCCCCCCCTTGTGACAACACCCCCCGGGATTCTTGAGTACACATTAAAAGATGACCTTTAATTAACCATGACCGTGACCTTTTTCAAAATACGGGATTCTTGAGTACAGATTAGCCACGCTTCTCCGTGACTTAAGTAGTCCATTTTTACACCGTGCACAACTGAATCCATCATTTTACTCGCGTCTTTTGACCGAAGTTTTTAACAGTGTGGCCAATGGTATGCCCTTTTTGAGTTTTTAGCAAATATCTCAAAAACCAGACGTCCTAGCTCAAAAATAATGAAATTTTCATCCCCCCCTTGTGACAACACCCCCCGGGATTCTTGAGTACACATTAAAAGATGACCTTTAATTAACCATGACCGTGACCTTTTTCAAAATACGGGATTCTTGAGTACAGATTAGCCACGCTTCTCCGTGACTTAAGTAGTCCATTTTTACACCGTGCACAACTGAATCCATCATTTTACTCGCGTCTTTTGACCGAAGTTTTTAACAGTGTGGCCAATGGTATGCCCTTTTTGAGTTTTTAGCAAATATCTCAAAAACCAGACGTCCTAGCCCAAAAATAAAGAAATTTTCATGCCCCCCTTGTGACAACACCCCCCGGGATTCTTGAGTACACATTAAAAGATGACCTTTAATTAACCATGACCGTGACCTTTTTCAAAATACGGGATTCTTGAGTACAGATTAGCCACGCTTCTCCGTGACTTAAGTAGTCCATTTTTACACCGTGCACAACTGAATCCATCATTTTACTCGCGTCTTTTGACCGAAGTTTTTAACAGTGTGGCCAATGGTATGCCCTTTTTGAGTTTTTAGCAAATATCTCAAAAACCAGACGTCCTAGCTCAAAAATAAAGAAATTTTCATGCCCCCCTTGTGACAACACCCCCCGGGATTCTTGAGTACACATTAAAAGATGACCTCTAATTAACCATGACCGTGACCTTTTTCAAAATACGGGATTCTTGAGTACAGATTAGCCACGCTTCTCCGTGACTTAAGTAGTCCATTTTTACACCGTGCACAACTGAATCTATCAATTTTCTCGCGTCTTTTGACCGAAAATTTTAACAATGTGACCAATAGTATGCCGTTTTTGAGTTTTTAGCAAATATCTCAAAAACCAGACGTCCTAGCTCAAAAATAATTAAATTTTCATCCCCCCCTTGTGACAACACCTCCGGAAACTCTTGAATACACATTAAAGAATGACCTCTTATTAACCATGACCGTGACCTTTTTCAAAATACGGGATTCTTGAGTACAGATTAGCCACGCTTCTCCGTGACTTAGGTGGTCCATTTTTACACCGTGCGCAACTGAATCTATTATTTTTCCCGCGTCTTTTGACCAAAGATTTTAACCTTATGACCGCCATGTCAAAAAGCAAATATGTGCCTTCGGCGCCAGGCTACGAAATATTCCTTAAAATCTGTAATGAAGTCGTGACCGGTGGCGTTCTGTGCACATTTCCGTCTGTCATCTATACATGACTGTGGCGGTCAAAATGTTAACAATGTGGCCAATGATATGCCCTTTTTGAGTTTTTAGCAAATATCTCAAAAACCAGACGTACTAGTTCAAAAATAAAGAAATTTTCATCCCCCCCTTGTAACAACACCCCTGGAAACTCTTGATTACACATTAAAGAATAACCTCTTATTAAGCATGACCGTGACCTTTTTAAAAATACGGGATTCTTGGGTACAGATAAGCCACGCTTCTCCGTTACTTAGGTGGTCCATTTTCACACCGTGCGCAACTGAATCTATTACTTTTCCCGCGTCTTTTGACCAAAGTTTTTAACCTTATGACCGCCATGTCAAAAAGCAAATATGTGCCCTCGGCGCCAGGCTACTAAATATTCCTTAAAATCTGTAATGAAGTCGTGACCGGTGGCGTGCTGTGCACATTTCCGTCTGTCATCTATACATGACCGTGGCGGTCAAAAGGTTAACAATGTGGCCAATGGTATGCCCTTTTTGAGTTTTTAGCAAATATCTCAAACACCAGACGTCCTAGGTCAAAAATAATGAAATTTTCATTCCCCCCTTGTGACAACACCCTCCAGGATTCTTGAGTACACATTAAAGGATAACCTCTGATTAACCATGACCGTGACTATTTTCAAAAAACGGGTTTTCTTGAGTACAGATTAGCCACGCTTCGCCGTGAGTTAGGTAGTCCATTTTTACACCGTGCGCAACTAAATCTATCATTTTTACCGCATGTTTTGTCCGAAGTTTCTAACAATGTGGCCAATGGTATGCCCTTTTTGAGTTTTTAGCAAATATCTCAAAAACCAGACGTCCTAGCTCAAAAATAATGAATTTTTCATCCCCCCCTTGTGATAACACCCCCCGGGATTTTTGAGTACAAATTAAAAGATGACCTCTAATTAACCATGACCGTGACCTTTTTCAAAATACGGGATTCTTGAGTACAGATTAGCCACGCTTCTCCGTGACTTAGGTGGTCCATTTTTACACCGTGCGCAAATGAATCTATTATTTTTCCCCCGTCTTTTGACAAAAGTTTTTAACCTTATGACCTACATGTCAAAAAGCAAATATGTGCCCTCGGCGCCAGGCTACTAAATATTCCTTAAAATCTGTAATGAAGTCGTGACCGGTGGCGTGCTGTGCACATTTCCGTCTGTCATCTATACACGACTGTGGCGGTCAAAAGGTTAACAATGTGGCCAATGGTATGCCCTTTTTGAGTTTTTAGCAAATATCTCAAACACCAGACGTCCTAGCTCAAAAATAATGAAATTTTCATTCCCTCCTTGTGATAGCGGCCCCCGGGATACTTGAGTACACATTAAAGGATGTCCTCTAATTAACCATGACCGTGACCTTTTTAAAAAAACGGGATTTTTGAGTACAGATTAGCCACGTTTCGCCGTGACTTAGGTAGTCCATTTTTACACCGTGCGCAACTAAATCTATCATTTTTACCGCATGTTTTGTCCGAAGTTTCTAACAATGTGGCCAATGGTATGCCCTTTTTGAGTTTTTAGCAAATATCTCAAAAACCAGACGTACTAGTTCAAAAATTATGAATCTTTCATCCCCCTTGTGACAACACCCCTGGAAACTCTTGATTACACATTAAAGAATAACCTCTTATTAAGCATGACCGTGACCTTTTTAAAAATACGGGATTCTTGGGTACAGATAAGCCACGCTTCTCCGTTACTTAGGTGGTCCATTTTCACACCGTGCGCAACTGAATCTATTACTTTTCCCGCGTCTTTTGACCAAAGTTTTTAACCTTATGACCACCATGTCAAAAAGCAAATATGTGCCTTCGGCGCCAGGCTACGAATTATTCCTTAAAATCTGTAATGAAGTCGTGACCGGTGGCGTGCTGTGCACATTTCCGTCTGTCATCTACACATGACTGTGGCGGTCAATAAGTTAACAATGTGGCCAATGGTATGCCCTTTTTGAGTTTTTAGCAAATATCTCAAAAACCAGACGTCCTAGCTCAAAAATAATGAAATTTTCATCCCCCCCTTGTGACAACACCCCCCGGGATTCTTGAGTACACATTAAAAGATGACCTTTAATTAACCATGACCGTGACCTTTTTCAAAATACGGGATTCTTGAGTACAGATTAGCCACGCTTCTCCGTGACTTAAGTAGTCCATTTTTACACCGTGCACAACTGAATCCATCATTTTACTCGCGTCTTTTGACCGAAGTTTTTAACAGTGTGGCCAATGGTATGCCCTTTTTGAGTTTTTAGCAAATATCTCAAAAACCAGACGTCCTAGCTCAAAAATAAAGAAATTTTCATGCCCCCCTTGTGACAACACCCCCCGGGATTCTTGAGTACACATTAAAAGATGACCTTTAATTAACCATGACCGTGACCTTTTTCAAAATACGGGATTCTTGAGTACAGATTAGCCACGCTTCTCCGTGACTTAAGTAGTCCATTTTTACACCGTGCACAACTGAATCCATCATTTTACTCGCGTCTTTTGACCGAAGTTTTTAACAGTGTGGCCAATGGTATGCCCTTTTTGAGTTTTTAGCAAATATCTCAAAAACCAGACGTCCTAGCTCAAAAATAAAGAAATTTTCATGCCCCCCTTGTGACAACACCCCCCGGGATTCTTGAGTACACATTAAAAGATGACCTCTAATTAACCATGACCGTGACCTTTTTCAAAATACGGGATTCTTGAGTACAGATTAGCCACGCTTCTCCGTGACTTAAGTAGTCCATTTTTACACCGTGCACAACTGAATCTATCAATTTTCTCGCGTCTTTTGACCGAAAATTTTAACAATGTGGCCAATAGTATGCCGTTTTTGAGTTTTTAGCAAATATCTCAAAAACCAGACGTCCTAGCTCAAAAATAATTAAATTTTCATCCCCCCCTTGTGACAACACCTCCGGAAACTCTTGAATACACATTAAAGAATGACCTCTTATTAACCATGACCGTGACCTTTTTCAAAATACGGGATTCTTGAGTACAGATTAGCCACGCTTCTCCGTGACTTAGGTGGTCCATTTTTACACCGTGCGCAACTGAATCTATTATTTTTCCCGCGTCTTTTGACCAAAGATTTTAACCTTATGACCGCCATGTCAAAAAGCAAATATGTGCCTTCGGCGCCAGGCTACGAAATATTCCTTAAAATCTGTAATGAAGTCGTGACCGGTGGCGTTCTGTGCACATTTCCGTCTGTCATCTATACATGACTGTGGCGGTCAAAATGTTAACAATGTGGCCAATGATATGCCCTTTTTGAGTTTTTAGCAAATATCTCAAAAACCAGACGTACTAGTTCAAAAATAAAGAAATTTTCATCCCCCCCTTGTAACAACACCCCTGGAAACTCTTGATTACACATTAAAGAATAACCTCTTATTAAGCATGACCGTGACCTTTTTAAAAATACGGGATTCTTGGGTACAGATAAGCCACGCTTCTCCGTTACTTAGGTGGTCCATTTTCACACCGTGCGCAACTGAATCTATTACTTTTCCCGCGTCTTTTGACCAAAGTTTTTAACCTTATGACCGCCATGTCAAAAAGCAAATATGTGCCCTCGGCGCCAGGCTACTAAATATTCCTTAAAATCTGTAATGAAGTCGTGACCGGTGGCGTGCTGTGCACATTTCCGTCTGTCATCTATACATGACTGTGGCGGTCAAAAGGTTAACAATGTGGCCAATGGTATGCCCTTTTTGAGTTTTTAGCAAATATCTCAAACACCAGACGTCCTAGGTCAAAAATAATGAAATTTTCATTCCCCCCCTTGTGACAACACCCCCCGGGATTCTTGAGTACACATTAAAGGATAACCTTTGATTAACCATAACCGTGACCTTTTTCAAAAAACGGGATTCTTGAGTACAGATTAGCCACGCTTCGCCGTGAGTTAGGTAGTCCATTATAACACCGTGCGCAACTAAATCTATCATTTTTACCTCATGTTTTGTCCGAAGTTTCTAACAATGTGGCCAATGGTATGCCTTTTTTGAGTTTTTAGCAAATATCTCAAAAACCAGACGTCCTAGCTCAAAAATAATGAAATCTTCATCCCCCCTTGTGACAACACCCCCCGGGATTCTTGAGTACACATTAAAGGATGTCCTCTAATTAACCATGACCGTGACCTTTTTCAAAATACGGGATTCTTGAGTGCAGATTAGCCACGCTTCTCCGTGACTTAAGTAGTCCATTTTTACACCGTGCACAACTGAATCTATCATTTTACTCGCGTCTTTTGACCGAAGTTTTTAACAATGTGGCCAATGGTATGCCGTTTTGAGTTTTTAGCAAATATCTCAAAAACCAGACGTCCTAGCTCAAAAATAATGAATTTTTCATCCCCCCCTTGTGACAACACCCCCCGGGATTTTTGAGTACACATTAAAAGATGACCTCTAATTAACCATGACCGTGACCTTTTTCAAAATACGGGATTCTTGAGTACAGATTAGCCACGCTTCGCCGTGAGTTAGGTAGTCCATTTTTACACCGTGCGCAACTAAATCTATCATTTTTACCGCATGTTTTGTCCGAAGTTTCTAACAATGTGGCCAATGGTATGCCCTTTTTGAGTTTTTAGCAAATATCTCAAAAACCAGACGTCCTAGCTCAAAAATAATGAATTTTTCATCCCCCCCTTGTGATAACACCCCCCGGGATTTTTGAGTACAAATTAAAAGATGACCTCTAATTAACCATGACCGTGACCTTTTTCAAAATACGGGATTCTTGAGTACAGATTAGCCACGCTTCTCCGTGACTTAGGTGGTCCATTTTTACACCGTGCGCAAATGAATCTATTATTTTTCCCCCGTCTTTTGACAAAAGTTTTTAACCTTATGACCTACATGTCAAAAAGCAAATATGTGCCCTCGGCGCCAGGCTACTAAATATTCCTTAAAATCTGTAATGAAGTCGTGACCGGTGGCGTGCTGTGCACATTTCCGTCTGTCATCTATACACGACTGTGGCGGTCAAAAGGTTAACAATGTGGCCAATGGTATGCCCTTTTTGAGTTTTTAGCAAATATCTCAAACACCAGACGTCCTAGCTCAAAAATAATGAAATTTTCATTCCCTCCTTGTGATAGCGGCCCCCGGGATACTTGAGTACACATTAAAGGATGTCCTCTAATTAACCATGACCGTGACCTTTTTAAAAAAACGGGATTTTTGAGTACAGATTAGCCACGTTTCGCCGTGACTTAGGTAGTCCATTTTTACACCGTGCGCAACTAAATCTATCATTTTTACCGCATGTTTTGTCCGAAGTTTCTAACAATGTGGCCAATGGTATGCCCTTTTTGAGTTTTTAGCAAATATCTCAAAAACCAGACGTACTAGTTCAAAAATTATGAATCTTTCATCCCCCTTGTGACAACACCCCTGGAAACTCTTGATTACACATTAAAGAATAACCTCTTATTAAGCATGACCGTGACCTTTTTAAAAATACGGGATTCTTGGGTACAGATAAGCCACGCTTCTCCGTTACTTAGGTGGTCCATTTTCACACCGTGCGCAACTGAATCTATTACTTTTCCCGCGTCTTTTGACCAAAGTTTTTAACCTTATGACCACCATGTCAAAAAGCAAATATGTGCCTTCGGCGCCAGGCTACGAATTATTCCTTAAAATCTGTAATGAAGTCGTGACCGGTGGCGTGCTGTGCACATTTCCGTCTGTCATCTACACATGACTGTGGCGGTCAATAAGTTAACAATGTGGCCAATGGTATGCCCTTTTTGAGTTTTTAGCAAATATCTCAAAAACCAGACGTCCTAGCTCAAAAATAATGAAATTTTCATCCCCCCCTTGTGACAACACCCCCCGGGATTCTTGAGTACACATTAAAAGATGACCTTTAATTAACCATGACCGTGACCTTTTTCAAAATACGGGATTCTTGAGTACAGATTAGCCACGCTTCTCCGTGACTTAAGTAGTCCATTTTTACACCGTGCACAACTGAATCCATCATTTTACTCGCGTCTTTTGACCGAAGTTTTTAACAGTGTGGCCAATGGTATGCCCTTTTTGAGTTTTTAGCAAATATCTCAAAAACCAGACGTCCTAGCTCAAAAATAAAGAAATTTTCATGCCCCCCTTGTGACAACACCCCCCAGGATTCTTGAGTACACATTAAAAGATGACCTCTAATTAACCATGACCGTGACCTTTTTCAAAATACGGGATTCTTGAGTACAGATTAGCCACGCTTCTCCGTGACTTAAGTAGTCCATTTTTACACCGTGCACAACTGAATCCATCATTTTACTCGCGTCTTTTGACCGAAGTTTTTAACAGTGTGGCCAATGGTATGCCCTTTTTGAGTTTTTAGCAAATATCTCAAAAACCAGACGTCCTAGCTCAAAAATAAAGAAATTTTCATGCCCCCCTTGTGACAACACCCCCCGGGATTCTTGAGTACACATTAAAAGATGACCTCTAATTAACCATGACCGTGACCTTTTTCAAAATACGGGATTCTTGAGTACAGATTAGCCACGCTTCTCCGTGACTTAAGTAGTCCATTTTTACACCGTGCACAACTGAATCTATCAATTTTCTCGCGTCTTTTGACCGAAAATTTTAACAATGTGGCCAATAGTATGCCGTTTTTGAGTTTTTAGCAAATATCTCAAAAACCAGACGTCCTAGCTCAAAAATAATTAAATTTTCATCCCCCCCTTGTGACAACACCTCCGGAAACTCTTGAATACACATTAAAGAATGACCTCTTATTAACCATGACCGTGACCTTTTTCAAAATACGGGATTCTTGAGTACAGATTAGCCACGCTTCTCCGTGACTTAGGTGGTCCATTTTTACACCGTGCGCAACTGAATCTATTATTTTTCCCGCGTCTTTTGACCAAAGATTTTAACCTTATGACCGCCATGTCAAAAAGCAAATATGTGCCTTCGGCGCCAGGCTACGAAATATTCCTTAAAATCTGTAATGAAGTCGTGACCGGTGGCGTTCTGTGCACATTTCCGTCTGTCATCTATACATGACTGTGGCGGTCAAAATGTTAACAATGTGGCCAATGATATGCCCTTTTTGAGTTTTTAGCAAATATCTCAAAAACCAGACGTACTAGTTCAAAAATAAAGAAATTTTCATCCCCCCCTTGTAACAACACCCCTGGAAACTCTTGATTACACATTAAAGAATAACCTCTTATTAAGCATGACCGTGACCTTTTTAAAAATACGGGATTCTTGGGTACAGATAAGCCACGCTTCTCCGTTACTTAGGTGGTCCATTTTCACACCGTGCGCAACTGAATCTATTACTTTTCCCGCGTCTTTTGACCAAAGTTTTTAACCTTATGACCGCCATGTCAAAAAGCAAATATGTGCCCTCGGCGCCAGGCTACTAAATATTCCTTAAAATCTGTAATGAAGTCGTGACCGGTGGCGTGCTGTGCACATTTCCGTCTGTCATCTATACATGACTGTGGCGGTCAAAAGGTTAACAATGTGGCCAATGGTATGCCCTTTTTGAGTTTTTAGCAAATATCTCAAACACCAGACGTCCTAGGTCAAAAATAATGAAATTTTCATTCCCCCCCTTGTGACAACACCCTCCAGGATTCTTGAGTACACATTAAAGGATAACCTTTGATTAACCATAACCGTGACCTTTTTCAAAAAACGGGATTCTTGAGTACAGATTAGCCACGCTTCGCCGTGAGTTAGGTAGTCCATTATAACACCGTGCGCAACTAAATCTATCATTTTTACCTCATGTTTTGTCCGAAGTTTCTAACAATGTGGCCAATGGTATGCCTTTTTTGAGTTTTTAGCAAATATCTCAAAAACCAGACGTCCTAGCTCAAAAATAATGAAATCTTCATCCCCCCTTGTGACAACACCCCCCGGGATTCTTGAGTACACATTAAAGGATGTCCTCTAATTAACCATGACCGTGACCTTTTTCAAAATACGGGATTCTTGAGTGCAGATTAGCCACGCTTCTCCGTGACTTAAGTAGTCCATTTTTACACCGTGCACAACTGAATCTATCATTTTACTCGCGTCTTTTGACCGAAGTTTTTAACAATGTGGCCAATGGTATGCCGTTTTGAGTTTTTAGCAAATATCTCAAAAACCAGACGTCCTAGCTCAAAAATAATGAATTTTTCATCCCCCCCTTGTGACAACACCCCCCGGGATTTTTGAGTACACATTAAAAGATGACCTCTAATTACCCATGACCGTGACCTTTTTTAAAATACGGGATTCTTGAGTACAGATTAGCCACGCTTCTCCGTGACTTAGGTGGTCCATTTTTACACCGTGCGCAAATGAATCTATTATTTTTCCCCCGTCTTTTGACCAAAGTTTTTAACCTTATGACCGCCATGTCAAAAAGCAAATATGTGCCCTCGGCGCCAGGCTACTAAATATTCCTTAAAATCTGTAATGAAGTCGTGACCGGTGGCGTGCTGTGCACATTTCCGTCTGTCATCTATTCATGACTGTGGCGGTCAAAAGGTTAACAATGTGGCCAATGGTATGCCCTTTTTGAGTTTTTAGCAAATACCTCAAAAACCAGACGTACTAGTTCAAAAATAATGAATCTTTCATCCCCCTTGTGACAACACCCCTGGAAACTCTTGATTACACATTAAAGGATAACCTCTTATTAAGCATGACCGTGACCTTTTTAAAAATACGGGATTCTTGGGTACAGATAAGCCACGCTTCTCCGTTACTTAGGTGGTCCATTTTCACACCGTGCGCAACTGAATCTATTACTTTTCCCGCGTCTTTTGACCAAAGTTTTTACCTTATGACCACCATGTCAAAAAGCAAATATGTGCCTTCGGCGCCAGGCTACGAATTATTCCTTAAAATCTGTAATGAAGTCGTGACCGGTGGCGTGCTGTGCACATTTCCGTCTGTCATCTACACATGACTGTGGCGGTCAATAAGTTAACAATGTGGCCAATGGTATGCCCTTTTTGAGTTTTTAGCAAATATCTCAAAAATCAGATGTCCTAGCTCAAAAATAATGAAATTTTCATCCCCCCCTTGTGACAACACCCCCCGGGATTCTTGAGTACACATTAAAAGATGACCTCTTATTAACCATGACCGTGACCTTTTTCAAAATACGGGATTCTTGAGTACAGATTAGCCACGCTTCTCCGTGACTTAAGTAGTCCATTTTTACACCGTGCACAACTGAATCCATCATTTTACTCGCGTCTTTTGACCGAAGTTTTTAACAGTGTGGCCAATGGTATGCCCTTTTTGAGTGTTTAGCAAATATCTCAAAAACCAGACGTCCTAGCTCAAAAATAATGAATCTTTCATCCCCCTTGTGACAACACCCCTGGAAACTCTTGATTACACATTAAAGAATAACCTCTTATTAAGCATGACCGTGACCTTTTTAAAAATACGGGATTCTTGGGTACAGATAAGCCACGCTTCTCCGTTACTTAGGTGGTCCATTTTCACACCGTGCGCAACTGAATCTATTACTTTTCCCGCGTCTTTTGACCAAAGTTTTTACCTTATGACCACCATGTCAAAAAGCAAATATGTGCCTTCGGCGCCAGGCTACGAATTATTCCTTAAAATCTGTAATGAAGTCGTGACCGGTGGCGTGCTGTGCACATTTCCGTCTGTCATCTACACATGACTGTGGCGGTCAATAAGTTAACAATGTGGCCAATGGTATGCCCTTTTTGAGTTTTTAGCAAATATCTCAAAAATCAGATGTCCTAGCTCAAAAATAATGAAATTTTCATCCCCCCCTTGTGACAACACCCCCCGGGATTCTTGAGTACACATTAAAAGATGACCTCTTATTAACCATGACCGTGACCTTTTTCAAAATACGGGATTCTTGAGTACAGATTAGCCACGCTTCTCCGTGACTTAAGTAGTCCATTTTTACACCGTGCACAACTGAATCCATCATTTTACTCGCGTCTTTTGACCGAAGTTTTTAACAGTGTGGCCAATGGTATGCCCTTTTTGAGTGTTTAGCAAATATCTCAAAAACCAGACGTCCTAGCTCAAAAATAAAGAAATTTTCATCCCCCCCTTGTGACAGCACCCCCCGGGATTCTTGAATACTCATTAAAAGATGACCTCTAATTAACCATGACCGTGACCTTTTTCAAAATACGGGATTCTTGAGTACAGATTAGCCACGCTTCTCCGTGACTTAGGTGGTCCATTTTTACACCGTGCGCTACTGAATCTATTATTTTTCCCCCGTCTTTTGACCAAAGTTTATAACCTTATGACCGCCATGTCAAAAAGCAAATATGTGCCCTCGGCGCCAGGCTACTAAATATTCCTTAAAATCTGTAATGAAGTCGTGCCCGGTGGCGTGCTGTGCACATTTCCGTCTGTCATCTATACATGACTGTGGCGGTCAAAAGGTTAACAATGTGGCCAATGGTATGCCCTTTTTGAGTTTTTAGCAAATATCTCTAACACCAGACGTCCTAGGTCAAAAATAATGAAATTTTCATTCCCCCCCTTGTGACAACACCCTCCAGGATTCTTGAGTACACATTAAAGGATAACCTCTGATTAACCATGACCGTGACTATTTTCAAAAAACGGGTTTGCTTGAGTACAGATTAGCCACGCTTCGCCGTGAGTTAGGTAGTCCATTATAACACCGTGCGCAACTAAATCTATCATTTTTACCTCATGTTTTGTCCGAAGTTTCTAACAATGTGGCCAATGGTATGCCCTTTTTGAGTTTTTAGCAAATATCTCAAAAACCAGACGTCCTAGCTCAAAAATAATGAAATCTTCATCCCCCCCTTGTGACAACACCCCCCGGGATTCTTGAGTACACATTAAAGGATGTCCTCTAATTAACCATGACCGTGACCTTTTTCAAAATACGGGATTCTTGAGTGCAGATTAGCCACGCTTCTCCGTGACTTAAGTAGTCCATTTTTACACCGTGCACAACTGAATCTATCATTTTTCTCGCGTCTTTTGACCGTAGTTTTTAACAATGTGGCCAATGGTATGCCCTTTTTGAGTTTTTAGCAAATATCTCAAAAACCAGACGTCCTAGCTCAAAAATAATGAAATCTTCATCCCCCCCTTGTGACAACACCCCCCGGGATTCTTGAGTACACATTAAAGGATGTCCTCTAATTAACCATGACCGTGACCTTTTTCAAAATACGGGATTCTTGAGTGCAGATAAGCCACGCTTCTCCGTTACTTAGGTGGTCCATTTTCACACCGTGCGCAACTGAATCTATTACTTTTTCCGCGTCTTTTGACCAAAGTTTTTAACCTTATGACCACCATGTCAAAAAGCAAATATGTGCCTTCGGCGCCAGGCTACGAATTATTCCTTAAAATCTGTAATGAAGTCGTGACCGGTGGCGTGCTGTGCACATTTCCGTCTGTCATCTACACATGACTGTGGCGGTCAATAAGTTAACAATGTGGCCAATGGTATGCCCTTTTTGAGTTTTTAGCAAATATCTCAAAAACCAGACGTCCTAGCTCAAAAATAATGAAATTTTCATCCCCCCCTTGTGACAACACCCCCCGGGATTCTTGAGTACACATTAAAAGATGACCTCTAATTAACCATGACCGTGACCTTTTTCAAAATACGGGATTCTTGAGTACAGATTAGCCACGCTTCTCCGTGACTTAAGTAGTCCATTTTTACACCGTGCACAACTGAATCCATCATTTTACTCGCGTCTTTTGACCGAAGTTTTTAACAGTGTGGCCAATGGTATGCCCCGTTTTGAGTTTTTAGCAAATATCTCAAGAACCAGACGTCCTAGCTCAAAAATAAAGAAATTATCATCCCTTCCTTGTGACAGCACCCCCCGGGATTCTTGAGTACTCATTAAAAGATGACCTCTAATTAACCATGACCGTGACCTTTTTCAAAATACGGGATTCTTGAGTACAGATTAGCCACGCTTCTCCGTGACTTAGATGGTCCATTTTTACACCGTGCGCTACTGAATCTATTATTTTTCCCCCGTCTTTTGACCAAAGTTTATAACCTTATGACCGCCATGTCAAAAGGCAAATATGTGCCCTCGGCGCCAGGCTACTAAATATTCCTTAAAATCTGTAATGAAGTCGTGCCCGGTGGCGTGCTGTGCACATTTCCGTCTGTCATCTATACATGACTGTGGCGGTCAAAAGGTTAACAATGTGGCCAATGGTATGCCCTTTTTGAGTTTTTAGCAAATATCTCTAACACCAGACGTCCTAGGTCAAAAATAATGAAATTTTCATTCCCCCCCTTGTGACAACACCCTCCAGGATTCTTGAGTACACATTAAAGGATAACCTCTGATTAACCATGACCGTGACTATTTTCAAAAAACGGGTTTGCTTGAGTACAGATTAGCCACGCTTCGCCGTGAGTTAGGTAGTCCATTATAACACCGTGCGCAACTAAATCTATCATTTTTACCTCATGTTTTGTCCGAAGTTTCTAACAATGTGGCCAATGGTATGCCCTTTTTGAGTTTTTAGCAAATATCTCAAAAACCAGACGTCCTAGCTCAAAAATAATGAAATCTTCATCCCCCCCTTGTGACAACACCCCCCGGGATTCTTGAGTACACATTAAAGGATGTCCTCTAATTAACCATGACCGTGACCTTTTTCAAAATACGGGATTCTTGAGTGCAGATTAGCCACGCTTCTCCGTGACTTAAGTAGTCCATTTTTACACCGTGCACAACTGAATCTATCATTTTTCTCGCGTCTTTTGACCGTAGTTTTTAACAATGTGGCCAATGGTATGCCCTTTTTGAGTTTTTAGCAAATATCTCAAAAACCAGACGTCCTAGCTCAAAAATAATGAAATCTTCATCCCCCCCTTGTGACAACACCCCCCGGGATTCTTGAGTACTCATTAAAAGATGACCTCTAATTAACCATGACCGTGACCTTTTTCAAAATACGGGATTCTTGAGTACAGATTAGCCACGCTTCTCCGTGACTTAGATGGTCCATTTTTACACCGTGCGCTACTGAATCTATTATTTTTCCCCCGTCTTTTGACCAAAGTTTATAACCTTATGACCGCCATGTCAAAAGGCAAATATGTGCCCTCGGCGCCAGGCTACTAAATATTCCTTAAAATCTGTAATGAAGTCGTGCCCGGTGGCGTGCTGTGCACATTTCCGTCTGTCATCTATACATGACTGTGGCGGTCAAAAGGTTAACAATGTGGCCAATGGTATGCCCTTTTTGAGTTTTTAGCAAATATCTCTAACACCAGACGTCCTAGGTCAAAAATAATGAAATTTTCATTCCCCCCTTGTGACAAAACCCTCCAGGATTCTTGAGTACACATTAAAGGATAACCTCTGATTAACCATGACCGTGACTATTTTCAAAAAACGGGTTTTCTTGAGTACAGATTAGCCACGCTTCGCCGTGAGTTAGGTAGTCCATTTTTACACCGTGCGCAACTAAATCTATCATTTTTACCGCATGTTTTGTCCGAAGTTTCTAACAATGTGGCAAATGGTATGCCCTTTTTGAGTTTTTAGCAAATATCTCAAAAACCAGACGTCCTAGCTCAAAAATAATGAATTTTTCATCCCCCCCTTGTGATAACACCCCCCGGAATTTTTGAGTACAAATTAAAAGATGACCTCTAATTAACCATGACCGTGACCTTTTTCAAAATACGGGATTCTTGAGTACAGATTAGCCACGCTTCTCCGTTACTTAGGTGGTCCATTTTCACACCGTGCGCAACTGAATCTATTACTTTTCCCGCGTCTTTTGACCAAAGTTTTTACCTTATGACCACCATGTCAAAAAGCAAATATGTGCCTTCGGCGCCAGGCTACGAATTATTCCTTAAAATCTGTAATGAAGTCGTGACCGATGGCGTGCTGTGCACATTTCCGTCTGTCATCTACACATGACTGTGGCGGTCAATAAGTTAACAATGTGGCCAATGGTATGCCCTTTTTGAGTTTTTAGCAAATATCTCAAAAATCAGATGTCCTAGCTCAAAAATAATGAAATTTTCATCCCCCCCTTGTGACAACACCCCCCGGGATTCTTGAGTACACATTAAAAGATGACCTCTTATTAACCATGACCGTGACCTTTTTCAAAATACGGGATTCTTGAGTACAGATTAGCCACGCTTCTCCGTGACTTAAGTAGTCCATTTTTACACCGTGCACAACTGAATCCATCATTTTACTCGCGTCTTTTGACCGAAGTTTTTAACAGTGTGGCCAATGGTATGCCCTTTTTGAGTGTTTAGCAAATATCTCAAAAACCAGACGTCCTAGCTCAAAAATAATGAATCTTTCATCCCCCTTGTGACAACACCCCTGGAAACTCTTGATTACACATTAAAGAATAACCTCTTATTAAGCATGACCGTGACCTTTTTAAAAATACGGGATTCTTGGGTACAGATAAGCCACGCTTCTCCGTTACTTAGGTGGTCCATTTTCACACCGTGCGCAACTGAATCTATTACTTTTCCCGCGTCTTTTGACCAAAGTTTTTACCTTATGACCACCATGTCAAAAAGCAAATATGTGCCTTCGGCGCCAGGCTACGAATTATTCCTTAAAATCTGTAATGAAGTCGTGACCGGTGGCGTGCTGTGCACATTTCCGTCTGTCATCTACACATGACTGTGGCGGTCAATAAGTTAACAATGTGGCCAATGGTATGCCCTTTTTGAGTTTTTAGCAAATATCTCAAAAATCAGATGTCCTAGCTCAAAAATAATGAAATTTTCATCCCCCCCTTGTGACAACACCCCCCGGGATTCTTGAGTACACATTAAAAGATGACCTCTTATTAACCATGACCGTGACCTTTTTCAAAATACGGGATTCTTGAGTACAGATTAGCCACGCTTCTCCGTGACTTAAGTAGTCCATTTTTACACCGTGCACAACTGAATCCATCATTTTACTCGCGTCTTTTGACCGAAGTTTTTAACAGTGTGGCCAATGGTATGCCCTTTTTGAGTGTTTAGCAAATATCTCAAAAACCAGACGTCCTAGCTCAAAAATAAAGAAATTTTCATCCCCCCCTTGTGACAGCACCCCCCGGGATTCTTGAATACTCATTAAAAGATGACCTCTAATTAACCATGACCGTGACCTTTTTCAAAATACGGGATTCTTGAGTACAGATTAGCCACGCTTCTCCGTGACTTAGGTGGTCCATTTTTACACCGTGCGCTACTGAATCTATTATTTTTCCCCCGTCTTTTGACCAAAGTTTATAACCTTATGACCGCCATGTCAAAAAGCAAATATGTGCCCTCGGCGCCAGGCTACTAAATATTCCTTAAAATCTGTAATGAAGTCGTGCCCGGTGGCGTGCTGTGCACATTTCCGTCTGTCATCTATACATGACTGTGGCGGTCAAAAGGTTAACAATGTGGCCAATGGTATGCCCTTTTTGAGTTTTTAGCAAATATCTCTAACACCAGACGTCCTAGGTCAAAAATAATGAAATTTTCATTCCCCCCCTTGTGACAACACCCTCCAGGATTCTTGAGTACACATTAAAGGATAACCTCTGATTAACCATGACCGTGACTATTTTCAAAAAACGAGTGTGCTTGAGTACAGATTAGCCACGCTTCGCCGTGAGTTAGGTAGTCCATTATAACACCGTGCGCAACTAAATCTATCATTTTTACCTCATGTTTTGTCCGAAGTTTCTAACAATGTGGCCAATGGTATGCCCTTTTTGAGTTTTTAGCAAATATCTCAAAAACCAGACGTCCTAGCTCAAAAATAATGAAATCTTCATCCCCCCCTTGTGACAACACCCCCCGGGATTCTTGAGTACACATTAAAGGATGTCCTCTAATTAACCATGACCGTGACCTTTTTCAAAATACGGGATTCTTGAGTGCAGATTAGCCACGCTTCTCCGTGACTTAAGTAGTCCATTTTTACACCGTGCACAACTGAATCTATCATTTTTCTCGCGTCTTTTGACCGTAGTTTTTAACAATGTGGCCAATGGTATGCCCTTTTTGAGTTTTTAGCAAATATCTCAAAAACCAGACGTCCTAGCTCAAAAATAATGAAATCTTCATCCCCCCCTTGTGACAACACCCCCCGGGATTCTTGAGTACACATTAAAGGATGTCCTCTAATTAACCATGACCGTGACCTTTTTCAAAATACGGGATTCTTGAGTGCAGATAAGCCACGCTTCTCCGTTACTTAGGTGGTCCATTTTCACACCGTGCGCAACTGAATCTATTACTTTTTCCGCGTCTTTTGACCAAAGTTTTTAACCTTATGACCACCATGTCAAAAAGCAAATATGTGCCTTCGGCGCCAGGCTACGAATTATTCCTTAAAATCTGTAATGAAGTCGTGACCGGTGGCGTGCTGTGCACATTTCCGTCTGTCATCTACACATGACTGTGGCGGTCAATAAGTTAACAATGTGGCCAATGGTATGCCCTTTTTGAGTTTTTAGCAAATATCTCAAAAACCAGACGTCCTAGCTCAAAAATAATGAAATTTTCATCCCCCCCTTGTGACAACACCCCCCGGGATTTTTGAGTACACATTAAAAGATGACCTCTAATTAACCATGACCGTGACCTTTTTCAAAATACGGGATTCTTGAGTACAGATTAGCCACGCTTCTCCGTGACTTAAGTAGTCCATTTTTACACCGTGCACAACTGAATCCATCATTTTACTCGCGTCTTTTGACCGAAGTTTTTAACAGTGTGGCCAATGGTATGCCCCGTTTTGAGTTTTTAGCAAATATCTCAAGAACCAGACGTCCTAGCTCAAAAATAAAGAAATTATCATCCCTTCCTTGTGACAGCACCCCCCGGGATTCTTGAGTACTCATTAAAAGATGACCTCTAATTAACCATGACCGTGACCTTTTTCAAAATACGGGATTCTTGAGTACAGATTAGCCACGCTTCTCCGTGACTTAGATGGTCCATTTTTACACCGTGCGCTACTGAATCTATTATTTTTCCCCCGTCTTTTGACCAAAGTTTATAACCTTATGACCGCCATGTCAAAAGGCAAATATGTGCCCTCGGCACCAGGCTACTAAATATTCCTTAAAATCTGTAATGAAGTCGTGCCCGGTGGCGTGCTGTGCACATTTCCGTCTGTCATCTATACATGACTGTGGCGGTCAAAAGGTTAACAATGTGGCCAATGGTATGCCCTTTTTGAGTTTTTAGCAAATATCTCTAACACCAGACGTCCTAGGTCAAAAATAATGAAATTTTCATTCCCCCCCTTGTGACAACACCCTCCAGGATTCTTGAGTACACATTAAAGGATAACCTCTGATTAACCATGACCGTGACTATTTTCAAAAAACGGGTTTGCTTGAGTACAGATTAGCCACGCTTCGCCGTGAGTTAGGTAGTCCATTATAACACCGTGCGCAACTAAATCTATCATTTTTACCTCATGTTTTGTCCGAAGTTTCTAACAATGTGGCCAATGGTATGCCCTTTTTGAGTTTTTAGCAAATATCTCAAAAACCAGACGTCCTAGTTCAAAAATAATGAAATCTTCATCCCCCCCTTGTGACAACACCCCCCGGGATTCTTGAGTACACATTAAAGGATGTCCTCTAATTAACCATGACCGTGACCTTTTTCAAAATACGGGATTCTTGAGTGCAGATTAGCCACGCTTCTCCGTGACTTAAGTAGTCCATTTTTACACCGTGCACAACTGAATCTATCATTTTTCTCGCGTCTTTTGACCGTAGTTTTTAACAATGTGGCCAATGGTATGCCCTTTTTGAGTTTTTAGCAAATATCTCAAAAACCAGACGTCCTAGCTCAAAAATAATGAAATCTTCATCCCCCCCTTGTGACAACACCCCCCGGGATTCTTGAGTACACATTAAAGGATGTCCTCTAATTAACCATGACCGTGACCTTTTTCAAAATACGGGATTCTTGAGTGCAGATAAGCCACGCTTCTCCGTTACTTAGGTGGTCCATTTTCACACCGTGCGCAACTGAATCTATTACTTTTCCCGCGTCTTTTGACCAAAGTTTTTAACCTTATGACCACCATGTCAAAAAGCAAATATGTGCCTTCGGCGCCAGGCTACGAATTATTCCTTAAAATCTGTAATGAAGTCGTGACCGGTGGCGTGCTGTGCACATTTCCGTCTGTCATCTACACATGACTGTGGCGGTCAATAAGTTAACAATGTGGCCAATGGTATGCCCTTTTTGAGTTTTTAGCAAATATCTCAAAAACCAGACGTCCTAGCTCAAAAATAATGAAATTTTCATCCCCCCCTTGTGACAACACCCCCCGGGATTCTTGAGTACACATTAAAAGATGACCTCTAATTAACCATGACCGTGACCTTTTTCAAAATACGGGATTCTTGAGTACAGATTAGCCACGCTTCTCCGTGACTTAAGTAGTCCATTTTTACACCGTGCACAACTGAATCCATCATTTTACTCGCGTCTTTTGACCGAAGTTTTTAACAGTGTGGCCAATGGTATGCCCCGTTTTGAGTTTTTAGCAAATATCTCAAGAACCAGACGTCCTAGCTCAAAAATAAAGAAATTATCATCCCTTCCTTGTGACAGCACCCCCCGGGATTCTTGAGTACTCATTAAAAGATGACCTCTAATTAACCATGACCGTGACCTTTTTCAAAATACGGGATTCTTGAGTACAGATTAGCCACGCTTCTCCGTGACTTAGATGGTCCATTTTTACACCGTGCGCTACTGAATCTATTATTTTTCCCCCGTCTTTTGACCAAAGTTTATAACCTTATGACCGCCATGTCAAAAGGCAAATATGTGCCCTCGGCGCCAGGCTACTAAATATTCCTTAAAATCTGTAATGAAGTCGTGCCCGGTGGCGTGCTGTGCACATTTCCGTCTGTCATCTATACATGACTGTGGCGGTCAAAAGGTTAACAATGTGGCCAATGGTATGCCCTTTTTGAGTTTTTAGCAAATATCTCTAACACCAGACGTCCTAGGTCAAAAATAATGAAATTTTCATTCCCCCCCTTGTGACAACACCCTCCAGGATTCTTGAGTACACATTAAAGGATAACCTCTGATTAACCATGACCGTGACTATTTTCAAAAAACGGGTTTGCTTGAGTACAGATTAGCCACGCTTCGCCGTGAGTTAGGTAGTCCATTATAACACCGTGCGCAACTAAATCTATCATTTTTACCTCATGTTTTGTCCGAAGTTTCTAACAATGTGGCCAATGGTATGCCCTTTTTGAGTTTTTAGCAAATATCTCAAAAACCAGACGTCCTAGCTCAAAAATAATGAAATCTTCATCCCCCCCTTGTGACAACACCCCCCGGGATTCTTGAGTACACATTAAAGGATGTCCTTTAATTAACCATGACCGTGACCTTTTTCAAAATACGGGATTCTTGAGTGCAGATTAGCCACGCTTCTCCGTGACTTAAGTAGTCCATTTTTACACCGTGCACAACTGAATCTATCATTTTTCTCGCGTCTTTTGACCGTAGTTTTTAACAATGTGGCCAATGGTATGCCCTTTTTGAGTTTTTAGCAAATATCTCAAAAACCAGACGTCCTAGCTCAAAAATAATGAAATCTTCATCCCCCCCTTGTGACAACACCCCCCGGGATTCTTGAGTACTCATTAAAAGATGACCTCTAATTAACCATGACCGTGACCTTTTTCAAAATACGGGATTCTTGAGTACAGATTAGCCACGCTTCTCCGTGACTTAGATGGTCCATTTTTACACCGTGCGCTACTGAATCTATTATTTTTCCCCCGTCTTTTGACCAAAGTTTATAACCTTATGACCGCCATGTCAAAAGGCAAATATGTGCCCTCGGCGCCAGGCTACTAAATATTCCTTAAAATCTGTAATGAAGTCGTGCCCGGTGGCGTGCTGTGCACATTTCCGTCTGTCATCTATACATGACTGTGGCGGTCAAAAGGTTAACAATGTGGCCAATGGTATGCCCTTTTTGAGTTTTTAGCAAATATCTCTAACACCAGACGTCCTAGGTCAAAAATAATGAAATTTTCATTCCCCCCTTGTGACAAAACCCTCCAGGATTCTTGAGTACACATTAAAGGATGTCCTCTAATTAACCATGACCGTGACCTTTTTCAAAATACGGGATTCTTGAGTGCAGATTAGCCACGCTTCGCCGTGAGTTAGGTAGTCCATTTTTACACCGTGCGCAACTAAATCTATCATTTTTACCGCATGTTTTGTCCGAAGTTTCTAACAATGTGGCAAATGGTATGCCCTTTTTGAGTTTTTAGCAAATATCTCAAAAACCAGACGTCCTAGCTCAAAAATAATGAATTTTTCATCCCCCCCTTGTGATAACACCCCCCGGGATTTTTGAGTACAAATTAAAAGATGACCTCTAATTAACCATGACCGTGACCTTTTTCAAAATACGGGATTCTTGAGTACAGATTAGCCACGCTTCTCCGTGACTTAGGTGGTCCATTTTTACACCGTGCGCAAATGAATCTATTATTTTTCCCCCGTCTTTTGACAAAAGTTTTTAACCTTATGACCTACATGTCAAAAAGCAAATATGTGCCCTCGGCGCCAGGCTACTAAATATTCCTTAAAATCTGTAATGAAGTCGTGACCGGTGGCGTGCTGTGCACATTTCCGTCTGTCATCTATACACGACTGTGGCGGTCAAAAGGTTAACAATGTGGCCAATGGTATGCCCTTTTTGAGTTTTTAGCAAATATCTCAAACACCAGACGTCCTAGCTCAAAAATAATGAAATTTTCATTCCCCCCTTGTGATAGCGGCCCCCGGGATACTTGAGTACACATTAAAGGATGTCCTCTAATTAACCATGACCGTGACCTTTTTAAAAAAACGGGATTTTTGAGTACAGATTAGCCACGTTTCGCCGTGACTTAGGTAGTCCATTTTTACACCGTGCGCAACTAAATCTATCATTTTTACCGCATGTTTTGTCCGAAGTTTCTAACAATGTGACCAATGGTATGCCCTTTTTGAGTTTTTAGCAAATATCTCAAAAACCAGACGTCCTAGCTCAAAAATAATGAATTTTTCATCTCCCCCTTGTGACAACACCCCCCGGGATTTTTGAGTACACATTAAAAGATGACCTCTAATTAACCATGACCGTGACCTTTTTCAAAATACGGGATTCTTGAGTACAGATTAGCCACGCTTCTCCGTGACTTAGGTGGTCCATTTTTACACCGTGCGCTACTGAATCTATTATTTTTCCCCCGTCTTTTGACCAAAGTTTATAACCTTATGACCGCCATGTCAAAAGGCAAATATGTGCCCTCGGCGCCAGGCTACTAAATATTCCTTAAAATCTGTAATGAAGTCGTGCCCGGTGGCGTGCTGTGCACATTTCCGTCTGTCATCTATACATGACTGTGGCGGTCAATAGGTTAACAATGTGGCCAATGGTATGCCCTTTTTGAGTTTTTAGCAAATATCTCAACAACTAGACGTTCTAGGTCAAAAATAATGAAATTTTAATTCCCCCCTTGTGATTACACCCCCCGGGGTTCTTGAGTACATATTAAAGGATGACCTCTAATTAACCATGACCGTGACCTTTTTCAAAATACGGGATTCTTGAGTACAGATTAGCCACGCTTCTCCGTGACTGAAGTAGTCCATTTTTACACCGTGCACAACTGAATCCATCATTTTACTCGCGTCTTTTGACCGAAGTTTTTAACAGTGTGGCCAATGGTATGCCCTTTTTGAGTTTTTAGCAAATATCTAAAAAACCAGACGTCCTAGCTCAAAAATAAAGAAATTATCATCCCTTCCTTGTGACAGCACCCCCCGGGATTCTTGAGTACTCATTAAAAGATGACCTCTAATTAACCATGACCGTGACCTTTTTCAAAATACGGGATTCTTGAGTACAGATTAGCCACGCTTCTCCGTGACTTAGGTGGTCCATTTTTACACCGTGCGCTACTGAATCTATTATTTTTCCCCCGTCTTTTGACCAAAGTTTATAACCTTATGACCGCCATGTCAAAAGGCAAATATGTGCCCTCGGCGCCAGGCTACTAAATATTCCTTAAAATCTGTAATGAAGTCGTGCCCGGTGGCGTGCTGTGCACATTTCCGTCTGTCATCTATACATGACTGTGGCGGTCAAAAGGTTAACAATGTGGCCAATAGTATGCCCTTTTTGAGTTTTTAGCAAATATCTCTAACACCAGACATCCTAGGTCAAAAATAATGAAATTTTCATTCCCCCCTTGTGACAACACCCTCCAGGATTCTTGAGTACACATTAAAGGATAACCTCTGATTAACCATGACCGTGACTATTTTCAAAAAACGGGTTTTCTTGAGTACAGATTAGCCACGCTTCGCCGTGAGTTAGGTAGTCCATTTTTACACCGTGCGCAACTAAATCTATCATTTTTACCGCATGTTTTGTCCGAAGTTTCTAACAATGTGGCCAATGGTATGCCCTTTTTGAGTTTTTAGCAAATATCTCAAAAACCAGACGTCCTAGCTCAAAAATAATGAATTTTTCATCCCCCCCTTGTGACAACACCCCCCGGGATTTTTGAGTACACATTAAAAGATGACCTCTAATTAACCATGACCGTGACCTTTGTCAAAATACGGGATTCTTGAGTACAGATTAGCCACGCTTCGCCGTGACTTAGGTGGTCCATTTTTACACCGTGCGCAAATGAATCTATTATTTTTCCCCCGTCTTTTGACAAAAGTTTTTAACCTTATGACCGCCATGTCAAAAAGCAAATATGTGCCCTCGGCGCCAGGCTACTAAATATTCCTTAAAATCTGTAATGAAGTCGTGACCGGTGGCGTGCTGTGCACATTTCCGTCTGTCATCTATACATGACTGTGGCGGTCAAAAGGTTAACAATGTGGCCAATGGTATGCCTTTTTTGAGTTTTTAGCAAATATCTCAAAAACCAGACGTACTAGCTCAAAAATAATGAATCTTTGATCCCCCTTGTGACAAAACCCCTGGAAACTCTTGATTACACATTGAAGAATAACCTCTTATTAAGCATGACCGTGAACTTTTTAAAAATACGGGATTCTTGGGTACAGATAAGCCACGCTTCTCCGTTACTTAGGTGGTCCATTTTCACACCGTGCGCAACTGAATCTATTACTTTTCCCGCGTCTTTTGACCAAAGTTTTTAACCTTATGACCACCATGTCAAAAAGCAAATATGTGCCTTCGGCGCCAGGCTACGAAATATTCCTTAAAATCTGTAATGAAGTCGTGACCGGTGGCGTGCTGTGCACATTTCCGTCTGTCATCTATACATGACTGTGGCGGTCAATAGGTTAACAATGTGGCCAATGGTATGCCCTTTTTGAGTTTTTAGCAAATATCTCAACAACTAGACGTTCTAGGTCAAAAATAATGAAATTTTAATTCCCCCCTTGTGATTACACCCCCCGGGGTTCTTGAGTACATATTAAAGGATGACCTCTAATTAACCATGACCGTGACCTTTTTCAAAATACGGGATTCTTGAGTACAGATTAGCCACGCTTCTCCGTGACTTAAGTAGTCCATTTTTACACCGTGCACAACTGAATCCATCATTTTACTCGCGTCTTTTGACCGAAGTTTTTAACAGTGTGGCCAATGGTATGCCCTTTTTGAGTTTTTAGCAAATATCTAAAAAACCAGACGTCCTAGCTCAAAAATAAAGAAATTATCATCCCTTCCTTGTGACAGCACCCCCCGGGATTCTTGAGTACACATTAAAGGATGTCCTCTAATTAACCATGACCGTGACCTTTTTCAAAATACGGGATTCTTGAGTACAGATTAGCCACGCTTCGCCGTGACTTAGGTGGTCCATTTTTACACCGTGCGCAAATGAATCTATTATTTTTCCCCCGTCTTTTGACAAAAGTTTTTAACCTTATGACCGCCATGTCAAAAAGCAAATATGTGCCCTCGGCGCCAGGCTACTAAATATTCCTTAAAATCTGTAATGAAGTCGTGACCGGTGGCGTGCTGTGCACATTTCCGTCTGTCATCTATACATGACTGTGGCGGTCAAAAGGTTAACAATGTGGCCAATGGTATGCCTTTTTTGAGTTTTTAGCAAATATCTCAAAAACCAGACGTACTAGCTCAAAAATAATGAATCTTTGATCCCCCTTGTGACAAAACCCCTGGAAACTCTTGATTACACATTGAAGAATAACCTCTTATTAAGCATGACCGTGAACTTTTTAAAAATACGGGATTCTTGGGTACAGATAAGCCACGCTTCTCCGTTACTTAGGTGGTCCATTTTCACACCGTGCGCAACTGAATCTATTACTTTTCCCGCGTCTTTTGACCAAAGTTTTTAACCTTATGACCACCATGTCAAAAAGCAAATATGTGCCTTCGGCGCCAGGCTACGAAATATTCCTTAAAATCTGTAATGAAGTCGTGACCGGTGGCGTGCTGTGCACATTTCCGTCTGTCATCTATACATGACTGTGGCGGTCAATAGGTTAACAATGTGGCCAATGGTATGCCCTTTTTGAGTTTTTAGCAAATATCTCAACAACTAGACGTTCTAGGTCAAAAATAATGAAATTTTAATTCCCCCCTTGTGATTACACCCCCCGGGGTTCTTGAGTACATATTAAAGGATGACCTCTAATTAACCATGACCGTGACCTTTTTCAAAATACGGGATTCTTGAGTACAGATTAGCCACGCTTCTCCGTGACTTAAGTAGTCCATTTTTACACCGTGCACAACTGAATCCATCATTTTACTCGCGTCTTTTGACCGAAGTTTTTAACAGTGTGGCCAATGGTATGCCCTTTTTGAGTTTTTAGCAAATATCTAAAAAACCAGACGTCCTAGCTCAAAAATAAAGAAATTATCATCCCTTCCTTGTGACAGCACCCCCCGGGATTCTTGAGTACACATTAAAGGATGTCCTCTAATTAACCATGACCGTGACCTTTTTCAAAATACGGGATTCTTGAGTGCAGATTAGCCACGCTTCTCCGTGACTTAAGTAGTCCATTTTTACACCGTGCACAACTGAATCTATCATTTTACTCGCGTCTTTTGACCGAAGTTTTTAACAATGTGGCCAATGGTATGCCCTTTTGAGTTTTTAGCAAATATCTCAAAAACCAGACGTCCTAGCTCAAAAATAATGAATTTTTCATCCCCCCCTTGTGACAACACCCCCCGGGATTTTTGAGTACACATTAAAAGATGACCTCTAATTACCCATGACCGTGACCTTTTTTAAAATACGGGATTCTTGAGTACAGATTAGCCACGCTTCTCCGTGACTTAGGTGGTCCATTTTAACACCGTGCGCAAATGAATCTATTATTTTTCCCCCTTCTTTTGACCAAAGTTTTTAACCTTATGACCGCCATGTCAAAAAGCAAATATGTGCCCTCGGCGCCAGGCTACTAAATATTCCTTAAAATCTGTAATGAAGTCGTGACCGGTGGCGTGCTGTGCACATTTCCGTCTGTCATCTATTCATGACTGTGGCGGTCAAAAGGTTAACAATGTGGCCAATGGTATGCCCTTTTTGAGTTTTTAGCAAATATCTCAAAAACCAGACGTACTAGTTCAAAAATTATGAATCTTTCATCCCCCTTGTGACAACACCCCTGGAAACTCTTGATTACACATTAAAGAATAACCTCTTATTAAGCATGACCGTGACCTTTTTAAAAATACGGGATTCTTGGGTACAGATAAGCCACGCTTCTCCGTTACTTAGGTGGTCCATTTTCACACCGTGCGCAACTGAATCTATTACTTTTCCCGCGTCTTTTGACCAAAGTTTTTAACCTTATGACCACCATGTCAAAAAGCAAATATGTGCCTTCGGCGCCAGGCTACGAATTATTCCTTAAAATCTGTAATGAAGTCGTGACCGGTGGCGTGCTGTGCACATTTCCGTCTGTCATCTACACATGACTGTGGCGGTCAATAAGTTAACAATGTGGCCAATGGTATGCCCTTTTTGAGTTTTTAGCAAATATCTCAAAAACCAGACGTCCTAGCCCAAAAATAATGAAATTTTCATCCCCCCCTTGTGACAACACCCCCCGGGATTCTTGAGTACACATTAAAAGATGACCTTTAATTAACCATGACCGTGACCTTTTTCAAAATACGGGATTCTTGAGTACAGATTAGCCACGCTTCTCCGTGACTTAAGTAGTCCATTTTTACACCGTGCACAACTGAATCCATCATTTTACTCGCGTCTTTTGACCGAAGTTTTTAACAGTGTGGCCAATGGTATGCCCTTTTTGAGTTTTTAGCAAATATCTCAAAAACCAGACGTCCTAGCCCAAAAATAAAGAAATTTTCATGCCCCCCTTGTGACAACACCCCCCGGGATTCTTGAGTACACATTAAAAGATGACCTTTAATTAACCATGACCGTGACCTTTTTCAAAATACGGGATTCTTGAGTACAGATTAGCCACGCTTCTCCGTGACTTAAGTAGTCCATTTTTACACCGTGCACAACTGAATCCATCATTTTACTCGCGTCTTTTGACCGAAGTTTTTAACAGTGTGGCCAATGGTATGCCCTTTTTGAGTTTTTAGCAAATATCTCAAAAACCAGACGTCCTAGCCCAAAAATAAAGAAATTTTCATGCCCCCCTTGTGACAACACCCCCCGGGATTCTTGAGTACACATTAAAAGATGACCTCTAATTAACCATGACCGTGACCTTTTTCAAAATACGGGATTCTTGAGTACAGATTAGCCACGCTTCTCCGTGACTTAAGTAGTCCATTTTTACACCGTGCACAACTGAATCTATCAATTTTCTCGCGTCTTTTGACCGAAAATTTTAACAATGTGGCCAATAGTATGCCGTTTTTGAGTTTTTAGCAAATATCTCAAAAACCAGACGTCCTAGCTCAAAAATAATTAAATTTTCATCCCCCCCTTGTGACAACACCTCCGGAAACTCTTGAATACACATTAAAGAATGACCTCTTATTAACCATGACCGTGACCTTTTTCAAAATACGGGATTCTTGAGTACAGATTAGCCACGCTTCTCCGTGACTTAGGTGGTCCATTTTTACACCGTGCGCAACTGAATCTATTATTTTTCCCGCGTCTTTTGACCAAAGATTTTAACCTTATGACCGCCATGTCAAAAAGCAAATATGTGCCTTCGGCGCCAGGCTACGAAATATTCCTTAAAATCTGTAATGAAGTCGTGACCGGTGGCGTTCTGTGCACATTTCCGTCTGTCATCTATACATGACTGTGGCGGTCAAAATGTTAACAATGTGGCCAATGATATGCCCTTTTTGAGTTTTTAGCAAATATCTCAAAAACCAGACGTACTAGTTCAAAAATAAAGAAATTTTCATCCCCCCCTTGTAACAACACCCCTGGAAACTCTTGATTACACATTAAAGAATAACCTCTTATTAAGCATGACCGTGACCTTTTTAAAAATACGGGATTCTTGGGTACAGATAAGCCACGCTTCTCCGTTACTTAGGTGGTCCATTTTCACACCGTGCGCAACTGAATCTATTACTTTTCCCGCGTCTTTTGACCAAAGTTTTTAACCTTATGACCGCCATGTCAAAAAGCAAATATGTGCCCTCGGCGCCAGGCTACTAAATATTCCTTAAAATCTGTAATGAAGTCGTGACCGGTGGCGTGCTGTGCACATTTCCGTCTGTCATCTATACGTGACTGTGGCGGTCAAAAGGTTAACAATGTGGCCAATGGTATGCCCTTTTTGAGTTTTTAGCAAATATCTCAAACACCAGACGTCCTAGGTCAAAAATAATGAAATTTTCATTCCCCCCTTGTGACAACACCCTCCAGGATTCTTGAGTACACATTAAAGGATAACCTCTGATTAACCATGACCGTGACTATTTTCAAAAAACGGGTTTTCTTGAGTACAGATTAGCCACGCTTCGCCGTGAGTTAGGTAGTCCATTTTTACACCGTGCGCAACTAAATCTATCATTTTTACCGCATGTTTTGTCCGAAGTTTCTAACAATGTGGCCAATGGTATGCCCTTTTTGAGTTTTTAGCAAATATCTCAAAAACCAGACGTCCTAGCTCAAAAATAATGAATTTTTCATCCCCCCCTTGTGATAACACCCCCCGGGATTTTTGAGTACAAATTAAAAGATGACCTCTAATTAACCATGACCGTGACCTTTTTCAAAATACGGGATTCTTGAGTACAGATTAGCCACGCTTCTCCGTGACTTAGGTGGTCCATTTTTACACCGTGCGCAAATGAATCTATTATTTTTCCCCCGTCTTTTGACAAAAGTTTTTAACCTTATGACCTACATGTCAAAAAGCAAATATGTGCCCTCGGCGCCAGGCTACTAAATATTCCTTAAAATCTGTAATGAAGTCGTGACCGGTGGCGTGCTGTGCACATTTCCGTCTGTCATCTATACACGACTGTGGCGGTCAAAAGGTTAACAATGTGGCCAATGGTATGCCCTTTTTGAGTTTTTAGCAAATATCTCAAACACCAGACGTCCTAGCTCAAAAATAATGAAATTTTCATTCCCTCCTTGTGATAGCGGCCCCCGGGATACTTGAGTACACATTAAAGGATGTCCTCTAATTAACCATGACCGTGACCTTTTTAAAAAAACGGGATTTTTGAGTACAGATTAGCCACGTTTCGCCGTGACTTAGGTAGTCCATTTTTACACCGTGCGCAACTAAATCTATCATTTTTACCGCATGTTTTGTCCGAAGTTTCTAACAATGTGGCCAATGGTATGCCCTTTTTGAGTTTTTAGCAAATATCTCAAAAACCAGACGTCCTAGCTCAAAAATAATGAATTTTTCATCCCCCCCTTGTGACAACACCCCCCGGGATTTTTGAGTACACATTAAAAGATGACCTCTAATTAACCATGACCGTGACCTTTGTCAAAATACGGGATTCTTGAGTACAGATTAGCCACGCTTCTCCGTGACTTAGGTGGTCCATTTTTACACCGTGCGCAAATGAATCTATTATTTTTCCCCCGTCTTTTGACAAAAGTTTTTAACCTTATGACCGCCATGTCAAAAAGCAAATATGTGCCCTCGGCGCCAGGCTACTAAATATTCCTTAAAATCTGTAATGAAGTCGTGACCGGTGGCGTGCTGTGCACATTTCCGTCTGTCATCTATACATGACTGTGGCGGTCAAAAGGTTAACAATGTGGCCAATGGTATGCCTTTTTTGAGTTTTTAGCAAATATCTCAAAAACCAGACGTACTAGCTCAAAAATAATGAATCTTTGATCCCCCTTGTGACAAAACCCCTGGAAACTCTTGATTACACATTGAAGAATAACCTCTTATTAAGCATGACCGTGACCTTTTTATAAATACGGGATTCTTGGGTACAGATAAGCCACGCTTCTCCGTTACTTAGGTGGTCCATTTTCACACCGTGCGCAACTGAATCTATTACTTTTCCCGCGTCTTTTGACCAAAGTTTTTAACCTTATGACCACCATGTCAAAAAGCAAATATGTGCCTTCGGCGCCAGGCTACGAAATATTCCTTAAAATCTGTAATGAAGTCGTGACCGGTGGCGTGCTGTGCACATTTCCGTCTGTCATCTATACATGACTGTGGCGGTCAATAGGTTAACAATGTGGCCAATGGTATGCCCTTTTTGAGTTTTTAGCAAATATCTCAACAACTAGACGTTCTAGGTCAAAAATAATGAAATTTTAATTCCCCCCTTGTGATTACACCCCCCGGGGTTCTTGAGTACATATTAAAGGATGACCTCTAATTAACCATGACCGTGACCTTTTTCAAAATACGGGATTCTTGAGTACAGATTAGCCACGCTTCTCCGTGACTTAAGTAGTCCATTTTTACACCGTGCACAACTGAATCCATCATTTTACTCGCGTCTTTTGACCGAAGTTTTTAACAGTGTGGCCAATGGTATGCCCTTTTTGAGTTTTTAGCAAATATCTAAAAAACCAGACGTCCTAGCTCAAAAATAAAGAAATTATCATCCCTTCCTTGTGACAGCACCCCCCGGGATTCTTGAGTACACATTAAAGGATGTCCTCTAATTAACCATGACCGTGACCTTTTTCAAAATACGGGATTCTTGAGTGCAGATTAGCCACGCTTCTCCGTGACTTAAGTAGTCCATTTTTACACCGTGCACAACTGAATCTATCATTTTACTCGCGTCTTTTGACCGAAGTTTTTAACAATGTGGCCAATGGTATGCCCTTTTGAGTTTTTAGCAAATATCTCAAAAACCAGACGTCCTAGCTCAAAAATAATGAATTTTTCATCCCCCCCTTGTGACAACACCCCCCGGGATTTTTGAGTACACATTAAAAGATGACCTCTAATTACCCATGACCGTGACCTTTTTTAAAATACGGGATTCTTGAGTACAGATTAGCCACGCTTCTCCGTGACTTAGGTGGTCCATTTTAACACCGTGCGCAAATGAATCTATTATTTTTCCCCCTTCTTTTGACCAAAGTTTTTAACCTTATGACCGCCATGTGAGTTATGTCAGTTAGAAAAGTGACGTCACGGACGGATTACGGTACACATCAGCTGTTCGTGTCAGCACTGTTATTAAATAAAACACCATTCAATACCAAGTAATTTTTTTGTTTACATTAGCACTGTAGTGCTCCTTAAGTGTGTGATCGTTTGCAAAGCAATTAAACCGCAGTTCGGTAGTGGAATTCACAAAAAACAATTTTTAATTATATTAACTATTTTTACTTCGGAGTTACTTGTTAGTTTTTGGTGTTACCGGTACCCCCAAAAAGTGTTACTTTTATGACTCTTGACAAGTGTCGACAACATTACCACAGATTGTGTAAAGTTAATAATTTACTGCGTAACAGGCGCCATCTAGCGACGCCAAAAAATAGTAAGAGTGCTGTGCGCGATCTAATATGGTGAAGTGTGCAGCCTGCGGAAAGTTTCTGTCGACAAGGGGGGGCGCATCGTGTGGAAACTCTGCGTGCCACAACAGGTATCACCTCGCTTGCTTGTTGTTGCCAGATCCAACGCAGATAAGCAGCAACTGGCTGTGCCCTGAGTGCAGAAGAAAGTTGCCCAAGGGTGATAACAGCGCCACACCTGTCAAGGATCTGGGTAGTGGTCCCCCTGTAATACCAGCAGCAGCGTCCACACCGGCGGCAGCCTCTGTTGCGCTAGCGTCGCAAATCGTAGCAGCTCCTATTTCCACAGCGGTGGCAGCTCCTCTCTCGACAGCGGTAGCGGCTCCGGTTGTTGTACCAGTCGAAGGCGGTATGATCAGGTCACCTGTCGCGGTGACCAAACCCCCCGTTGCGTTGGCTGGAGTACTGTCTCGGGCTGGGAGCGAACAGTCTGCTGATGGGGAGCCTTCACCGGATACACAGCTGACCCTCCGTGAGGAAATAAGGCTCTTTCGATCCGAGCTGCGGGAGGTACGCGATGAAATGAGGGAATTTCGTCGTGAGATGGCCGGCCTGAACTCGTCGATGGGAGTCTGTACCGAGCGGGTTGACAGCCTGGAGGCTAGGATTGAGGCTCTTGAGAGCAGACAAAGTGCTGCAGTGCCAGACAGCAAAGTGGGCCAGCTGGAACAGATTGTGCTGAAGTTGCAGCTTGACCTCAACGACCGCGAGCAGGAGTTACTTGGCTCCGACTTAGAGATCGCCAACATCCCGGAGTCTCCGGGTGAAAACGTGTTGCACACAGTCGGCCTGGTGGCGGCAAAGCTTGGGGTGACTCTCGAAGATCGGGACATAGTGTTTGCGCAAAGGGTGGGCTTGCGAGCTGAACGAGAGGTACAGAGCAGCTCGGCAAGCGGCGCGAGTCTGGTCGGCGGAGCGAGCCCAGTGGAAGCAGCGGCGACGACAGCGCGCGGGCGACGCATCGTGGTGCGCCTGACGCGGCGCGCACTGCGCGACGACCTGCTGCAGAGCGCGCGCGTGCGGCGCGGAGCCACCACCGCGGACCTGGGACTCTCCGCACCCCCGCGTCGCTTCTTCCTTAATGAAAGGCTTACCAAGGCAAACAAGCAACTATTTTACCGTGTGCGTGAAGCTGGCAGTCGTCTCGGGTGGAGGTATACCTGGACGAAGTTCGGCCGTATTCTGGCTAAGCAGGGTGACGGCAAGCCTACCCACTGCATCCGCTCTGAGGAGGATCTTGCGCGTGTTTTTGGTTGTGAGGTGTCTACAGCAAAGGATGTCTGATAACATAGCCCCTGGAAATCTATGTACTGTTTTTAATAACTCAACCTTTAAACTTTACTGTTTTTTATCTGTTCTGTGTTCACTTAGGTTTTTAAGTTTGTCTTGTGCGAGGCCAGTTATTTTTGTATCTCAGTATACGTTGGTTTCTTATGGTGGCCCAGCTGCTCGACCCATTACAATATATTATGTACATTTTATTTGTGTCACACTTCCACACACTATTGTCACATATTCATTATTTAGTATGACATATTTATTTTTACGGACTTTATATATTATTTCATTTTGGCTGATTATGTATTTTTTTATAACAATTACAATACTTCGCTTTATATTATTACAAGTTACACCTAATACCATGATGTATTTCAGTATATTTACACCTGACATTATTATACAAAACTCTACACCACTTCTGACGCTAACTATGATAAACCTACTTCTACTTATATACACCACTATTTATAAAAATGAATAAGACAAGAAATTTAAAAGTTGGATTATTTAACGCGGGGTCGCTCGGTTCGCGCCATGAGGAGTTCCTTGTTGCTATGGATGGCCTCTTGGTGGACATCATGGCGATAAATGAGACCTGGCTCAGGCAGGGAGAGGAAGGTCGTGCGCCGACAGTGCCGGGCTACCGGCTGCGGCACGTGCCGCGGCCGCGCGGCGTGCGCGGCGGGCGCGGGGGCGGCGTGGGCTTCTACGTGCGCCGCGGGCTGTGCGTGCGCGCCGTGCCCCACCCGCCGGCGCCGCATGTTGAACAAATGTGGCTCAGGCTTAACATTAACTCACATGCAGTTATCATCGGCACTGCATACAGGCCGCCGTGGCTTGATGTCAATGTCTTCCTGGATGCAATTACTGATTCTCTCTCGTCCTTTGCTAACGTGGACAGGGTTGTGTTGCTTGGCGACTTCAATATTAATTTATTAAACCAAACTGATAACAAATCTAAATTACTGAACAATTTTATACATTGCAGCAAGCTTAGTCAAGTTGTTACTGAGCCAACTCATTTCACAGATCATAGTGAAACTTTAATTGATGTTGTGTGCACTGACGCCCGTGTATGTGGGATCTCAGTATCACACATACCCGAGCTCGGTCACCACGCAATTATATCTGTCGAACTAAATTTTAAACTAGAGAAACCTACCCCACACTGGATTACCTATAGGCCACTTAAAGACATCCTTCCTGATTTTTTTAATGTCGACTTAAATAGAATAGACTGGGAACATATTGAAAGTCTGGAAGATGTGAACTCCATGGTTGCAATGTTTAATAAATACATTTTGACTCTATTTGACTTGCATGCTCCCCTTAAAAAAGTCTTAATTAAAGAGAAATCTTTACCCTGGATAACTGACACCATCAGGGAAATGATAAGGCTGCGTGACAAGTGCCATTTGAAGTCTAAAACTACAAAATCTGAACATCACATTAAATCATACAAAGAGTTTAAATACCTTGTTAGAGCTGCTTTTGATAGTGAGAAGTGCGCATATTTTAAAACATACATTAATAATAATATCAAACAACCTAAGAAGTTATGGAGTCATATTAAATCAACTGTAGCCACCTCAAAAAAACCAGAGCATAGTCTGCCACATTTCTGTAACAACCCAGAATCTATTAATCAGCACTTTTTGGATGTACCTGGCAGTGGTAAGGTCACAGCTGCTGATTTAAGTTATTTTGAACATCATAGACACAGTAACAATCACTTCCGGCTTGAGCCGGTCCAGCAGGATATGGTGCTGAAGATCTTGCGCAGTCTTAAATCCAATACACAGGGCTCTGACCATATTTCTCTGGAGATGCTGATGTTGACACTTCCTCGAACACTTGCAGTAATCACAGCCATCATCAACAGATCCATAGTCTCCTCTTCTTTCCCTGATCTGTGGAAAAAGGCAATAGTTAGACCAATCCCAAAAGTACCTAACCCCACTAGTGTGAAGGACCTCCGTCCGATAAGTCTACTGCCATGTTTGTCCAAGATATTGGAAAGGGTTGTATCCAACCAGCTTAGGGCATATCTTGAGCACCATAGTATTTTGCCACTGGCTCAATCCGGATTTCGCAGGGGCCACAGCACAGCGACAGCACTCCTAGATGTAGTTGGTAACATCCTTGAAGCCAGAGACCAGGGCATGGGAACCCTGCTTGTTCTACTAGACTTTTCCCGTGCTTTCGACTCCATTAACACTTCGCTTCTTCTTTCCAAGCTGTCTTATTACGGGTGTGAAGTTGAAGCAGTTAAATGGTTTGAGAGTTACCTCAGTAATCGAACACAGTTTGTTCAGGTGACATGTGACAGTAATGGAGATGTCATGTCTTCTGGTCCAAAGCAAGTAGACAGGGGTGTACCGCAGGGATCGATCCTTGGCCCTCTTCTCTTCATCCTGTACAGTGCTGACATTGCCAACTGTCTGATCAACACCAAGTTCCACCTTTATGCCGATGATCTGCAGTTGTACCTCTCCTTCCGCTCCCAGGATACTGCTGAAACTGTAAGAAAAATAAATGAGGATTTGGAAAGGATCTCTGCTTGGTCCAGAAGAAACTCCTTGGTCCTGAACCCTAGTAAGTCCAAGTATATTGTGATGGGATCTAGGGATTTCCTGAGCAAAATGCTTGCTTGCAACTTGGACCTCATGATTGATGGTTGTGGTGTGGAAAGAGTTTTGGAGGCTCGTAATCTTGGGGTAGTATTTGACGGGCAGCTGCATTTCGAATCTCACATTTTGGAGGCTGTGCGCAACTGCTTCTACCGACTCAAGCTCTTGTATCGTGTCCGCCCCTACATAAGTGTGGATATGCGTATCATGCTGTGTGAGTCACTTGTTCTATCCAAGCTGAACTACGCTGACACTGTGTATGGGGCGTGCATTCTCGGTAGAAGCGAAAAACTGATCCAGCGGGTGCAGAATGCTTGTGCAAGATTCTGCTATAACGTCCCACCACGATCCCACATCACTCCATTTTTAAATAAGGGTAATTTGATGAGAATGTCAGCACGCAGAAAGCTTCACCTGGCTACCCTACTCTTTGGCACTATTCTCACAAAAAAACCAGATTATTTATATAAGAAACTGTCTTGGTCGCGCGATATTAACAAGATTAAAACTAGAGCATCTTCGTACCTCATGTTAGCTTCATCACACAGAACTGCTGCATTCCGTGGTAGTTTCAAATTCGCTGCCTCTCGTTGCTGGAACGACTTGCCACCTCCTTTTCGTGCTATAAAGACAGTTGGTACATTCAGAATCAAATTTAAACAGCACTTATTACAGATTCAAAAAGATACCTCACTTTGAACTTACCCCTGATCTGCACGCGGCTGGCAAAGGAGGCAAGTGTTTGGCAGCGATTGCCATTGTTCACTGACCACACACATTTTGTTCTTGTTATTTTTTCGTTGATTGTCATTAGTGAAATTTGAAATTCTTCTAACTTTTAACATCTTAATTTCTCCAAGCCACTAACCACATAACACTTTTTATTATATTATTGCACTGTTAATAATGTAGCAATAAACAACCGTAATATTTTTCTAATATTTATTTTTATTTAAATTTTTGTCGGAATGTCGGCGCCCGCGTCTCTGTACTTGTCACAGCGATGCCATCACCACAGAACACAAATAAGTAGTACGATACCATAGAGTACCACAAACTCAAATGGCATTGACAAGTAACTGATGTTACGTCGGGTTCTGACACGCGGTTTAGTATTATATGAATATTTATTTAATAACTATTTATTTTTATAGGTTATTTCATACGTTTATTTTATTTTTTATTTATGTCTGTATCTATCCGTGATATCACAGTGGGCCCTATCAGAATACCAGCGCTGCGACACTTATTTCTTAAGTACTGCAGCATTATGCTGAGATGGGAGCCTTTTGGCCTCGTACAGGACTTTTTGTTTTTATTTTAATTTTACTTTTTGTTTTTTTTTTTATATATTTCTATGAGTGTTTTTTTTTTTTTTAGTTTAATGTGTGATCTCCTGTGCGAGTCCCAATAAATACTTTTTCTTTCTTTCTTTCTTTCTTTCCATGTCAAAAAGCAAATATGTGCCCTCGGCGCCAGGCTACTAAATATTCCTTAAAATCTGTAATGAAGTCGTGACCGGTGGCGTGCTGTGCACATTTCCGTCTGTCATCTATTCATGACTGTGGCGGTCAAAAGGTTAACAATGTGGCCAATGGTATGCCCTTTTTGAGTTTTTAGCAAATATCTCAAAAACCAGACGTACTAGTTCAAAAATTATGAATCTTTCATCCCCCTTGTGACAACACCCCTGGAAACTCTTGATTACACATTAAAGAATAACCTCTTATTAAGCATGACCGTGACCTTTTTAAAAATACGGGATTCTTGGGTACAGATAAGCCACGCTTCTCCGTTACTTAGGTGGTCCATTTTCACACCGTGCGCAACTGAATCTATTACTTTTCCCGCGTCTTTTGACCAAAGTTTTTAACCTTATGACCACCATGTCAAAAAGCAAATATGTGCCTTCGGCGCCAGGCTACGAATTATTCCTTAAAATCTGTAATGAAGTCGTGACCGGTGGCGTGCTGTGCACATTTCCGTCTGTCATCTACACATGACTGTGGCGGTCAATAAGTTAACAATGTGGCCAATGGTATGCCCTTTTTGAGTTTTTAGCAAATATCTCAAAAACCAGACGTCCTAGCTCAAAAATAATGAAATTTTCATCCCCCCCTTGTGACAACACCCCCCGGGATTCTTGAGTACACATTAAAAGATGACCTTTAATTAACCATGACCGTGACCTTTTTCAAAATACGGGATTCTTGAGTACAGATTAGCCACGCTTCTCCGTGACTTAAGTAGTCCATTTTTACACCGTGCACAACTGAATCCATCATTTTACTCGCGTCTTTTGACCGAAGTTTTTAACAGTGTGGCCAATGGTATGCCCTTTTTGAGTTTTTAGCAAATATCTCAAAAACCAGACGTCCTAGCTCAAAAATAAAGAAATTTTCATGCCCCCCTTGTGACAACACCCCCCGGGATTCTTGAGTACACATTAAAAGATGACCTTTAATTAACCATGACCGTGACCTTTTTCAAAATACGGGATTCTTGAGTACAGATTAGCCACGCTTCTCCGTGACTTAAGTAGTCCATTTTTACACCGTGCACAACTGAATCCATCATTTTACTCGCGTCTTTTGACCGAAGTTTTTAACAGTGTGGCCAATGGTATGCCCTTTTTGAGTTTTTAGCAAATATCTCAAAAACCAGACGGCCTAGCTCAAAAATAAAGAAATTTTCATGCCCCCCTTGTGACAACACCCCCCGGGATTCTTGAGTACACATTAAAAGATGACCTCTAATTAACCATGACCGTGACCTTTTTCAAAATACGGGATTCTTGAGTACAGATTAGCCACGCTTCTCCGTGACTTAAGTAGTCCATTTTTACACCGTGCACAACTGAATCTATCAATTTTCTCGCGTCTTTTGACCGAAAATTTTAACAATGTGGCCAATAGTATGCCGTTTTTGAGTTTTTAGCAAATATCTCAAAAACCAGACGTCCTAGCTCAAAAATAATTAAATTTTCATCCCCCCCTTGTGACAACACCTCCGGAAACTCTTGAATACACATTAAAGAATGACCTCTTATTAACCATGACCGTGACCTTTTTCAAAATACGGGATTCTTGAGTACAGATTAGCCACGCTTCTCCGTGACTTAGGTGGTCCATTTTTACACCGTGCGCAACTGAATCTATTATTTTTCCCGCGTCTTTTGACCAAAGATTTTAACCTTATGACCGCCATGTCAAAAAGCAAATATGTGCCTTCGGCGCCAGGCTACGAAATATTCCTTAAAATCTGTAATGAAGTCGTGACCGGTGGCGTTCTGTGCACATTTCCGTCTGTCATCTATACATGACTGTGGCGGTCAAAATGTTAACAATGTGGCCAATGATATGCCCTTTTTGAGTTTTTAGCAAATATCTCAAAAACCAGACGTACTAGTTCAAAAATAAAGAAATTTTCATCCCCCCCTTGTAACAACACCCCTGGAAACTCTTGATTACACATTAAAGAATAACCTCTTATTAAGCATGACCGTGACCTTTTTAAAAATACGGGATTCTTGGGTACAGATAAGCCACGCTTCTCCGTTACTTAGGTGGTCCATTTTCACACCGTGCGCAACTGAATCTATTACTTTTCCCACGTCTTTTGACCAAAGTTTTTAACCTTATGACCGCCATGTCAAAAAGCAAATATGTGCCCTCGGCGCCAGGCTACTAAATATTCCTTAAAATCTGTAATGAAGTCGTGACCGGTGGCGTGCTGTGCACATTTCCTTCTGTCATCTATACATGACTGTGGCAGTCAAAAGGTTAACAATGTGGCCAATGGTATGCCCTTTTTGAGTTTTTAGCAAATATCTCAAACACCAGACGTCCTAGGTCAAAAATAATGAAATTTTCATTCCCCCCCTTGTGACAACACCCCCCGGGATTCTTGAGTACACATTAAAGGATAACCTTTGATTAACCATAACCGTGACCTTTTTCAAAAAACGGGATTCTTGAGTACAGATTAGCCACGCTTCGCCGTGAGTTAGGTAGTCCATTATAACACCGTGCGCAACTAAATCTATCATTTTTACCTCATGTTTTGTCCGAAGTTTCTAACAATGTGGCCAATGGTATGCCGTTTTGAGTTTTTAGCAAATATCTCAAAAACCAGACGTCCTAGCTCAAAAATAATGAATTTTTCATCCCCCCCTTGTGACAACACCCCCCGGGATTTTTGAGTACACATTAAAAGATGACCTCTAATTACCCATGACCGTGACCTTTTTTAAAATACGGGATTCTTGAGTACAGATTAGCCACGCTTCTCCGTGACTTAGGTGGTCCATTTTTACACCGTGCGCAAATGAATCTATTATTTTTCCCCCGTCTTTTGACCAAAGTTTTTAACCTTATGACCGCCATGTCAAAAAGCAAATATGTGCCCTCGGCGCCAGGCTACTAAATATTCCTTAAAATCTGTAATGAAGTCGTGACCGGTGGCGTGCTGTGCACATTTCCGTCTGTCATCTATTCATGACTGTGGCGGTCAAAAGGTTAACAATGTGGCCAATGGTATGCCCTTTTTGAGTTTTTAGCAAATACCTCAAAAACCAGACGTACTAGTTCAAAAATAATGAATCTTTCATCCCCCTTGTGACAACACCCCTGGAAACTCTTGATTACACATTAAAGAATAACCTCTTATTAAGCATGACCGTGACCTTTTTAAAAATACGGGATTCTTGGGTACAGATAAGCCACGCTTCTCCGTTACTTAGGTGGTCCATTTTCACACCGTGCGCAACTGAATCTATTACTTTTCCCGCGTCTTTTGACCAAAGTTTTTACCTTATGACCACCATGTCAAAAAGCAAATATGTGCCTTCGGCGCCAGGCTACGAATTATTCCTTAAAATCTGTAATGAAGTCGTGACCGGTGGCGTGCTGTGCACATTTCCGTCTGTCATCTACACATGACTGTGGCGGTCAATAAGTTAACAATGTGGCCAATGGTATGCCCTTTTTGAGTTTTTAGCAAATATCTCAAAAATCAGATGTCCTAGCTCAAAAATAATGAAATTTTCATCCCCCCCTTGTGACAACACCCCCCGGGATTCTTGAGTACACATTAAAAGATGACCTCTTATTAACCATGACCGTGACCTTTTTCAAAATACGGGATTCTTGAGTACAGATTAGCCACGCTTCTCCGTGACTTAAGTAGTCCATTTTTACACCGTGCACAACTGAATCCATCATTTTACTCGCGTCTTTTGACCGAAGTTTTTAACAGTGTGGCCAATGGTATGCCCTTTTTGAGTGTTTAGCAAATATCTCAAAAACCAGACGTCCTAGCTCAAAAATAATGAATCTTTCATCCCCCTTGTGACAACACCCCTGGAAACTCTTGATTACACATTAAAGAATAACCTCTTATTAAGCATGACCGTGACCTTTTTAAAAATACGTGATTCTTGGGTACAGATAAGCCACGCTTCTCCGTTACTTAGGTGGTCCATTTTCACACCGTGCGCAACTGAATCTATTACTTTTCCCGCGTCTTTTGACCAAAGTTTTTACCTTATGACCACCATGTCAAAAAGCAAATATGTGCCTTCGGCGCCAGGCTACGAATTATTCCTTAAAATCTGTAATGAAGTCGTGACCGGTGGCGTGCTGTGCACATTTCCGTCTGTCATCTACACATGACTGTGGCGGTCAATAAGTTAACAATGTGGCCAATGGTATGCCCTTTTTGAGTTTTTAGCAAATATCTCAAAAATCAGATGTCCTAGCTCAAAAATAATGAAATTTTCATCCCCCCCTTGTGACAACACCCCCCGGGATTCTTGAGTACACATTAAAAGATGACCTCTTATTAACCATGACCGTGACCTTTTTCAAAATACGGGATTCTTGAGTACAGATTAGCCACGCTTCTCCGTGACTTAAGTAGTCCATTTTTACACCGTGCACAACTGAATCCATCATTTTACTCGCGTCTTTTGACCGAAGTTTTTAACAGTGTGGCCAATGGTATGCCCTTTTTGAGTGTTTAGCAAATATCTCAAAAACCAGACGTCCTAACTCAAAAATAAAGAAATTTTCATCCCCCCCTTGTGACAGCACCCCCCGGGATTCTTGAATACTCATTAAAAGATGACCTCTAATTAACCATGACCGTGACCTTTTTCAAAATACGGGATTCTTGAGTACAGATTAGCCACGCTTCTCCGTGACTTAGGTGGTCCATTTTTACACCGTGCGCTACTGAATCTATTATTTTTCCCCCGTCTTTTGACCAAAGTTTATAACCTTATGACCGCCATGTCAAAAAGCAAATATGTGCCCTCGGCGCCAGGCTACTAAATATTCCTTAAAATCTGTAATGAAGTCGTGACCGGTGGCGTGCTGTGCACATTTCCGTCTGTCATCTATACATGACTGTGGCGGTCAAAAGGTTAACAATGTGGCCAATGGTATGCCCTTTTTGAGTTTTTAGCAAATATCTCAAACACCAGACGTCCTAGGTCAAAAATAATGAAATTTTCATTCCCCCCCTTGTGACAACACCCCCCGGGATTCTTGAGTACACATTAAAGGATAACCTTTGATTAACCATAACCGTGACCTTTTTCAAAAAACGGGATTCTTGAGTACAGATTAGCCACGCTTCGCCGTGAGTTAGGTAGTCCATTATAACACCGTGCGCAACTAAATCTATCATTTTTACCTCATGTTTTGTCCGAAGTTTCTAACAATGTGGCCAATGGTATGCCTTTTTTGAGTTTTTAGCAAATATCTCAAAAACCAGACGTCCTAGCTCAAAAATAATGAAATCTTCATCCCCCCTTGTGACAACACCCCCCGGGATTCTTGAGTACACATTTAAGGATGTCCTCTAATTAACCATGACCGTGACCTTTTTCAAAATACGGGATTCTTGAGTGCAGATTAGCCACGCTTCTCCGTGACTTAAGTAGTCCATTTTTACACCGTGCACAACTGAATCTATCATTTTACTCGCGTCTTTTGACCGAAGTTTTTAACAATGTGGCCAATGGTATGCCGTTTTGAGTTTTTAGCAAATATCTCAAAAACCAGACGTCCTAGCTCAAAAATAATGAATTTTTCATCCCCCCCTTGTGACAACACCCCCCGGGATTTTTGAGTACACATTAAAAGATGACCTCTAATTACCCATGACCGTGACCTTTTTTAAAATACGGGATTCTTGAGTACAGATTAGCCACGCTTCTCCGTGACTTAGGTGGTCCATTTTTACACCGTGCGCAAATGAATCTATTATTTTTCCCCCGTCTTTTGACCAAAGTTTTTAACCTTATGACCGCCATGTCAAAAAGCAAATATGTGCCCTCGGCGCCAGGCTACTAAATATTCCTTAAAATCTGTAATGAAGTCGTGACCGGTGGCGTGCTGTGCACATTTCCGTCTGTCATCTATTCATGACTGTGGCGGTCAAAAGGTTAACAATGTGGCCAATGGTATGCCCTTTTTGAGTTTTTAGCAAATACCTCAAAAACCAGACGTACTAGTTCAAAAATAATGAATCTTTCATCCCCCTTGTGACACTACCCCTGGAAACTCTTGATTACACATTAAAGGATAACCTCTTATTAAGCATGACCGTGACCTTTTTAAAAATACGGGATTCTTGGGTACAGATAAGCCACGCTTCTCCGTTACTTAGGTGGTCCATTTTCACACCGTGCGCAACTGAATCTATTACTTTTCCCGCGTCTTTTGACCAAAGTTTTTACCTTATGACCACCATGTCAAAAAGCAAATATGTGCCTTCGGCGCCAGGCTACGAATTATTCCTTAAAATCTGTAATGAAGTCGTGACCGGTGGCGTGCTGTGCACATTTCCGTCTGTCATCTACACATGACTGTGGCGGTCAATAAGTTAACAATGTGGCCAATGGTATGCCCTTTTTGAGTTTTTAGCAAATATCTCAAAAATCAGATGTCCTAGCTCAAAAATAATGAAATTTTCATCCCCCCCTTGTGACAACACCCCCCGGGATTCTTGAGTACACATTAAAAGATGACCTCTTATTAACCATGACCGTGACCTTTTTCAAAATACGGGATTCTTGAGTACAGATTAGCCACGCTTCTCCGTGACTTAAGTAGTCCATTTTTACACCGTGCACAACTGAATCCATCATTTTACTCGCGTCTTTTGACCGAAGTTTTTAACAGTGTGGCCAATGGTATGCCCTTTTTGAGTGTTTAGCAAATATCTCAAAAACCAGACGTCCTAGCTCAAAAATAATGAATCTTTCATCCCCCTTGTGACAACACCCCTGGAAACTCTTGATTACACATTAAAGAATAACCTCTTATTAAGCATGACCGTGACCTTTTTAAAAATACGGGATTCTTGGGTACAGATAAGCCACGCTTCTCCGTTACTTAGGTGGTCCATTTTCACACCGTGCGCAACTGAATCTATTACTTTTCCCGCGTCTTTTGACCAAAGTTTTTACCTTATGACCACCATGTCAAAAAGCAAATATGTGCCTTCGGCGCCAGGCTACGAATTATTCCTTAAAATCTGTAATGAAGTCGTGACCGGTGGCGTGCTGTGCACATTTCCGTCTGTCATCTACACATGACTGTGGCGGTCAATAAGTTAACAATGTGGCCAATGGTATGCCCTTTTTGAGTTTTTAGCAAATATCTCAAAAATCAGATGTCCTAGCTCAAAAATAATGAAATTTTCATCCCCCCCTTGTGACAACACCCCCCGGGATTCTTGAGTACACATTAAAAGATGACCTCTTATTAACCATGACCGTGACCTTTTTCAAAATACGGGATTCTTGAGTACAGATTAGCCACGCTTCTCCGTGACTTAAGTAGTCCATTTTTACACCGTGCACAACTGAATCCATCATTTTACTCGCGTCTTTTGACCGAAGTTTTTAACAGTGTGGCCAATGGTATGCCCTTTTTGAGTGTTTAGCAAATATCTCAAAAACCAGACGTCGTAGCTCAAAAATAAAGAAATTTTCATCCCCCCCTTGTGACAGCACCCCCCGGGATTCTTGAATACTCATTAAAAGATGACCTCTAATTAACCATGACCGTGACCTTTTTCAAAATACGGGATTCTTGAGTACAGATTAGCCACGCTTCTCCGTGACTTAGGTGGTCCATTTTTACACCGTGCGCTACTGAATCTATTATTTTTCCCCCGTCTTTTGACCAAAGTTTATAACCTTATGACCGCCATGTCAAAAAGCAAATATGTGCCCTCGGCGCCAGGCTACTAAATATTCCTTAAAATCTGTAATGAAGTCGTGCCCGGTGGCGTGCTGTGCACATTTCCGTCTGTCATCTATACATGACTGTGGCGGTCAAAAGGTTAACAATGTGGCCAATGGTATGCCCTTTTTGAGTTTTTAGCAAATATCTCTAACACCAGACGTCCTAGGTCAAAAATAATGAAATTTTCATTCCCCCCCTTGTGACAACACCCTCCAGGATTCTTGAGTACACATTAAAGGATAACCTCTGATTAACCATGACCGTGACTATTTTCAAAAAACGGGTTTGCTTGAGTACAGATTAGCCACGCTTCGCCGTGAGTTAGGTAGTCCATTATAACACCGTGCGCAACTAAATCTATCATTTTTACCTCATGTTTTGTCCGAAGTTTCTAACAATGTGGCCAATGGTATGCCCTTTTTGAGTTTTTAGCAAATATCTCAAAAACCAGACGTCCTAGCTCAAAAATAATGAAATCTTCATCCCCCCCTTGTGACAACACCCCCCGGGATTCTTGAGTACACATTAAAGGATGTCCTCTAATTAACCATGACCGTGACCTTTTTCAAAATACGGGATTCTTGAGTGCAGATTAGCCACGCTTCTCCGTGACTTAAGTAGTCCATTTTTACACCGTGCACATCTGAATCTATCATTTTTCTCGCGTCTTTTGACCGTAGTTTTTAACAATGTGGCCAATGGTATGCCCTTTTTGAGTTTTTAGCAAATATCTCAAAAACCAGACGTCCTAGCTCAAAAATAATGAAATCTTCATCCCCCCCTTGTGACAACACCCCCCGGGATTCTTGAGTACACATTAAAGGATGTCCTCTGATTAACCATGACCGTGACCTTTTTCAAAATACGGGATTCTTGAGTGCAGATAAGCCACGCTTCTCCGTTACTTAGGTGGTCCATTTTCACACCGTGCGCAACTGAATCTATTACTTTTCCCGAGTCTTTTGACCAAAGTTTTTAACCTTATGACCACCATGTCAAAAAGCAAATATGTGCCTTCGGCGCCAGGCTACGAATTATTCCTTAAAATCTGTAATGAAGTCGTGACCGGTGGCGTGCTGTGCACATTTCCGTCTGTCATCTACACATGACTGTGGCGGTCAATAAGTTAACAATGTGGCCAATGGTATGCCCTTTTTGAGTTTTTAGCAAATATCTCAAAAACCAGACGTCCTAGCTCAAAAATAATGAAATTTTCATCCCCCCCTTGTGACAACACCCCCCGGGATTCTTGAGTACACATTAAAAGATGACCTCTAATTAACCATGACCGTGACCTTTTTCAAAATACGGGATTCTTGAGTACAGATTAGCCACGCTTCTCCGTGACTTAAGTAGTCCATTTTTACACCGTGCACATTTGAATCCATCATTTTACTCGCGTCTTTTGACCGAAGTTTTTAACAGTGTGGCCAATGGTATGCCCCGTTTTGAGTTTTTAGCAAATATCTCAAGAACCAGACGTCCTAGCTCAAAAATAAAGAAATTATCATCCCTTCCTTGTGACAGCACCCCCCGGGATTCTTGAGTACTCATTAAAAGATGACCTCTAATTAACCATGACCGTGACCTTTTTCAAAATACGGGATTCTTGAGTACAGATTAGCCACGCTTCTCCGTGACTTAGATGGTCCATTTTTACACCGTGCGCTACTGAATCTATTATTTTTCCCCCGTCTTTTGACCAAAGTTTATAACCTTATGACCGCCATGTCAAAAGGCAAATATGTGCCCTCGGCGCCAGGCTACTAAATATTCCTTAAAATCTGTAATGAAGTCGTGCCCGGTGGCGTGCTGTGCACATTTCCGTCTGTCATCTATACATGACTGTGGCGGTCAAAAGGTTAACAATGTGGCCAATGGTATGCCCTTTTTGAGTTTTTAGCAAATATCTCTAACACCAGACGTCCTAGGTCAAAAATAATGAAATTTTCATTCCCCCCCTTGTGACAACACCCTCCAGGATTCTTGAGTACACATTAAAGGATAACCTCTGATTAACCATGACCGTGACTATTTTCAAAAAACGGGTTTGCTTGAGTACAGATTAGCCACGCTTCGCCGTGAGTTAGGTGGTCCATTATAACACCGTGCGCAACTAAATCTATCATTTTTACCTCATGTTTTGTCCGAAGTTTCTAACAATGTGGCCAATGGTATGCCCTTTTTGAGTTTTTAGCAAATATCTCAAAAACCAGACGTCCTAGCTCAAAAATAATGAAATCTTCATCCCCCCCTTGTGACAACACCCCCCGGGATTCTTGAGTACACATTAAAGGATGTCCTCTAATTAACCATGACCGTGACCTTTTTCAAAATACGGGATTCTTGAGTGCAGATTAGCCACGCTTCTCCGTGACTTAAGTAGTCCATTTTTACACCGTGCACAACTGAATCTATCATTTTTCTCGCGTCTTTTGACCGTAGTTTTTAACAATGTGGCCAATGGTATGCCCTTTTTGAGTTTTTAGCAAATATCTCAAAAACCAGACGTCCTAGCTCAAAAATAATGAAATCTTCATCCCCCCCTTGTGACAACACCCCCCGGGATTCTTGAGTACTCATTAAAAGATGACCTCTAATTAACCATGACCGTGACCTTTTTCAAAATACGGGATTCTTGAGTACAGATTAGCCACGCTTCTCCGTGACTTAGATGGTCCATTTTTACACCGTGCGCTACTGAATCTATTATTTTTCCCCCGTCTTTTGACCAAAGTTTATAACCTTATGACCGCCATGTCAAAAGGCAAATATGTGCCCTCGGCGCCAGGCTACTAAATATTCCTTAAAATCTGTAATGAAGTCGTGCCCGGTGGCGTGCTGTGCACATTTCCGTCTGTCATCTATACATGACTGTGGCGGTCAAAAGGTTAACAATGTGGCCAATTGTATGCCCTTTTTGAGTTTTTAGCAAATATCTCTAACACCAGACGTCCTAGGTCAAAAATAATGAAATTTTCATTCCCCCCTTGTGACAAAACCCTCCAGGATTCTTGAGTACACATTAAAGGATAACCTCTGATTAACCATGACCGTGACTATTTTCAAAAAACGGGTTTTCTTGAGTACAGATTAGCCACGCTTCGCCGTGAGTTAGGTAGTCCATTTTTACACCGTGCGCAACTAAATCTATCATTTTTACCGCATGTTTTGTCCGAAGTTTCTAACAATGTGGCAAATGGTATGCCCTTTTTGAGTTTTTAGCAAATATCTCAAAAACCAGACGTCCTAGCTCAAAAATAATGAATTTTTCATCCCCCCCTTGTGATAACACCCCCCGGGATTTTTGAGTACAAATTAAAAGATGACCTCTAATTAACCATGACCGTGACCTTTTTCAAAATACGGGATTCTTGAGTACAGATTAGCCACGCTTCTCCGTGACTTAGGTGGTCCATTTTTACACCGTGCGCAAATGAATCTATTATTTTTCCCCCGTCTTTTGACAAAAGTTTTTAACCTTATGACCTACATGTCAAAAAGCAAATATGTGCCCTCGGCGCCAGGCTACTAAATATTCCTTAAAATCTGTAATGAAGTCGTGACCGGTGGCGTGCTGTGCACATTTCCGTCTGTCATCTATACACGACTGTGGCGGTCAAAAGGTTAACAATGTGGCCAATGGTATGCCCTTTTTGAGTTTTTAGCAAATATCTCAAACACCAGACGTCCTAGCTCAAAAATAATGAAATTTTCATTCCCCCCTTGTGATAGCGGCCCCCGGGATACTTGAGTACACATTAAAGGATGTCCTCTAATTAACCATGACCGTGACCTTTTTAAAAAAACGGGATTTTTGAGTACAGATTAGCCACGTTTCGCCGTGACTTAGGTAGTCCATTTTTACACCGTGCGCAACTAAATCTATCATTTTTACCGCATGTTTTGTCCGAAGTTTCTAACAATGTGACCAATGGTATGCCCTTTTTGAGTTTTTAGCAAATATCTCAAAAACCAGACGTCCTAGCTCAAAAATAATGAATTTTTCATCTCCCCCTTGTGACAACACCCCCCGGGATTTTTGAGTACACATTAAAAGATGACCTCTAATTAACCATGACCGTGACCTTTTTCAAAATACGGGATTCTTGAGTACAGATTAGCCACGCTTCTCCGTGACTCAGGTGGTCCATTTTTACACCGTGCGCAAATGAATCTATTATTTTTCCCCCGTCTTTTGACCAAAGTTTTTAACCTTATGACCACCATGTCAAAAAGCAAATATGTGCCTTCGGCGCCAGGCTACGAAATATTCCTTAAAATCTGTAATGAAGTCGTGACCGGTGGCGTGCTGTGCACATTTCCGTCTGTCATCTATACATGACTGTGGCGGTCAATAGGTTAACAATGTGGCCAATGGTATGCCCTTTTTGAGTTTTTAGCAAATATCTCAACAACTAGACGTTCTAGGTCAAAAATAATGAAATTTTAATTCCCCCCTTGTGATTACACCCCCCGGGGTTCTTGAGTACATATTAAAGGATGACCTCTAATTAACCATGACCGTGACCTTTTTCAAAATACGGGATTCTTGAGTACAGATTAGCCACGCTTCTCCGTGACTGAAGTAGTCCATTTTTACACCGTGCACAACTGAATCCATCATTTTACTCGCGTCTTTTGACCGAAGTTTTTAACAGTGTGGCCAATGGTATGCCCTTTTTGAGTTTTTAGCAAATATCTAAAAAACCAGACGTCCTAGCTCAAAAATAAAGAAATTATCATCCCTTCCTTGTGACAGCACCCCCCGGGATTCTTGAGTACTCATTAAAAGATGACCTCTAATTAACCATGACCGTGACCTTTTTCAAAATACGGGATTCTTGAGTACAGATTAGCCACGCTTCTCCGTGACTTAGGTGGTCCATTTTTACACCGTGCGCTACTGAATCTATTATTTTTCCCCCGTCTTTTGACCAAAGTTTATAACCTTATGACCGCCATGTCAAAAGGCAAATATGTGCCCTCGGCGCCAGGCTACTAAATATTCCTTAAAATCTGTAATGAAGTCGTGCCCGGTGGCGTGCTGTGCACATTTCCGTCTGTCATCTATACATGACTGTGGCGGTCAAAAGGTTAACAATGTGGCCAATAGTATGCCCTTTTTGAGTTTTTAGCAAATATCTCTAACACCAGACATCCTAGGTCAAAAATAATGAAATTTTCATTCCCCCCTTGTGACAACACCCTCCAGGATTCTTGAGTACACATTAAAGGATAACCTCTGATTAACCATGACCGTGACTATTTTCAAAAAACGGGTTTTCTTGAGTACAGATTAGCCACGCTTCGCCGTGAGTTAGGTAGTCCATTTTTACACCGTGCGCAACTAAATCTATCATTTTTACCGCATGTTTTGTCCGAAGTTTCTAACAATGTGGCCAATGGTATGCCCTTTTTGAGTTTTTAGCAAATATCTCAAAAACCAGACGTCCTAGCTCAAAAATAATGAATTTTTCATCCTCCCCTTGTGACAACACCCCCCGGGATTTTTGAGTACAAATTAAAAGATGACCTCTAATTAACCATGACCGTGACCTTTTTCAAAATACGGGATTCTTGAGTACAGATTAGCCACGCTTCTCCGTGACTTAGGTGGTCCATTTTTACACCGTGCGCAAATGAATCTATTATTTTTCCCCCGTCTTTTGACAAAAGTTTTTAACCTTATGACCTACATGTCAAAAAGCAAATATGTGCCCTCGGCGCCAGGCTACTAAATATTCCTTAAAATCTGTAATGAAGTCGTGACCGGTGGCGTGCTGTGCACATTTCCGTCTGTCATCTATACACGACTGTGGCGGTCAAAAGGTTAACAATGTGGCCAATGGTATGCCCTTTTTGAGTTTTTAGCAAATATCTCAAACACCAGACGTCCTAGCTCAAAAATAATGAAATTTTCATTCCCCCCTTTCGATAGCGGCCCCCGGGATACTTGAGTACACATTAAAGGATGTCCTCTAATTAACCATGACCGTGACCTTTTTAAAAAAACGGGATTTTTGAGTACAGATTAGCCACGTTTCGCCGTGACTTAGGTAGTCCATTTTTACACCGTGCGCAACTAAATCTATCATTTTTACCGCATGTTTTGTCCGAAGTTTCTAACAATGTGACCAATGGTATGCCCTTTTTGAGTTTTTAGCAAATATCTCAAAAACCAGACGTCCTAGTTCAAAAATAATGAATTTTTCATCTCCCCCTTGTGACAACACCCCCCGGGATTTTTGAGTACACATTAAAAGATGACCTCTAATTAACCATGACCGTGACCTTTTTCAAAATACGGGATTCTTGAGTACAGATTAGCCACGCTTCTCCGTGACTCAGGTGGTCCATTTTTACACCGTGCGCAAATGAATCTATTATTTTTCCCCCGTCTTTTGACAAAAGTTTTTAACCTTATGACCGCCATGTCAAAAAGCAAATAATATATGTGCCCTCGGCGCCAGGCTACTAAATATTCCTTAAAATCTGTAATGAAGTCGTGACCGGTGGCGTGCTGTGCACATTTCCGTCTGTCATCTATACATGACTGTGGCGGTCAAAAGGTTAACAATGTGGCCAATGGTATGCCTTTTTTGAGTTTTTAGCAAATATCTCAAAAACCAGACGTACTAGCTCAAAAATAATGAATCTTTCATCCCCCTTGTGACAAAACCCCTGGAAACTCTTGATTACACATTGAAGAATAACCTCTTATTAAGCATGACCGTGACCTTTTTAAAAATACGGGATTCTTGGGTACAGATAAGCCACGCTTCTCCGTTACTTAGGTGGTCCATTTTCACACCGTGCGCAACTGAATCTATTACTTTTCCCGCGTCTTTTGACCAAAGTTTTTAACCTTATGACCACCATGTCAAAAAGCAAATATGTGCCTTCGGCGCCAGGCTACGAAATATTCCTTAAAATCTGTAATGAAGTCGTGACCGGTGGCGTGCTGTGCACATTTCCGTCTGTCATCTATACATGACTGTGGCGGTCAATAGGTTAACAATGTGGCCAATGGTATGCCCTTTTTGAGTTTTTAGCAAATATCTAAACAACTAGACGTTCTAGGTCAAAAATAATGAAATTTTAATTCCCCCCTTGTGATTACACCCCCCGGGGTTCTTGAGTACATATTAAAGGATGACCTCTAATTAACCATGACCGTGACCTTTTTGAAAAAACGGGATTCTTGAATACAGATTAGCCACGTTTCGCCGTGACTTAGGTAGTCCATTTTTACAACGTGCGCAACTAAATCTATCATTTTTCCCGCATGTTTTGTCCGAAGTTTATAACAATGTGGCCAATGGTATGCCCTTTTTGAGTTTTTAGCAAATATCTCAACAACTAGACGTCCGAGGTCAAAAATAATGAAATTTTCATTGCCCCCTTGTGATAACACCCCCCGGGATTCTTGAGTACACATTAAAGGATGTCCTCTAATTAACCATGACCGTGACCCTTTTCAAAATACGTGATTCTTGAGTACAGATTAGCCACGCTTCTCCGTGACTTAAGTAGTCCATTTTTACACCGTGCACAATTGAATCTATCATTTTTCTCGCGTCTTTTGACCGAAGTTTTTAACAATGTGGCCAATGGTATGCCCTTTTTGAGTTTTTAGCAAATATCTCAAAAACCAGACGTCCTAGCTCAAAAATAATGAATTTTTCATCCCCCCTTGTGACCACACCCCCCGGGATTTTTGAGTACACATTAAAAGATGACCTCTAATTAACCATGACCGTGACCTTTTTCAAAATACGGGATTCTTGAGTACAGATTAGCCACGCTTCTCCGTGACTTAGGTGGTCCATTTTTACACCGTGCGCTACTGAATCTATTATTTTTCCCCCGTCTTTTGACCAAAGTTTATAACCTTATGACCGCCATGTCAAAAAGCAAATATGTGCCCTCGGCGCCAGGCTACTAAATATTCCTTAAAATCTGTAATGAAGTCGTGACCGGTGGCGTGCTGTGCACATTTCCGTCTGTCATCTATACATGACTGTGGCGGTCAAAAGGTTAACAATGTGGCCAATGGTATGCCCTTCTTGAGTTTTTAGCAAATATCTCAAACACCAGACGTCCTAGCTCAAAAATAATGAAATTTTCATTCCCCCCTTGTGATAGCGGCCCCCGGGATACTTGAGTACACATTAAAGGATGTCCTCTAATTAACCATGACCGTGACCTTTTTCAAAAAACGGGATTCTTGAGTACAGATTAGCCACGTTTCGCCGTGACTTAGGTAGTCCATATTAACACCGTGCACAACTGAATCCATCATTTTTCTCGCGTCTTTTGACCGAAGTTTCTAACAATGTGGCCAATGGTATGCCCTTTTTGAGTTTTTAGCAAATATCTCAAATACCAGACGTCCTAGCTCAAAAATAATGAAATTTTCATACCCCCCGTGTGACAACACCCCCCGGAATTCTTTCATACACATTAAAAATTGACCTCTAATTAACCATGACCGTGACCTTTTTCAAAATACGGGATTCTTGAGTACAGATTAGCCACGCTTCTCCGTGACTTAGGTGGTCCATTTGTACACCGTGCGCAACTGAATCTATTATTTTTCCCGCGTCTTTTGACCAAAGTTTTTAACCTTATGACCGCCATGTCAAAAAGCAAATATGCGCCCTCGGCGCCAGGCTACGAAATATTTCTTAAAATCTGTAATGAAGTCGTGACCGGTGGCGTGCTGTGCACATTTCCGTCTGTCATCTATACATGACTATGGCGGTCAAAAGGTTAACAATGTGGCCAATGTTATGCCCTTTTTGAGTTTTTAGTAAATATTCCAAAAACCAGACGTCCTAGCTCAAAAATAATGAAATTTTCATTCCCCCCTTGTGACAACACCCCCCGGGATTCTTGAGTACACATTAAAGGATAACCTCTGATTAACCATGACCGTGACCTTTTTCAAAAAACGGGATTCTTGAGTACAGATTAGCCACGCTTCGCCGTGAGTTAGGTTGTCCATTTTTACACCGTGCGCAACTAAATCTATCATTTTTCCCGCATGTTTTGTCCGAAGTTTCTAACAATGTGGCCAATTGTATGCCCTTTTTCAGTTTTTAGCAAATATCTCAAAAACCAGACGTCCTAGCTCAAAAATAATGAATCTTTCATCCCCCTTGTGACAACACCTTTTTTTATTTATTTTTTTTGAGGGTGTGAAATCATCAAATAACTTCTCCCGCTCTGGGCGGAGCGGGAGGGTGTGTCAGACTCTTACTGACTAAAACCCACCCGTATTCCTTCCTGTTGCCTGTGTTGCGTGGGCCTCGGTGACCCATAAGTACCTTCCCGCGACCCCGGCAGGCATCGGCCCTAGTGGACCCCTACTTTGTACTGACGACATCTCTTTGAGGCGCGCGTGGAATACGACGCGCCGTCGACCCGGGCCTGGTCCTTACCGGACGGTGAGCTACCCATTGCTCACCGTCCGCAAGCCCGTGCCTACGGTGGCCGGAAATCCGCCCGGGATTCCCGACGCCCTGGGCGTCTCCTGCGGCGGCTAGGGGCGAGAGGGCGCGAAACGTGCCTTTCCCTCAACCGTCCCGCCTCCTCCTTCGCGAGCATTACTGCTTCGCAGAAGGAGGTGACGGCTGCCCATGCCCTCTCGCTCCGTACCATGGCCTGAACCAGGGCCGGACGCGAGAGGTCTCTGCCGCCGATCGCCTCCACGAGGACACGGCGGTGCTCTGCCCAAGCCAGGCAGACCTCCACCGTATGCTCCACCGTGTCCTCCGGGCGATCCACACAGTGGTGACACCCGGACGTTTCCTCCCGCCTTATCCGACACAGGAACCTCCCGAAGCTGCCGTGACCGGTGAGGACCTGCGTCAGGCGGAAGGTGAGGACGCCGTGGCGCCTCTCCAGCCACTCCTCAAAGAGGGGACTTATCGCCGCAATCGTGGCATGCCCAGCACTGGGTTGAGATCCCGCCGAAGCTCCGTCCATTGTGCCGCGATTTCTCGCGGCAGCGGACTTACGCCCCGGCGTTTCGCCTCCTCGCGCCACTCCCATACGTGCGCGAGGACTTTTGCTTCCAGATCCCATAGCGGCAATCCGGCAAGGAGGCTCGCTGCCTCACAGGAGACCGTGCGGTATCCTCGGACCATCCGGATGGCCATGACCCTTTGGGCCGCGCTCAACCGGCGGGCTGGCCGCAGCGTCAGAGAGCGCGCCCATACAGGAGCCCCGTAGAGGGCCATGGACAGCACGACCTCCGCGTAGAGCCTCCGGTAGGAGGCGTTTGGACCCCCTAGATTGGGCAGGAGCCGCTTCAATGCAGCGCCCGCCCGCTCCAGTTTGGGAGCCAAACGTCGGAAATGCTCCACGAAGTTCCACCGGCTGTCGAGGACGAGTCCCAGGTACTTCATCGTCGACTCGACGCCGATAGAAACCCCTCCTACCGTTATTTGGGACCCCAACGGTGGCACGTTCCGAGGACCATGAAAACACATGGCCTCGGACTTGTGCAGGGCCACCTCGAGTCCCAATTGCCGGATCCTTTCGACGATTGTCGCAACCCCACGTGCCGCTAATTCGGCCGCCGCCTGGTGCGACCTCCCCTGCGCCAGGACCAACGTGTCGTCAGCGTAGCACACCACGCTGACGCCGCTAGGGAGGTCGGCGCACAGCACCCAGTCGTATCCGATGTCCCACAGATGCGGCCCCAGGACCGATCCCTGTGGGACACCGCACGACATCTCTTGCCGGTTCCACACTCCCTGGTGACCGGGGTAGATGATGGCCCTGTCCGTCAAATAGGCCTCGACCACACAACAGAGGTAGGTCGGCATCCGGTGATACCGGAGTGCCTCCCTGATGCAACTCCAGGGCAGGGTATTGAAGGCATTGGCGATGTCTAGGGACACCGCCAAGACGACCCCACCTTGGGCAACAGCATTCCCCGTCGTCAGGGCTCGCACACGCATGATGGCGTCCACCGTAGAGCGCCCAAAAACGGAAACCAAACTGGCTCTCCGCCAAATCCGGCCCCACCTGCACCAGCTGGCCGACGAGGCGGTCTGCAATGACTCTTTCAAAGAACTTGCCCACCTCGTCGAGCAGCACGATGGGCCGATAGGTGGACGGAGAGTCCGCAGGGCGCCCTGCCTTCTTTATGAGGACCAGTTTTCCCATCTTCCAACGAAGCGGGAACTGGCCCCTCTCCAAACATGCGCTTAGGAGCCCCTAAGTCGAGGCCCGAGAGCCTCCAAGGCCAGGACCCAGGCCTTCCCAGGTAAGCCGTCGGGTCCTGGGGCGGTATTTTTGGCATTAAGCCTGCGTACCGCAGCTCTCATTTCTCCCTCGGTCACCTCCGGAGCATCGTAATCGTCGTCGGCGGTGTGGTCCGCATCAGGCACCACAGTAGGCGGAGCCATAGGCGGGGAGGAGTGTTCCCCTCGCGAAGGGAACAGAGCGCTCACCACGTCCTCCATAAGCTGGGGCCGGAGACTCCGCGTTAGCGGGGGAGCCCATGGGCGGAATTTATCCCGCACCACCTTGTACGGGCGTCCCCACGGGTCCCTGTCCAGAGTCCCCAGCGACTCCTCGCGGGCCAATCCTCTGGCCCGCAGAATCTCCGCTTGGAGGGCGGTCTTCGCCGCTCTGTACCCCTCGTACAGCTCCGCCTGAATGGCTTCCGTATCCGGAGGTTTGATACGGAGCCTGCGGTGCCTGGTGTACCGGCGTCGTGCAGCCACGCACGCAGTGCGCAGAGCCGTCAGCTCCTGCGACCACCAGTACACCTGGCGCGAGGCACGTCCAGGCTGGACCCGGGGCATTGCCACGTCACATATGTCGGACATGGCCTCCCGGAACCACTCCGCCTCGTCGTTGATGTCGGCAGGCCTGTCCGGTGGTGACACCCAGGCCTGCACGATCGAGGCTTCCAGGAGGAGCTCCCGGTCCAACTGCTTCAGCGCCCACCGCGGACCACTCGGGGCCCGTCGGACCGGCGCGTCCGAGGTCTGGGCGGAGACGTCGAACCGGATATACCGGTGATCGGAATAGGTCTCCACCCCCTCCATGACACGCCAGTCAACTACACGCGGCGACAGAGCGGGGCTGGCGAACGAGATGTCCACCACTGATTCACCCCGCATCCGCACACACGTGGGGACAGAACCCCGGTTTAGGACGACCAGGCCTGTCTGCAGAGCCGAGTCCTCCACCATCCTGCCCCGTGTGTCCGTTAACCGGGAACCCCAAGCCAAATTCTTGGCATTGAAGTCCCCGAGGACGAACACGGGGAGGGAACCAAACCCGACGACGACGTCTCTCAACTCCGCAAGGGAGTTGTGGAACTCGGCAAGAGTTCGGTTCGGAGAGAGGTAGACCCCCACCACGACAATCTCCCCGAACCGTGCTGCTACGCAGCCCCGTCCTCTCTTGACGGCCTCGAGGGACGGGGTACCGGCGGCGGCCGACGAAATTAGGGTCACTGAGCCGCTCAGGTCCTCCATCCAGTCATCCCTGGGCGGGACAAAGTACGGCTCAGCGACCACGGCGATGTTAATCGACCACTGCGCCATGCTCTGGAGCAACAGATCCTGAGCGGCGGCGCAGTGGTTGATGTTCGCCTGGAGGAGGCGTAATGGGGCCATTAATGGCACTTCATGTCAGCCCCCTCTTGGGCCTCCTTCCCAGCCCCCTGAGAAAGGCCTGCCGCAGCGGCCACGGTGGCGACGGCGACGACGGCGGTGTTGGAGGCGGCAGCGGCGGTGGCAGTGGTGGCGGCTGCGGCGGTAACGGCGTTGGCGGAGTGCTTGCCTCTGGCCCTGGCTTTGGTGGGTGGGGCGCAGGCTTTGCCCCCCATCCGGTGCTCGGCCGGCTTGCCAGCCGCCGCACATACGGCACAGTGCGGCGCGGCATTGCACGAGCCGGCCTTGTGCCCGGGCAGACCGCAGCGGTAGCAAAGACCGCTGCGGTCCACCTCCGAGGTGCAATTCGCTTGCACGTGGTTGCCCACCTGGCAGCGGAAGCACCTCAGAGGTCTGGGTTCCAGCAGTTTCACCTGCGCGGAAACCCAGCCCACCAATAGCCGTTGGCCCTCCCCGGTAACTTTTTTGACCGCTGACACGGGGCAGCTCACCATAACGGTTTGCAGCCCCGTGGAGTCAGGACGGATGATGCCTGCCTTCACCTGCTCGGCAGAGCACCCCCCGGTCCTAACCACTGCGGCGACCACCTTTTCTTCCGTCGCGGAGTCGTCCAGGCCCGTGATGCGCATGCTAGCGCATTTGGTGGGCCTGGACACTCGGACCTCGTCCGCATTTAGTGACGCCCTAAGCCTTTCGGCCAGGGCGTCAGCGGCCGGGCCACTGGCCCTACCGGGGACCTCCACCATTCGGGCCCCAGTCGCCGTCACTTTCATTCTGAGGCCTTTTGCTGCGCCGAGCTCCTCCAGGCGCACTGCCTCACCCACCTTTGCCATTACCGTCCTATAGGACACGCCCTTCTTCTCCGCATCCGGCTGTAGTGTGATCACTACAGCTGCGGAATTCGGGGCGCGGAGCCTAGCCGCGGCGGTTCGCTTCTTGCGCCGCTGCCGCCTCTCCCTCTTTTTGGCCGCCCTTTTCACCTTAGCCGCCTTCCTCTTCTCTCCGGCTACCTGCCATTCGGCATCGGCCGGAAGAGATTTAGGAGGCGGGGGCGGCCGTCTCGCCACCGGAGCCCTCGCCGCCAGGGCTGGGGCCCTCGCTGCCGGGGCCGGAGTCTTCGCCTCTGGGGCTGGAGCTTTCGCGGCCCGCGCATTCGCCCCGCCCTTTGGCTGCCCCGACGACCCCGGTTTGGCCGTGGCAGCTGTGGCGGCAGAATACGACGGGGCTTTGCGCTGGCCCGAGGCCGGCTGGCTCGCCGCTAACGGGGGGCGCAGGACTATGGCCTCTAGAGCGGAGAAACGACTCCGCAAGGAAGCCATCTCCTGCCGCACCAGGGTCAAAACCCGGTCTTCAGCAGGCACGGGCCGCCCCTGCCCATGCTGCTGCCCCCCCCTTCGGCTCCACTTGGGAGTCGGCTCTTCTGAGCCCAGCCAGGTCCGCTCGGAGCTCCTCATTCTCCTTTTTGAGAAGCTCCATGGCGGCTGCAGGCGGGCGACCTCCGCCCGTATCTCCGACATGCCGTCTGAAGGAGGCCCTAAGTGAAGGGCCTCCGCTGCTGCCAAAATCGAGGCCGTGGCCGCGGATATGGCCTGGTCCTTAGAGGACTTGAGCCTCTTCACGGCCACCCCCTTGATCAGGGCTAGCACCACCTCTGCGAACCCGGCCACACGCTCCGAATTGGGGCCGCCAACGGCGTCCGGCCCACCACCAGGAGCCTCTGAGCCCTGCACTGCCTTTGCGAGCCTCTCGGCTCTCTGGGCCTTCTCGGCTGGGCAGGCTCGGCTCGGCTCGCCGACCTCCCTGGTGGAGGGCCCTCTATCCACCCCTTTTCCTCCGACCGACAACCTCGTCGGAGGACGACCACGAGTTGGGGCGCTTCGAGGTTCGTCTGAACTCTCGGCTTCTCCCGTCCACCTGTTTGTGCTCCGAGCTCCGACCTGAGCTCTTTGCGCTAGATGCGGCGTCGGACTCCGACCCCGCATCACTCTCCTCCACGTGTTTTTTTTAATTTGTTTTTCCATTTCTGTTCCCACGAGTGTGGGGGATCTAAAAGGTCCACCTAGGTTCACCCCCTGTCCCTAGGTAAGTGTAAATTTGTAACTCAACCAGGGGGTCCACTGGTACCCTGGCTGGGGGTGCGCTAACGACTGATGCGCCACCTACAACTCGGAAGTTGCAGATGACACTACTCCTCAGCCATTCATATCCTCGCCGCGCACCAAAAGTTGATATTAGAGGAATTTTTATAGAGGTTAACTTCCTCGCGATCCGGGCGATCAAGCCAAGATACTCGTCACGTTCCAAGCCACAAAACATGACTGTGGTCTCTTTACGGATTACGATTTCGACGGTTGCAGACAGAAGAATCATTCTCCCGCTGCTTGCTCGCTGGCAGGGTAAGTGCACAGCAAGCACCGCCACTCTTCGCCCACTCGACCTGCCCTCTGTAAGCAGAGAGGGGAATGGACGACCGACGATCGAGCATGGAGCTCCCCGCCACGCGAAAATTCGCCACGGTCAATACCCTCTCCGAAACATGGAGAGACTATTGGCCGTGCCCAGGATGCACCGGCCCGACGACTGCTATTTCCCCCGAACGTATTCGAAGGGAACCAGCAGCAATCAGGCACACGAGGAGGTTTTCTGCACGCACCCCGTGACAACACCTCTGGAAACTCTTGACTACTCATTAAAGAATGACCTCTTATTAACCATGACCGTGACCTTTTTTCAAAATACGGGGTTCTTGAGTACAGATTAGCCACGCTTCTCCGTGACTTAGGTGGTCCATTTTTACACCGTGCGCAACTGAATCTATTATTTTTCCCGCGTCTTTTGAACAAAGTTTTTAACCTTATGACCGCCATGTCAAAAAGCAAATATGTGCCTTCGGCGCCAGGCTACGAAATATTCCTTAAAATCTGTAATGAAGTCGTGACCGGTGGCGTGCTGTGCACATTTCCGTCTGTCATCTATACATGACTGTGGCGGTCAAAAGGTTAACAATGTGGCCAATGGTATGCCCTTTTTGAGTTTTTAGCAAATATCTCAAACACCAGACGTCCTAGGTCAAAAATAATGAAATTTTCATTCCCCCCTTGTGATTACACCCCCCGGGATTCTTGAGTACATATTAAAGGATGACCTCTAATTAACCATGACCGTGACCTTTTTTAAAAAAACAGGATTCTTGAGTACAGATTAGCCACGTTTCGCCGTGACTTAGGTAGTCCATTTTTACACCGTGCGCAACTAAATCTATCATTTTTCCCGCATGTTTTGTCCGAAGTTTCTAACAATGTGGCCAATGGTATGCCCTTTTTGAGTTTTTAGCAAATATCTCAACAACTAGACGTCCGAGGTCAAAAATAATGAAATTTTCATACCCCCCTTGTGATAACACCCCCCGGGATTCTTGAGTACATATTAAAGGATGACCTCTAATTAACCATGACCGTGACCTTTTTTAAAAAAACGGGATTCTTGAGTACAGATTAGCCACGTTTCGCCGTGACTTAGTTAGTCCATTTTTACACCGTGCGCAACTAAATCTATCAATTTTCCCGCATGTTTTGTCCGAAGTTTCTAACAATGTGGCCAATGATATGCCCTTTTTGAGTTTTTAGCAAATATCTCAACAACTAGACGTCCTAGGTCAAAAATAATGAAATTTTCATTCCCCCCTTGTGATTACACCCCCCGGGATTCTTGAGTACACATTAAAGGATGTCCTCTAATTAACCATGACCGTGACCCTTTTCAAAATAAGGGATTCTTGAGTACAGATTAGCCACGCTTCTCCGTGACTTAAGTAGTCCATATTAACACCGTGCACAACTGAATCCATCATTTTTCTCGCGTCTTTTGACCGAAGTTTTTAACAATGTGGCAAATGGTATGCCCTTTCTGAGTTTTTAGCAAATATCTCCAAAACCAGACGTCCTAGCTCAAAAATAAAGAAATTTTCATTCCCCCCTTGTGATAACACCCCCCGGGATTCTTGAGTACACATTAAAGGATGTCCTCTAATTAACCATGACCGTGACCCTTTTCAAACAAAGGGATTCTTGAGTACAGATTAGCCACGCTTCTCCGTGACTTAAGTAGTCCATATTAACACCGTGCACAACTGAATCCATCATTTTTCTCGCGTCTTTTGACCGAAGTTTTTAACAATGTGGCAAATGGTATGCCCTTTCTGAGTTTTTAGCAAATATCTCAAAAACCAGACGTCCTAGCTCAAAAATAAAGAAATTTTCATTCCCCCCTTGTGATAACACCCCCCGGAATTCTTGAGTACACATTAAAGGATAACCTCTGAATAACCATGACCGTGACCTTTTTCAAAAAACGGGATTCTTGAGTACAGATTAGCCACGCTTCGCCATGAGTTAGGTAGTCCATTTTTACACCATGCGCAACTAAATCTATAATTTTTCCCGCATGTTTTGTCCGAAGTTTCTAACAATGTGGCCAATGGTATGCCCTTTTTGAGTTTTTAGCAAATATATCAAAAACCAGACGTCCTAGCTCAAAAATAATGAAATTTTCATCGCCCCTTGTGACAACACCCCCCGAGATTCTTGAGTACACATTAAAAGATGACCTCTAATTAATCATGACCGTGACCTTTTTCAAAATACGGGATTCTTGAGTACAGATTAGCCACGCTTCTCCGTGACTTAGGTGGTCCATTTTTACACCGTGCGCAACTGAATTTATTATTTTTCCCCCGTCTTTTGACCAAAGTTTTTAACCTTATGACCGCCATGTCAAAAAGCAAATATGTGCCCTCGGCGCCAGGCTACGAAATATTCCTTAAAATCTGTAATGAAGTCGTGACCGGTGGCGTGCTGTGCACATTTCCGTCTCTCATCTATACATGACTGTGGCGGTCAAAAGGTTAACAATGTGGCCAATGGTATGCCCTTTTTGAGTTTTTAGCAAATATCTCAAAAACCAGACGTCCTAGCTCAAAAATAATGAAATTTTCATCCCCCCCTTGTGACAACACCCCCCGGGATTCTCAAGTACACATTAAAAGATGTCCTCTAATTAACCATGACCGTAACCTTTTTCAAAATACGGGATTCTTGAGTACAGATTAGCCACGCTTCTCCGTGACTTAGGTGGTCCATTTTTACACCGTGCGAAACTGAATCTATTATTTTTCCCGCGTCTTTTGACCAAAGTTTTTAACCTTATGACCGCCATGTCAAAAAGCAATATGTGCCCTCGGCGCCAGGCTACGAAATATTCCTTAAAATCTGTAATGAAGTCGTGACCGGTTGCGTGCTGTGCACATTTCCGTCTGTCATCTATACATGACTGTGGCGGTCAAAAGGTTAACAATGTGGCCAATGGTTTGCCCTTTTTGAGTTTTTAGCAAATATTTTAAAAACCAGACGTCCTAACTCAAAAATAATGAAATTTTCATCCCCCCCTTGTGACAACACCCCCCGGGATTCTCAAGTACAAATTAAAAGATGTCCTCTAATTAACCATGACCGTGACCTTTTTCAAAATACGGGATTCTTGAGTACAGATTAGCCACGCTTCTCCGTGACTTAGGTGGTCCATTTTTACACCGTGCGCAACTGAATCTATTATTTTTCCCGCGTCTTTTGACCAAAGTTTTTAACCTTACAACCGCCATGTCAAAAAGCAAATATGTGCCCTCGGCTCCAGGCTACGAAATATTCCTTAAAATCTGTAATGAAGTCGTGACCGGTGGCGTGCTGTACACATTTCCGTCTGTCAAAAACACATTATAGAATGACCTATAATTAACCATGACCGTGACTTTTTTCAAAATACGGGATTCTTGAGTACAGATTAGCCACGCTTCTCCGTGACTTAAGTAGTGCATTTTTACACCGTGCACAACGGAATCTATCATTTTTCTCGCGTCTTTTGACCGAAGTTTTTAACAATATGGCCAATGGTATGCCCTTTTTGAGTTTTTAGCAAATATCTCAAAATCTAGACGTCAACAAAGCAATATGTGCATAACCATGACCGTGACCTTTTCCAAAATACAGGATTCTTGAGTACAGATTAGCCACGCTTCTCCGTGACTTAGGGAGTCCATTTTTACACCGTGCGCAACTAAATCTATCATTTTTCCCGCATCTTTTGTCTGAATTTCTAACAATGTGGCCAATGGTATGCCCTTTTTGAGTTTTTAGCAAATATCTCATAAACTAGAAGTCCTAGGTCAAAACTAATGAAATTTTCATTCCCCCCTTGTGATAACACCCCCCGGGATTCTGGAGTACACATTAAAGGATGTCCTCTAATTAACCATGACCGTGACCCTTTTCAAAATAAGGGATTCTTGAGTACAGATTAGCCACGCTTCTCCGTGACTTAAGTAGTCCATATTAACACCGTGCACAACTGAATCCATCATTTTTCTCGCGTCTTTTGACCGAAGTTTTTAACAATGTGGCAAATGGTATGCCCTTTCTGAGTTTTTAGCAAATATCTCCAAAACCAGACGTCCTAGCTCAAAAATAAAGAAATTTTCATTCCCCCCTTGTGATAACACCCCCCGGGATTCTTGAGTACACATTAAAGGATGTCCTCTAATTAACCATGACCGTGACCCTTTTCAAACAAAGGGATTCTTGAGTACAGATTAGCCACGCTTCTCCGTGACTTAAGTAGTCCATATTAACACCGTGCACAACTGAATCCATCATTTTTCTCGCGTCTTTTGACCGAAGTTTTTAACAATGTGGCAAATGGTATGCCCTTTCTGAGTTTTTAGCAAATATCTCAAAAACCAGACGTCCTAGCTCAAAAATAAAGAAATTTTCATTCCCCCCTTGTGATAACACCCCCCGGAATTCTTGAGTACACATTAAAGGATAACCTCTGAATAACCATGACCGTGACCTTTTTCAAAAAACGGGATTCTTGAGTACAGATTAGCCACGCTTCGCCATGAGTTAGGTAGTCCATTTTTACACCATGCGCAACTAAATCTATAATTTTTCCCGCATGTTTTGTCCGAAGTTTCTAACAATGTGGCCAATGGTATGCCCTTTTTGAGTTTTTAGCAAATATATCAAAAACCAGACGTCCTAGCTCAAAAATAATGAAATTTTCATCGCCCCTTGTGACAACACCCCCCGAGATTCTTGAGTACACATTAAAAGATGACCTCTAATTAATCATGACCGTGACCTTTTTCAAAATACGGGATTCTTGAGTACAGATTAGCCACGCTTCTCCGTGACTTAGGTGGTCCATTTTTACACCGTGCGCAACTGAATTTATTATTTTTCCCCCGTCTTTTGACCAAAGTTTTTAACCTTATGACCGCCATGTCAAAAAGCAAATATGTGCCCTCGGCGCCAGGCTACGAAATATTCCTTAAAATCTGTAATGAAGTCGTGACCGGTGGCGTGCTGTGCACATTTCCGTCTCTCATCTATACATGACTGTGGCGGTCAAAAGGTTAACAATGTGGCCAATGGTATGCCCTTTTTGAGTTTTTAGCAAATATCTCAAAAACCAGACGTCCTAGCTCAAAAATAATGAAATTTTCATCCCCCCCTTGTGACAACACCCCCCGGGATTCTCAAGTACACATTAAAAGATGTCCTCTAATTAACCATGACCGTAACCTTTTTCAAAATACGGGATTCTTGAGTACAGATTAGCCACGCTTCTCCGTGACTTAGGTGGTCCATTTTTACACCGTGCGAAACTGAATCTATTATTTTTCCCGCGTCTTTTGACCAAAGTTTTTAACCTTATGACCGCCATGTCAAAAAGCAATATGTGCCCTCGGCGCCAGGCTACGAAATATTCCTTAAAATCTGTAATGAAGTCGTGACCGGTTGCGTGCTGTGCACATTTCCGTCTGTCATCTATACATGACTGTGGCGGTCAAAAGGTTAACAATGTGGCCAATGGTTTGCCCTTTTTGAGTTTTTAGCAAATATTTTAAAAACCAGACGTCCTAACTCAAAAATAATGAAATTTTCATCCCCCCCTTGTGACAACACCCCCCGGGATTCTCAAGTACAAATTAAAAGATGTCCTCTAATTAACCATGACCGTGACCTTTTTCAAAATACGGGATTCTTGAGTACAGATTAGCCACGCTTCTCCGTGACTTAGGTGGTCCATTTTTACACCGTGCGCAACTGAATCTATTATTTTTCCCGCGTCTTTTGACCAAAGTTTTTAACCTTACAACCGCCATGTCAAAAAGCAAATATGTGCCCTCGGCTCCAGGCTACGAAATATTCCTTAAAATCTGTAATGAAGTCGTGACCGGTGGCGTGCTGTACACATTTCCGTCTGTCAAAAACACATTATAGAATGACCTATAATTAACCATGACCGTGACTTTTTTCAAAATACGGGATTCTTGGGTACAGATTAGCCACGCTTCTCCGTGACTTAAGTAGTGCATTTTTACACCGTGCACAACGGAATCTATCATTTTTCTCGCGTCTTTTGACCGAAGTTTTTAACAATATGGCCAATGGTATGCCCTTTTTGAGTTTTTAGCAAATATCTCAAAATCTAGACGTCAACAAAGCAATATGTGCATAACCATGACCGTGACCTTTTCCAAAATACAGGATTCTTGAGTACAGATTAGCCACGCTTCTCCGTGACTTAGGGAGTCCATTTTTACACCGTGCGCAACTAAATCTATCATTTTTCCCGCATCTTTTGTCTGAATTTCTAACAATGTGGCCAATGGTATGCCCTTTTTGAGTTTTTAGCAAATATCTCATAAACTAGAAGTCCTAGGTCAAAACTAATGAAATTTTCATTCCCCCCTTGTGATAACACCCCCCGGGATTCTGGAGTACACATTAAAGGATGTCCTCTAATTAACCATGACCGTGACCCTTTTCAAAATAAGGGATTCTTGAGTACAGATTAGCCACGCTTCTCCGTGACTTAAGTAGTCCATATTAACACCGTGCACAACTGAATCCATCATTTTTCTCGCGTCTTTTGACCGAAGTTTTTAACAATGTGGCAAATGGTATGCCCTTTCTGAGTTTTTAGCAAATATCTCAAAAACCAGACGTCCTAGCTCAAAAATAAAGAAATTTTCATTCCCCCCTTGTGATAACACCCCCCGGGATTCTTGAGTACACATTAAAGGATGTCCTCTAATTAACCATGACCGTGAACCTTTTCAAAATAAGGGATTCTTGAGTACAGATTAGCCACGCTTCTCCGTGACTTAAGTAGTCCATATTAACACCGTGCACAACTGAATCCATCATTTTTCTCGCGTCTTTTGACCGAAGTTTTTAACAATGTGGCAAATGGTATGCCCTTTCTGAGTTTTTAGCAAATATCTCCAAAACCAGACGTCCTAGCTCAAAAATAAAGAAATTTTCATTCCCCCCTTGTGATAACACCCCCCGGGATTCTTGAGTACACATTAAAGGATGTCCTCTAATTAACCATGACCGTGACCCTTTTCAAAATAAGGGATTCTAGAGTACAGATTAGCCACGCTTCTCCGTGACTTAGGTGGTCCATTTTTACACCGTGCGCAACTGAATCTATTATTTTTCCCCCGTCTTTTGACCAAAGTTTTTAACCTTATGACCGCCATGTCAAAAAGCCAATATGTGCCCTCGGCGCCAGGCTACGAAATATTCCTTAAAATCTGTAATGAAGTCGTGACCGGTGGCGTGCTGTGCACATTTCCGTCTCTCATCTATACATGACTGTGGCGGTCAAAAGGTTAACAATGTGGCCAATGGTATGCCCTTTTTGAGTTTTTAGCAAATATCTCAAACACCAGACGTCCTAGCTCAAAAATAATGAAATTTTCATCCCCCCCTTGTGACAACACCCCCCGGGATTCTCAAGTACAAATTAAAAGATGTCCTCTAATTAACCTTGACCGTGACCTTTTTCAAAATACGGGATTCTTGAGTACAGATTAGCCACGCATCTCCGTGACTTAGGTGGTCCATTTTTACACCGTGCGCAACTAAATCTATCATTTTTCCCGCATGTTTTGTCCGAAGATTCTAACAATGTGGCCAATGGTATGCCCTTTTTGAGTTTTTAGCAAATATCTCAAAAACCAGACGTCCTAGCTCAAAAATAATGAAATTTTCATCCCCCCCTTGTGACAACATCCCCCGGGATTCTCAAGTACACATTAAAAGATGTCCTCTAATTTACCATGACCGTAACCTTTTTCAAAATACGGGATTCTTGAGTACAGATTAGCCACGCTTCTCCGTGACTTAGGTGGTCCATTTTTACACCGTGCGCAACTGAATCTATTATTTTTCTCCCGTCTTTTGACCAAAGTTTTTAACCTTATGACCGCCATGTCAAAAAGCCAATATGTGCCCTCGGCGCCAGGCTACGAAATATTTCTTAAAATCTGTAATGAAGTCGTGACCGGTGGCGTGCTGTGCACATTTCCGTCTGTCATCTATACATGACTGTGGCGGTCAAAAGGTTAACAATGTGGCCAATGGTATGCCCTTTTTGAGTTTTTAGCAAATATTTTAAAAACCAGACGTCCTAACTCAAAAATAATGAAATTTTCATCCCCCCCTTGTGACAACACCCCCCGGGATTCTCAAGTACAAATTAAAAGATGTCCTCTAATTAACCATGACCGTGACCTTTTTCAAAATACGGGATTCTTGAGTACAGATTAGCCACGCTTCTCCGTGACTTAGGTGGTCCATTTTTACACCGTGCGCAACTGAATTTATTATTTTTCCCGCGTCTTTTGACCAAAGTTTTTAACCTTACAACCGCCATGTCAAAAAGCAAATATGTGCCCTCGGCTCCAGGCTACGAAATATTCCTTAAAATCTGTAATGAAGTCGTGACCGGTGGCGTGCTGTACACATTTCCGTCTGTCAAAAACACATTAGAGAATGACCTATAATTAACCATGACCGTGACTTTTTTCAAAATACGGGATTCTTGAGTACAGATTAGCCACGCTTCTCCGTGACTTAAGTAGTGCATTTTTACACCGTGCACAACGGAATCTATCATTTTTCTCGCGTCTTTTGACCGAAGTTTTTAACAATATGGCCAATGGTATGCCCTTTTTGAGTTTTTAGCAAATATCTCAAAATCTAGACGTCAACAAAGCAATATGTGCATAACCATGACCGTGACCTTTTCCAAAATACAGGATTCTTGAGTACAGATTAGCCACGCTTCTCCGTGACTTAGGGAGTCCATTTTTACACCGTGCGCAACTAAATCTATCATTTTTCCCGCATCTTTTGTCCGAATTTCTAACAATGTGGCCAATGGTATGCCCTTTTTGAGTTTTTAGCAAATATTTTAAAAACCAGACGTCCTAGCTCAAAAATAATGAAATTTTCATCCCCCCCTTGTGACAACACCCTCCGGGATTCTCAAGTACACATTAAAAGATGTCCTCTAATTAACCATGACCGTAACCTTTTTCAAAATACAGGATTCTTGAGTACAGATAAGCCACGCTTCTCCGTGACTTAGGTGGTCCATTTTTACACCGTGCGAAACTGAATCTATTATTTTTCCCGCGTCTTTTGACCAAAGTTTTTAACCTTATGACCGCCATGTCAAAAAGCAATATGTGCCCTCGGCGCCAGGCTACGAAATATTCCTTAAAATCTGTAATGAAGTCGTGACCGGTGGCGTGCTGTGCACATTTCCGTCTGTCATCTATACATGACTGTGGCGGTCAAAAGGTTAACAATGTGGCCAATGGTATGCCCTTTTTGAGTTTTTAGCAAATATCTCAAAAACTAAACGACCTAGGTCAAAAATAATGAAATTTTCATTCCCCCCTTGTGATAACACCCCCGGGATTCTTGAGTACACATTAAAGGATGACCTCTAATTAACCATGACCGTGACCTTTTTCAAAAAACGGGATTTTTGAGTATAGATTAGCCACGTTTCACCGTGACTTAGCTAGTCCATTTTTACACCGTGCGCAACTAAATCTATCATTTTTCCCGCATGTTTTGTCCGAAGATTCTAACAATGTGGCCAATGGTATGCCCTTTTTGAGTTTTTAGCAAATATCTCAAAAACCAGACGTCCTAGCTCAAAAATAATGAAATTTTCATCCCCCCCTTGTGACAACATCCCCCGGGATTCTCAAGTACACATTAAAAGATGTCCTCTAATTAACCATGACCGTAACCTTTTTCAAAATACGGGATTCTTGAGTACAGATTAGCCACGCTTCTCCGTGACTTAGGTGGTCCATTTTTACACCGTGCGCAACTGAATCTATTATTTTTCCCCCGTCTTTTGACCAAAGTTTTTAACCTTATGACCGCCATGTCAAAAAGCCAATATGTGCCCTCGGCGCCAGGCTACGAAATATTTCTTAAAATCTGTAATGAAGTCGTGACCGGTGGCGTGCTGTGCACATTTCCGTTTGTCATCTATACATGACTGTGGTGGTCAAAAGGTTAACAATGTGGCCAATGGTATGCCCTTTTTGAGTTTTTAGCAAATATTTTAAAAACCAGATGTCCTAACTCAAAAATAATGAAATTTTCATCCCCCCTTGTGACAACACCCCCCGGGATTCTCAAGTACAAATTAAAAGATGTCCTCTAATTAACCATGACCGTGACCTTTTTCAAAATACGGGATTCTTGAGTACAGATTAGCCACGCTTCTCCGTGACTTAGGTGGTCCATTTTTACACCGTGCGCAACTGAATCTATTATTTTTCCCGCGTCTTTTGACCAAAGTTTTTAACCTTACAACCGCCATGTCAAAAAGCAAATATGTGCCCTCGGCTCCAGGCTACGAAATATTCCTTAAAATCTGTAATGAAGTCGTGACCGGTGGCGTGCTGTACACATTTCCGTCTGTCAAAAACACATTAGAGAATGACCTATAATTAACCATGACCGTGACTTTTTTCAAAATACGGGATTCTTGAGTACAGATTAGCCACGCTTCTCCGTGACTTAAGTAGTGCATTTTTACACCGTGCACAACGGAATCTATCATTTTTCTCGCGTCTTTTGACCGAAGTTTTTAACAATATGGCCAATGGTATGCCCTTTTTGAGTTTTTAGCAAATATCTCAAAATCTAGACGTAAACAAAGCAATATGTGCATAACCATGACCGTGACCTTTTCCAAAATACAGGATTCTTGAGTACAGATTAGCCACGCTTCTCCGTGACTTAGGGAGTCCATTTTTACACCGTGCGCAACTAAATCTATCATTTTTCCCGCATCTTTTGTCCGAATTTCTAACAATGTGGCCAATGGTATGCCCTTTTTGAGTTTTTAGCAAATATCTCATAAACTAGAAGTCCTAGGTCAAAACTAATGAAATTTTCATTCCCCCCTTGTGATAACACCCCCCGGGATTCTGGAGTACACATTAAAGGATGACCTCTAATTAAGCATGACCGTGACCTTTTTCAAAAAACGGGATTCTTGAGTACAGATTAGCCACGTTTCGCCGTGACTTAGGTAGTCCATTTATACACCGTGCGCATCTAAATCTATCATTTTTTCCGCATGTTTTGTCCGAAGTTTCTAACAATGTGGCCGATGGTATGCCCCTTTTGAGTTTTTAGCAAATATCTCAAAAACCAGACGTCCTAGCTCAAAAATAATGAATCTTTCATCCCCCTTGTGACAACACCTCCGGAAACTCTTGATTACACATTAAAGAATGACCTCTTATTAACCATGACCGTGACCTTTTTAAAAATACGGGATTCTTGGGTACAGATAAGCCACGCTTCTCCGTGACTTAGGTGGTCCATTTTCACACCGTGCGCAACTACCGTACACGTACCGCGCGGCGCACACGGGCGCGCCGCCCGCGCGTGGAAGGCGCGGTACCCGCCGCGCAACAAGTAGCACTCGGGTGGCAGTCACGTGTGGCCCCTGTGCCGCCGGTACAGCGCGGCGTGCTGCGGGCCCCGCATGCGCGTGTACCGCGCGGCGCAAACGGGCGCGCCGCCCGCGCGTGGAAGGCGCGGTACCCGCCGCGCAGCAGGTAGCACTCGGGGTGGCGCAGCACCGGGTAGCGCTCCGCGTGCGCCGCGTGGTCGGCCGAGCGCAGGTAGCGGCAGCTGTGGGCGGGGAGGGGGTTCACTTTATGTTCGTTGGGGCTACTAAGAACATTGATGGAACAATATGGAGAACAAAGTCACAAATAAAGAAATATAGCAGCAATAATTTCGGCCCATGCTGGCAACTAGATCAGTTGCCAGCATGACCTGACCTGACGTCAAGTATCTCAAATTAAATGCAATCTGCTGCATTTAGTGTATCATAGTCCCTGACTGCTCCATTTGAAACCCTGAAAATATCTTACACATTAAAAATAGCAATAGCACAAATTTTAACCAATTTCCACTGAGGCGATGATCTGACAAATCACCTCAGTGACGGAAACGGAGATGACCAATCTGGTGATCTCTGTTTCAGTGAAAACGCATCCTAAAGATATTACTCTCATCTGTGATGCGAAGATCGTCTCTACAGCGGGTATCACATGGCCAGAGATTGCAGAGGCTTATGTCCAGCAGTGGACTGTTCTAGGCTGTTTTTTTTTTATTTTTATTGAAAGAAACAGCAACGTCACAAGTAAAATATTTTATTTCACATAAACCTACATGGGCACTTATGAAACGTCAGAAGCTAGGTGCGCGGTTCCAATCGGTCGTTACCTATGGAGAAGAGCTTGCAAAAAAACTCCACGGTTATTCTTTTAAAACTAATTGGCTTCTACAATGTTTTCAAATTACATAATGTTAATAGGACAGTGTAAACCTGTCATGAAGTACCTGTCATGTAACCTGTCATGAGGTACTTAACAAAAAAATAAATGGTCTACAAATCTAGTCTTGTGAATGTGGAAACGTTGTAAGATTAACCTACAATTTTCTCACATACACAAAATATAAAAGAATCTATGTAAAATATTAATAAAATAATAAAAACCTATTTAAACCAAATGACGTTTTCTATTACAGCTGTAACAAGTCATAATTAGGAGTCAAACGAACTTACCTTGTGAAGTTTGATTCCAATTATGCGAGGGTCTCAACCGAAGACGATTACAAATTTACTTGCAGCAGTACATGAGAAGGTGCTGTCTTTGCCACACTTTAAAAAAAAAATGTGTTTATTATCTTAAATCTATACAATTAAGTTGCCGGGGCTTCCCAGAAAGTAATCCGAAGATACTTGTGATGGGATAAACCTCGCTCTTCCTCGATTTATTAACAACTGTTTCGTTGTGCTAATTAGGTATAAGTTACACATTTTTTATAAAACCAATAAAAAAGAAAAATGAAAATCGTGTTTATGGTGTGGGTGTGAGAGTGGGAGCGTGTGTATGTGTATGTGTGAATGAGTGTGGAGGTGTGTTGACGCGCGCGCGCGCGTGTGTGTGTGTGTGTGTGTGTGTGTGTGTGTGTGTGTGTGTGTTGGAAATCTGTGTATGTGTGCATGTGTGTTGGAAGTGTGTGGTGTGTGTATGTGTGTGACAGTATGCATGACGTTCAACCCAGAGTCGCCAAAATGTCTTCCACGGCATCATAATTAAGTGTGAAGAGCCATTCAGTCAATGTCTTCTTACACTCGTACAGCTGCATAGGGTAAATGTTAAGTATGCGATTTACTTTATTATAGACGCGTGGGGCTTGAGTTACATTTTGACGACTAGCAAAAATTTAACGTGCTGAGTATGTAGGTAAAAAAGACGGTGTGATATAGTAGCTATATCACACCGTCTTTTTTTAAATTTGGCAAGGCTAAAGGGTAGAATTTTGTGATATCTTAGTACCATGTGTAGAATGTGGAGTTTTCTAACGGAGAGCAGCTTAGAGCTTGCGTATAGAGTTTCAGTAGGAAACCTGTAGGGCTTACAATACATGACCTTAATCAAGGATCTCTGTGCCCTCTCTAGATCTATAAAATACGACTTAGCTGCCCCACCCCTTACCGGGATACAATATATGATTACAGATTGGGCCAGTGCGATATAGATTTTATTCTGTAGTTCTGCATTCATTACATGTCTCAAAGATTTAAAAACCCATATGAGTTTTCTTACCCTCGCTATAGTTAGTTCGAGGTGTGGGTACCAGCTTAACCTTTGATCCACTACAATACCTAGGTACTTGACGGAATTTACCTTATGAATTACAGGGCAACTACAGATCGATTGGGTTGGGGTACGACAAGAATGTATTCTAATGTTAAAGTACGTACGACGTAGTTGGTTTTTTGGGTATTTAGCGTTAGTAGATTCTCACATAGCCAATCACCAGCTCTAGCCTGTCCCCTCTCAGCCTCCAGCCTAATTTTATCCCAGGTCTTAGCAGAGAAGATAATAGCGGTGTCATCCGCGTAGGACAGTATCCTCGCACCGTTTATAATAAGGTTACAGAGTTCATTAATATAAATCAAAAAGAACGTCGGGCCGAGGACACTGCCCTGCGGGACGCCATACGTCACGTTCTCTTCGTCACTAACATATTTTTCAATTTTTACCCCCTGTTTTCTGTTTTGAAGGTAGCTGCTGAGAAGAGAGAGAGCAGAACCTCGAAATCCTAAGTTCTCCAGCCTGTGTATAAGTTTAGAGATAGAGACGGTATCAAAGGCCTTCTTGAGGTCAAGAAAGGCCACTAGACATTTGTTCCCCTTATCTACTTCCTTGGTTATCACAGTAGCAAGTGCCTCCGTAGCATCCTGGGCCGATATTCCCCTTCTAAAACCATATTGAGAGGAGGATAAGACGTTATACTTAGTCAGGTAGTTAACTATTCTGGAGTTCAAGAGCTTCTCAATGATTTTAGAAATGGAGGTCAACACAGAAATTGGACGATAGTTGTTAACGTCGTCTCTATCTCCACTCTTATACACAGGGGTAACAACTGAGCGCTTAAGAAGGTAGGGGAAGATACCTGTGTAAAAGCAAATGTTGGCCAGGTCACAGATCAGCGGGACTAAGATCTCCTTTGCCTGCTTTAGGAAAAGGGTAGGAATTCCGTCACACCCTGGTGCACTCCCAGAGTCTAGAGACATCAGTGTATTTTCAATTTCCTCCTGAGAGGTTTCTAGGAGAACAAAGGAGGACAGATTAGGGCTGTCTGTGTTACAAGATGAAGGGGGTACGTAATTATTTAGGATTTTCTGAGCTAGAGCTTGTCCAATGTTAATAAAATAATTATTAACATAGTTAACTGAGTCTTGGGGACAAGATTTTATCTCAAGTAGGACACTATTAGAGCTCCTGGGTGGCTTATAATTTGTGATGTCATTAATGGTTGACCACAGTGCCCGAGGGTTTTTAGCAGATGCCTTGATTTTGTCTTTATTAAATTTATTTTTTAGTTTTTTTATAAGGTTCCCACAGAAAGTCCGATATCTTCTATATGTAATAACTAGAATTTGATTATGTGGGTTTGATTTGAGTTTAATGAAGATTGAATTTCTTAGTCTAATACACCGAAGGGCACCTGTTGTTATCCAGGGTTTAATCTTTTAGATACTCATAACTAAAAAAAAAAAGAAACAAAACCATGACGTAGTGTCCTGTCTCACTCCCACCCCCGGCACGCAGCGCTGTCACTCCGCTCATTATTCATTAATTTTAGAGAAATGTAGCTCCTTGCTGTTTACATATTTTTGACTTTTCTTTTTTGTCTGTACTGGTTCTCGTAGGGATGGGTGGGATTGTACCTAATCGTCTTCGGTTGAGACCCTCGCATAATTGGAATCAAACTTAACAAGGTAAGTTCGTTTGACTCCTAATTATGCTTCGGGTCTCAACCGAAGACGATTACAAATTTACTTGCAGATGTTTAGAGTAAGTATCTTGACCAAAAAAGGGAAAGTAGACATTGTAATATTATGATTCCCTTTACTTAATCATACAGGTTTTAACAATAATTCAATATCTGAATATGCTACTTATTAATCAGACTTTTATTGTTCGCTACATCCAATTACATCTATCTTAATCTTAACAAAAATAGTCAATTCGATAGGTGTACATGATTATATCTTAAACTTTAAAAACTTTAATATTCTGATTCTGGAGTATGGATGTATGTCTAGTTGAACAGTAATAGGCTTGCGCCCTATCATGAGATTTAAACATAATTGAAAAAATGTGAGTGCCTATGTCAAGCCCTTCGGGGAAACCCAGGTATGTTGATAAGGTACTACTGGGAATAAATCATTAAATATAGCATTAGCAAAATCGTTGTTCACATGGTTACTGACATCTCTGTTATAGTACTTTAAGAAGACATTAGAAGTATTACTCCAACCTGCGGCCTTCCGTACCACGCCGAAGTTTACACCCAGCGTATGGGCGGCTGACGTGGAGGCGTGTCGAGTACTGTGGGCTCCGAATATCGATATGTCAATGCCGCTATCCTCTAAAACTTTCTTGACCCAGTGAGCTAGTGTTTGCGAACATACCTTTTTATGAGGTTTTTGAAAGCTAATGAACAGATGGTCGTCTAATTAATTGTGACGTAAAGATGAAGTTTTATCAATAGTAGAGATATTATTTTCATTCATAATATCAATTCCAGGTCACTCCATTCAGTTAATGAGATCAAGAAACCGCCAATTTACACCATTCGCTCGTTCTAGTATTCTAATATTTCAATCATTCATTCAATCATTCTAGTATTCCAATATTTCAACAATTCAGATATTGAAATTTAGAAACAGTAAATTTACACTATTCATTAATTCAACTCAACATTCATCTAATTCAACATTCATAATTATTTGTATTCTAACTATTCCTCGTTAAAATTACATCCATTCAACAATTCAATGACATGAAATCCGAGCGATAGTCGGTATAGTCTATTCGACACCACAGCCTAACGAAAGTGGAATGCACTCGCTGTTGCCCATCACGCTGCTTATGTATGTCCAGTGCAGTGGTTATTAACTTCTTATAACTTAGAAATAAAAAGCAAAATAATATTTGGAACGATTATATTTTTAATATCAATTACATGGAGTTGAACTTAACCTTTTAACTATTTTAGTAACTAAATACTCAGTTTCACTCATGATTTCATCAAAACCACTTTGCACTAAATATTGTATATTCACGCTTGCACTGTCAGGGTCACTGTCTATTTCCTCCATATTATGACTTCCATCCACATCATGTACAATAATTTTTATTATTCGACGAACATGCCCGGGCTCCCTACGCATGTTACAGGAAGTTTTTTTAAAAGATTTTGATTTATTTTTTTCTACTTCAATTTTTTCTTTTCTATTTTTTGCTGCCTACTCTCTTCACATGAATTTGCTGCCACTTCAGTGTACCAGCTCTCTCGGTCTTGAGCAAAGTGAAATGGATTAAGAACTGGATCGAAGTCCGTTATCAAATTCTGAAATATAAATATGAATGATTTGTATTAATTAAACACCATCAAATATGAATTCAATCATTAACATTGATGGTCACTTAGATACTTACGTTACATTGCTGGTCAGTGTTATCTAAAACAGGACTGTAGGATGGTGAGCGTGACATACTTAATTGTATGTCCAGACTTTGTTAAACACCTGGAAAAACTCTAAATTAATATTTAATTTACTATTATTCTATCTCAAACAGCAATTATGATTGAAAAATACAGAAATAAATACTGACTTATGTACCAGACACTTACCTATCTTAAATAAGATTTTACTGTCTGATAATAATGTTTGTAATAATTTTAATTGTTGGATAAAATACTGAGGAATAATATTAAAACTTAGCGATATTACACGGTAAAAACAGTTGCAACAGTGAAATGTAGAATTTGAATAGATTTTAAAAGATTTATTCTATTTATATATACATAATTTTTATCTATAGAGTTCAAAATCGTACGTTTTTGTTAGATATTATGTTCTATACAAAAATGGTAGGGTGAAATTGAAACCCTAACATCTCGACACGTGTCCATCAACTTATTGCTTACTAAAAATAATATGAATAAAATAAATACTACATTGAGTTTGTTCATTGTATTTTTTTTCATACATGTAATTGACAAAAAATCGGCAGGTAAAGTCATCATCGTACATAGCTAGTATGTCAATCATAATTATTTTTGCAATGTAAGTACTTATTTATAAGGAGAAGATCAAAACAATATAGTAATATCGACATACTATTGTTACGTTTGGTTTCGCCTGCTATTATTGTAATTCTTCTTTGGTAATAAAATAAACTTTAATTTTTTTATGTATTGTCAGGACAAAACTATAGGAAATTATTAGTATGTTACACTTAGGATGCGTTTACACTAGCCATTCGAAATTATTCTACACTTATTTTAATACTGTTGCCGACAACGTACTATGATCTTAATATCTCTTTATTATATTTGGATAAAATGCTGACAGGGCTCTACTATTACTTAACGCTAAAGGTAAGTTACTATATCGATTATGTAGTCAGCGAATTTGTTTGTTTGTTGGAGATTTTTGTATGAAAATAAACTGAGGTTCGACAAGTAATTAGAACGAGTGCAGCCGTGGTACTTGCATAGTATATCAGGTTATAATAAGATACCTTGTTTTGCTGTATAAGCATTTCTTTTCTAGATGACATATATGGTGGTAAATCGTCATAATTTTGGTGTATATAAACCGCATCGATGCAAGCCAAATCAATAATCTCTCAGGGGAAGAATCATCGCCTATACGCTTCAACAAGAACCACTAAAAATACTTCATAATGTAAGTAAATCCACAATTATTATTATTATTGTATTGATGTCTGTTTATTGTGTCAATACCAGGTTTAATCTATTAATTAATTAATGAATGACATAATGATTGAATAAATGAATGATTAAATGTATGAATGACAGAATTATTTAACGATTGGATAAATGATTGAGTGAAGTAATAAATTAATAATAATTATGAAAGTAAAATTTTACTTTCATTCTATATAGCTTCTAATTTATCAATCCGAAGTGCATGCTTCGGAATCGCACTCGATACTTTTGACTTGACACTGCACTAGTCATACTTATCACTAGGCTATCACTACTTATGATGTATAAGTAATGAAAATACTTTACGACATATTGCAAATAAGATGTTCCTTGTATGTACTGTATGCAATGTTTTGAATTTTATGACTATATTATATCAGACTTAGTTCACTATCAGTTTAATTTTAATATTATTCTATATATTGTTTCAGGTCCAAGTCAACTTCTTCTATGCCTCAACTATTTTCGTCCGATGAGGAATCCGATGTGAACTGCGTGCAGCTGAAGCAGCAAAAGCCGTCCACAAACAAGCGGATCAAGACATCTGATGGATCCAAGACCAGCAGTCCCAAAACTAGCAGATCCAAGAAGCCACGGATAAGCCCAGTGCCGAGAGCCGATAACAAGTTGACGGCACAGGACCTGTTTGGCAGCGAAAGCGAGGTAGAGGATTCATCTGTGAAGCCATCCACATCGCGGGAAGGTACTTATGGGTCACCGAGGCCCCCGCAACACAGGCAACAAGAAGGAATACGGGTGGGTTTTAGTCAGTAAGAGTCTGACACACCCTCCCGCTCCGCCCAGAGCGGGAGAAGTTATTTGATGATTTCCCACCCAAAAAAAAAAAAAAAGCCATCCACATCAGTCGGTAAGACATCGCTTCCGCTTCATTCGTATTACACAAGGAGAATTAGTAAAGGCTACGCTAGAAAAATAAGCGAGACAAAAACAGGGGCGTATTACGTAGAAGTCAAAGTATATAATTGTGAGGAGATCGCGGATGTACCACCAGTCAACAGGTGGCGCCACTCAATAGTTACTATCAAAAGAAAAGTTGATGAGGATACTGAGATTTGGCGTCATCTAAAGGCGTTTACAACCTCGGTAGATAAAGATTTTAAGAACTGTCCAGCTACCCTCATAAATTCTTATTATATGTAAGCTAAGATTCTATTTTATACCTATAGTGATGTAACCGTTAGTATAGCTTTCCAATGCTTCAGAAATAAAATAAGTCATTATATTCGATGTCGTATATCTGAATAGCAAATTATTAACTAAAATTATTTTGTTACATGTATTGTCTTATTTCACAGTTGAACAATCCAGAGACTACAGAACACTATTAACAAGGCCGTTTGGTACAATCATGACTTGTACCAAATGTAAAACCGAAATACCGAGAAATCAGTATGCATGTCATAAGAGAACTAATATTCACAAGACAAATAGCTTACTGAGCACTGAATTTAAAAATGTTTTTATTGTGGCAACTGCATTTAAAAATAGAATTGTAACTTTTCGTCTGAACTTAACTCGGGATGACGAGCACCTCACCCGTGAGGCGATCCAGAGTCATACTCAGATACATAAAACTCAGGATGACGAGCACCTCACCCGTGAGGCGATCCAGAGTCATACTCAGAGACATAAAACTCAGGATGACGAGCACCTCACCCGTGAGGCGATCCAGAGTCATACTCAGATACATAAAACTCAGGATGACGAGCACCTCACCCGTGAGGCGATCCAGAGTCATACTCAGAGACATAAAACTCAGGATGACGAGCACCTCACCCGTGAGGCGATCCTGAATAATACTTACACATACAAAACTCAGGATGACGAGCACCTCACCCGTGAGGCGATCCTGAATAATACTTACACATACAAAACTCAGGATGACGAGCACCTCACCCGTGAGGCGATCCAGAGTCATACTCAGATACATAAAACTCAGGATGACGAGCACCTCACCCGTGAGGCGATCCTGAATAATACTTTCACATACAAAACTCAGGATGACGAGCACCTCACCCGTGAGGCGATCCTGAATAATACTTACACATACAAAACTCAGGATAACGAGCACCTCACCCGTGAGGCGATCCAGAGTCATACTCAGATACGTAAAACTCAGGATGACGAGCACCTCACCCGTGAGGCGATCCTGAATAATAAACAGACATATAAAACTCAGGATGACGAGCACTTCAGACCTGAGGCGATCCCGAGTGTTAGTCAGACACGTACAGGTCAGAATGATGAGTACCTCACCGCTGAGGCGATCCTGAATTCTGTACATCCAGATATTTACAAATTAATAACTATGGTACTGAAAAAGTATTACTGTATAAAAGTAAATTTTGAGCTTTACGTTAAGTTTCTTCTGATAAAATCTAATGACGAACAAATAGAACTGAAATCTTTTAACACTAAATATGATATTATCTATAAAAATACCGACATACATGACTTCTTTTTGAATAAAATACATGTTTTAATGCGGAAAATGTCTGAATTTGAACATGTACAGTCAGGTTGGACATATCTTTCGCTAAGTCATATTGAAATTAATATAAGTAAATATTGTCCGATGAGAGGTGGTACGTACATAGAGCTGCCCTCAGTAGTAAAAAATACTAAAAGTTGTTTGAATTTACGAAATAATGATGAATGTTGTTTCTTATGGTGTGTCGTGGCAGCATTATTTCCTCGTGTGAATAATGTGTGCAGAACATCATCCTATCCACATTATACTGAAGTTCTCAATGTACAAGGATTGTTATTACCTCCTTCACACAAGGATATTAAACTTTTTGAACTGATTAATCCTACAATAAGTATTACAGTATATGGTTTAGACAGAAAATGCGCTGTAACTGGACCCTTATACATGACAAGTAAGAAAAAAGAGAATCATATTAATTTATTATATATTGAACGAAATGGTAAAGGACATTACTGTTTAATAAAAGATCTTATTCGATTAGTGCACCGTCAGGTTACTCAACATCACGGCAAACTTTTTTTATGTGAATCATGTTTACAATTTTTTACAAATAAAAATAAATATGTCACTCATACTTGTTCTAAAGTACTAACTATACTACCGGAGAAACATACCATGCTGACATTTAACCACTATGAAAGAAAACTTAAAATTAATTTTATCATTTATGCTGATTTTGAAAGTTTATTGATAAATTGCAATGAAAATAGTTCTAAAAATACCAAGACGCTAAAAATGCATCAGCCAACAAGTTTTGCATATTACTTATGTTGTTCTCATAATGACAAACTTAACAAGTTCGTCACGTACAGAGGTATAGATTGCGTCGAAGTATTTATTAACAGTTTAATGACAGATGCTAAGCGAATAAACAAAGTTTTGTCTACTCATATATCAATGAAGTCTTTAACCCATTGTCAGGAACAAAAATATCGAAATGCAACTCTATGCCATATATGTAATCAATTGTTGTCTGGAGATAAAGTCCGAGATCATGATCATATTACTTCCGAGTATAGAGGGGCAGCTCACTCTCATTGTAATTTAATGTACAGAGTGTGCCCATTCATACCAGTGGTATTTCATAATCTAAGTGGTTATGACTCACATATATTTATTAAAGAATTGGCTAGATATGAAGGTTCAATTAAAATCATTCCAAAAACTAAAGAAAAATATCTCACAATAACTAAGTTAATTGAAACAAAGAAAGGTACTCGCCCAATACAGATTAAGTTCATAGATTCATTTCATTTTCTTAGCTCGAGTCTAGATTCTTTAAGCAAAAGTCTGTCGGAGAACGATTTTGTTAATTTATCAAGAGAGTTTACAGGTAAAAGTAAACTCGAGTTATTACGAAAGAAAGGCATTTATCCTTATGATTATATGGACGACTGGTCAAAATTTGATGAAAAACAACTACCTTCAAAAGCCAATTTTTATAATAGTTTAACTATGGAATCTCTAACAGATGATGAGTATGCTCATGCTCAAGATATTTGGTATAATTTTAATATAAAAACGCTTGGTGAGTACAGTGATCTATATTTGAAATGTGATGTATTATTGTTATGCGACATATTTGAAAAATTTTGAGAGACAAGTTTAAATTATTATAGACTCGATCCTGCTCACTATGTGACTTCACCTAGTTTAAGCTGGGATGCAATGCTTCTGCACACTAATGTTGAATTAGAGCTTATTAGCGATTTAGAAATTTATACATTTCTTGAAAAGGGTATACGCGGAGGGTTAGCACAATGCTCGCTACGGCATGCTGAAGCAAATAATAAATATCTACCCCATTATAATGACTCAAAGCCTTCAAGCTATTTAATATATCTGGATTGCAATAATCTTTATGGTTATGCAATGACTAAAAAATTACCTGTTTCAGAGTTCAGGTTTTTGAGTCGACATGAAATTGACTGCTTTAATGTATTGCACATATCTGACGATAACTTGTATGGTTTTATTTTAGAAGTAGATTTATATTACCCGGATTGTATTCACGACTAGCATAAAGATTTACCATTTGCCGCTGACAAATTTGTACCTCTAGGAGGGAAAACAGCTAAGTTGGTTGCCAATCTGTACGATAAATTGAATTATGTCATCCATTACGTTCATTTAAAACAATGCATTAAAAATGGTTTAGTTTTAAAAAAAATTCATCGTGTACTTACCTTCCGACAAGAAGACTTCTTAAAGACATATATTGATCTTAACACCAATCGACGTATAGCATCTAAAACTTCATTTGAAAAAGATTTTTTCAAACTTCTGAATAACTCAGTATTCGGAAAAACTATAGAAAATAGAAGAAAACAAGTAGACATAAAACTGGTAACCAAATGGGATGATAAGGAAAATTTAACAAATAAAAAGCTCTGTGCACAAAAATTAATTTCAAAACCTAACTTTAAAAATGTGTCAATATTTGCAGAGGATTTCGTAGCTATACAATTGAATAAGGATAAAATAATATTAGACCGACCAATTTACGTTGGATTTACAGTTTTAGAATACGCTAAGCAGCACCTATATCAGTTTCATTATGACTTTGTAAAACAAAAATATGGAGATAACGTTGAACTATGTTATACTGATACGGACACTTTACTTTATTTAATTCATACAGAAGACTTCTATCAAGATATGCGTGACGATATAACACATTTCGATACAAGTAATTTTCCTATAGATAATCAATATAATATACCTAGAATAAACTCAAAAATCCCTGGCTTATTTAAAGATGAGATGGGAGGTGATATAATTACAGAATTTACAGGCTTAAGAGCAAAACTCTATTGTATTAACAGTTTAAAGACAAAAATAATAAAAGCGAAAGGTATGTCTAAGCCTGTCACTAAGCGTTTAAACGTAAAAGACTATAATGACTCTTTGTTGTTAGATAAAAGTCAAACGTTAAAAATGAATATGATAAGGTCTATCAAACATATTTTGTACTCACAACAAGTTAGTAAACAAGTATTAAATAGAAACGATGACAAAGTTCAGATACTTTCAGATCACATTCACACCTTGCCTTGGGGGTATTGTGATGCGATGATTTAAACCAGTGTTCGCTAAACTTTGTTATATCTTATTACGTTTAAATCGACCACCAATTATTATGTAATCCACATCTTGAAAAATATTGTTTAAAATACTAAAATAAGAATAAATAATAGTGTATTGTATAGAAATTATGTATGATAATTATTTTAGAATAAGGTATGTATTGCTACTATTACGATGAACTTATAATAAAGTAATGTCTCAAACAATGGGGTTTTATTCAAACGGTTTCAACTTCCTAAACGTTATCATCATCATCATCATCAAATTTAAGTTCATACTTGTTCTATGATGAGGTTCACGTAATAACGAGTATATAAGTACACGTTGGGTGGTAATTAGATTAAACTACACCATGAAGTTGATCAAACAACCCATATCGCTGAATGTGAAAAATATCATTTTTAATAACTCTAGTTGTCAGATCAGACACAGCGCTTTATTGCCTAATACGATTCGACGTATAATATGTGGACCCTCGAACTGTGGTAAAACAAACGTTATGATCAGTTTACTGCTGCATGAAAATGGGCTTAAATTTAAAAATCTTTATCTATACTCGAAAACTACTTTCCAGCCAAAATATCGTTTTTTAAGTGAAGTATTAAGAAGAGTACCTCAGATACAGTTCAATGAGTTCAATGACGACAAACATCTTTGCTCCGAATGAAGCTTTAACAAATTCTGTATTTATTTTTGATGATGTCGTGTGTGAAAAGCAAATAAACATCCGTAATTATTTCTCTATGGGAAGACATAAGCAAATTGACTGCTTTTACTTATCGCAAACCTATTCTAAAATTCCGAAACAGTTGCTACGTGATAATGCAAATTTTCTTATAATATTTAAACAAGATGATGTGAACTTAAAGCATATCTATGAAGAACATGTAAATTCTGATCTACTTTGGAATCAGTTTAAAGACATTTGTAAAACTGTTTGGAGTAACCCTTATAATTTTTTAGTTATTAACAAAGAGTCGCCATTGAACAATGGAAGGTACAGACAGAATTTTGATATTTTTTTAAAATTTGAATGAAGTTTCATACTTATAAATGAATTACATACATAAATGCTGTTAGTATTATTAATTTTGTAGCTGAATACAGTTGTTGTTTATTGTAAGATGGAAAAAAATATTAAAATGGAATTAGTGAAATCTGTCGACTCAATAAAAAATAAAATAAAACAAATGAAAAATCAGAAACATACAATGAACTTGTCACTTGATAAAATGCTAAAACCTGTCACAGATCCTCTAAAAACTCTAGTTGATTCTAATAGATCTGCAGAAAAAATTAATAACATTGAAAATACAACTCTAAATAATTCTGAAGGAATCGAACCCGATGAAAATAATACTAGCTCATCTACAAAGAGCAATAACTATTACGACCCAAAACTAAATTCCACCCCATTCGTCGAACAAAATGCTAAAAAGGAATCGATAGATAATTTAGAAATGTCATTAGAGGGTGATGATATCGTTGGTATTTATGATGGTATTAGTATACCATTTGGAATTAGAAGTGAAAACAAAACTTTATTGATGGGTAATTCAGTAGTATCATTTTCTAAAATTGATAGTTTGAACAACGATACTATCATTTTAATTAAAATCGGTAACAAAGCTTATAATTTAACGGCTGGTCTAAAAGAACTTTTACTCCGAAGAAAACCTGATTTAAAGTTAATATCGAGCGAAGATAAACTTGTCTACAAGGATATGTTACATTATACAAATGCACATAAAAGAGACTTTAATCCTAAAGAACAAATAAGAGGTGACAAGGGTATAAAATATTGTAAAATAATCAAACCCCTATTTTCCGAATCGTCAAACGATGATAAACTTGCTCACACTAAACATGGAGGAAACTTACCAACGCTAAAAAAATACAAAAACAACACTGACTTGGTATATTGGGATGATCCTAACGAATTAGTCGAGAGATTGAAACTATTAGTAGCTTCAAGAGATGCTGGCAATACAAACCATGATAATGAAATTTTATCGATACTTGAAGAATTAAAAGAAGCTGGCATAACTAAAGAATAAATAGTCGTAATAATATGATTTCAATTCAGTATTATACATGGATTCAACACAAATGTACTGAATTCTGAACATGAGCAAAGCCGACGTGGTAAACGAAATTCATAAAAATGCGAGGGTAAACTTTCCACGAAGACATGTTGTTATGAAAGATATAGACGACCTGTGGCAGGCAGATTTAATTGATATGCAATCAATTTCAAAAGAAAATAAAAATTACAGATTTATTCTTGCTGTTATTGATACATTTTCGAAATATGCTTGGACCTTTCCTCTGAAAAGTAAGACCAAAGATGTTGTATGCAATTCTTTCAAGATTTTGTTGGATAATGGGCGTGTTCCCAAAAATCTGCAAACGGATAAAGGAACAGAATTTTATAATAACACATTTCAAACCCTTATGAAATCGTTCGTATTGCAACGGATTCATTTTATTCATGAATTTGTGTCTAACACTACTCCAGGTGATCAGTGTATGGAAATACCACAAAATGTTATTTACTTTCCAGTAAACAAAAATATAATTCCATCGATATCTGTTAAGATTGTAGATCAATTTGATCACTGTATTAACTTTGTAGAGGAACAAGTTCAGTTACGTCTTCATTTAAGAAAAATAAAATGATAGTATATTATAAAAACACCCAAGCGAAAAAAAAGCGTCTTAGTTCTTCTGCGATTGCTAAGGTGCAAAGACGTAAGAAAAAAGTTAAGAAATTAACTAAAGTCAACAAAGATTTTCTTAAAGCCCTTGGGTTTAAAGTATGAATATACTACAGATTACTGAATTACCGCACTTCGACACTTCTATCGAAAGTTATGAAGTCCATTCATACAATCCCTACAATAGCAGCTTTAGAGAAAACGATGAAATCAGAATTCCCATCCATCAGCAAGACATATACGTGCTACCATCAGCCAGTTCAATTTACGTCGAAGGCCAAGCGAAGCTCTTCGGTAAAGATGGGAGTCCAATCAAGAAAACTGTTACGTTCACTAATAACCCTGTTATGTATTTGTTTCAAGACATCAGATACGAAATGAATGGTATTGAAATAAACCGCATAAAAAATTCCGGAATAACGTCAACAATAAAATCATACATCTCATTAAATGAAGCAGAAAATAAAGTTGCTGGCCTATGGGGTTGGAGTTTAGAGGGATTTCAAAGTGATGGGCATTTTAGTGCTGTGATACCATTAAATAAGGTTTTAGGGTTTGCAGAGGATTACAATAAAATAGTGATAAATTGCAAACATGAACTTATATTGAACAGAAGTAACACTAACTTTAATAGCGCTATCCTTACTGATGATATTGCTCATTTTCAAATAGAAATACAAAGAGTTCAGTGGAGGGTGCCACACATAAAAGTATCAGACCGAGAACGACTGACACTTTTAAAACATTTAGAAAGAGATAGACCTATTCAGATGGCGTTTAGAAATTGGGATTTATATGAGTATCCGTTACTACCTAAAACCACAAAGCATTCTTGGTCAGTTAAAACTACGTCACAATTGGAAAAACCCAGATATGTAATTTTTTGTTTACAAACTAATCGAAAAAATAATAAAACTAAAGACAGTTCAGTATTCGATCATTGTGAAGTAACAAACGTTACGCTCTTTTTGAATTCACAATATTATCCATATGAACCTTTAGGTTTAAAGTTTTCTGAGAACAAATATAGTATATTATACGAAATGTTTGTGAAATTTCGTCAGTCGTATTACAACTGTCCAGTAGACCCGTTGCTTGACCTAAAGGAGTTCAAAGAAAAAGCCCCTTTCTTCATCTTAGACTGCTCAAGACAAAATGATAGCCTAAAAACAGGTCCAGTGGACGTGAGGTTGGAAATTGAATGTTCTACAGCAATACCAGATAAGACGACTGCATATTGTTTGATTATTAACGATCGACTTGTGGAATACAAACCTCTCAGCAACATTGTGCGCAGGTTATCATGATTGCTATTGCGGATATTCAAGGCTTTAAAACAGAAACAAATGGATTTATAATAAAAGAAATCGCTATATTGTATAAAAAAAACATTACAAGTGTTTTTAATTAAGCCACCATTTCCATTTGAAAAATTAACAAAACAAGAAAAAAAACAAGTTAGTTGGATTGAACGTAACAGAAAGATACACTGGTGCGAAGGATTTGTACCCTATTCTAATTATCAGAATTTGGTTATAGATATTTTAAGAGATAAATGTATCTACGTCAAAGGTTCAGAAAAAGTGCGGTGGTTAAAGCATATTTTAGAAAATAGTAATTGTAATATATTCAATTTAGAAGATAAAGGTTAGGTTGGTTATACGATCAATATAAATATTTTCAAGATTTATATACCTGTATTTATCATGACTCTGTATGTGCTTTAAAAAATGTATTGTGTTTAAATAAGTGGTGCTTTGATAATAAAATTATAAAATAAATACCTATTTTCTTGTTTTATTTCTATAGTTAGGTAAATCACATCTTAGCTATCCCCTCCTCCCACCTCTGGCCGCTCTTTATAAGTTGTTGACAAAAGCTGAGCGATATCATTATACGTTTATAATTGAATTAGAAAGTAAATAGAACATGTCTCAAAATGAATACAAACCTCGATATGACATGTATAACACGTTTAAAATGCGTGAATTTCAATTTAATTATTACTGGAGGACGTTAAATAAAAAGAAAAGATTAGTGATGGAAATGGCTGACGCGGGATTCTTTTATTATGGTAATAGTATAAATGATATTGCAGCATGTTTCTCATTTGGAGGTGTTATCGAAGATTGGGAGATTTATGATGATCCTTGGATGCAACATGCTATAAGTTATCCTGAGTGTTTTTATTTGAACGCTGTGAAAGGAAAGGAATATATAATTAAATACGCATATCTCCATCACAGCATTAAACTCTTAGCATCGTAGTGTGATGGTTCGATCTTAATCGACGCTTGCTTCATGAAGAGAGAATAAATTAATATTATTCACATTATGCTTCATTCATCGGAATTTGATTTGGAAGGCATTTGTAAAATTAATTTCAAGCATACTAGTGGCGAGATTCTATTTACTCAAGACATGACTGACCAGAAAATAATGAAGGCCAGTTCATCAAATCTTCAGGACAATACAAACAAGACGGAGCAAAACTCAGTAAAATCCACCTTTGAAAATACTCAATATCTCACACTCAAGAGTGGTCACAATGAGCTCCTTTAGTTTGTTCGAGATGGCAACGTACATCCTGGTCCTGAAAAATCCTGGTCATCAAATCCTACGCCTGACATAAAATTGGTAACAAGAAGTATAGTGCGTGTTATAGTGTTTCCTGATTCAGAAGACATTCTGTGCTACCAGATGCTGCCAGAAGATGAAATTCCTTCTTTAGTGAATTATATAAATGATAAATAATTGTTTTTAAAATGAAAAGAATCGAGCGATGCTTATACGCCTTTGTGATTGAATACGGTATGCACTGATGACTTACACTAGTAGGGTATAATTGGGGGGCTTCTGCATCACGTAGCTCGAGCGCATGAATGAAAATAATATTAGAATTGGGGAACCTGGATCTACTTGATCCAGGTCGCCCAATTCTACTCTACTATCAATTTATACTAGAACAACGGTACCTGGACATACGGATAAATTTTCGTGAACAAAGGGTAACCTGATTAGTGGTTAGAAGGTCCCAGGTCTCGAGGTTTTAATTAAGTCAGATATTTTAATAACAATCATTTCATTATCTATTCTGAATTGTTTAAATTTGATTAAACTGCACAAAGAATGCAGACACTAGCATTCTTTGTGCAGAAGCTATTGCTAATAAAGAAATTGTTTTTCATGACATTCAAGTGTTATACAAGGATACCAACTGGACACAAAGCTCAACACTTTATTAGAGTCCCAAGTGACTGTGTATTTAGGATTGGGAGGTCGTCACCTGTATGCACCGTTCAGAAGCCCATTAACACAACTATTTAATGTGATATCTGTACCTAAAATAATTGACAGGGCAGATCTGTGTGTATTTAGGGTATTATAATTAGCCCCTTCATTAAATTTTACTAACTACTGTTAAAAAGGAAATAACTTAAGTAGCTACTAGTTGATTTAAAAATGTCATAATTATTGTCTAGAATTTCATAAAATTGTGAATAAGTTACCCAACATTTAAGAGTTATATTGGTTTAAGTTTTTTGGTGCCAATGAAGCCATTACGATACCCAAAGATGTCTCCGGAATACCTCGAGATATCATCGATTGCCTGATAATCTCGCTGCCACTAGGACAAGGTCTGCGTGTAGTGGGTGGTTTGTTATGAAAGGAGAATACAACAAATCTTAATCAGGCCCAAAAAACATTATTTCTGATATTATTAATTTGGTCCATAGTGGATACCAAGGTTGTGAACGCCAATAGGGTACAACTAGTATACCGTCTGCCTTGTCTCTAATTATATTTTGCAAAACTTTGGTTATAATGCTGAACCGAGGAAAGCCATATTAGGAAAGGTATTTCCAGTTAAAGGTAAAAGCATCTTCTATTTCAGAATGGGGATCGAGCTTCCATAAGGCGTAACTTGGACATTTGTAGTTTTGTGAGCTAGCAAAAAGATCAAAGTTGGGTACACCATTTATTTGTGATTTCCAAGAATGCATACTTAGCTAGCTCCCATTCATTTGTGTCCACATTAATTTTACGAGATTCCCGATCAGCAATAATATTATCTGCAGATTTTACATACGACGCAAATATATGAATGATCCCAAATTTTGAATCAGTCCAATTCCAGTGTGAACTTTAATTGCCGCAAGCTATGCTCCAACCTGTGGTTGATGCATCGCTGTATATTTCGAGACAATAATCATTACTACGAATAGGACACAATGAGTTTTTAATATTATTTCTCCACCAATGGAAATCCTGTTTCAATGAATTTGACAGTGTCATTATCCTATTATAAGAGTAAGAGTTACCTCGAGATAGAAATGTTTGGCTTTCAAATAATTTAGTATAAATCCATTCATAACTGACGGCATGCAGAAGAGAGTAAGCCTAATTCAGCAAAGTACCTGATTGAACATTTATTTAAATATAAAAATTCTTCAGTTTTGTCTAAGATACGATATTTCTTCTCTTCAGGGAGATAAATAGTCATATCTACGGTATTGAAAATAAACCCTAATAATTTGCATTTTGTCCATGGCGTTACTTGACTTTTATTGAAGTTATAAGTATTTATTTACATAACCAAATTGTAGTGACCTACACTTAAGTCTAATTAAATTAAAAGTAACACAAAATTAAATATAAACTATGTATTTCTTAAACTTAACTAATTATAATTTATATACACATATTTACAAAAGAACTTAAAACTAGACTTATTTATAATCAACATTTAGAATAAAACTATTTACAATAATTAACTTAATGTTCAATGAACAAACAGACAAGTACAAACATTTTATTAGTAGCTAATTACTTATCAGTTGGCCGGCGCAGCTATGACGCGTCTATTGTTCTAGCGGCGACCGGTCGCTCGCGCTACGTCATGCGAGCCGTGTGCGTGAGCGGGACAGCATAATCGTGCGTTGCACTCACGCACCCGCGCCGTACAGATGAGGCGCGCGCACCGTGACTTGCCAGTATCTAGTCGGTATGCTCACTACGCGCATAACTACATATTGTACCACGCCATCCTAGTTTTACCCGGCTAACTAGCAACCCTTGAGACTTCTTGTATTTAAGATTATCTGTGTATTCGTGTTGTTCTCTGCTATCTACATTTCTAACACTCCTTCTTAAGTGTAACTCTTGTGTGTGTGAACTGAAACCTGTGTCTGTGTATTTAATAAACTTTCATTCTTCCTCCTGTGTACTTGCGATTTATTACCTCACACACTACTACACGATGATTATTAACATCAACTAAAGGCCCTCAAGGCATTGTACCGAGGATGCTGGCGGCATTTCCTCGCTGAATTGCAATGCTGATGCGAAGTATTATTATTATTGAAGTTTATTACAAAACCGATTATTGATATTACAATACCGAATATTGTTGTCTTGTGATTTCCATTCAAAACGCAATTTTATCCTATCATAAGTATTTATATGAATTAAAAAGTAGGCGTCCTTTAAATCTAAAGTTGCCATAAAATTATTTTCATCTAATAACCTTAATGCTGTTCTGTAATCTTTCATGTTCAAATGTTCAAGTTGAATAAAATTTAGATTTTTAAGATTTAAAATAAACCGATGTTCGCCGTTGGCTTTTGGTAATATAAATATGGGTAATATAAATTGTCCCTCGCAAGGACAGGTTATTTGAAACTTTGATTTTAATAATCCTGTGATACAATTATCAATAATCTTGTATTCCGAAAGCGATTTACGGGAATTTCGGGAGGAATAGTTTATACAGGTTCTTGCTCAAACGGTATTATTTAGCCTCGCACCCAAGATAATAATATAGGATCACTGGTCGTATACGACACCAGTTATGATGAAAATATTGCAATCTACCTGCAAGTGCTCCCTTGGCTCATGATGTCAGCGGTCCCTGGTCCTCTGGCGCGCCGAACTGTTCCGGTTCTGGCGGTACGAGTCTGGGCGGCGATCCCGCGGCGCTACTGCTGGCCTCAGTGGGCCGGGATTCCGACGCGGCTGGCCGGTTGCTGCTCGCGGGACCCCCCTCGCGTTTAAAGCCCCCCTTGGGTATTGTGTTGTCGGAGGCTTATACGGAGCGCGCTGAGTAGTCTTTCTCCAGACCGGATTGAGAAATTGCTTTTGCCGATTTGAGATGTTCAGAAAGTTTGGAACCGAATAAGTATTGATCGATCTTTGTGTTCTTCACGATTTCTCGAGCCTTATTCAAATTGTTAATCGCCTCATCACGCGCCACTCGTGCGTCGGCACATCCTCCACTGTGACTCTCTGTAATGATAGTCGCACAGGAGTCATCCAGCGTTACTTAGTGGTTTTATATTTTCCTGTGCTTGTGGTGAAGTGTCTTTAGAAACGAACAAAGCCCAATTAAGGACTATACCTTTAGCTGTTAAGCAGCTTGCTATTTGATTCTGCTTGTTTTGGCTAAACATCTTTTTTAATATTAAGGGCTGACAAGGCCGCCTAAATTTCTAGGTTAAGTTTCGGTGCCTTCATATTACTACAGTTTTCTGCCGGTAAGTATTGTTTCGTCAATTCCAATTTGCTTTCTTTAAGTAACCCATTACTTAAAACATGTGCCCGTCTAGCAGCAATATCTTTATGTAAATCCTCCCATGTTCCTTCTAAGTAGATGGATCTTCACCTAGCATCATTAGAATTTCAGGGTCAAGTACCATTTCAGTTTTCTCTGCCTCCGTGGGCACCAAAACTATCGCTTCCTCAGCAGCAAACGGTACTATCGGTTCCGAAAGTACCTGTGCGCCCTGTACATCAGATTCCCTCAAAATGACTTCCTCGTTCGAGATTTCTTCACCAGTAACAGCATCGTCATAGGATTTTAATGTCTATGAAACTTCAACGCGATTTACGCGGAGTAAGACAATTCGTATCTCAACATGATTCACATGGAGTTAGATAAATGTTACCTCTACATGATTTACATGGGTTCCCAAACCAAGACAGGTAGGTAGGTACTTAGAATCTTCGACACGATTTACGTGGAGAATTGTATTGTCCTCTGCACGATTTACGTGGAGGAAATATTCAAATTAAGTAATAATTGTATTTTCTTCTACACGATTTACTTGGAGGAAATTTTCAAATTAATGTGCAACTTCAAAACGATTAACGTTTGATTTTGAATAAGGCCATATGTTCAACACGCTATACGTGGAGGTGTGTTTATATTGATAACGATTTCATTGTAACCAAATAATAATAGCTTAACCTGTCAAGCCCCGCGCGACACCGACTCGGAGTCAAACAATAGAAAATCAATTGTGTCTCATTAGCTGTCCTTGACCAATTAGTAATGATTTTGTAATCAGGAGATTTAGTTGGTCAGGTAATCGCAAGTAAGGCTACCAGCAGCATTTTCTTTTTTCCATCATGGATCTTAGTACCTACCTACTACACAGTTCTACCCCTTCGGGCTACTATAACGTGATAAAAATAATTAACGTTATCATTATACTTTTTCTCATTAAATGAGGGTACACCGATTTTTTTTTTTTAATGTATTGAAGGAAAATAGATTGAGTCTAACACTAATGGTTAATAATAATGTTAATATAGTGTATCAAAATGTGCAATGTGTAATTTAAGATACTAAACGCCATCTATGATTGGTATGTGTAACTATTATGTACTTGTAGTGTACCCCTTCCCTTGGTCAAATAAACAGTCTGTTGCGAATACTCCACGTGTTTTAATAGGTTATGGGCGAATCCCGTATTTATCAGTTATTTTATAGTTTAAAGTAGATAAATAGTGCACGAAGTATCGCGGAAACATGACTACGAACTATATTGCCAGTGTTCCGAGGTTAAAAGGCAGGGAGAATTACGACGAGTGGAGTTTTGCTGCTGAGAACTTGTTGGTGCTAGATGGAATGGACAAGTACATCAAACCACCAACTGGATTTGAAGTTAAACCAATGGAAGATGCTAAAGCGAAGGCAAAGTTAATATTGACGATAGACCCTGTTTTGTATGTGCATATCAGGAATACACAGGGCTCAGCGGAATTATGGACTAAATTGAAGACCATGTTTGACGACTCTGGTTTCTCAAGAAAAATCACCTTGCTTCGACATTTGATATCCATTAGACTTGAAAACTGTGATTCAATGGCTACGTATGTGACACAAATGGTCGAAACAGCTCAAAGGTTGAATGGCACAGGATTTACAATAACGGATGAATGGGTGTTGGATCATTATTATTGGCAGGTTTGTCTGATCGATATTCACCTATGATAATGGCAATAGAACATTCGGGTATCTCGATAACTGCTGATGTCATTAAATCAAAATTGCTTGACATGGAAGTTGTCAATGATTCTGACGGAAGCGGCCCTGCATTTGCCGCGAGAAACAAATATTACTCTGGCAACACTAAGCCGAAGAAAAATATGAGTAATTGGTCAACGTCAAATAGAAAAGTGTCAATGACAGATACAACAACAGCCAAAGATGTTACTTGTTATAAGTGTAAGGGTAATGGACATTACAGAAATCAGTGCCCGATATTGAAGAAAAACGCGAGTAAATGCGTATTCAATGTTGTTTTCCTGAACGGGAAGTTTAACAAGGAGGATTTCTACGTGGACAGCGGCGCAAGCGCACATCTCACAGTAAACAAGGATTGGCTAAAGAACACGAGTTTTTCACCGTGTTTACCTGAAATAGTTGTCGCTAACGATACAAAAGTTCCAGTTGTTTGTTCCGGAGATGTAGAAATTGTATCGGATTTGGATTGTCACATAACAGTCAAGAATGTGCTATATGTGCCTACTTTGACAACAAACCTGCTATCAGTCAGCGAGCTAATCAAGAATGGCAACCAAGTTACATTTGAAGAGAAACATTGTTATATACGTGACAAAAACAATGATTTGGTTGCGATAGCTGACTGAACACACGGTGTTTACAAGTTGCGGTTACAGAAACAAAGTTGTTTGTTGGCAGCAGTTACAGGAAAGTTATGGCACAGAAGGTTAGCTCACATCAACAGTCAAGATATGAACAAAATGAAAAATGGGTTAGTAACTGGCCTGTCATATGAGGGTTCTTTTGACATAGCAAAGTCACAATGTGAAACCTGTTGTGAAGGAAAACAAATGAGGTTACCTTCTTCCCACAAAGGTGAAAGAAGCACTAAAGTTTGTTACAGAATACATAGTGATTTATGTGGACCTATGGAGGTTAACTCGTTAAATGGCAGTCGATACTTTATGCTGTTGATTGATGACTATAGTCGGATGACATTCATTTATTTTTTGAAACAGAAATGTGCAATGTGTAATTTAAGATACTAAACGCCATCTATGATTGGTATGTGTAACTATTATGTACTTGTAGTGTACCCCTTCCCTTGGTCAAATAAACAGTCTGTTGCGAATACTCCACGTGTTTTAATAAATAAGTTAACTCTGTAGGTACCTGCATACCTTGTTCATACAGGCATAGAAATTTAACATTCTTCGCTGTTGCGCGTTCATAACAAGATAAAATTTCAAAATAAGAACGTTCCGAAGATGACGAACTACTTCGTCGACATCTTTGCAGTTTACGCTCGAGTTTTTTAACCTTTTTCCGCATACTACGATAATAATAATCACTGTCTTTCGATCGCGAACGCTTTCGTTTTTCCTATTATTTAAACTTTATTGTTCCTATAAAAACTAAATAACTAATAAAAATGATAATAATCTTAAGTAGTGTGACTCCGACAACACGAAAACACGTAATGAATAATGAGCGGGAGTGACAGCGCCGCGTGCCGGGGGTGGGAGTGAGACAGTGAGACAGGACACTACGTCATGGTTTTGTTTCTTTTATTTTTTTTTTTTAGTTGTGAGTATCTAAAAGTGTGGCAAAGACAGCACCTTCTCATGTACTGCTGCAAGTAAATTTGTAATCGTCTTCGGTTGAGACCCGAAGTATAATTAGTATCCTGTCCACAATAGCCACTAATACGAGTAGTTTGATATCAAAATTGTAGGTATATAATGTCAAATAATGAAAATATGGGGGAGGCCTATGTCCAGCAGTGGACGTCTTTCGGCTGAAATGATGATGATGATGAATGAAAATATTATGTCAAGGAAGTACGAGTATGTATAAAAAACAACGTAATTTGGGAGCTGTTCATAGACAGTAACTTTAAAAGAACTTACAACTAATTTAACACAAAAAATGTTGTAATAATACCTACCCTACAACGCTGTCCACAGATAGACACAAAAATTAAAATGAAAATGCTGATGCTGAAACTGATGAAGTGTTTACTATGTTTAACTAAATTAAGGCCGCCCAACCGTCATTTTGAAGGTTATGATTATTGGTTGTGGTTATGATTTTGATCCCGTGTCGGTCGGCGCACAGTGGATAGTCCCCATACAAGAGGTGTGACATAGAATTATAAATTGAAAAAGTATTTAATTTAAAAAAAATACAGTTGCATTCCTCTATTAAAGAACAACAAAAATTGTTACTTACTACGTTTTTTTTATTTAACAAGCACTTTCGGGGCGATTCGATGAAAACTGTTATTTTAGTATGGAAACGAACACAAAAATGTCTGTATCTCATGATTCCCTCCTTGTTTCGATTTGCGGTTTTCACTACTGTTATTTACCCATTTTATGCCACATTTTCTTCAAGGACACATGGTGCCCCCAGAGTGCCCCTTCCGAGATATTTTGCCTATAGTAACTATCTTTGTTATTGTATTCCTGATGGAATGGAGGTACATTAAGTATACTTATTACTGAGAATAAGTCAGCACTAAGTAGTTCCTTAAATAACAGGTGCATTTGTGAGTACTTTAATGACTTATGAACGCTTTTGTTGCAATATAACAAAAGCGTTAATGAATCATTATATCGACTACCAGTACTGCTTAATCTAATTAGTTATTGTAGTTACTATGTTAACAGCCCTTAAGCTCTGCATTGTGATTGGCTCATGTCATCATTAGCATATCAAACTTATTGCTAGTTGCAAACTTGCTGCCCTATATATTTTAGTGTGTTTTGCAAATATAATTCAGTTGTAATTATAACCTCTACCAGGTGTTGTCATTATGGCTTTCCGTGGATTTTCTACTTATCTAGATATTTATGTTGCTTTTCGTAATCATAAAGATATTCGTGACTAGGAAAATTTATTTAACACATTGAAGTCGAATAGTAACGCCCAGTTAAGTGAAAATGATGTGTCGGATCTAAAGAACGGGTGTCGTCGATTTTGCTATCGGATTTACTCCAATTGGGTGCAATCAAGAAGGACATTCGCCAAGTTCATGGACAAGAACAGAGAGTGGTTAAGTTCAGATATCATTTGGCCAGATTGCTTTAAGGAAAATATTGTTCACACTGAAGAAGCTGAAAATGAGACAGAAGAGATAATCAGTCCATCAAAATCGGATGCATCAACTTCAACATATAAATCTCCTCGTAAACGCTTTGAAGATTTATCGAGTAGACAGAAAAGAAGACGTGTTGATGAAAATATTGCTAGTTGCAGTCGTCCAGAAGAGCTTTTACATACTGTTGAAAGTGCACTTAAGTCTGCCGGAAAAAATGATGTGGCCAGAATAATGAAACATTTGCTGGGAAATCCTGAACACGTCTCAACAGTTTTGAATGTCCTGGAAACTAAACAGAATACTTTGCTTCATGAAGTACCTACTCACAAAGCACTTGCTCTTTAAGTTTACATGCAGTTATCCAAGTGGCGTTACATCACACTTAGGGACTTTGGTTTTAAAAAAGGTCATGCGAAATACCCAAGCTATTACATGTAAGTGAAAGAAAAACTTAACTGTTACCCGGCAAAAGAAGACGTAACTGTGACTGATACTTCCGCAAAGATACGACTCCAAGCCGTCCTTGATCTCACAGTTAGGAGGCTGATCGATTCACTTGAATCGAATTTTGATGTTGGTGAACAACTTGTGCTTCACAGTAAATGGGGTTTTGATGGAACTTCGAGTCAAAGCATTTATCATCAAAGGACAACTACAAGTGAACAAGATTTATCCAGTGTATTTATGGCAAGTCTTGTACCTCTTAAGTTAGTGACTTCTAGTGGAAGCACAGTGTGGCAGAATGATCGGCCATTGTCAACCACATATTGTCGCCCGATTTCATTTACGTTTATGAAAGAAACGGAAGCAAATGTAAAGGCTGATATGGATATATTTGAGACCGAGATTCGCGGACTGAACCCAACTGATTGCGGCAATGCTACTATTACGCACAATCTGTGGTTAACCATTGATGGTAAGGTGCATTCAATCATATCTGGAACATCGGCAGCAGTGTGTGATTTGTGCAAAGCTCGCCCAAGCGAGATGAATAACTTGGAAGAAGTGAGAGCTAAACCAGTGAATGAAGATTTATACAAGCATGGATTTAGTTCATTGCATGCTTGGATTCGTTCTATGGAGTGTTTATTACACATTGCCTACAGAATGGATATAAAATCATGGCAAGCAAAAGGTGACGACAATAAAAAAATAGTTAAAGATAGGAAAGAAGCTATTCAAGCAGCTTTCCGAAGAAACACAGGCTTACTTCTGGATGTTGTAAAGCAGGGTAGTGGCAATACAAACACTGGAAATGCTGCTAGAAGATTTTTTGCAAACCCTGAAATGACTGCGGGAATTACAAAATTAGACGTCAATTTAATTAGAAGACTCGCCGTAATTTTGCAATGCATTTCCTCAGGCGAAAAAATTGAAATCCTAAAATTCAAATTATATTGTGATGAAACAGCAAATTTATTCGTGCAGTTACATCCACGGTATAACATGCCATCAAGTTAGTTAGATAGTGGAGCACCTATCAGTAGTGTCTATAGGTTTTTTGTCTGAAGAAGCATCTGAAGCAAGAAACAAGGATTTTCGTAAATTTAGAGAAAATCATACACGAAAGCATAGTAGCATCGCCACTAATGAAGACATCCTTCATAATCTTCTGTTATCTTCCGATCCTCTTCTAACGAGCCTACGACCAAAGATGACCAATAAAGTAAAAAAATCTTCATTTAGAGAACTGGACGATTTGCTCATACATGATCGGAGTGAATTGGAGCTCATTGAAATTTCAACTGATACAATAGTTAAAGCAGTTTCGGAATGTAGTGACATTGAAGAAGATGACGACAATAATGATTATGACGAAGATGAAGAAAATATAGTTTAAGTCTTATAGTACCTAATATAATTTTTAGTAACTAAATGGTAGTATTATTATTTTTTTTTTATTATAATTAGTATTTATATTTAGTTATGAGTAGGTAGTTGTTTTATTTTTTATTTATAAATTATTATAGGTTTAATTGTAATTTACTTTAAGATTTAATGATATTTTACAGTTTTATATTATATAAATAAAAAAGATATTAATACATATTTTCTTATTACTGTCCAAATTCATCACTGTAAATATCTAATGTTTGCCGACGATCTTAAAATTTATAAGACTATAACTTTAAATGAAGATACTACCTTAATTCAGGAGGATTTGGACAGAATTGAGTATTGGTGCAGCCTTAATCACATGAAACTTAATATACAAAAATGTAGCCATATACGTTTCACAAGGAAAAAGCAGTCCTATACTATCTCATATAATATAAAAGGAGCAGTATTGGAAACTGTGAATGAGGTTCGTGATCTTGGCATCATCATGGACAGTAAAGTCAACTTCAGAAGCCATATTGATAATATTGTTACGAAATCGGCTCGGCTACTAGGATTTCTTAAGAGAAGCACTAAAGGGTTTAAGCTCGTAAGAACAAAAATTGTGCTTTATAATGCCTTAGTTCGGAGCCACCTTGAATTTGCCAGCGTGGTGTGGAGCCCGCACTATGCAGTACACTCACAAAGAGTAGAAAGTATCCAAAGGGCCTTCACAAAACACCTAGCATATGCCTTCGGTGATATATCTCCCCGGTGTCCATACGAACAACGTACTCAATGTTACCAAATGATTACTCTGCGCGACCGTCGACTGGTACAAGATCTCATGTTCTTTTTCAAATTAGTTAACAATAAATTGGACTGTGATAAATTAACTGAACAAATTGAACTAAAAGTCCCCTATAATTTACCCAGATATCCCATTACCCACTTATTCTGCACTAAAGCATCAAAAACAAATATAGGAGTAAACTCACCTCTCAATAGGCTCAGCCGAGAGATGAATTCTTATATAAAATCCACTCCACATATTGACATTTATCATGACTCCGTAAAAATTTTTAAATCCCAAATTTTAAGGTCCCAAAGCACGCAAAGCACGCAACCCACATAATCTAAACATGTGTAGTGTTAGTACGTAGGTATTTCTTGCAACCTTATTTCTTGTGTCTTTTTGTACTTCTGTTTATATAGTTTGAAACCACATAATTTTTATTTTTTATTTTTATAAGTTTTGTTTAATTTCGTTCTTACCTTAAGTTGTCACTGTATTTGAGAATGCTGGTTCACCTGTTATTGGCAACTGTATAAGTTCATGACTGTTATATACTTTTATTTTATATTTTGTATACAGAAGCTGTTGGTGTACCTTTTTAAATAAATAAATAAATAAATTATTCACCATAAAACTTTTATTTTCGACTTGTTATTGTTAATGCGATGTCACAACTCATTACCGATATTTTTTCAATATATAGAACTCACTAATGCCTTTTCTTCATTTAACTTCTTGATTATGTGTAATTCTCAGTAATTACAATAACTAATTAGACTAAGCAAATACTACTGGTAGTCGTTATTTAATGACTCAACTCTTTTGTTATATTGCAACAAAAGCGTTCATAAGTGCATTTGTGAGTACTTTAATGAAAGTACTCACAAATGCACCTGTTACTTAAAGAACTACTTAGTGATGACTTATTCTCAGTAATAAGTATACTTAATTTACCTCCATTCCATCAGGTATTCAATAACAAAGATAGTTACTATAGGCAAAATATCTCGGAAGGGGCACTCTGGGGCACCATGTGTCCTTGAAGAAAATGTGGCATAAAATGTAAAGTAAAGTAACAGTAGTGAAAACCGCAAATCGAAACAAGGAGGGAATCATGAGATACAGACATTTTTGTGTTCGTTTCCATACAAAAATAACAGTTTTCATCGAATCGCTCCGAAAGTGCTTGTCAAATAAAAAAAGGGTAGTAACAATTTTTGTTGTTCTTTAATAGATGAATGCAACTGTTTTTTTTTTTTTTAATTAAATACTTTTTTAATTTTTGATTCTATGTCACAGCTCTTGTATGGGGACGATCCACTGTGCGGCGGGCCTCCTAGTAAATAAAACTTGCCTATAGTTATGGTAGATACCTAGCTATTAAAAGTAAACAAAACGGTAAGTTACTCATAGTTGGGATAATGTAAAATAATACTTCACTGATATATTTGAAAAGGTTTGTATGCTAGCAACCAATTGGCGTATCAATATTTGGCGAAAAATCTGAGGCCGAAAATAAAATCAAGTCCGTAAATGTGTTTTATTGTTGGCTAATTGAGAATGGGTTCTTAAGAAGCAAAATATTTTTTAGACTTGGTTTGAAGTCCTGAAATCCATTCTCAAAAGACTATCGCCAGCTGATAAATCAAAATCAAAAGTCATTTATTCAAACTAGCCTGAGAATCAGCACTATTCGAACGTCAACTTACATTAAAAACATCCACTCGAGAAAGTAGAAAATCATTTCAAGGAGATTAACTGTCAGTACGTAAAAACAGAGAAAACCAATGTCCAATACTTTGGTATCCTTGGAATCTAAGATTGTTAGTTTTGAGAAAGAGCGCATTACGTGTAAGTGCGACATTGATGATTTTTTATATATAAGTACAGGAAAAGTTTTTTTCCAGTAATTATATTTTTTTTGGTGGTTCAGTATCGGTAATAGAACACATTCCCATTAATTGTTCAATACTTTTTTTTTATTTTTATCCGATGTAAAATGAGTAAAACATGGACATATTTTCGTAGTACCTAATCTTGCAATGAAACTGCGCGGCGCGCACAGGCGCACGCGCCGGGGATGTAGCGGGGTGCAACCCCTCGCGGGAGGGCGGGGAGGCCGGCGGTCGCCCGGCGCCGACCAGTCTGACTCATTCCACGCAAGCGCGCGCCCGTTACGTAATAACTTGTTCGTGTGAAATCGTGTGACGCCCGCGCACCCCTATTGCAATGTCGGAATTCAGTAATCGCGAATATTACGAAATGATTCGAGTGTACATTTTGAGTGGTGAAAGTTTACGTGCAGCTCGAATAATGTACGCGAACGAGAGCATTCCTCGTATGCGAGCTCAAGGAATACGTAACCCCGTGGTTCCAAACGTTAGAACAATTTTAGCCGCCAATCAAAGGCTGCTTGATCATGGACAATTTAGGACTCCAACTCACGCACAAGGCTCTGGCAGACCTCGACTGGCGGTCGAAGTCGAAGACACAATTTTTGACTTTTTTCAAGAAGATCCTAGAGCCAGTACATACGACGCGGCTCGTCGATTTGGTGTGAGCCAGCGCGCAGTCTGGAAATTGCTAAATACAGCCGGACTCCATCCGTACCATTTTCAGCTAGTACAGCAGCTGCATGACCCAGACCCAGCTCCTCGTCGAGACTTGTGTAAGTGGCTTCTCAGCAACCTCCAAGCTAATGTTTTGTGGACCGATGAAGCGTTGTTTACAAGAGTGGGACTGTACAATGTCCACAATGAACACTGGTGGTCGTATAACAGACCCTCATAAGATTCGAGAGACGCATCACCAAGTGCGTTTTAGCGCCAACGTATGGGCTGGCATTATTAAAAATAAAATAATAGGGCCCATATTCATCGACGGCGCACAGTGGGCCCATACTGAAAATTAGTGGACTTAGGCAACAAAGTTCCTATATCGATGCGATTTTTTTTTATATGACGTGTTATATTATTCCTGACAACTTTTATTCTTATAAAATTTCTTCTAAAGTTGATAGTTTGTCTTGAAAAAAATAAATTAGATTTTTTTGTATGGAGCGAATCACGTTTATTTTTTTTTCTTCAATTGTACTAATATGTTGAGTGTGTGGCGTGAGTATATGATAGCTAGGGTCATTCTCTATCCATGAAAAAAAAATCAGCGCCGGCCATCTGCGGCAGCGCGAGTAATCATTCGGTAAAAAAAAAATGATTTGGAAGAATTTTTTTGTCATTTAAAATAAATTCAAAGCATATTTTTTGTCTCATTTGGCTGTTTTCGCCTTCTTTTTAGTTAAATAAATAGTTTTAATAGCGCATACGTACTTATAACTAGTAATTCTGGTAGAGATTTAGTTATTATTGCATGTTATCGGTAGCACCTGCATTGTGATTGATGACTCAATTGTTTGTGCACTCGGCTAAGCGCATAACTAATGAGTCATCGAAAAATGCTCGTCTCTGATTGGCTGAATAATTTTCACTCACTGTTATGTCCACTACTTGAGTAATTAACACTAACTATAAATATAAAGACATTCATTAAGTCCATCTAGTTTCGCTCTTGTCGCTTGTTTGTGAACACAGTGAAATACTTGTATTTTTATATTTACATTAGAACTATGGCTGGATTTTGTACCAACCTAGATCTTTTTGTGAAATTAAGAAGTGGCGGTGATCTGAAAAATCATATGTTTCTGTATGAAAGTATCATTTCTGTCTTGACTACCGAAGTTTCTGAAGAAGACAAGAACCGAATCAAGGAGTTCTGTCGACTTTTTTGTGTAAATTTAAATAAAAAGTGGATAGAGTCAAGTAGAAATCAAAAAACTTTTATGAATCGTGTAATTAATCGCAAGTGGTTGGAAAAAAAACACCAACTGGCCTGTTTGTGACAGTGTTGATCTGAGAAGTGTGATGGGCTTTTCGGACGCAGCCTTATCTGAGCTTGTGGATATAGATTGCCATGTTCCTACTCTTGCAGTATGTACTGCGGAAGCGGGAACATCTACAGAAAAGGAGCACAGAAAACCGTTCGAAGAGTTAAGTAATAAGCAAAAGAAAAGACGTTCTACTTCCATAGTAGAAGAAAATTCCGAGGAAGAGTTGCAGCACTGGTACATAACAAAATTGAAAGACAACGGCAAAACGAATCTGGCAAAAGTGGTCGAATACCTTTCCAGTAATCCAGATGCGCTATCCGAAGTAGAAGAGAGACTATTCAAAAAGCAGAGCTTAAGTACTGTCTCTGAAGATAAGTGTTTAGCTCTTTATACATCAGTTGCGCTCTCGAAATGGAAGTACTTAGCTCTTCGACAATTTCTGAAAGAAGAAAACTGTGCTGCCTTTCCATCTTATCCAAAGCTTGTAAATGCCAAGAAAAAAGATGTTACCCAACACAAGAGAGTATGGAGATTACCGAAAACGGAGCTCACATTAAATTGCAAGCGTTATTGGACCACACTGTGGAGAGGATATTACTTGATATAAATACTGTTGATAGGTCTCAAAATGAAGAACTCAAGTTGACCTGGAAATGGGGACTTGATGGTTCTTCGTCGCAGAGTAACTATAAACAGAAAACGTCAAACACAGCTACAGAGTTCGGTGATTCATCAGTAGTCATGATAAGCATCGTCCCTCTTCGGCTAGTGTCTACTAGGCCATCATCTGGGAATGAAAATCTAGTTTGGGAGAACCCCACACCTTGCTCAACTCTGTACTGTCGACCAGTGAAGTTCACTTTCACTTCGGAGACAGCTGACTTTATAAAGTCTGAAGAGTCTGAGATGAAAAAACAAATTGATGAACGAATATCTACACAGTGTGGAAATGTTATTGTATCACATGAATTGCATATGACCATGATTGATGGAAAAGTGGCCAATATTATTGCTGGAGTACCATCATATGCAACGTGTCCCATTTGCTTGGCAAAACCGAGTGAGATGAATAATTTAGACGCTTTGACTTCTAAACCACTTCGTGAAGAAATTTACAAACAAGGAATTTCTTCACTGCATATGAAGATTCGGTGTATGGAATGTCTTCTCCATATATCTTATAATCTGGATTTTCAACGATGGACTGCTCGCGGCAAACATAAGGCTTTGAAACAAGCTAAAAAAAATACCACACAGCAAGAGTTTCGTGAGCAAACTGGAATGCTGATTGATATAGTCAAACAGGTATGTATTTAATTTTCGCTCTCTTTATGTTGTTTGTGAATTATATCTCTATGTATTGTATATTACAGTATTGTTTTCCCATTTTAGGGTTTTGGAACTACAAACGACGGGAATACAGCGAGGCGCTTTTTCCAAGATTACAAAAGATCTTCCAGAATTACGGGGATTGACGAAAATCTGATTTTCAGATTTTCCGTTATTCTACAAGCCATATCATCAGGCAAAAACATTGACTGTGAAAAATTTAGAAGATACTGTAGAGAAACAGCTGATGTGTACGTGCAACACTATTCGTGGTACTACATGCCAGTTAGTGTACATAAACTTCTAATGCACGGTGCACACATCTGTAACCACTTTGGTGTTTTGCCAATCGGTAAGTAAAAAATAAATATAGTTTGATGTATTATTTGACTCGATTGCGTTTTGAAATTAAAATGTATGTACTTATTCGTTTTAGGTACCTTATCTGAAGAAGCTTCGGAAGCCCGTAATAAGGACTTCAGAAACGTCAGGGAGAGGCACACTCGGAAAACGGGGAGAATAGCAACAAACGAAGACATCCTCTATGGACTTCTAATAAGCTCTGATCCCCACATATCCTACATAAGGCCTAAAATAATGAAACAGGTTCATAATGAGTTGTTGCCTGAAGCAACTCAGTTGTTACAGACTACTGAGCCTCCCTGTGACAGTGAAATTATGGAGGAAGAAGAATGCCTCATAGCAGAGTCCGAAAATTTGCCGGACCCACTAGCACTTCTGGAACAAGAAATAATGTGATCCGGCTCTAAATTATTCCCACAAAAGCCCATCAGGGTTAGGAATATGACAAACAGCCCTTTTCAGGGCTACAATTACTTCACAGTTTCATATTGATCATACGTACGATAACTTATACTATAATAATATACATACAGTTGATTATGTAGATAATTATCAACGACTTGCCCGTACAAATTTAAATTATTTCACCTATCATTAACAAAATTAGTATAACCTGAAACATTACGATATATTTATTCAACAATAGATAACGTGCAGTTAAAAAATAACACAGCCAATTAGACGAGCATTTTTCGATGACTCATTAGTTATGCGCGCACAAACAAATGAGTCATCAATCACAATGCAGAGCACCTGCATTGTGATTGATGACTCATTTGTACCGATAACATGCAATAATAACTAAACCTCTACCAGAATTACTAGTTCTAAGTACGTATGCGCTATTAAAACTATTTATTTAACTAAAAAGAAGGTGAAAACAGCCAAATGAGACAAAAAATATGCTTTGAATTTATTTTAAATGACAAAAAAATTCTTCCAAATTATTATTTTTTTACCGAATGATTACTCGCGCTGCCGCAGATGGCCGGCGCTAATTTTTTTTTTCGTGGATAGAGAATGACCCTAGCTATCATATACTCACGCCACACACCCAACATATTAGTACAATTGAAGAAAAAAAATTAAACATGATTCGCTCCATACAAAAAAATCTAATAAATTTTTTTCAAGACAAACTATCAAGTTTAGAAGAAATTTTATAAGAATAAAAGTTGTCAGGAATATTATAACACGTCATATAAAAAAAAATCGCATCGATATGAACTTTGTTGCCTAAGTCCACTAATTTTCAGTATGGGCCCACTGTGCGGCGCCTTGAGCGGGCCACGTTATTTAGAAATGTTGGAAACGACCATAGAAAACTTAATAGAAGAAGTGCCAGTACGGTATCTAACCAATTTTTATTATCAACACGACGGCGCTCCGCCCCACTACGCAATACAGGTACGAAATTACCTAAATGAAAAATACGGCGACAACTGGATCGGTCGTGGTGGCCCCGTTCCGTGGCCGGCTAGGTCCCCGGATCTCACTCCTTGTGACTTTTTCTTGTGGGGAGAAGTCAAACGTTGCGTTTACGTGGAAGAGGCCCAAAACCTTGACGATTTAAAATTAAAAATAATTAACGCGTTCAATGAAGTGAAAAGTGACACTAACATTCTAAATAAACTGAACGATAATTTGTTAAAACGTGCACGGTTATGCCTAGAAAGAGGAGGACTACATTTTGAACATTTATTGAAATACAGTGACTAGTAGTGATAGTGACACTCATGTAGGGGTAAGCAATTTATTCTTTTAGGTGTAGGTTATTTTTGATTGTATTTTTTGTAAATAGTTGATTCCAATTTTTTAAATACGCCGTAATGCAGACAGGTTAAAGTATGAATAATAAATAACGTTGTTTCAATTTAAATTTAATAGCTAATTTGAAAGTTGTGCCTTTTATTTAAGCTTTATTTTTAGCATTACGATGGTCCTAAGCCCATGAAAGTATGAAGGAAAAATTGGAATTACAAATTAAGAGATAAAATCTAGTCGAACCTAATAAAATAAGAGGTCAGTAACCTACGCCGCACCGTATCGCACAGCTGATTACGTAGGTACAACCAACCGCCTGCGCGCTACGCGCGCCCGCGCCGTGAGTGACCATAACATCAGTTTCAAAATAGACAACTTTCGTAAACGATAACTTTATTTTTTATTACTAAAACATATGAAATTAAAAAATACGTATTTTTTTAAATTTTCAAAAGTTTCTTCTGTCAAAATATCGGTAGAAGAAAAAAACTTTTCCTGTATATACAATGACATTAATGTTTACTTTTTGAAGTATTATATATATTTTTTTATTGTTGTGAATGTGAAGACTATGTGGATTATTGTTTTTATTATTTCTCTCAGTTAGTTTTCATCTTGGTCTGGCAGTTTGAGTCATTTAAGCGGCCTACCCAAATGTCCTTAGTAGGGTAAAATTGGGGCTTCTGCATCACTTGTCTCGCTTCGCTCGGTCGTGATGCAGAAGCCCCAATTTTATAAGCGAGGCAAGTGATGCAGACGCCCCAATTTTATAAGCGAGGCAAGTGATGCAGAAGCCCCTATTTTATAAGCGAGGCAAGTGATGCAGAAGCCCCAATTTTATAAGCGAGGCAAGTGATGCAGAAGCCCCAATTTTATAAGCGAGGCAAGTGATGCAGACGCCCCAATTTTATGTACACAACGTCTAACTGATGAGGTGCGCTCAACGTTTAACCGATGCGGTGCATTGTTAATATTAATGAATGTAGATTGAAGTGTGTGATTGATTGTATTGTTTCAGCATGTGGTCATTTATTTAATATGTTGCATGCTTGTGCCTCAATTTGTATATTTAACATCCTTGTATACCATGTTTAACGCAAATACATATTCTATTCTATTCTATATAATGCTCAACCAGTGTTAATTGTTAATGAATAAATGAAATGAAGTGTACACTCTTATACCCCTACATCGTAAGTTCTGGTATGTCCCATGTAATAGGGCGAACTTATTGCCATCAACCAGACACAAATTCAGACTCCGAGGTGCTGCTGAGAAACGTTTGCCCGACTTGGGAGGATCGAACCCAAGATATCATGCACAGTAGTCGCGCTTACGACCACTAGACCAACGAGGCAATCCAAAAGAAAAATATTAAAATAAATTATTCTAGTTATTTTATTTTCTCTACAGTTGATACCTCTATGAAATAACTACATAATATTTGTAAATAAATATTTGTATTAGTTTATGAAATAACAAAGCTGCGTACCAAGTTTGATGCTTGTATTTAGTTATTACCCCGCTGTATAGAAAGAACACTGGAATAGTAGATTATTAACCAAGGGGATAAAGCAGTGTCTTCTGTCGCGGGTGACGATTCAAATCGCGAGCGTAACGAAGGACGCGAGGTTTACTCCCGAGCGTAGCGAGAGTGTTAAAAACTTAAATCACGAGCGAAGCGAGGGATTTAAGACGAGTCCTGAGTGTAGCGAGGGATTTAAGTTCACCCAAGACTAAGACAGCTTTATCACCGAGGAAATAACTCTACTTTTCGTACCATTTGCGAAAAAATTAACACAATAATAATATGAGATAAGCATTTATTAAAAATAATGACAATTAAAAGTAAAAGTTAACATTCGAAACATTGGTCCAATTATTGATAGAGAGAGTTACATTTTTGTTTGGTACATTTATTGTTGATGAGTTGATTTGAATATTTCTCTGTTCTTGCATCTGAGGAACTTGCGTTTCATTGTAGATAGTATACGTCGGAGATAGTGGTGGTGGTGCATCGTGAGTTACGGACGAAGATAAGATGCCGGGAGTTGATGGTTGTGGCTCTGATGGATTAAGTTTTATATTTTTGTTAATTTGACTGCTTAATATGGCTTTATTCGCCATTGAGCTTTCGATATAACCCTCAGCTACTCCATCAGAGCTCCAACCACCGTGTCTTTTTATTGACGTAATATCCGCCCCTGAATCCGCCAAGAAAGTCGCAAAATTCTTCTAAAGCAGTGACCGGTGTAGATTTCAACATCTTTAAGTTTTAAATATTTAGCATTTCCTTTTTATTTTTGCCGATGGCTTGTCGAGTACATTTCCCATTCCGATAGTTTATAAAAAATCTATTGTTTTCCATGTTGGTTGGACGTAATGCTTGGTATTTATAAATGATTTTAGTATATTGTCCTTGTACAATTAATGACCGATTTTTCTTTGTCTTAGTTTCCCTTACATTAATCAGCAGCAACTCATTGGAATGATTTTCAACGTCCTCCACCTTTAAGTTTACAAGTGCACATCCGCGGCAAGCACCATTGAGTACAAAAATTAAGGCCACCTATAACAAAGAAAAAAAAACAGGTAAATATATAGAATAATTACCATTACTAAGATACGAAATATTCATAGTTAAATTATGTATACTTACTTTTGAGGCCAGAAATATTTCGTCAGGAGCTTCATTAAGAATTTTTTCCACATTTTGAGTCGTAAAAATTTTAGACTTCTTTGCGCAATGCCCTTCTGATTTTCTTTTTAAAAAAGCCAGTAATTTCGTGAATCTATTTATTTCAATGCTGTGTTTGATGCTTATTGTAGCTTTCAGTTTTAACTATATGTACCAAAGTGTATTCGGATTCTTTGTCTTGGATAAATAATCAAAATAGACAAGAAGTACTGATTCTGAAATTGATAGGCCTTTCGCACTTCTCCACGTTGAAAATTTTTCATAACTTTTTAAATAATTTTCCTTGGATTTTGTTGGAAGCAAATTATTTATAATTGCGGCAGCATTTGCACTGATGGAATCCGACAATTCACTGTCACTGTCGCTTTGATTTAACATCGTAACGTATTTTTAGAACATTTACTTATTTATAAAAATAAATTAAAATAAACTTAACGTTTATGTATTTGAAGAAAACAAAAACGCGGCAAATTCTTAGACTAATATTTTTTTGTCGGAAAAGCAAAGGCATCAAGCTCATACGGCCTCGTCGGTTTTCGTAATTTTATTTAATAATCATAACTGCATAATAAAAGCGTATTCCTTTTTCAAAAAGATGTATAATGCTTTATATACAAACTCAATGGTGTAAACACAGATGTAGTTCAGTATAAATTTCGGTAATTATTCCAAATTTAAATCACATTCTCCCCCTAGAGGATGAATGAAATTCAGTACAATTTTCTCTCCCTGTTTTTAACAGATTAAAAATGACTATTGTTATGTTCGCTTTTTGTGGCATAGAATGTCACTTTTATGAGCAAGTGGTACGAAAAATATTTTTCTTTTGAGGATTTTGTATCTTAGATTTCAACATTTTGTTATTTCTTGGAATATTGGGTATTGGTAAGTATTCTATGAATTTTTAAGTGACTGTATATTACCGTTGAAAGTATACGGCTCGTTGATGGTGGAACCTTAGTAATAGGATCCCGTTGGCAGCGGGCACCGAACCTTAGTAATAGGATCCCGTTGGCAGCGGGCACCGAACCTTAGTAATAGGATCCCGTTGGCAGCGGGCACCGAACCTTAGTAATAGGATCCCGTTGGCAGCGGGCACCGAACCTTAGTAATAGGATCCCGTTGGCAGCGGGCACCGAACCTTAGTAATAGGATCCCGTTGGCAGCGGGCACCGAACCTTAGTAATAGGATCCCGTTGGCAGCGGGCACCGAACCTTAGTAATAGGATCCCGTTGGCAGCGGGCACCGAACCTTAGTAATAGGATCCCGTTGGCAGTGGGCACCGAACCTTAGTAATAGGGTCCCGTTGGCAGCGGGCACCGAACCTTAGTAATAGGGTCCCGTTGGCAGCGGGCACCGAACCTTAGTAATAGGGTCCCGTTGGCAGTGGGCACCGAACCTTAGTAATAGGGTCCCGTTGGCAGTGGGCACCGAACCTTAGTAATAGGGTCCCGTTGGCAGTGGGCACCCTGCGCCTTTGGGTGCGAAACCCGTAACGAGTGACAGGGGTGTATGTAAGTATGTTTGTAAATATGTTTTATCTAGTTTGTTTATTAGGATTTTATGATGTTAATATTTCCTAGTATATCATTCAATAAAAATGACAACCAAGATGACAACCAATAGAGAAGTATGGAAGAAAGCGACATGTTGCGCCGACCCCAAATAAATTGGGATAAGGGCAGAAAAATGATGATCATTCAATAAAAATATTTTTTTTTTTACATTTAGCAATTTTTTTAATTAAGTTTTATATTTTCATTTAATATTAAGATATATATTAAGTTTTATATAATGGATTATATTAAGTTTGTATTAATTTATATTTTAAGTTGAACTACGTCTTACATTAAGATTTACTTGAGAGTACATGGAATTGAGGTATTGTTCGAAAGGAGAATGGGTCTGGACCTTCTAACGACGACTTTGATGCGACCACTCGCGGAATTTTATTGTGTTGTTCAGAAAAACGAAAATTGCAGCGACAGCGCGGCATCGGTGTAGTATTGTGTCCAAATAAGTTTAGTAAAGGAGATGTTTACACTTGAGTACCTAATTTATAATACAATATAACAACAATAATGATTCTTATGATCAATGAGTACAGTGTTCAATATTACTTTTCGTTTTACGTTTCGTAAATGTAACGAAAACTTAAATACGTTACGATGATCATACCCTAATAATATTAGGGTATAAATAAAGCCATCGAGGTTTTTTTACAACACATTGGCTGTGCATCACTCCTTCATTGCTGGTTGTGGATATCTTACCCCAAGGCGTCAAGTATGTACGTAACTCCTAGGCCCTACGCACATAAGCAACTCAGTTGCAATAATACACTTGTTTTGCTCAGCGTGCTGATGGGCTAATATTTTTTTTGATAACTGCTGTTATCGTTTCATAAATAATTTACTTTATCTTTATTTTTAGGTCTTCAAATCCCTTCCAATCAGACACTGAAGCACCTTCAACGTCGGCTATGAAAAAAACCATTAAGCCCTCGAAATCCAAGAAGCAGCGGGGAAAGATACGGAAAAGACAGGATCATTTAGGCAGTGATTCGGAATCAGAGACTGACCTAACACCAGCAAACGTGAACAAAAAGCGTCCAATCAATGTCTTTCCCGATTCTGAGGTGAGTTCATTTATCTACATAATATTTTACGTTTTGTTTCTGACAGTAAATTGTCTGACCAGTAACAATATTAATTTCGACGCCTGCCCGTGTCTATCTACGCGACCACGATCGATGTCTCATGCTCGCAAGTGTGTTCGCCTTCTTGTATTTTCTATTTCGTTCCGAGCTGTAATATGCTATATTATTTTATTATCATAAGTATATGACACAATGTTTGAATACGTTACACAACGTGCAGGTAATTAAATCGTATACTAATGTTATGTTTGTAATGATGTTAAGCTAGTCAAGCATGATCTTAGTGGAGTGATATTTAACCAGTGTAGTGTCTTTGATTTAACTACATAGCCCCTAAAACTGAAGTCTCCATAATGCTGTAAGTACGCCTAACATAATTAATTCAAAGCCAGATTTTTTTTTTGTTGACAAGATGATAAGCCTGAACCTGTTCATGCAGCAACTTAAAAAAATATCTTACACGGCGTGTAGCTTCTGGCAATACCCATCAAAGCGATCCCACAAGGCGAGGCGAGTATTACGTCGAAGTTCGCATCTCGAACAGCCGCAAACTGGAAGCAATTACCAACAACCGATGGCAACATTCTCTGATCAGTTTTAAAACTGCGGTAAATGACAAAACCTCAACCTGGAAAGCAGTTACTCAGCTTGTTTCCGCGGTAAAAGAAAATTACTGCCACATTAAACCTATTTTGTATCCATCCAAGGATTAATTAACATGTTCACTTGTTTACTTAGTTTATCGATATCTACATCATTTTTGTGTTTATCGGCCTATGTATGTATGTTTTATAAATTGAATAGTAATTCATGTTTTTAGATAATTAAATTCACTGTTCCTTACAGGATCTACTATGTAGATAAAACTAAATAAAACTAAAACAAACCTAGAAACAAGACAAATTAAACTGTGTATAAATAAAACTAAATACAACTAAAATCAAAACCTAGAACCAAGAAAAATTAACTTTGTATAGAATAAATAAACACAAATATTAAATAGTATTTCATGATTTTATTATTTATAATTAGGTAATTTAATGCATTGTTTCTCACAGGATCTAATCTGTAGATAAAACTAAATAAATCTAAAACCGAACCTACAAATAAGAAAAATTAAACTGATTATAGAATACAACTAAATAAAACTAAAACCAGAATCTAAAAATAAGAAAAAATTACTTTATATAGAATTGAACTTATTAAAACTAAAATCAGAACCTAGAACAAGAAAAAAATTAACTTCACATAGAATAAAATTAAAATCAAAAGTAAGAAACAAGAAAAATAAATAATTTTATCTAGAATAAAATTGAATATATTTTGTTGACTAAAATGTATTTCTGCCAACCCTGTAATGAATTTGTTAAAAAATATTCTTCTCACAGCAAACAGTTAGATTTATGAATGTTGGATTTCCAACATTCATAAATCTAACTGTTTGCTACAAACTGAATTTGACAATGTCGATATAATTGCTTGTGCCTTTAAAAACAAAATTGTCAGTTACAATTAGATTCTCAAAAATTTAATATTTCACCTGTTTTATTTTTAAATGATATTTCACGCATATGTTGTTATCTTACTAAAGAGAAACTGAAAGGACATACATCATTAAAGGTCAATTTTGAACTGTATGTTTCATATATTTTACCTAAAAATAATGAATCATCTCTGAAATCTTTTAACACTATGAAATAATATCGCAAAAAACAGATTTACTATCCATTTTTAGCGCATGTGCTGAAAAATTATTTACAAATGTTCAGAGTTTAAACTTTGTGAATCAGGTTGGACAATCGAGAGAATAAGTCATTTAGAAATAAATATTTTAAAATACAATCCTTTAAGAGCTGGTTCTTACATTCCAATACCTGAAAATATTCGCAAAACAAAATCTTGTCTAAATTTAGTTAACAATGATGAGCATTGTTTTCTATGGAGTGTTGTAGCTCATTTGTATCCGACTATGAATAATCCAAATAGAGTGACATCATACCCTCATTATTCAAAAGTTTTGAACACAACTAATATGTCATTTCCTCCTTATTTTGCAGATATTAAATTATTTGAAATGTAAATCCGAATTTGAGCGTAAACATTTATGGTTTAGATTCGAAAAATCAAGTGACGGGCCATTGTATAAAACCTTAAAAAGAAAAATAATGCACATTAACTTACTTTGTATTAATAATAAAGAAGGTAAAAATCATGACTGTTTAATAAAAAAGTTCGACAGACTTGTACAAAAACAATTAACTAAACATAAGCCCAAGATACATTTATGTGACGAGTGTTTTACATATTTTAATACTTCAGAAAAACTTTTAAATCATAACTATGCAAGAGTGAAAACTACACTCCCAGAAGATAACCCAGCACTATATTTTTCAAATTTTGAAGGAACTCAAAGGACTTCTATAGTCATTTACGGTGATTTTGAGAGCTTATTACGCGAATATTCGGACAAAAATAAAACAACACATGTTGAAAACATACAAATTCACGAGGCAAGTTGCTTTGCATATTTTATTTTTTGCCATTCTTGGCCTGAACTTAATAAGTTCGTATCATACAGGGGGCCAGATTGTTCAAAGAAGTTTACTAAATCAATTACCAAAAATGTGAAAAAAATATATGAAATAATTTCACACTCAAAGCCCATGATAATCAGTGAAGATGACCGTAATTCTTTTAAGAATGAAAAAATATGTTATTTATGTAAGAAAAAAAATTCTGTGATACAGATATAGTTGTCGCAGATCATGATCATTTCACAGGAAAATACAGAGGACCAGCGCATAATAAATGTACTTTAAATGCTAAAACATGTCCATTTATACGTATAATATTTCACAACCTATCAGATTATGATTCTCATTTGTTTATAAAAGAACTTTCTGCTATTTGTGGGCGCATAAATTTAATACCCAAAAATAAGGAAAAATATAATATACCAATTGATGCTAAAAATGTGGCTCAATTAAAATGTATCGACTCTTTTAATTTTTTGAGTTTAAGTCTTGATAATTTATTAAAATTAATGAAACCTGAGGGTTTTCAAAGTCTGCAACAGTTTTTCAAAGATGAACACTTATTTAATTTAATTCGGAAAAAGGTATTTATTGTTACGACTATATTGATTCATGGGATCGTTACACAGAAAATAAATTGCCAGATCAAATCAAATTTTATAATAATCTGACATCTGAAACTGTTTCCGTTGAAAACTACAATCATGCGTTAAAAGTTTGGGATGCATTTAATATTCCCAATTTAGGAGAGTATACAGATTTATATCTGAAATGTGACGTCCTTATTCTATGCGATGTATTTGAAAAATTTAGAGCTATGAGTTTGAAATATTACAACCTTGATCCATTTCTTTACCATCATTAAGTTGGGACGCTATGTTGTTATACACTAATATTAATTTGCACTTGATTTCGGATATTGAAATGTATCAAATGTTGGGAAAAGGTATACGAGGAGGTCTAGCCCAATGTTCTTTAAGATATGCTAAAGCAAATAATAAATATCTTCCACATTATGATAGCCAGGAACCTAATAGTTATCTAGTTTATCTGGATTGTGTTAATTTATGCAATGATGCAAAAATTACCAACAGGGAATTTTAAATTTTTGAACGAAAAAGAAATAAATAAATTTGGTATAATTAATGTTTCCGATGATAGTGATAGTGGATATATTCTCGAAGTAGATTTACACTATCCGTACGAAATTCACGATGACCATTCTGATTTACCGTTTGCAGCTGAAAAATTTGTACCTCCGGGAAGTAAAAATTATAAGCTAATTGCCCACTTGAATGACAAATTTAAATATGTGATTCATTACATTCATTTGAAAGAGTGTTTAAAAAATGGTCTTATTTTACTCAAGATTCCTAGGATATTAACTTTACCCAAAATGCATTTTTAGCACCATACATCTTATTGAACACAACACTTCGTCAAGAAGCAAGTTCAGATTTTGAAAGAGATTTTTTTAAAAACCAAAATTACTCTATTTTCGGAAAGACAATAGAAAACAAAAGAAAACAAGTTGATGTGAAATTGGTTAATGTATGGAAAGACGCTTCAAATAAAACTAATAAAGTGTGCGGAGCAGAAAAATTTATGTGCTCCGAATTTCAAAAACATGTCTATGCTATCAGAGTCATTGGTTGCAATCCAGTTGCAACAGACACAAATAATTCTGGATCGCCCGATTTGTATTGGATTTTCAATTTTGGAATTGGCTAAGAGTCATTTATATCATTTTCACTATTCTGTAATGAAACGTATTTATCAAAAGTCTCAAAAATCAAACTTTGTTATACTGATACCGACAGTAAGTATTTAATATACACTGAAGACTTTATAAAGACATGAACATGTACTTTGACACAAGTAACTTTGAAAATGAGATTATGATATGCCAAAAGTAAATAGTAAAATACCTGGATTTTTCAAGGATGGGCGGTGATATCATACCCGAATTTGTGGGCTTAAGAGCAAAATTGTATTGTATAGATTCTGTAACCACTTCAATAAGAAAAGCCAAAGGTATTAAAAAAAACCGTTACAAATAAACTTAATATTGAAAACTATAAAAGACCTTTACGATACAATGAACGCTTAAGAGAAAATATGTGTATAATTAGGTCAAAAAATCATAATATATTTACTCAAAAAATTAAGAAACTTGTACTTAGCAGAGATGATGATAAAAGACAAATATTAGAAGATGATTGTGAAACTTTACCTTGGGGACATTATAAAGCCGTTTTTTAATAAGTGCATAATTAACTATGTAAATCTTATTAAGATTAAAACAAAGAACAATGCATTTAAGATAAGCTGTGTAAATGCACCTTAGTATGTAAGAAAAATTCAAATATTTCATTAATTAAGTGAAAATATGTGTACAACTCATAATCATATATATGTGCGTGTATTTTTAATAAATGTCTGAAAAAATCTATGTTTTAATAAATTTATGTAACGAAATTTATGTGTATTTATTTAACAGTAATTATCATGTTTTATAACAGGAATAAAACAAATATTGAGATATAAGAAATTTATTATTTGCAAAATAATTATAATTTTAAGATTTTTACCTTTTTATAACGTAATAAGTATACATGGTCCTATTGACTTTTAAAATATAAAATGTATAACATACAAATAACTATTATTATTAATACATACTATCACTCTAACTTTTCAAGTTTTCACCTATTTTTTTTATAAGAACCTGCAGTATCCATCACATCATCAAAAGTTTCGCGCACCACATATTGTACACTTGTACAAGCATTATCACTAGGTATCACATGAATAATTTTCACTCTTATAATCTTCGAGTTCATAGATTTTCAGTTTAATCAAATAACGCCTCTCTCTAGTATCACTTGGTTTACCTCGACGAGCAATATATGGTGTTGATGGTGAAAATCTTGATGAACGCTTTCTCTTCCTTAACACTTTTTTCTGGGATTGTACTTGTTCTTGAGGATTCGGTGGATTATTGAGTAGTTCTTCATTTCTACGCCGCTTATTTTCTAAGCTCTCAATACACGAGTTATAATTGCCCTGGGAATAAAAGAAAGGCGTGATGGTCTGATTGTCATCATTGAGATCTGCAGAGTTCCACTGTAAAATGAATAAATAATAAACATGAACAAAAAGAAAAACAAATAAATATATTAACAGTGACATAATACGTAAGTACTACATACCTCGCGTATTATGGATTGATCATGATGTTCATTATCATCAGTGATAGGAATAGGTAGTGCCTATTAGCCTAAACTTCGAAGAACAGAGACAAGAAACGGAGACTTCCTAAGGACTAAATTATTTCCGGCACATCTGTCTCGAAATTTCGAGACAACACTTAAATACATTTAAAAAAATGTGTTATTTGGAATAAGTAATTCGTCTATATTTATCTAAAGTTTGTCTATAAATGTGATAGTTTGTATGGATGTCCATTACTCAATGCCACTGAAAATGCTGATTTTGGTAGTGATATAGATTAAGGTGTGGAATAGCACATATGCTACTTCCTATTAAAAAAAAAAAGTATAGTTCCCATGGGATACAAAAACAATAGTACACGCGGGAAAAGCCGCGGGCATTAACTAGTAAAAAAAAAAAAAACGTAAGGGTCCTTTCACACCACCGATATTGTCTGGCGATTTTTGGAGATTTCTATGCAAAAAAAAACGAAAGAAAAAATGCTCGAAAATCGCCGGTCGATATCGCTCTAGGTTCATTAAATAATTAATGGGCTCTAAAGGAAAAATAAAACACATAGAATATTGTTGTAACAAATATATGTATATTTATATTATTTTAAAATATGACGTAATTGGAAACCATGAAACAAAATGTACAGAAGGAAAGATTTAAGAAACAAATTTATGTTTATCTATCTTTAAATATCTATGTCATATTTATTTTACTGACGTTGAGGGATGCAATTTTTACTCAAATCAAAGTACAAATTAACCTTTGAAGTTTACAAATTAATATTTGAAGCATTTAGGACAATCAGTTTTAATACTGAACTACTAACTGTTCGGTTTTGATAAAGAACTTGATGCATCAAAAATTGCTAAGAATTTTAAAATCTTTGTGTTACAAATACCATAAAAAATAAAGAACGATTTTAATTTAATCATCGTGATTCGATTCGTCAAGTTCAGTATCAGAACCGAAATTTTCTTTGTCAGATGAGTCATCTAAGTTAAAATACACAATCATAATTTTTTCTATATTTTCAACTGTCAGGCGATTTCTTTTTATGTTAAGAATTCATTTATAAGTTGAAAATGACCTTTCAACATCAACTGAGGTTAAAGGCGCGTACATATAGTATGATCGCTCATCCTTTCCTGCTGTTATCGCTTCACATATGTCTCTAATTTTATCTAAACCGGGATTTCTGTCCATGACATTTACGAGTTTATTTTTTATAAGCTCAGATGAACACCAGCTAAGCACAGCTCTCACGTGATCAAATATTTCAAAGGATTCCGTTAGAGTTAAATTCGATTTTTGTAATTTCTTTGATCCAATTTGTATATCTTTAAAATATTCCTCAATGTAGTCCAAGTCCGATTTCAAGTTTTCCTTTTGAAGAACATTTTTGGCACACCTAATAGATAGCGCGTCGGAACTTCTTAAAAGATTTACAATTGTTTTAATTTGATCATAATATTTTGCATAATATGACAATGCCTCCAACCAAGTACCCCATCTTGTAATAACGGGTTCTGGAGGAAGCGGCATGTGGGGAAAGGTGTTTTTTAACAAGCGCACTCTATTAGGTGATTTTAAAAATATTTTTTTTACGTTTTAAATTAATTCATCTACATCTGAGTATTCGTATCGTATTTTTTCTGCCACGAGATTCAGTGCATGTGCTAAGCAAGTGACGTGTATCATGTTGGGCAAATAATTTTTCAGCACACGTCCCGCTTTTAGCATATATGCTACACTATCAGTACATAATACAGCAACGTCTCCTACTTTGGATTCATACAAATCGCACCACATATTTTCAAAGCAGTCTATTACAAATTGGGCAATTGTGCTCCCATTAACAATTTCTAGTACTTTGCAAGCAACTAAAAATGGTTTTTGTGTGATCGCATTTAAAGGTTTTACAAGTAAATGTACCATGTATCTGCCTAAAAAATCAGTTCTCTCGTCTAAAGATACCCACAGCTTTTGATTTGCAATTTGTTCATAAATCGAGTCAATTTTAGTTTTAAAAATCTTATCTAAATAAACTTTTCTCAGCAATGATTGCTCAGGAAGCTTTTGTCGATTTGTACAATTGCAGCAAATATATTTATGGAAGAATTTTTTGAAAGCGGGGTTGTTTACTTGAATCCAAGGTATATTACATAATATGAGAAATTGTACTAGGTGCAAATAAAATTCTTCATTTGGTTTTTTACTTGTCCCTTTGTGTTTCGGACCTTTAACGTGCCTCTTGACACTACTAAGTTTAGCTGTTATACTGCTCTCGCACTTAGAACAGTAAATCAAATTACTGGCCGGGTCGTAATATAATTCAGGATGAAGTCCAATCCAACTTTGTACTGTTGCTTTCTTAGGCTTGTTTGCCATCTCCAATCTTACTGGTCTCCAAAAAGATGTAGCAGTACCTAAAATAAAATAAAATTTTAAGTTTTCCATGCCTCAAATGGAATAACGAACCTTTATAGATACAGGGAGGTGGAAAGGAAAGCGGGAGAGGTGCGCGCATTCCAGCTAGGTGCATCGATTGTATCGATTTAAAGATTTTATTCTTTCATTTTACGCTCTAATAAAGAAAAACGGTTAGATAATATAAACACGCGTAACATCATTGTTATTGAAATTTTTTTTTCGCATTTTAGTCAATGCGCAAAAGACATATTCCTTTTTGGTTCAAATATTAAAAGAACCGGCCAGAAAAATAATATATTTTGATAGAATTCGTCCACCTTAGCAATTCTTTATGACACCAAAGATATAACATTACTATGCTTGGTAGTATTGAAGTTCACTTTTATATTTGAACCAAAAGTTAAATGCGTATGTTTTTTTTCTTTAACTACGTTTCATACACAATAATTATCTTAAAAACTCCACTAAAAAATATCAAGTTCATACAATTGCATATCAATCTAGACTGTCAAATTGCTAGTTTAAGATAAAATAATATATACATTAATGTTCTTCTTATCTAACTTACTGTTTGTTTCACTACAAGAAATAAAATAAATAACTTTAGCCAAAACATTAAAAAAACATTAATAAATGTTGACTTACCGTATTATTTGATGTAGACAGACAGGAACAATGTTATTGCAGCAAATCGTAATCCATAAATTCAAGCCAAAGTAGTCGTATTAAGAAGATCCAATGAACCAAAAAACGAGCGAGGATGAAAAACAATATTCATAAAAACAATACAGGAAGATGCGCACTTAACAAACCGAAGTACAGGATTGAAGTGAAGGTAACCTGCGCGCACGCGGGGCGGAAAGGAGTAGGGGGGGAGGGGGTATGTAGACCCTCACACCCTCCCACATTTTTAAATATACTTTAGAAATATATTTCATTAAGATGAAAGAAAAAAGGTATTTGTATTTTCATTTGTAACTAAATATTTGCACATCATGTATAACGGTAGAATGTAAAGGGACCTCATTAATATTAAGATCATACCACTTTGTATGCCTACATTCTGGCAAATAAATGAATTATTTATTTATTTTAAATACCGATAAAATCAAAATCAAAGCATTTATTTCAAATAGACCATTTACGGGCACTTTGCAAAAGTGAAGCTAAATTGCACGTTCCAAAGAGTAGGTCTCTATGGAGAAGAACGTGCAAGAAACTCCATGGACACTCTTTTAAATCATATTATGTGTTACATATAATGCCTTTTTTACACTTGAACTTTAGAAATCTCATTAAACGTAGCCGAGAGTGAGCTAGAAAGAAGATATTTACTTCGAAACGTGTACGGCTTCTTATTCAAACATTGTGATTCATTGTGTATTACGATCAACAAGTTTTTTACAAAATGTTCTCCAAAAAAAAATTCAGAAAATTTTATGGTTGTAACGACTGTGTATGTTATTTATTATGATATATCTAGTCGCAAACTTTAGGTAAATATAGACGAATTACTTATTCCAAATAACATTTTTTTTAAATGTATTTATGTGTTGTCTCGAAATTTCGGGACAGATGTCTCGGAAAAAAAGTTAGTCCTAAGGAAGTCTCCGTTTCTTGTCTCTGTTCTTCGAAGTTTAGGCAAATAGGCACTACCTATTCCTATCACTGATTTATCATTGATCAGAATGTTGGGGCTGTATGATGGTGAACGAGACATAATTCTGAAAACAAACGTATTTGTTTATAAAGTCAATATAAAAAGAAAAACTTATTACTTATTATTTTTACAGAAACTTACCTTTAATAATTTAAATAGAAATATCAAACAAAGTGACTGTTTTCGATGGTTGCAACAATTTAATGAACTAATTTTTAGGTATTTAATACGTATATAAGGTGCTATAAAAATATCTGCCACGGCTTTAATGGGAGGTAGTATTGTGTTTAAAGATTACAATAGTGAAGGACTTTCGTACCCCAGAATAGTTAATTCCATTTGAGAAAATAAAGTAGTTTAACAAACATTGACTCTACTCTGCATAATGTGGTTCACAAATTACGCACGATGTGTCGCTTCGTCAATGAAAACAACTGCTATCTCTTTCTATCTGTTATGTCAATAAAAACTGAAATTAGCTGACTAGTTCGTCACTATCTAACCTACTAGGTACGCAATAATACGCAAAAAAAACGTGTTTTAAAAGTGCAATTACTTACCAGCTACCGCATTCTTCAAAAAAACTGACGTAAATAAGATGATAAACTTCCCATCACACTTAAAACAAGCTTAGATTAATATCAAATAACAATAAATTACAGTAACTTGGCGTGTTTAAAAGTTAATCATCTTATTTACAATAATTGCATCGTATTTACAGTTATTTACACACTCCCTACCTACTTATTTACAAAACTGTTGCACAAGTCCGCCTTCGAGTTGCAAACAAATGTAGGCACGCTTACGTACATGTCTCTTCACTTTATTTAATGTGTCCGTTTCACTTTTTACTTGCCCAAATGCGCGTTTGATGCGCCTTTTTAGTTCTTTTACACTTCTAATGTCATGTCCGGTTTGGCCGTACACAAGGTCCTTTACACGACCCCACAAAAAAAAGTCTAGAGGGGTTAAATCCGGCAAGCGAGGAGGCCACAGCACTGGCCCTCCTCGTGTACCACACACCGTTTAAAAATTCCCGTACGCTGATGGCGAAATGAGGTGGTGCTCCATCATGTTGAAAGTGCAGCCCTCGTATCTCTTCAAGAGGAATACGTTCCAACATTCTTCTCACACGGGTTCGTAGTAAGCGTGTCTCCGTTCAGTCTGTCCAAGAACACTGGTCCTAGAATTCTGTTGCCGAGTATCCCGGCCCACACATTAACACTAAACCGAGTCTGAAAGTGGTCAGGCCGCACAACACGAGGATTCGCCTCAGTCCAATAATGCGCATTGTGTATGTTGAACATACCAACCCGTGTGAATGTGGACTCGTCAGTCCACAGAATGTTGCGGCGTTCTTCTCGCATCCAATTACAAAACGCGAGGCGAGCCGCTTAGCCATGTGGATGCAATTCCTGTACTCTTGTGAAGTGGTAAGGATGGAGCCCTTCCCGATTTAAAAGTCGCCACACGTAGCTGTCGCTCACGTCGAAGACTCGAGCAGCATCCCTGGTGCTCGCAAGAGGATGACGTCGGAAGAAGTCCAACACTTCCTCTTCGAGTTCGGCAGAATATGGAGGCCTGCCTGCGTCTACCGGAGGCGGGTCAAAGCAGCCCTGTTCACTAAATCTGTACACGGCATCCAGAATGGTATGATGACTCACTCGCACACCAAACCTCTGCTGGTATAAGTTTACTGCATGCGCAGTTATGGAGTTACACTCGCGGTAGCACAATACCATTTCAAGATATTCTTGATTGGAATACCGTCGTCTGGGAGGCATTTTTAAAGGAAGCGCGAGCGATTTTCCCGTCGCTAACCGCTAAAACTTGCTTCCGAGCGGGCGGGAGGCGACTGGCGAGCGGGCGGTCGACTGGCGCGTGCGACGAACGTGCGCTTTTACGACCGACGATTAGTCGGCGCGCAGCAGCAGCAGCAGCTTGATAAGAATGGCAACAGTGTATGAACGGCGCCGGCGTTTTGCGAAACGATTGAATTGTATTCAGTGAGGTTTGGCAACAGCTTATCGTGATGGTTTTATGCGAATAAATCAACTCAAATTTATACGTACCATTTTTTGTATGAAAAAAAATATGACAAATTATCAATAATTTATCTTTACTATTGTAATCTATAAACACAATACTGTCTCCCATTGCAGCCGTGGCAGATATTTTTATAGCACCTTATATACTGTTATAACCGTTTAGTATAAAGGTCAGTTCACACCAAACGCGACACAAGTATGCAACACGACGCTGCATGCACTTTGAACTCTGAACTTATTTACAAGAATAGATACGCATCTCAGTGACGCTACAGACTTCTTTAAAAATCTGCACAGTAGCGTTACGTTGCGTCTCGATGTGAACTGACCCTTAATCACAAATATGTACATTGAAAGGCAAGTATATAATACAAGTTCAAACCTGTTGTGTGATCACGTTGAAAGCCATCTCAATGTCAATGCAAGTCCCACCTGCACTATGACTATGTATACTATGTAAATAATGTGTATATATGTGTATGTAAGGCAGAACTGAAATGAATAGGCAAGATGAAGTTGATCAAACAACCCATATCATTAAACGTTAACAATATAAAACTTGGTGACCGTGTTCACCGGACAAACATAGCATTCTATTGCCTAATTCAATTCGGTGTATAATACGCGGCCCCTCGAATTGTGGTAAAACAAACGTTGTGATCAGTTTGTTATTGGACAAAAATGGGCTCAAATTTCAAAATCTTTATTTATATTCGAAAACCAATTTTCAACCAAAATTTTGTTTTTTACGAGAAGTCTTAAGGAGAACCTCAGATTAAGTTTTATGAGTTGAATGATGATAAAGATGTTATAGCTCCGAGTGAAGCTTTATGCAATTCTGTATTTATTTTTGATGACGTTGCTTGCGAAAATCAAATAAACATTCGAAATTATTTCTCTATGGGCAGACATAAACAAATTGATTACTTTTATTTATCTCAAACCTACTCGAAAATTCCAAAACAGCTGCTGCGTGATAATTCAAACTTTCTTGTATTATTTAAACAAGATGATGTAAACTTAAAGCATATTTTCGAAGAACATGTCAGTTCTGCTTTGTCATGGAATCAATTCAAAAATATTTGTAAAACAGTTTGGAGTAAGCCATTTACCATTTAGTTAGCATTAACAAAGATTCGTCATTAAACAATGGAAGATAGAGAAAAAAAATTGATATTATTTTTCACTTTGAATGAAGTTATAAATGGATTTCATATATAAAATAAAACCAGTGTTACAGTATCCTTAGGCAAATACGGTATTATATAGGAAATAACATAGAGAAAAATATTAAAATAGAATTAATGAAGTCTGTCGACTCCGTCAAAAGTAAATTGAAACTAATGAAAAATCAGGAACATGAAATTAACTTATCGCTTGATAAAATGCTTAAGCCAGTTACACAGCCTCTGAAAACCCTCGTTCATTCAAAAAGATTATTAGAAAATATTAAACATTCTGAAAATGTGTCACATACAAACTCTGAAGCAATCGAATCGGCTGAAAATGACCCAAGTTGTTCTACTAAGTGGGATAAATTTTACGATGCTGATTTAAATTCTGAAAAATCTCCTCAAAATGAAGTAAGAGATAATTTAGAAAGGTGACCGGCAGATTTCGTACAGCTTACTTTTTTGTTGTTTTGTTATAGAATTTGTACCACATATTAAGGCAAATAAGCCATTTATTTTCATGTAAGTGTACTATTTTTAGAAGTTCGGATTAATTATTAATATTTTAAAAAGATTTTAATAACTATACGTAATTTAGTCGTAAACAAAACGCAGTTATGTTGGTATTTAAGCCATGCTCGCCATGAGGGTATTACCCGACCTGCCCCCTTCTTAGAAGATCATCATCACTTAAAAGATCATCATAAAGCAGATTTAATTTTGTTAAAAATGGCAAAAAAGCGAGCAGCTGCCTCTGATGCGACTATGGATGAAAAGTTCGCAGCCCATCTAGTAAGCAACGCTATGTTAACAAAAATTAAAACTGGTGCGGGCCTAAAAAATCCTAATCGTAATAAAAAGTCTTCAAGAAAAATTACGTCTGGAACTAGTCTTAAAAATAAATTAAAAAATATTATTAGTAAAACGAAAAAACACATCAAAAAGTTAAAGCCGAAATGCAAGAAAATTGCGATAGAATTAGCTATGGCTGCTGCTAGAGAATTGGTTGATGATTCTTCTATAAAACTTCCTCGAGTTATACCTATACCAAAAACTGGTGGAGAATTGCCTTTGATACCTATTTTTGCGGGATTATCAGCAGCGGGAGCGGCCTTAGCAGGTGGTGCTGCCGGTATAGCAAAAACGATAAATGAAATCAAGATAGCTAAAAAACGTTTTACTGAACTGATAAGACACAATGAAAAAATGGAAGCTCTTTGTATTGGAAAGGGACTACATCTTAAACCTCACAAAAGCGGACTTGGAATTTTTGTATCGAAAGAAAAAAACAAAAAAATCGGCTACCCGAACGAGCCTTAACTAACATTGATATTTTGAAGTATGGAGATAATATTCCCAATTTTCGAGGTGTCTTTATGAGAGATGAGCTTCCTAAACGACCTTTCAAAAATAATGTGGAATTATTAATTTAGATACTTCTAAAAATCCGGGTTCTCATTGGGTAGCCTATGCAAAATACAAGGATTATATTGAGTATTTTGACAGTTATGGAAATCTTAAGCCGCCAAAGGAATTTATAAAATACTTAGGTGTTAAAGTTCACTATAATTATGATAATACACAACGTGATCACCCTTACAATTGCGGACACCTAAGTTTGGGTTTTTTAAAGAATTGTTGGTGTAGTCAGGGAATAAAATAAACAGGATCTTCTAAAAATGCTCAGTATGCAAGCATGTCTATAACGGTTACCATCTCTGGAAATAAATCAGAATTGGATATATTCTTTCATCCACCTCTGAATTTATCTGGACAATATGAATGCTGTTTGTTATACTTTTCAGTATTAAATTAATTATGTCGGTCGAGCAGGCAGGTTGCAAGAAAACTCGAGGTACTGGAACAGGTTTAATGAAGAGATTACAATTTTGTTCTAAAAATAGGATAATGGTGACAATCGTTCGATGTATGAAGCGAAAGTGAGTCCGTCATGGAGCGCGGCGTCGCCGTCCGCCGCCGATGCACGTCACGTTGCGCCGACTCAGCACTAGACTTTGTGTCGCCGGCTGATGCAATAGTTGCGAGGATTCGGGTCAGTTCCGGTGGAATGCGTAGTTCGTGGATTATTGGTAGGTAGCCTTAACATCTTCCCCCTGAAGATCAGCGGCTATTAGAGGATTGGTTCGAGAATAGCGCTGATAATCTTGGTTGAGCACTTGCGGTGTGGTTGTTAACCTCGGTATATATATCGCCATGGTCTGTTTCATCGTTAGTTCGTTCTGGTGCTGTTTCCAGAGTGCGCCGTCTTATGTATCTTCGTAGCGCGAAGGCGATTCCCATTACGCTTGTACCTAAGAGTACTAGGTAGAGCGGTGTGATAGTGTAGTACACGCCATGAATGTCAGCTGTATTCAGGGTCAATGGTGGTTCTATGGTTATTTCCTTATTAGCAGTATGGAGGCTGTGGAGGTTGACAGAGTTGAGTGTTAATTCCCTATCCTCAGTATTGTGGTTGGTTCCGTTGCTGAGTGGTTGCTGAGTGGGATGTTCATAATTTTCAGTACCTGTCCTTTTAATCGGTCGTCCCTGTTTGCTAGGATTAGGTCCGGGGTTTGTACATCGCAGCCTTTCGGGATTGTGATGAGGTAGCTTCCTCGTACTGTGTTGTATTGAGTATCGGTGCAGGCCAAGCGAATGTTTGTAGGTGCAGGAAAGCTCGCTACATAGTGTCGGTCGTCGAGGGCTTCCACGGCTTCAGTTTTTAATTTGGCTATGGTGAATAGGCAGGATTTGTCGACTTGCTGGGTAGAGATGAGGTGGTGAATGCAGTCGCCTTGATTTTGGTAGTGTTGATTGATGCTGTCCTCGCAGAGATAGTATTGGCTGGACTTCGGGCATTCTGCCTCTATGTACATAAAATCTTCATCGTGAATTGCTAGGAAGGGATAGGATGGAATTAGCACTTTGTCATCTTGATTGGGAACTGCGGATAATTTATAAAGGTTGTAGGTGTGGGGAAGGACAACCGGGAATTTAAATACCAATACTAAATTTTGACTATTATAATAGTACCCTAACTTAATTATGTCGAAATACTCCCTGTAACTAATGTTTAGTATATGTTCCCTACCATAGAGGGCATTTAATTGTTCTTTCATCCTGTTGAATGTATTTAATTTAAACATAAGAAAATGTGTGCTCTTGGCACGTATGAAAGCTAGTAAGTTTTCTAGTTTAAGCATTTCGTCGGACAATGATTCGATGTTGTCCGCTAGCATTATTATGTATTGAGCCAGATGGGCATACCTAACTAAGTCTTTTTCCTGACGTAAATCATTAATCATGATTTCATCTACCGTTTCCTTAATCTTGTTCTGATTCTGGAGTAATTTGCCGAAAATTTTGGAATTTTCCGACATCCAGTGTTTATTTAAACTAACTCGGTTATTTAGTTCTGTGACCATCTTATTTTCATTCTCCTGCAGGGTTTTAATTGCATTATCATAGCGGATAGCGTCCGTATAATCCAAGTTTCCGGAAATGCTCTTAACAACTGAACCTAGCCCATCAATAAGGCCTCTCTTGACGCGGTTAGACTGGAACAATTCTAACTGGTCGGACAGCTCCGTGATCTTGTTACGAAGATGTTCGATATGTGGTTGGTATAAAGAGAGCGTTCTATTGTGGAACTCAGGTGACATAGTATCTAATTGTTTCCTTACTAAGTCTATATTACTACGAATAATGTCTAAGTTAACCGGTTGGACAAACGAGTGGTAATGGGATATAACTTTTGTTTTCCCTAGCATGAAAGGTAAGATGCCCGGTCCATTGTCCAGACTACTTAGCGTAATTTCCTCCGCTTGTGTCAGGCCCAGGGCCAGGAAGATGATCCTGTAACAAGTGGTTGCTATTAGGGACCCGTTTCAGGCGCGACTTGGCAATGGGACCACGTTTCTTTTTGGTGTAAATGTGGATCGGTAAGTTGGCTAGGACCGTGTCGCGAGTAAATCTAGGGGCCAGTTTTTGGCGGCTGGCCATTGGATTCTGTACAAAAATCTGCTGATCTGCGGAATATTCTTGTTCGGATTCCCTATCTTTGTTGATATTTTCGATAATCCGTGTTCGATCGTGCAGGGATGAACTATTAATCATCTCGAAAACTCTTTGCATCTTAGTGCGATGTTCTTGTGTATATGACTGTAGCATGTTTTCTGACAGGTTAATATCTAATGGATCGCGGGGGTCTAGGTGACCAGTAATTATATCCAAAGGTCTGCATTTGGTAAAACTATGAACAGAACTATTGTAACCTAGAATTGCATAAGGCATTAAGTTCATAGCGGAGTTTCCACGGTGCTCTAATTTTAAAATACGCAAGTGTTCCAGAAGTGTGGAATGCAGCCTCTCCACCATGCCATTTTCATTAGGCGTGCATGCTGAAATTTTGTGGTGTTGTACTTTATGAATTTTGACAAATTCCGAGAATAGTTGATTTGTGAATTCTGGGCCTCTGTCTGTGACAATAGTTAAGGGAAATCCATGGTGGGTACTAAATGTTAGGAGAGCTTGTACGACGCTGATTGCTGTCGCGTCCCTTAAGTAGTAAGCTTGAGCATATTTTGAGAATGAGTCGATGATTGTGAGATATTTTTGCGTTTCGACACTCAGTAAGTCAAGATGTACTATTTCAAACGGTTTGGTTGGAGGTGGTACTATATTAAACTTTTGTTTCACGGGGTTTCTATCGTATTTGGCTTGACCACACACGTCGCATTCGTTTATATATTTTGTTATGTGTTCCCTCATTTTCGGCCAGTAAAATTTATTGGATAAGGACGTGTAGCACTCATTAATTCCACGGTGATTGGTTTTACCCTCGTGGTACTTGCGAATTATCTCCTGCTGCTTTAAATAATCCTTGACATTTTCTAACTCTACTTTTGTTAAGACTAGGTCCATGGATGAACTTTTAAATTTACTTTGGATAATGGGAATAATTTCGTACATGGCTAATGGGGGATTAATGAGAATACCGGTCCTTACCTTGGGGTTAATGTACTCTTTCACAGCGTTTTCGACATCCTCTTCGAGATTACTCTTGGAAATCTGAATATGTGTTTTGACGTGTGACTCAAACGGTTTTGAAACTGAAGGGCGGCTTCTTACGTCATCGACCAACGTGAAAATGATTTGTCTATGGTACTTGTTAAGTGGGAAATCGGTTATAGGAACTTCTAATATCGGGTTTTCGGCGTCAGTGTGAACTGTATCAGTCTTTGAACTATTTAATAATGAGGACGGTCTTTCAGTAGGGTTGGCTATAAGAGAGCTAGTCTCTTCGTTGTGTAGTTCGATGCGGGATAATGCGTCAGCGTTAGTGTTGGACTTTCCTTGCTTGTAAACTACGGAAAAGTCAAATTCACTTAGTTTTAGTCGCCATCGAGTAAGACGCGAGTTAGGTTCTTTGATGTTCATTACCCATTGAAGTGGCCTATGGTCTGTGACAATTTTAAATTTTCTGCCGAATAAATACGGTCTAAAATATTTGGTGGCCCAGACTATCGCAAGCAGTTCCTTCTCGATGGTGCTGTAGTTGATCTCACTACTGTTCAATGTCCTAGAGGCGTAAGCAATAGGCTTATCCGTACCTATGGTCCCCTGAGACAAGACAGCTCCTATTGCTAAATTCGACGCGTCCGTCGTTAAAACAAATTCTTTAGAAAAATCAGGATATTGTAAGATGGGGTCGTTAATTAAGAGCGTCTTACACTTCTCGAAACAGCCCGTGTAATTTTGGTCTAACGTAATTTTTGAGCCCTTTTTCAAGCATTGCGTCATAGGTTTTGTTACTTTCGCGAAATCGGGTATGAATTTTCTATAGTAGCCAAGAAGACCCAGGAACCTTTTAATCTCGGTGGAGGTTTTCGGAAGTGGATAATTCTTTATTGCGGATATTTTGTCGGGGTTTGGCTTAATGCCCTCTTTGCTAATGACATGGCCCAAGTAGGCTGTTTCCAGTTTGAGAAACTCTGACTTGTCCATTTGAATTTTAAAGTTGGACTCACGTAGTCTATTGAATACTTTTTCCAGATTGACCATGTGTTCCTGTAATGACGTAGAAAAGACTATGACGTCATCTAAATAAATGAGGCATATGGTGTTTTGTAGGTCTCTGAGAACGTTATCCATTACGCGTTGGAAAGTGGATGGGCTATTCTTCAAACCCATGGGCATTCTCAAAAACTCAAAATGGCTTCTTGGCTTCTACTGTGAATGCTGTTTTGGGAATGTCTGCAGGGCTCATCTCTACCTGGTAAAAGCCACTGGCTAAGTCTAAGGTCGTAAAATAGTTACAATTGCCTAGTTTATCCAAAATATCCGCAATATTTGGAATGGGGTATTTATCATCCAAGGTTTTTTCATTTAACTTCCGAAAGTCTACCACTAATCGCCATTTGGTCTTACCTGAAGCGTCCGCCTTTTTAGGGACAACCCATATAGGAGAACTCCATGCAGACTCTGATGGTTGAATAATTTGCTGGTCTAGCATCTTACTAATCTGATCCTGTACCTCTTGTCTGTGCACAAAAGGATACCTATAGCTTTTGGTATATATAGGGATTTCGTCACTAGTTCTAATTGAGTGTTTTATTTTATTGGTAAAACTCAATTTCTCCCCTTCTAAATAAAATATGTCGGCATAGCGCGCGCATAACAACTCCAAGTTAACGCGTTCCTCGTTGTTCAAATGATCCGTACGTAAGCGCGATAGCACTTCCTGTACACGTCGAGGCGCTTGCTCGGTGCACGTGTACTCGGTATTATAAAGCTGCGCACACACCGGGCGGTCCATAGAAAAAATAACGTCGCTACGATTCGGGTTATGAATTTCTAATATGCCCCTCTGGTTTTTTACAGTAGTTAAACACTCGCTAATATGACAGTTGGATATGATCTGTTCCGGGATAATTACTTCTCCGTTTCGGATATTAATTGGTAACTTCACTAACTTTGAAGAACCGGCGGGTATGATATCTTCGTATAAGTTAGCGTTTCGTGAATCATAAACCCATATAGGATTTACTGCATTTTTTGTTACTAATGACTTTGTCTTAAAATCAATGGCGGCCTCCCACTTGTCTAGTAAATCTGACCCTATCAATCCGTCGAAATAATCGTGAAAGTTATATACAAAAAGTGTAACGCAATCCTTATCGTTCAATTCAGAGAAGCAAGGTAGTGTTATCGAGTAATCGCTACGTGTCACAGCGTGCACATTACAAACTTCGAAGGGGTCATAGTTCAACTGTATGTTATTGAAATAAGCTCCGACCGCATTAGGGCTAATAAAAGATTGGTTAGCGCCCGTATCTATTAGAAGTTTTAGAGGAGGATCTTGGATTTGCAAGTAGGGGAGCTGGCGTTGCGTTTGAAGGTTGACCTCTATTTTGGTTTGTCTAATTTTTGAGGGCTCTGAAAATCCTCGTTTGGACAAGCCGGTTTAGCTGGCTCATCTTTTACCGTGTCGTTACTTACCTCCAGCTGTGGGTGATGCATTTGATCATTATCGATGTAATAGTATCCTTCATCGTACTCGTTAGGTTCGTAAAACATATAGTTGTCGGTATCATAATCTCCGTAACCGTAATAAGAGGAGCAATCGTTGAAATTCATCTCCTTGCTTCCGAAATTGTGATTAGCCGGGGAATTACCAAATTTAGCCCAGTCATGTCCTTTTGTTGCGTTACTGGGCGGTAAAAGTCTAGGCACGAAATGGCTGACGCCACTCATTGGTCTAGGCTGTTGAAAGTTACTTTGCGGTACGATATTACGCGGTACAAATTTAAATGCATTATTTTGGTTGTAATTAGGAGGGGGAGCACGAAACATCTGTTGCGTGCGTGATGGTCCGGCCTGATTTTGATTATTGAAATTAGGTCGCCATGGTACGGGTGCATGTGGCATCATTGGGTGACCGAATGGACTCCTAGAGGGTCCAGGCATATTAAAGGGGAGCGGTCTAGGCTGCGGTATATTAAAACCCGTTGCTAAAGGCAGAGGTCTAGGTGGCACGGCTTGGGGTGTCGATTTCTTATCCGGAACTTGACTATTACGCTGCTGCAAGTACACTACGTTTTGTTCCTCATGAACAAACTCTAAGGCTTTTTCAATGCTTTCGGGGCGCATACACCTAATCCGTGAACCTAGTGGGTCCTTGAGCCCACGTACAAATGCCTGCAAGGTCAATTTTTTATATAGGTCCCTTTTCGCATTGATAGTAGTTGCTACTTCCTCATGTAGAGAGACATAAGTCATTAACGTGCTGAACAGGTTTTGGCACTTTTCATAAAACTCGTGAGGGCTGTCAGGCCCCTGTGACAGTAACGCTAAGTCATTGTATAATGCCGTCTCATCGCGCTGATCTGAGAAATTGTTTACGAGAGATTTGCGTATACCCGTACAGTCGGACGGGATGCCGTTCGAATTGATCAATCGGGCCGCGGGACCAGTTATTTTGTTTAATATACCGTTGATAAGAGCAACTTCCGAAAGTATGTTAGGCGGCTCTGGTTTTTTTACAAATTCGTCCACCAGCTCGTCACACAACTGTATGAACCTAGTTAATACGTTAACGTTACCATCAAACTCGGGCACCAACCGAAGGGCCTTAAAAATGCCATCTAAATCTGCCATCCTATTCTGTGGACTATCTGACCTAGAGTCTAAGCTAATTTCTCTGTTTAAATCTAAAGCACTATTCCTACTACTATGCCTACTCTCTAACCCTACACTCCGTGATTCTCGTGGATGGAAAATCTTGGAAAATTCGTGGACACAGGAAACTTAAGGACTAGGGTGAGCAATTCACTTAAAAGATTTTAACGTACTCACATGAACTGCATATCTCGTCTTCTCGCTGTATCGATGGCTGGATACCCCTGCTGCAAGTCACGACGTGTAGATTCGGGTCCTCGAACGGCCTTGATGACCGCCACGCCAACTCACAGGTGCGTGAAGTTGATTCTCGAGGATCCTACCGACTGCGCCAATTATGTCGGTCGAGCAGGCAGGTTGCAAGAAAACTCGAGGTACTGGAACAGGTTTAATGAAGAGATTACAATTTTGTTCTAAAAATAGGATAATGGTGACAATCGTTCGATGTATGAAGCGAAAGTGAGTCCGTCATGGAGCGCGGCGTCGCCGTCCGCCGCCGATGCACGTCACGTTGCGCCGACTCAGCACTAGACTTTGTGTCGCCGGCTGATGCAATAGTTGCGAGGATTCGGGTCAGTTCCGGTGGAATGCGTAGTTCGTGGATTATTGGTAGGTAGCCTTAACAAATTCAATAACAAATATACACATTAATAAAAACATTCTTCCTGTGATCAGAATCGGATATGATCTTGTACACGGTTCATACTCTAACGGTTTACCAAGTCATATTCTTCATCTATTTGTATGTAGTACTACTACAGGTCATCAAATCATAGAAACACCGCAAAACGTTATTTACTTTCCAGTGAACAAAAATATTATTTCATCTATATCTTTTAGAATAGTGGATCAATTTGGTTACTGTATTAACTTTAGAGAAGAACATAATAATACTATTCAACTGCGCCTTCATGTAAGAAAAACACAATGATATTATATAATAAAAACCCTACAATTAACAAAAAGCATCAAATTTTTTCTACAACCACCTAAGGCGCAAACACGTAAGAAAAAGGTTATAAAATTGACTAAAATAAATCAAGATTTTCTTAGTTTTAAAATATGAATATACTACAGATTACTGATTTACCGTACTTCGATACTTCGATTGAAAGTTATGAAGTCCATTCTTACAATCCCTACAATAAAAGTTTTAGAGAAAACGATAAAATCAGAATCCCCATACACCAGCAAGACATATATGTGTTACCGTCAGCCAGTTCAATTTACGTCGAAGGACAAGCAAAGATCTTCGGTAAAGGTGGAAATCCAATTAAGAAAACGTTCAGTAACAACCCTGTTATGTTTTTGTTTCAAGGTATCAGATACGAAATAAATGGTATTGAAATAGATCCGCATTAAAAATTCTGGAATAACGTCGACAATAAAGTCATACGTTTCAATGAATGATGGAGAAAATAAAGTTGCTGGCTTATGGGGTTGGAACATAGATGGATTTAAAAGCGATGGTCATTTTAGCACTATTGTCCCTCTTAATAAGATTTTAGGGTTTGCAGAGGATTACAATAAAATTGTGATAAATTTTAAACATGAACTCATACTGAAAAAACAAACGAATAGAAAAAGTAATAAAAGCAAAGATAGTTCACTGTTCGATCACTGTGGAGTAACAAACGTGACACTATTTTTGAATTCCCAGTATTATCCGTACGAGCCTCTTAGCTTAAATTTTGCTGAGAACAAATACAGTATATTATACGAAATGTACGTTAAATTTCGTCAGGGTTTCATTCCGCGCTCGACACCCGCCGTGAACGGACGTGCTGCCGCTCCCGCTCGCTGCACTCGCTCACTGCGCTCTCGAATTCCGGATCTCGTTACGCTGCCGTAACTCTCAGTAGTCGCCGACTACTTCCGATCCACGGTCGATTAATTTTATTAATCGGCCGTATTGATCTCAAAAAGTGCCTTTTTCAAGGCAGGTATTTCTTTAACAGAAAAAATTGTCAGAGTAGCTCATAGGCCCCCTCTGGGCTAAATCCACTGTTTCGTGGTCCTCGGTGGATACCTGACGGTGCCAACGAAACCGAGTGGGGTGTTGTTGTCCCAATACACCCGCCGAACCCCTTCAGGGCTAGGCAGTTAATTGGAAGGGTCCCAGAGTTAACCGGCCTTGGGGGATCTCCTAGTCGGCTCTGGTGCACTGAATTCCTTTTCAGCTACTCACCTAGCGTCTTTAGGGTGTGTCTACACCCTTCGCGCTAGACTGGTTCAGGGCCCCTTTGCACATTAAGACTGGCAAAGGGTTACAAGCTTAGGGCTCACAATTAGGTACTCACCTCCCTGTCTGCACCCGACAAGGAGGGCGACTCATCCCCGGGCCTATCCACCCGGGGAGTTAGGTTTAGGGCCGTTAGGTCTATGTTAGGAGGAATTTAGATTCCAAAATTTCGCCCCCGTAATCCCCCCCCCCCCCCTCCCCCGCCATGGAGGACGCCTTAATTCTGGCGTTCTTCAAAGAGGTCCTCTTCAAGGACCCAGACTTCCTCGCCAGATATGGCGCTAGGTTTGCGGCTCTTAGCCAGCCGCTATCAACCGACTCCATCGCTGACTTCAGCGATGCTCTGACCCCCGCATCCGCGACGACCGTGATCCCTCCTAGCCCCTCAGTGTCCATGGACACTGAGGAGCCCTTGTCGCAAGACAAGAGGTGCCCGACCCCTTATTCTTACTCTGACGTAGAGTCAGTCGACTCTTCTTCTGCCCACTCTGCTCCCTCTTCCGAGGACGACGGCTTTGTGGCCGTCACCGGAAAGGGGAAAAAGAAGAAACAGAGGAAGGCGACGTCCTCGCAGGCGACTAAAATAGCCGCCACGGAGGTTCTCTCTGCCCCCACTCCCCCTGTATCTGTGGCGCCCTCCGCTACTATCCCCACCCCGACCGCTTCGTCCACTAAGGACACTCCGGCCACTCCGGCCCCTAAAAAGATCCCCCCTCCCCCTCCTGTAATCTTACAGGACAAAGCTAGATGGTTGGACGTATCCAAATGGTGCGTCGACCAGAAAATCGGCTTTTCTAAAGCCACCACGACCCAACAGGGCATTAAAATTACCGTCCCAACGTCCCGCGACTATAGGGACCTAACCAGAGTCCTCCGGGCGAGAGGTGTGTCATACCACACCTACTCGCTCCCCGAGGAACGCCAGATCCGCGTGGTGATCCGTAGGATCCCAAAAGAAATCCCCACAGCCGACATCAAGGCCGACCTTGAGTCTCAAGGCGTCCCCGTGGACGAGGTGCACCGCATGCACCGCGCCAGGGGGGGCTCAGCATACGACATGATCCTCGTCGTATGCCCCCCGTTTGAAGGGCATCACCCTATATTTAAAGTCACTTCTATCTGCCATCTCACGGGCCTCGTGATCGAGAAGCCCAGGAAGAGCCGCGTCGTCGGGCAATGTCACCGTTGCCAGTTATACGGGCATGCGCAGAAGAACTGCCATGCGACTCCCAGGTGCGTCAAGTGCCTGGGTGAGCATGGCACTTCGGACTGCCCCCGCCCTAAAGACCGGTCTATGTGCACCGAGCCGCCCAGCTGCGTACTGTGCGGTGAGGCTGGACACCCGGCAAACTACCGGGGCTGTCGTATGGCCCCCAAGACGTCCTCATCAAAACTGGTGAAACGCGCAGACGCCCGCCAGCAGAGAGAGTGCCCATCATATGGGTTCTTCCCCCCCCCATCTCAGACATTCCCCCAACTCCCCCTGAGGCTAAGCCCGCAAAGGCCTAGCCCATGGAATGCGATGAATCATCAGCAGGCGTTCCCTGCTATGGTTCAGCCCAGACCCACCCCGCCTCCCATCAGACCGCTGATGGACCCCCGCATCCGCGTCTCCGCGCCTGTCCAACCCGCGAGGCCCGCCCCCGCTCCCGTGGCCGCTGCCGCAACCGCTGCGCCACGGCCCGTCGCCGCTTCAACCACCCCGGTGGTCGGCCTGTCCATCCCGTCCATCCCAGTAGATCCGTTCAGCGTGATCTCTGGGACCTTCGCGTTATTTTTTACGCCCCGCGCGCGCAAAATGGCCAACGAGCTCGTTGCCGCCCGTAATTCCTGCGATCTCGCCCAGATACAGCGTATATTCCACGCGTATCCAGAGATTACGCAAGCCCTCGAAAACTTCGCGAAACCCAAATAATGGATATACATCCGAAAGCACGTACCAAACCCCGATCCCTAAAGTTAGGTTTCTTTAATGCCAATGGCATGATCAATCAACGCGATGAAATCGCTGCATTCCTCCGCGACCACCAAATTGATATTCTCCTATTACAGGAAACATTCCTAAAGCCCAGCCGTCGAAACCCGTCAATTGCCAACTATCGTATAGTTCGCAATGACAGGACTAGATGTCACAAGGGCGGCACCCTAATTTATTTTAGATCGACCCTCCACTGCATCCCAATGGACCCGCCCCCTCTCTCGCGTTTAGAAGTGTCCATATGCAAGCTAGGCATGACTGGCCATCAACCGATCACCATAGTATCGGCCTATGTTCCCCCCGGTTGCTCATCGGAGTTAGTCCTTCCCCCCCTCTCTGACGACCTTTCCATTCTACTTGGCCTGAGTGACTCCGTTATCATAGCGGGCGATCTCAACGCCAAACATCATGCTTGGAACAGCACCAGGACCTCCACCAGAGGCAGACACCTGTTTGACCTATGTCCCATCCTCAACTTCGACATCATCGCCCCGATGACTCCCACTCACTTTCCCCACGACCCTAGCCAAACCCCCGACGTACTTGACATAGCGCTTCTGAAGAGTATCAACCTACGGTTGGATTCTAAAGAGGCGCTTGACGAACTCTCCTCTGACCACCGTCCAGTTGTTGTAAAGCTGGCACCACGCCTAGGTCTCCATGACCCTGATAGACCCCCTCTCACCGAGTTAGTTACAGACTGGAGGAAAGTAAGCGACTGCCTGAAATCCACCACGTTAGGTCCCCGACTAGACTCCATTCCCGACCACTTCGATTCTATCGCTGACACGACAGCCGCGATCGACTCATTCACAGTGCACGTACAATCAGTCCTGAACGACTGTTCAAGGGAGGTTCCGGCGATGGACGACCATCGCTGGAAGCTCCCGGACGATGTACGCGAACTGTTGAATGAGAAGAACGCGGCTGTCCGTGCGTACAGTAACTTTCCCAACCACGCGAACAAAGCCCATATGCGCTATTTACAGAGATCTGTAAAGACACGCCTATCGGAGCTGCGTGACGCTGGATGGGACAAGATGCTGAGCGAGCTAGAGCCCACTCACCGAGCGTTCTGGGACCTTCAGAGGAAACTCAAATCCGACGAAGTCGTCTCAATGCCCCCCCTGGTGCGCCCCGACAAGACCATCGCTTTCGATGACGTCGACAAGGCAGAATGCCTAGCCGATAGTCTTGAGGCTCAATGCTCACCTAGCTCTCAACCAGTAGACCAAGCTCACCTGTCCCAGGTCGACGCGGAAGTCGAACGTAGAGCTTCCCTCCCGCCCGTTGAAGACCCTGACTATCCTCTGCCTCCCGTCACTCCAGACGAAGTGCATGATATCATCAAGGGTCTAAAACCTCGCAAAGCCCCCGGCTCAGACGGAATCACCAATAGGGTGCTCCAACTGTTCCCCGCTCACCTCATAATGCTCATGGCCACCATCTTCAATGGAGCCCTGAGCAATAACATCTTCCCACAAGAGTGGAAGAAGGCCACCGTCATCGGCATACCGAAGCCCGGTAAGCCGAAAACGGAGCCCACCAGCTACCGGCCCATCAGTCTGCTCAATGTCTTCGGCAAAATCTATGAGAGGCTTATCTTAAAGCGCCTCAGAGATTTTGCGGAAACAAAGGGCCTCATCCCCGACCAGCAGTTCGGCTTTAGAGCCCAACATTCTTGCGTCCAACAGGTCCACCGCATCGTTGAACACATAAGCCACGGCTTTCAACGTGGTCTTACGACCGGTGCTGTATTCTTCGATATAGCGAAAGCGTTCGACAAGGTCTGGCACAACGGCTTATTATATAAGCTCTACAAACTCGGTGTGCCCGATCGTCTCGTGCTCATCTTACGAGACTTCTTGTCAAACCGCACCTTCCGCTATCGCATCGAAGGAGCGCTATCCTCCCCTCACCCTATCCGTGCAGGCGTCCCTCAGGGCTCTGTACTATCCCCTCTCATTTTCACTCTCTTCACCAGCGACATCCCGAAAAGTAGAAAGGCGCAGTTGGCTCTGTTCGCAGACGACACGGCCATCTACTACACCGGGTTAGTCCACGACCACATATCTCGCACTCTCCAGACCGAGGTCAACAAGCTTGGCGCTTGGTTTAGAAAGTGGAGAATCGAGGTCAATCCCGACAAAAGTCAGGCTGTTCTCTTCACCAAACAGCGTAAAAACCTCATCGCCCCCCGACCGCTCACCATGTTCGGCAAGCCTATCCCTTGGGAGAAGCGAGCCAAATACCTAGGCGTGACCCTTGACCACCATCTCTCGTTCTCAGAGCACATCAAGCAGGTGCGTTCGCGTGCCGCTTTCGCTCTCGGTAGACTTCACTCCGTCCTAAATGCGCGCAGCAAATTGTCCCGTAAGGGCAAATTGCGTATTTACACAGCGTGCATCCGTCCCATCATGACTTATGCCTGTGCAGTCTTCGCACACGCTAAACCCCACCACATCCACAGGATGCAGTCCCTCCAAAACCGTTTCCTCCGAAAGGCAACGGGAGCCCCCTGGTTCGTCCGAAACGAGATCCTCCATCTCGATCTTAGAATCCCCACCATCAAGCAGTTCATGAAGCGCATCACGAAGCGCTTCTTCGACTCCGCCACCACCCACCGCAACCCTCTGGTTGTGCAGGCCGCCAGTTATAGGCCCTCCACCATTAGCTCTATTCGCCGTCCAAGGCATACCCTCTCCGACCCCGATGACCCCATTACCCTCCTCCAGGAAAGCAATAGGGCAACGAGTACAGTGCACAAAACACACCGACCTACGTTCCGACCTCGCCGCCGAGGTCCCTCGCGTAAACCCCGACGTAATTGTCCCCCCCGACCCTTGCTCGAAGAAGTGCCAGCCCGCGCCGCAGCTGAGCCTGTAGCTTTAAATTCCCCGATTAATAATAATAATATTAACCAGATCCAGCTTGTCCCATCTTGCTGTCCTCCCCCCAGCGACGCCCTAAGCCGAGGTCCGTACCCCACAGGGGGTGCCCTTAGCGTGCAGTCGCTTAGTACTATAAGAAATTCGCCCCTGGCTGGAGGCTTTGAGTTCGCTTAAGGCAGCCACAGGAAAGTCCGGTTAAGTAGTCACGACCTCTCAAGGTCAACTACGAGATGCCATACCTAAAAAAAAAAAAAAAAAATTTCGTCAGTCGTATTACAACTGCCCCGCGGGCCCCTTGCTTGTAATAACTGATTTAATAACTGGAGAAAGCACCTGTCTTTATTATAGACTGTTCAAGACAAAACGATAGTTTGAAGACAGGTCCCGTAGATGAGCGTCTAGAAATTGAATGTTCAGTGCCAGTACCAGATAACACAACTGGATATTGTTTAATTATTAACGATCGACTTGTGGAATATAAACCTTTAAGTAACATAGTACGCAGGTTATCATGACTGCCATTGTAGATGTTCAAGGTTTTAAAACAGAGGCAAATGAATTTATCATAAAAGAAATTGCTGTATTATGTAATAAAAAAATGCATGTGTTTTTAATCAAGCCACCATTTTCATTTTACGATTTGACCAAACCAGAAAAACGACAAGTAAGTTGGATTGAACGTAATAGAAAGATATACTGGGATGAAAGATTTGTGCCTTACTCAAATCATGAGAAATTGATTTTAGATATTTTAAGAGATAAATGTGTTTACACTAAAGGTTTAGAAAAAGCGTTATGGTTAAACAATATTTTGAATAATAATAATAACGTAAATAATTTAGAAGATAAAGGCTGTCCTAGCTTGTTAAGCTTGCACAACAAATATGTAGGTTCTTATGATTTGTATACTTGTATTTATCATGATTCATTATGTGCTTTAAATAATGTTATATGTTTAAATAAATGGTGAATAGATAATAAATTTTTTAAATATTTTTTTCTTGTTTAATTTCATAATTAGGTAATACCTATCTTAGAGCTTCCTATCCCACTCAATGATAATCGTTATAAGTTGCTAACAACGGCTATGTGACCTCATTATACTTTTATAATTAAATGTATCAAGAACTAGAAATTCAATAAACAAAACATGTCTCAAAATAAATACCATCCTCGCTAGGAAATGTATAACACGAATAAAATGCGCAAATTTTTATTTAATTATTATTGGGGCAACGGCTGATTCAAGGAGAAGATTGGTGATGGAAATGGATGATGAATGGAGGATTGTGTCAAGTAATATTTAATTTTTTAAATAATTTAGTTAGATAAAAATTGTTTTTTCATGTCTATAGGTTCTGTACCAGCTGTAGGTCTATCTCTTAAAATATTTCGTGTATGAATAGATACACCTTATATAAAGAGTGCAAAGTTCATAACGTACGACGGCTGTTTATTTTGCGTTCAATCTTGTTACAACACCACACAACTCCCTATGTTAAACTTAAAAAGCGTCGCAAAGATTTAATTTGTTTCCTTCCAAAGACCAGTTACTCCTTTACAAAAAGATTTTTCTTTTATTTTCCGTTCATGTACTAGGCCACCGGACACCGGTACAATACGATAGATATATCGCCTACTCAAGCATAACTGCAATGTTAAATGAGAGTTTTGCTTTATTTATTTATCAGGCACTAAAAATATTGATAAACAACACTTTTGTCGATATCTTTATCGCCGTAATTACATTATTATCGTTATAAGATATTGAGAGAAGCAAACGGAAGTAATTAAACAGCCACCATGAATGTCAATAATTCTATCTACCAGGGACACTACGACTCGGTGACCGGCTGTCCTGACATCAGTGAATGAACGATGACTCTTAAAATGTTTTATTTTTCTTTTAGAATACAATGGAAGCAACTGTTTGAGAATACGAAGCATATAGAAGCAAGGAAGGAAGGGTATAAATTCAACGTTAAATACGCCTAGTGACCGTTCTCTCGGGAGCGAGCATTCACAATGGAGCACGAGAATGGTGCTGTAGTACCATTTTTAACGTTTTAACTCATCCATGACACCAAAAACCCCAAATGTAACTGGGCGTATTTATTATACGGCCAGAAACTGAAGGGTTACTTTGATGGCGGTCGGGGCTTTAATCTCTTTACTCTATATGATCTGTTACACCAAAATTTTCGATACTTACAGCTTGGGTCCCCTCTCCAAAGAAAATTTACAGTGGAACACGAGAACGCTGCGGCCCTGCGCGCCGGGCGGGCGCGGCTGGCGCACGAGCGCGAGCATGTGCGCGCTCCTGTACAGGTTGAGCGCGTCCACGGTGTGGCCGCCCGAGAATTCGTACGGGTAGCGGCAGTCGATCACCTGGGGGAGGGGTGGTTCGATAACGTCATTTAAAAGTAAATATCACTATGGATATTCATCAAGATTAAGATCCGCAGGAAGCCCGCGAAATGCAAACTTTCTTAGGTTTTTTGCAATTTGCAGGTCAGGTTAATTAAAATATGATTCGCGACTTTAAGGCGCAGATATATGACTTCTAATGATTTTAAATTGAACATCACGTCTAGACGACTCGTCTTATTAGTTTGAAAAAAATATATGTTATACTAGACTATTGTCTTCGTAATTTGATTAATATATTTATACTATAGCGCAATTAATTTGTAAAGTAATGTCTAACGCGGACAAAAAAACGATAATCACGCAAAAACTAACGGGCGTATTTTCATGAAACTTTCACTATCTAAAAGACAATTTAACTACTCAAATTTTAGTATACGGCTTCTATTTGTTTTGTGTATGATTAATCAAGGTGGGTTGTTTTTTCGAATAAGCTTGGTGCGCGTTGAAGGTCATTTATTCAAACTAGGCTGAAAATCAGCACTTTTCGAACGTCAAAGTTACATAAGACAGTCCCCCAAAAATGCCCGCCCGTCACCACTTCCTAGTGCTTTAGCTGGGAAGAAGAAGTGGTGGAACAAACTCTCCAGCAGCACGTCTGTCTGTTTAGTTATATAAACTTGATTCTATACAAATCTTATGCAAAGTAATTAACATTACGAAACACAAAACATTGGATTAAATTACACACTTGCCATACGTTAGCTAGCACGCGCCAGTATACCAACAAAACAATGAACAAACTGTACTCAAGCAGATAAAAATTACAACATAAAAAAACGTTAATAGAACTTAATACCTAAATAAAAGCCTCCAGGCATAAAGGGCGTGCCCGCTTACATAAGGCAATTGCTGTAGCTCGGAGTGAGAAATGATAAACTAGCCCCATCGAAGTAAAATAAGTAAACAATTACTAATAACAATTAAAACCATGATCAGCAAGACGACCAGTCACCACAAGCAGCACCCGTTCACGAGCATAACGCAAAGAACAGCCATCACCCCCATCGCCATATTGGAAGGAAGGAGGCAACCCGACCCCCGATGCTACCGCAGGCAGTGACATCTAAGGGAGCATGACGAGCTTGCTGCTGGTTGCTCAGGCAAGAATAGTATAATCAAAAGTCGAGAACGCTAGCTAACCACTTATTGCAATACAACTCATAAAACACACATTGTAATGAGTAGATTATGTCACTAATAAATTAAAATTTAACTAAATTAAATTACATTGACTTATACAGTCAAATAAAAAAATAATCAATTATATGAACTCATATAACCTGTCAGTAGGTAAGCTAATTCTGGAGAAAGAACACAAACATTGTCTTGAGTTAATCACAGCGACCAACTATTCTTATCGTTTAAGTAGTCATTGATACAATAGTATGCCTTTGAACAAAGGGTGGATTTTACTTTAGTTTTAAACGCATTAAAAGGCAAATCTAGCAAAGAAGAAAAGTTATACCAAGCCCAACAAATGAGTTATGTACCTTATGAAGCCGGTGAAATGGAGCTCGTAATTTGTCCTTATTTCTGGTGTTAATATTGTGAATATCACTATTTTTAGTGTATAAGTGTATATTTTGCCTAATATATAAGATGTTGGCGAAGATGAATTGTAATGCCACCGTGAGAATACCAACCTCTTTAAAAAAATCTCTCAGAGAAACTCTGGCACCAAGCTGGTAAATAGCTCGAACAGCTCGTTTTTGAAGAACGAATGTATTTTAAATGTCAGCGGCTTTGCCCCACAGCAGAATACCGTAGGACATAACGCTATGAGAATAACTAAAATAAACTAATCGAGCTGTATCAACGTCAGTGTACTGTCTTACTTTTCTGACGGCGTAGGCGGCCGAACTGAGCCTGCCCGCTACGCTTGATATATGAGGGCCCCACTGAAGTTTGGCATCTACTGTTATACCAAGAAAAACTGCCGAGTCTACAGTTTCAAGCACCCCATTATCTAAGACGATGTTGGGACCTAGATTCCTAACATTTGGCAAGGCAAACTTTACACATTTCGTTTTCTTGACATTGAGAACTAGGTTATTCGTCGTAAACCAATCCGTAACCATTAAGAGTGCACTGTTTACGTCATCAAAATCTTGTCTATTCCTGTTTACTTTAAAAAGAAGTGAGGTGTCATCTGCAAACAATACAACGTCACAGATACCCTTTAAATAAAATGGTAAGTCATTAATATACACTAAGAATAAGAATGGACCCAGTATTGAGCCTTGAGGTACACCTAACTGAACTGGTAACCCGGAAGATTTTACACCATTCACATCTACACATTGGAACCTATTATGTGAATAAGAATTTATTACTTTGAGAGCTTCATTTTGGACACCATAATGACACAATTTACGCAAAAGCGTGTCATGGTCCACGCAATCAAAGGCTTTGGAGAGGTCACAGAAAACTCCAATAACATTTTGCGAGTTCTCCCATGCGTCAAATATGTGTTTCAGCAGAGCAACACCCGCATCTGTAGTCGAACGACCTTTTGTAAAGCCATATTGTTCATTATGAAGGAGGCTGTTTAAATTAAAATGTCTTAGCAATTGCTTGAGTATTAACTTTCAAATATTTTGCTAAATGCAGGTAAGATAGAAATAGGTCTGAAATTGCCAACGTCATTTTTATTACCTGATTTAAATAAAGATATGACTTTACTACTCTTCATGAGGTCAGGAAAAGAGCCCAAATCAACACATTTATTAAAAGTAACAGCTAGATAGGGGGCTACGATTTCTATTATATTGCTTAATAGTTTAATGGAGATACCCCAGAAATCACCAGTGTTTTTAGACTTAAGTGTTTAAAAAATATCAACTTCATCACGAGGTGTTACATGTTCGAAGCTAAATAAGCGACTACATTTAGGCACACTACTATGCAAAAGGTTTTCAGCTTTAGACGGGGACGAATGCAAGGAGCGAGTCGTAGTTATAGGTATGTTGGCAAAAAACTCATTGAATGCTTCAACTACGTCAGCTGCTTTATTAACTAATTTGTTGTCGACCATAATCTCAAGTTGTTTTTCTTGTTCAACCGACTTACCCGTTTCATTGTTAATAATTTTCCAAGTGGTTTTTACTTTATTATTGGAATTTTTAATTGTATCGCTTAAAAATTTAGATTTAGCAAAAACACAAAACTTTTTAAATAGTTTTGAATAATTTTTGACATACTCTAAGAAAGGAGTGTCAAACCTGATTTTTTTCAAACCGTATAACTCGTATAGTCGCGCTTTACTTTTATAAATACCTGGAGTAGCCCATTGGTTAAAGCCAGCGGAGGTGCCATTAATGTTAATGGCAAAAAGAGTACCAATCTACTTTCAAGACCAAAAGGTCTTGAAAGTAGATTGGTACTCTTTTTGCACAACATCAAAAAGGGCTCCATAGATATAATTAGGATTCACGTGTTCTACTATAGATGGTGTAATTCTATGAGCTATTTTTAAACTTGTCGCACCGACTAGCTGTACAAGGCCTGCATTTTATGTTATGCGGCTTTTTATGTAATGGCATAGGGAAGCTAGCTAATAAACCACAGTGGTCAGACGTTAAGTTACTTAACACTTATTTATTTTTGGCATCACAATCACTAAAAATATTATCAATACAAGTCGACGAGGACGCCGTGATCCTAGTAGGTTCAAAAAACAAGTTAAATTATATTATATTATAATATAATACACTATAACTACAATATACTTTTGTATCCACTTGCGCCCACGAATAGTGTATTTAATAAGTAGTGAAATTGTTTTATTCTTCGACATATTGACAGTACTCGACCTTCATTAATGCAGTGTTGCCAACAACTAATCGTATTTGTTTAAATCATTATATACAAATCGATTCTAATTGTTATTTTTGAAGTTCAACTAAGTCCTCCTCTTTCATATCTCTAGAGTTTACAGCCAATTAAAGCTTTATTTTATTTTTAATAACTAACATTATTTTGGACATGTTTTATTCGTATATCTGGAAAACAAAAGTATTTAAAGGAATCAAAAATGGTCGATGAAATCCGATTTTTAATCAATGATTAAATCGATAATTTAAAAAAAAAGTTATGTCAATGTCAGTTGTCACTTCTAGTTATTTGTCATTCACTTTGTTTCTTGGCATCATGAATATTGTTTTCCTCGTTTTACTGTGATTAGTTTTCAAGTATTGTTTTGGTTTTGACAATGGACATTGATACCCCTTCTCACGTTGACCCCGGCATGCCTATGAACTCCGACACAAATCCCAGCGTTGATCCCTGCTTGAATATGGATATTGTACGGATACAAACGAGGCAATTTCATTTCAACACCTGCCTGTGGTGGAAACTGTGTGACAGATCCAATATGCGAATTGTGGTACTGATATCACGCAAAGAAGAAGGCATACCCTCGATCTTGTGGAAGTGAAATCTGTTAAAAGGCAGTCTAGGTCAAAGTAGGCATATTAGTAGAAAAGTGTATTTTGTCTATAATGAAAATAACAGTCAGGGACGAAACTCAATGAAGCAGTATTGCTGCATCTGCATAGTGTGCCGAAGAACAGTGGGTTACTGCGGTCATGTAATTACTGTGGTGGCTTTTAAGCTGAGCAAGGTACCAAGATAATATATATCCACCTGCCCAGTTCCTAGACAAGATATTGTTAACTTATGAGTCAGAATAATAACAAAATGTATAAATAAAAATGCGTGTTATTAAAAAAAAAAAAACAAGTAAGCAAACAACTCTTACAAGCATCATGATACAATCTCATTACAATATTCTCTTTCCTACTGGTATTAGCTATTAAACCTGTATTATATTTATACTTAAAGGGCCTGTTCACACGGAGCCAAATTCCCATACAAAGCGGACAATGCCCTTTATAGGTAAACTTCTACATTGACATGGGTCACACACACAAGTGTACGCACGGGTAGCTACGGGAATACTCGTAGAGTCGTAGTAGTCAAGTGAACAAATTTGGATCCTTTGAGTATTTTTTTCTTATTTCGTTATAATTCGTAGGTACTTACAAAAAATATTTCGTATTGCTCTTTATAATTTTACTAAATAATTTCTTAAATACAAATACTTCAGTGACTCCTAGGCACTGGAAGCCCTCTACTAGTAGAGAGATGTAGGCTGTGGATTTTAGGCAAGTTTTATTAGTTATGATGAGACCTTACCTCCGGACTTGATGAAGTGACCTGAAGGTGTACTTCGGTGACTGGTACTCGAACGGGTCGACGAGTAGGACTAGGTGTGCCGAGTTTGGGCTCATTTTGATAGCTGTGATGAGACCTTACCTCCGGACTTGATGGTGTGATTGAAAGTGTACTTTGGTGACTGCTACTGAAACTCGTTGACCAGTAGAACTAGGTGTGCCGAGTTTGGGCTCGTTTTGATAGTTATGATGAGACCTTACCAACAGACTTGATGGTGTGACCTGAAGGTGTACTTCGGTGATTGGTACTGGAACTGGTCGACGAGTAGGACTAGATGTGCCGAGTTTGGGCACATTTTGATAGTTGTGATGAGACCTTACCTCCGGACTTGATGGTGTGACCTGAAGGTGTACTTCGGTGACTGCTACTGGAACTCGTCGACCAGTAGAACTAGGTGTGCCGAGTTCGGTCTCGTTTTGATAGTTATGATGAGACATTACCTTCGGAATTGATGGAGTGACCTGAAGGTGTACTTCAGTGACTGCTACTGGAACTCGTGGACCAGTAGAACTAAGGGTGCCGAGTTTGGGCTCGTTTTGATAGTTATGATGAGACCTTACCTCCGGACTTGATGGTGTGACCTGAAGGTGTACTTCGGTGACTGCTACTGGAACTCCTCGATGAATAGAACTAGGTGTGCCGAGTTTGGGCTCATTTTGATAGTTGTGATGAGACCTTACCTCCGGACTTGATGGTGTGACCTGAAGGTGTACTTCGACGACTGCTACTGGAACTCGTCGACCAGTAGAACTAGGTGTGCCGAGTTCGGTCTCGTTTTGATAGTTATGATGAGAAATTACCTTCGGAATTGATGGAGTGACCTGAAGGTGTACTTCAGTGACTGCTACTGGAACTCGTGGACCAATAGAACTAAGGGTGCCGAGTTTGGGCTCGTTTTGATAGTTATGATGAGACCTTACCTCCGGACTTGATGGTGTGACCTGAAGGTGTACTTCGGTGACTCCTACTGGAAGTCGTCGACCAGTAGAACTAGGGGTGCCGAGTTTGGGCTCGTTTTGATAGTTACGATGAGACCTTACCAACGGACTTGATGGAGTGACCTGAAGGTGTACTTCGGTGTCTGCTACTGGAACTCGTGGACTAGTAGAACTAGGGGTGCGGAGTTTGGGCTCATTTTGATAGTAATGATGAGACCTTACCTTCGGTCTTAATGGAGTAACCTGGAGGTGTACTTCAGTTACTGCTACTGGAACTCGTCGACCAGTAGAACTAGCTGTGCCGAGTTTGGGCTCGTTTTGATAGTTATGATGAGATAGATATCCCAGATACTCCCTCAGAGAAAAATTTAAAGAGATTAATATAATGACTGTAGCTTCTCAGTACATTTATGAAAATCTTTTGTACGCACATAAAAATATTAATTTATTTAAAAAATACAGTGATATCCATAATGTAAATACGAGGAACAAACACAAATTTGTTGTTCCTACAACCGGGCTCAAAAAAATAGGCAGCTCGTTTAGATGCCAATGTATACGTTTTTATAATAAACTTCCCCAGCCACATTCAAGAACTAAGCCTTAATAAATTCAAATGTTTTATAAAACAGAAACTGTGCCTAAAAGCCTTTTATACTGTTAAAGACTATATTGAGGACAAAAAGGCTTGGGATTGAGCTGCTCCAATAAACTTACAGTGAATGTTGTTTTTTTACTCTTTTTATTTTGCTAGCTATTTATATTTTCTTATTCTATATAACATTCTATATAAACAATGACATGAATATTTACTTTGTATAGTATTATATTATATTATTTTAATTATTAGGAATGTGAGGACTATGTGGGTCAGTTTGTTTTTTTTTTTTTTTTGTCTCTTAGTTTTAATGATGGTCTGGCAGTTTGAGTACTTTATGCGGCCTATCCAAATGTCTTTTCTTTGGTATTGTTCGTCAAATCATTGAGCTCCTTAAGTTTTGAGATGAGCTGCATGATAACTGACAAATGCGTGCACTGACTGGACAGGTCCACTCAAATCTGTGTGGTCTTTCCTCAAAAGACCATTTCGGACACCAACCTACATGGTCCTCAAATGATCTGACCAAGATTATGTCCGAATTTTATTCGAACTAGGAATTATGTCCGAACATTGACATTGATGAATTTTATTTATGCAATGACATGAATATTTACTCTGTGTAGTATTATATTGTTTTAATTATTGTAAATGTGAAGACTATGTGGATCATTGTTTAATTTTGTTTTATTCTCAGTTAGTTTTTAACATGGTCTGGCAGTTTTGAGTATTTTTTTGCGGCCTAGCCAAATGTCCTTTCTTTGGTATTGTTCGTTGAATCGTTGAGCTCCTTTAGTTATGAGTTGAGCTGCACAACGACTGACAAATGCGTGCACTGACTGGACAGGTCCACTCAATCTGTGTGGTTCTTTCATCAAAAGACCATTTCAGACACCAATCGACATGGTCTTCACATGATCTGACCAAGATTATGTCTGGACTTTAAAAGAGACTGTGACCTCTGAGTTTGTTTCGGCCTTTCTTCTCAGAGTAGTCAGATAGGAAACGCCGGCTTCATCTAGTTTAAAAAATATGTTTTGACGTGTAAAAGTGTTTGTAAAAACCTACTTACAGAAATAAAATCATTTATCATTTATCATTATCATTTATCATTTATAGACTTTACCAACGGACTTGATGGAGTAACCTAAAGGTATACTTCGGTGTCTGCTACTGGAACTCGTGGACCAGTAGAACTAGGGGTGCGGAGTTTAGGCTCATTTTGATAGTAATGATGAGACCTTAGCTTCGGTCTTTATGGAGTGACCTGAAGGTGTACTTCGGTGTCTGCTACTGGAACTCGTGGACCAGTAGAACTAGGGGTGCCGAGTTTGGGCTCGTTTTGATAGTTATGATGAGACCTTACCAACGGACTTGATGGAGTGACCTGAAGGTGTACTTCGGTGTCTGCTACTGGTACTCGTGGACCAGTAGAACTAGGGGTGCCGAGTTTGGGCTCATTTTGATAGTTATGATGAGACCTTACCTCCGAACTTGATGGTGTGACCTGAATGTGTACTTCGGTGACTGCTACTGGAACTCCTCGATGAATAGAACTAGGTGTGCCGAGTTTGGGCTCATTTCGATAGTTATGATGAGACCTTACCAACGGACTTGATGGTGTGACCTGAAGGTGTACTTCGGTGACTGGTACTGGAACTCGTCGACCAGTAGAACTAGGGGTGCGGAGTTTGGGCTCGTTTTGATAGTTTTGACGAGACCTTACCTACGGACTTGATGGAGTGACCTGAAGGTGTACTTCAGTTACTGCTAAATTATTTTTGCATACTATTGTATACATTTTTCTTTGAACAGACAGCTGTGCTGCTGGGGATTTTGTTGCGCCACTTCTTCTTCTCCGCTAAAGCGTTTTGGGGAATTGTCTTATGTTATGTTTACGCTCGAAAAGTTCTGAATTTCAGCCTAATTTGAATAAATGACTTTTGATTTAATTAATATTTCCTATTCATGGATGGACACATTTATTACCTACTAGCTTTACCCAGCCCGGTAACGCACAAATAGCACTAAGTATCTTAACTTAACCTACCTACCCTACCTACCCTACCTACCTACCCTAACTACCTACCCTACCTACCTACCTACCCTACCTACCTACCCTAACCCTACCTACCCTACCTACCCTACCTACCCTACCTACCCTACCTACCCTACCTACCTACTCTACCTACCAAGCCTACCTACCAACCCTACATACCTACTTACCTACCCTACCCTACCTACCTACCCGCCTAGCTAAAATCAGACAGGATAGTCGTCACCATCTGAAACGTATGGTTACCCTACGAAATAGAATAGCTCCTCCCATTCGCACAAGGTCGCCGTCACCTAATGTCGCCATAACAGATATGTATTTACAAAATTATAATGATTAATAAATAATAATAATAATAAAAATCTTTATTTACAGTTTAACAATTTACATTACAACTTGATTATCTTACCATTAATAGTCTTATAAACTTGTAGGTTTATACACAGTTCCTCTGGCACCCAAGCTAAGATTGAACTTGTGTTATGGGTGTCAGGGCTCTCAAGCTAATACGGGTAGACAAATATCAGTTCGGAATTTCGTATTGTAGGATCCATAGAAAGAAAAATAAAAATATACATTATACATTATTTTTTTTTACTTAGACTTGTATAAACTAATCAAAGAAAAATCATCTGTATAGTGTATTTTTATGTGTTGTGTTGAGTAGTATTGTGTAGTGTTGTGTTGAAATGAGTGGTATATTGTGGTGTTGGGATGTGTTGGAAAGGTGGGTGTATTTGATGATATGTCGGATGGGATACTGTTTGGGTGAAAGGGGCAAAGCTACCTCTTGAGAATTTTTTCAACCTCGTCATAGCTCAGGGTTATGATCCATTCAGAGACCTTTGCTTTGTAATCAAATTTATTTAACTTGCAGATACTACATTGCTTGTTAACATACGAGTAGTTGTATATGCGACTACCAAGGATTCTAAAATATCGTTCTGCAAGTTTTGTTCTGTGCCGCTCTATGGGACACACGTCTGTGGTCCTACGTTTTTTTAAGCGATTGGGATCCAACCGTAAGGAAGTATGCCTACGCAACGTATTGTTTAGCACAAAGAGCTGCCTCACGTTCAAAACCTGACAATCTTTGTACAATTGAGCTGTACTGTACCGATAGTGTTTAAAAGTCATGACCTTGAGGACAGCTCTCTGTGTCCTTTCAAGCTGTATCATATTTGTCTTCGTAGCACCACCCCAGACCGTTATGCCAAAAGTCAATATTGACTGGCAAAGAGAGAAATAAACCATACGTAAGGTATCTACGTCAGCACTGAACCGCATGAAATGCCGGGAAACTACCGGGAGAATTAAAGTCAATTTACAATATAAATCAGTTTAAGCACCAGCTAAAGTAATTTTTGAAAGAAAAATGCTACTATACACTTGATGAGTTTCTCAGTGATGTGAATGTCTAAACTACATAGCATGATAGTTAACCACTTGTTGACATGATCTATTTGTTTTTGACATGATATTTTTTTATTTTTTTATTGACATGTTTATTTTTATCGACATCATTTTATTTAATTTTTTATTTCTGTGATTTTTTTTTAATTTTTCTATTGTCATAATTTATGTATTTTTTATTTTATTTACATTATTAATTTTTTATCGACATGATTTATTTTTTTTTCTCGTTAATTTGATTTATTTTTATTGAAATTATTTTTTTTGGATTTACTTTTCAATAACTCTTTGTTTTTTATTTTTTGCTAATGTACCCAATTATAATTGTAATATTTTATTTTTAAATTGTAAACATTAAAATCTGTGCTGTGTTAGTTTTTAATGAAATTTCGACACAATGTAAACATTGTTTATGAAATAAATGAATGAATGAATGTGGCGTGTAAATAGCCGTGTTTCCTATGCGGATTGAGGACGGAGAAAAATCAGCGTGTGGAATGCACGCCGATTCAAAATGCCTATTTTTTCTTGTGTGACAAATTAAATGGGATTGTTGGCGGTCGTGGCGTCGGTGGTTAAACCCCAGCAAATAAAGCAAATGCGGTACCTGAATGAGCTTCTCGCTACCTTGAAGATCTCCGCAGGTGGCCACCATACGAAAAGTCGTCCACGCTGATCACTTGAAAGTCTATTTTTCACACATCAACCGGACGCGGGTTGAGATTAATCTGTTAAATGTTACAATGGCAAATCCCCAAGGATTACGGGAATATATAATATATAATACACTTGTGTTTATCGATTAAGATTATAATGCGTTCCTTAGCGAGTAAAAAATGCACCGTCTCGCGCGCACGCACTTTTTTTAACAAGTGACAGCTGTCAGTGGCCGCTCAGTCCTCTGATTTTCTATTCACACGTCCGCGACAACAATATATGCCTAAAGGTTGGATCACAGACACCGTATCAAGAGAACCTTAAGCAGCAGTCCGGAACGCCATCAGAAGGAAACAGCGTTCGGAATTAATTATCAGATTCCAGAGAATGGAATTGCGGTTTGATCCGATTAAGATAAAGTTAATTTTAGGTAAATTATAATTATGTAATGGCATACCATTGAGAAAGTATACTTTATATAAACTTTATAGACTAAATTAAACTACGTAATAATTATGTCCTATTGGGTTGGCAAAGGATATAACTTGGTGACAGAACGTTTATATGTACCTGACGCGGTTTTTACTGAAGCTACTCGAATTACACCGTCCGATCCCGGAAAAACTTCCTCTATAATTCCCAATGGCCAAGTTAATGGTGGTACGTTATCTTGACCCAATAGAACGACAGTACCGATCTCTATAGGGCGATCGGGAGTGCACCACTTCTGGCGAACTTGCAACGTGTGCAAGTACTCAACACGCCATTTGTTCCAGTAGGATAACACAAGTTGATCCAAAAGCCTTTTGCGGTTTGTTAAATTTATGTTTTCTTCTGTCAATTCAGAAGAAGGCAAATACGTTAATGGACTGGACATCAAAAAATGCGCGGGCGTAAGCACGTCCGGATGCGGGTCTGATGAGAGAACACTAAGCGGTCGAGAATTTAAAAGCGCCTCGATTTGTACCAATACGGTCGAGAGTTCCTCATAAGTGAGAAGCTGCCTTCCTATGACTCTATACAAGTGAGTTTTAACACTCTTAATGTTCGATTCCCAAATACCTCCGAAGTGCGGGGCTCGCGGCGGTATTCTTGTCCACTCAATGCGAGTTTTAAGAAGCTCACTTTTAATATCCGTCTGGACAGTCGAGTTTAATAAGAAAGAATAAATATCATCAAGTTGCGCCTTAGCGCCAACAAAATTGGTACCATTGTCTGAGAATATGACAGACACTGGACCACGGCGGGAAATGAATCTCGTAAATACGGATAAGAAAGCTTCGGAGGTGAGGTCCGATACAAGTTCGATGTGTATAGCTTTAGTTACCATAGATATGAACAAACATAAATAAACTTTTTGCGAGCGTTGACCTCTACGGCGAATAGGTGTGTAAGCAAGAGGCCCAGCGAAATCTACTCCGGTGTGTACAAAGGCTTTAGCATCACGGACACGGTATCTAGGAAGTTCAGCCAGTTTAGGTGTTAGATGAGTAGGTTTTAGACGAAAACAAGTGTTGCATTTCCGACAGCGGGAACGTATGACTGTTCGGCCATCTAATATCCAAAATCGCTGCCTTATAATAGACATCAGTAAACCGGGGCCCGTGTGGCAATACGTATTGTGATAGTGATCAATAATTAGATCAACTACGCGGTCACGTTTAGGTAAAAGCGCGGGATGCTTGGCTTCATATGATAAGTCAGATTTAGACAATCTGCCACCGATCCGTAAGATTCCGTAGCGATCAACAAAGACAGACAAACAGCGCAACTTCTTAGATGGAAGTTCACCTGTATTAATTAAATTTAAGTCGTTAGAAAAATACATATTTTGAACTATTCGAATAATAACATTTTCGGAGGTTTGAATATGTTTAACAGAACTATGACTATATAGCCTTTTCGTGAATTTAAGAATGTACATAAATACACGCAACAATTTGTTCCATGAGGAAACACGGTCAACTATAGTGTCTAAAATACGCGGTTCAATATTTGATGTTTCTACTAGAAAAACATTTGATTTGAACTCCGGCAATGTTTCACCTTTAGTAGGGGAGAATTTTGAAGGCCACTCGCTCATGGACCGATGGAGCTAAGTAGGGCCGTTCCACCATAACGAGTGTTCAATTAAATCAGAGGGCAGCATGCCGAGGGATAGACAATCGCTAGGATTGTCTTTTCCGGACACGTGATTAAAACAAGCGGCCGGTAGGTTTTCTTGTATTTTGGCAATGCGATTGCCGACGAAAATAGACCATCTATGGAGAGATGAGTGGATCCACGAGAGCGCTATGGTGGAGTCCGAGAAAGCGTGGACACCTGCAATAGGTACACGAGCGGAAAGTTTATCTATGACCACGCGAACAAGTTTAGACAGAAGCAAAGCGGCGACAAGTTCTAATCGAGCTAGCGTTGTTGTTTTAGCAGGGGAAACTTTGGACTTTGCACATAAAAGTCGGACGGTGATATTATCTTTAGAATCGGTTATGTGTAAATCAACACAACAACCATAACCACTAAAGCTGGCGTCGCAGAATGCTACGATGTTCACTGCAGTTTCTCTAAAGACACCAATGTGGCGAGAAACCTTTAGAGAAGAGAGTGAGGGAAAATCGCGCGTAAAAGCGGAAAACCGATTGGTGATGGAGTCCGGAGGAACCTCATCCCAACCTATTTTAGCTAGCCAAAGTTCCTTAATTCATATTTTTGCGTACAACACAACTGGTGCTACGAGACCGAGTACGTCGAACAAGCGTGCAACTAGCGATTTAATCGCGCGCTTCGAGAATTTATCTTCTACAGTAACTGTTGTCAAAGAGAAATAATCATCGACGGGTTCCCAGGTTAATCCAAGGATTTTGAAATTATGGATATCATTATCCATGCCAGAAAAATTAACTGGTAAGCGGTGAGACTCTGGGAGAATCTCCAATAAAGCGGGTGAGTTAGTAGCCCATTTGACCAGGTCAAAGGAGCCTACTTTAAATAAATCAATTAAATCGCGGAATAATCGCATATCGACCTGTTCATCAGGAACAGAATAGACATAGTCGTCCATATAAAACTGAGTTTCTACTAATTTAGAAGCCTCAGGAAAGCGGTGGCCATGCTCACACGCCAAGTTGCGTAGTGTGCGCATCGCTAGATAAGGACTAGGCTTTAGTCCGAAGGGAACGCGGTTAAAATTAAATGTGCGTATAGGTTCATTATTATTGAAACGATACAATATTCGTAAATACTTGCGGTGGTGCTCATTTACACCGATACGTAGGAACATTTGTTTTATATCCGCGGTCTTCGCGACAGGGAACGTAAAGTCTAGTAATAATAAAAACAAATCGGCTTGTAAATTAGGTCCAACATGCAGAATGTCATTAAGTGACAACCCCAAGTGCGTTTTGACACTAGCGTCCAAAACCACTCGAATGCTGTCTTTGTCCGGTCTAATGACGGCGTGATGCGGTATGTAGTAACCCTCTTCTGTCAATTCAGAGACGGGTACCTCCGACAAATACCCCTGAGTTATATAATCGGTGATAGTTTTATTGTAATTCTCGCGGAGGGTTGGCACGCATGTGAATTTATGCTCAAGCGCAAGTAGCCGCCGGTGAGCGACACCGCGTGAGTTGCCTAACTCGGAAGGGGTGCGCCCGAAAGGTAAATCGACAAAGTATGTACCGTCTCTAAATAAGATTGAAGATTTAAAATAATTTTCACAATCTAATTCGTCCGGACTAATAAAACGTTGAGGTGGAATTTCCTCTAGCTCAAAAAACTTCTGCATACTTGGTTCGACGTCACTGCTGGCAAGCGCGCTAAACGAAGTTGTAATGTGTGTTACGTCCAGTGTTGCCAGTCGGTCATGACAGAAATCACCTGAAATATAAAAAAATGTAACCTTTGGTCGGCAAGCAATAATCGGCAATAAAGGATCGGTGGCGGTCGTGGCGTCGGTGGTTAAACTTCAGCAAATAAAGCAAATGCGGTACCTGAATGAGCTTCTCGCTGCCTTGAAGATCTCCGCAGGTGGCCACCATACGTAAAGTCGTCCACGCTGATCACTTGTAAGTCTATTTTTCACAAATCAATCGGACGCGGGTTGATATTAATCTGTTAAACGTTACAATGGCAAATCCCCAAGGATTACGGGATAATACACTTGTGTTTATCCTACTGGAACAAATGGCGAGTTGAGTACTTGCACACGTTGCAAGTTCGCCAGAAGTGGTGCACTCCCGATCGCCCTATAGAGATCGGTACTGTCGTTCTATTGGGTCAAGATAACGTACCACCATTAACTTGGCCATTGGGAATTATAGAGGAAGTTTTTCCGGGATCGGACGGTGTAATTCGAGTAACAGTAAAAACCGCGTCAGGTACATATAAACGTTCTGTCACCAAGTTATATCCTTTGCCAACCCAATAGAACATCATTATTACGTAGTTTAATTTAGACTATAAAGTTTATATAAAGTATACTTTCTCAATGGTATGCCATTACATAATTATAATTTACCTCAAATTAACTTTATCTTAATCAGATCAAACCGCAATTCCATTCTCTGGAATCTGATAATTAATTCCGAACGCTGTTTCCTTCTGATGGCGTTCCGGAGTGCTGCTTAGGGTTCTCTTGATGCTATCACACAGCCAGATCTTCGCTCCAACTCCGTATCAGCTTTGATATATATGAATGAATGAATGAGATTGTCTATTAGTATACCGAGGTATTTGACATTGATTTTTCTTGTCAGGGGAAGGCAGGAGCATTGATTTGGGTAAGCATTGCAATGAATAATGTATTATAAGGGCCGTATCATCCACATACGAGTAGATGGAACAATTTGGGAGTGCTAAATTACATAAACTGTTAACATAAACTAAAAAAAGTGTGGGCACCAAAATGGAACCTTGAGGTACTCCGTAAGACAGTCCGCACTCCTCACTGACATATGTGGTGACTTTAACACACTGCGTTCTCTCAGATAAGTAGCTCGCAAAGCTAGCTAGTGCGGGGCCTCTAACTCCAATGCTCTCCAATTTCCTTAGTAGTACGGGGACAGAGACAGTATCAAAAGCCTTAGATAGATCTAAGAATAAACCAAGGCACTTAGATCTAGATAGATTTTATCTAGTGTCTCGACAACATCATCAATCAAGGTTGAGAAAGCGTCCTCACATGACTTACCCCTGCGAAAGCCAAATTGATTGTTGGAGAGGACCTTATGGCTTTCCAAGAAAGTTACAAGACGATTATTCAGAACCCTCTCAAGGACCTTCGACAATGTCGGAAGGAGTGAAATTGGTCCATAGTTGTTGACACTGCCTCTGTCTCCTCCCTTATGAATAGGATGAACGACAGCTCTCTTTAAAACTTTTGGAAAGACACCCTCAGAGATACACAAACCACATATGTGAGTGACGAGGGGCACCAGGGTTTGTTTTCTCATTTTTAGAAGCTGTGAACTAATTCCATCCCAACCCGGGTCAGAATCGGAGCGAAGGCCCATTATAATATTTTCAATCTCAACGCAGTCCGGAGAGAGAATAACAATTGAGTTCACCTGTGCTTCATCCCTGACATATGCCTCATCAAATGTACCTGAGTTTGTATGCGTAGCTGCTAGCTTCTTGCCAATATTCGCAAAATAATTATTGACTTCGTTCAATGAAGACTTGCAGTCTAGGTTGGACACAGACAATAACTCCACAGCAGGAGATCTAGACGTTTGTTTATTAATTATATTATTTATAACGTTCCAGGTATTTTTAGGGTTATTTTTGGCTTTCACCAATTCATTTTTCTCGTGATTGTGTTTTAATCTTTGTAAAAGCTTATTGCAAAAGTTGCGATAACACAAATAGGTTAATTTTATAGTGTAATTGTCTGGCGTCTTATTGTGTTCTCTGTGCAAATTGTCTCTATGCCTAATACATCTTAGTAGCCCTGGAGTGATCCACGGCTTGATTATTCTCAGCCTAGAAGGAACGCAAGAGGTAATGGTATTGTCATATATTATAGAAACAATAGTATTAATAAGCCAGTCAACCTGCCACATCGCTTGATGTCCCGGTGAGATGTCCCCATTGCTCCCAGCCACGCTTCTTTAAAGGCGAACGGGGGCTACGGATACACTATGGCAAGGTTCACAAACCTCATAGTGTAACTTTGTGCCCCCCAGCCACATCCCCAACATCAACAACTCCTGATCAAAGTTTGTGGAAAACGTTGGCAAAATTCAAAAATTCTACCCCTGTATTAAAGAGAGTTCCCCGGGGCGCGAGACGGTCTGTTGCACTGAGTTTGGCGGAATGTCTCCATCTTGCGACCCACGAGAACTCACAAAGTGCCTGGGAGCAATTACTTACCTTCCCTTATAGGATTCTGCATGTTCAAAAAAATTTGGCAACTAAAAAAACCTTAACGAACCAAATTAAAGAAAATTGCAACAATTCGACCCTAACTTTAGATACAAAATTACCTGCTTTCAATAATTCATCACGAAAAGGATTATGTTCACATGTGGAATCCAAATTAGGAGAAGGTGACATCAGGGGTGCGGCCAGGATACTTTTCAGCAGCGATGTGGTGGCGCCTTACTCTCCAGAAACGGTAACAGCTCTAGAGAGTAAACACCCAGCGCCTGCGGATGGTCTCACCTTTCCCGATCCCCCCGACCTTCCCAACCTAAATTCAACCTACCTAAACGTTTCGGCCCCCCAGTTGATTGCAGCCGTGAGCTCCTTCCGAAGTGGTTCAGCCGGTGGCCTCGACGGTCTGACTCCTCAACATCTTAAGGATCTTTTGAGTTCAGGCGCCGGGGAAGCTGGTGAATCGCTTCTAAAGGAGCTTGCAGCCCTGATTAACCTCATGCTCACCGGCGGTGTGAACGAGGCCGTCGTCGATGTCTTATACGGGGCCAACCTATGTGCCCTGCGTAAGAAGGACGGCTGTATCCGTCCCATCGCCGTTGGCTGCACTTACAGGCGTACGGCAGCCAAAATAAGCTGTAAGTTATATAGCGAACCGCTTATAGCTAAGTTTCAGCCCCTGCAGCTTGGTTGCGGCTCAAAAGAGGGCTGTGAGGCTGCTGTGCATGCCCTTTCCACCTTTTTGAATTCCAACAAAGGTCAGGTCATCCTCAAGGTCGACGTTAAGAATGCCTTTAACTCTGTCAACAGGGACACTTTGTTGGCTGAAGTCAAAAAGGAATTACCCGAAATTTATGGTTTTATGTGGCAATGTTACAGGTACCCTTCTAAATTATTATACAAGGACAATGTTTTGGAATCTGCAGTAGGATGCCAACAAGGTGACCCTCTCGGACCAGTCATTTTCAGCTTGGCTATACATCCAATTATTCAGAAACTAAATTCAAAATTTAATGTGTGGTATTTAGATGATGGAACGCTAGGAGGTGATGTAGACACCGTTTTGAAAGACTTAAAATTCCTCAAACAGCAATTTAAATCTTTTGGCCTGGACCTTAACCCATCTAATCATCAAATTTACCTTTCTGACATTACCGACAGACAATTGACCCTAGAGAAATTTAATGAAATAACCCCACAAATCAAAATTTTAGATAAAAGTTCACTGCACCACCTAGGTTCCGCAGTTTTAGAAGACAGTTTTTCTTTTTTCATCGACGAAAAAATCAAAAACTTCAACGACATTTCAGACAGATTCTCCAAAATTAATTTACATTCGGCATTCACCCTGATTAGATACTGTTGTTTTGGCTCAAATTTTATATATTTTCTACGTTCTTCCCCCTTATGGAAGCAGTCACACCTCTTGGACAAAATTGACCAAATTATTCGCAATACATTAACTTCCATTTTAAATGTGGCCTTGGACGACCGAGCGTGGTTGCAAGCCACACTACTTATTCGTTTTGGTGGCCCCGGTGTCCGTAAAATTACTAATATTAGCTTACCGGCGTTCCTGTCCTCTGTCCACAGCACTGAAAAGCTAACCAGGGAAATTTTAGCCCCCTCCCTGGTTGACTCTGAAGCGCCGTGCTCGACCGACGCAGTGAACGCCTGGAAAATGGCTTGCCCGTATACAGATCGTCCCGTGAACCCATCTTCCCAGAGACAGTAGGACGAGCCGCTCTGCAGGTTGGTACGGAATAATCTTATTAATACGTCCACCAATACTGCTGAGCGTGCCCGCCTGCTGGCTGTGAGTGAGTGGGAGTCGGGCCTCTGGCTTCAGGCGCTACCGTCACCCAACATAGGCACTATGCTGGGTGACACCACCTTCCGGCTCGCTACTTGTCTGCGTCTGGGCGCTCCTTGCGTAGCTCCGCATCGCTGCCAATGCGGTGAAGGTGTCGACTGCCTCGGACACCATGGTCTATCCTGCAGTAAAAGCGCAGGGCGGATAGCACGGCACGCCAGTATCAACGACATCATCCGTCGCGCTCTTGGCACCGTCGGGGTGCCCGCTGTTTTAGAACCTAATGGTTTGGCACGCAACGATGGGAAGAGACCAGACGGAATGACCATAATGCCTTGGAAGGTAGGTAGGCCTTTGGTGTGGGATGCCACGTGTGTCGACACCCTTGCGCCATCCCATCTTCCTAGCACGGCGGGCTGTGCTGAGGCGGCTGCTGCAGGTGCGGAAAACCTCAAACGGTGCAAGTACTCAAATCTTTTTGGGACTTATATGTTCGAGCCGTTTGGGGTTGAAACACTAGGGCCATGGGGTCCGAGCGCCCACTTAGTTTTTAGAGACATCGCCAAGCGGTTGGTCGACTCCTCACGTGACCAGAGGGCTGGTCTATTTTTTGGCCAAAGAATCAGCATTGCCATACAACGTGGTAATGCTGCCAGCCTTTTGGGTACTTTTCCTGTTGATAGCGATGCGGACGAATTTTTTGACGCGCTTTGATATTTTGCCCTCCCTTTTTTATAATTGTACATATAATTATTATTATTTTAAGTTTGTTAGTTTTTAAATGATGTAGATATTACCAATAAAAGTAATTTAAATCTTTGATAAAAAAAAAAAAAATTAATAAGGAATTCAGTAGCCCAATTAGGATTGCTCATAGATAAGATGGTGCTGAAATCGGTTTTTGCAATTTCAGTAACAACCTTAAGCATATCTACTTTCGAGATGACTTTAGTCGTAGGTCGTTTTGGAACATTTTTTAAACAAACGAGTACTGGGACGTGATCGGTAATGTGACTGTCCAGAATAAGCGATACTACCAATTTCACCACTTTAATCATGACATGATCCAAGCAATTTTTATCTCTGGTGGGCAGAGTATAGGCAGGTAAGAGCCCGTGTGATGCAGTCAAAATCATATATTCATTATAATTTGGATCATTGTTAGTTGTACTAATGTTAATGTTCATGTCGCCTACGAGAAATATATTTTTGTGGGAGAATACAGAGGCAAGTATAGTTTTGAGACTATTTAAGAAGTTATCTATTTTACGAAAACATGGCGGCCTGTACACAGCAATGATTATAATGTCAGTGAGTTTACAGATTAAGCAGTTAGCATCAACAAACTCCGGCTCCATAAAACATAGTATTATGGAGCCGGAGTTAGTAGACCTGTAAGAACGTAGATAACTAGACCATCAATTTATTTAGGCTATTTGTAGACGTATAAGCCGAGTATCCCTGGAGAATTGGGATTAGTATTTTCGTTCAGCCAACATTCCGAAAAAATTATCACGTCGCACCTAATTTTTATAGAAGATAATAACACCAGGACGCTATCGAAGTTCTTATTGATGCTGCGTATATTTAGATGCAGCACATTCATAGTTTTATTGGGGTTTCCCAATATCTGAAGGCATCTATCATATACGATTCGTGGGACCCATATGTATCCAAGCTATTTATGATTTCATTCACGTCATTCATTTTTATTTAATTTAATGTGATGTGCAGTTAAAGATTTCACATTTAGTATTATTTCCAGCCATAAGACATTACAGAAATGGACCTTAATAATCCCTATTAAAACCTGAAATAGACAATATGTTCGAAGTTGCCCTCTCACAGCGTATCGCGACGAAAGATGGAAACCATTTACTAAAAATAATAAACCTTGTGACTTGTGAGTGTGTTGAGTGTGCGTGAGTAAGTTGTATACTTGAGTGACACATTGTAAAGTTGTATTATGTATTTGGTTTTTGTAAGTGTATAAATGTGACTGTTTAAAGTAGTTACAAAATGTTATAAAATAAGAATTAGAAATAAGATTGTGCCCACACAATATAGAAGCTAATGTTACTAGAACATTGAAGAAATTACTAATCATGCAGTAAGTTTTGAAAGCTTGATTCAGAGAGTATAAGTACTGGTTTATCCCCTTCTTTCTTGCGAATAAAAAGCCTTATTCGCAAGAATAAGAAAAGAATAAATTAGCCGTCCAGCAGTATTGGCATCCATTACTTTTAGCAAATTTTCGTGCGTCGTAAAAAGTTTCCTGGCAGTTGCTGGAAGACGATCAGCGACGTAGATGGCGGTGCGTTCACCCATCAAGCCAGACTGCTCACTATTTCTCGGAGGGTGGCTTTCCTTTGTTAAAATCACGCACAGTGCGAAGTACTGTGTTTTTCAGAGTGAATGATTGAAATTCTGCAATAATTTGCTTAGAAGGGCCTTGGCTACTTTGCACTCGATAAATGTCCCGAATCTCTTCTGCTTTTACCTGTACTTCCAATGATCTACACACACCCACGACTATTTCCGTTAAGTCACTTGTGTTTTCATTAGGCTTTGGGGAGATATTACGCAGCTCAATCACGGCGGACCTATGATTTTCTTGCAAATCTTTCATTTGCTTTTCCAGCTGGTCTATATATTTACGTTGCTCTGCGCGTTCATTTTCCAGCCTCCCCATACTAGTTCTGATCTCCTCGTATTTGGCATTGATTAACATAGCGGAGTCCTCAACCTCAGCCTTGATATTACGTAGCTCATCATTTTGTGCTTTTAATTCTACCAACTCGAGCGTTATTTTAGTCATAAAATTTTGCAATACAATTTCCTGATTTGTGTTCCATTTAGTAAGCATTGCTCGTATTTCCTCTTTAAAATCCGTAGGTTCGCTTGTGGGACTAAAATCTAGACATGGGCGCTTCGTGGATCTTTGTTGTGTGTTGACAAACTCAATTTCACTCGGTGACGCCGCAATATCGGGGTTTGATGAAGCACGCTGTGCTTCGGTAGTAATACATCTCAGTTAGATTTGCCCTATTGAATGACTTTTTCATGAAATCAAGACGCTGGGAAACAAATCTAACGTATTTAGCGTTATTTTTCCTGTCGAACAGACAAAATAAACATGTCGCTATTATACGTTTTCAAACTCAGAATAAATAATACGACATATCAAACCTCCGAGGGGCTTGTGGCCAAGTAATACCAACCGCACGGGTCGGTCGATCAAGTTAAGCTACGTTTGCCGCGGTTGGTCCGTGGATGGGTGACCATCTTTACATACCAAGACCCCTCCATGCGTCGGAAAGCACGTTAAGCCGTTGGTTCCGACTGTCATTTGTAGATCTTTGACATTTGTTACGGGTCGTCAGAAGCCCGAAATTCTGACAATCAGTCTTACCAAGGGGTATCGAGTTACCCAGTAAATGGGTTGTGGAGGTCAGATAGGCAGTCGCTCCATGTAAAATACTGGTATTCAGCTGCATCCAGTTAGACTGGAAGCCGACCCCAACATAGTTGGGAAAAGGCTAGGCAGATGTTATCATCTGCCCCTTAATGATGATATTTATATGTATACTATGATGATATAACTCTCTTCTGTGATCTGACTCTTTTGTTCTCCGTTTTTATTAATCTCATTACCACTGAGCTTCGGGCTGCGTATCATCCCTATGCCAACAATTTGCAGCTTTACTGCCATGCAAGTGTTGATAACATTTCTGATGCAATTGAGGTGCTAAACCGGGATTTAGGTGTGGTCAAAAACTGGTCTGATCGATTTGGAGTGGCGGTTAATCCTACCAAGTGTCAGGCTATCATAATAGGGAGCCCACACAGCATAAGGAAGCTGAATGGCTTATCTTTGCCACCTGTAGTCTTTGACAACTCAGTCATTCCGTTTAGCTCCGATGTTAAAGATCTTGGTCTACATGTCGACATTTGTCTTGACTGGCAAAAGCAGGTGACGACTGTTAGTAAAAAAGTCACCGGAACGTTGCGGTGGGAGAAGTCTTCTCCCATCACACATAAAGGCAATGCTTGTTCAGTCCTTAATCTTTCCCATAATTGACTATAGTGATGACCTGAATGCAGATCTCTTCAATAAACTTAACCGACTTGTCAATAATTGCATTCGATTCGTTTTCAATCCTCGTAAGTATGAACATGTATCCGCACACCGTGTGCTTCTAAAATTGTTACCCATTCGTCAGCGCAGAGAGGTGAGGGCTCTGTCTATGTTGTTCTCTATTCTCAACAAACCCACTTCTCCTTCTTACCTGACTTCCCATAATCAATACTTGTGCTCTGCCCATAGTAAAAATCTTCGTTCCAGCAACAATCGTCTTCTTCGATGTCCTTCTCATCGCTCTGGTTTCATTCGCTCTTCTTTCTTTGTCCAGGCTGTCTTTCTTTGGAATACGCTCCCTCTGAAGATCAGGACGGCGACCAGTCGGTTGTCTTTTAAACTGAAGGCACGTGATTTCACGTGAACATATACGCAAGAAGTTGGCAGAAACATCCCAGCGCTGATATTTTCCTGGATTCGTTCTCTCCTCTACTGATCGTTATTACACATAAATCGTTGTTACAGAATAAACTTTGTCAGGAGAAGTAACGATCGGTAGTGGGGAACTACCGATCGTTATTTCTCCTGACAAAGTTTATTCTGTTTATATGTATGTATCGTGGGTGATGCATCCGGTTTGCGGCAGTGTACGGACCCTCCTATCCAGGGCGTCGAGTTCGGTCTGAGTCCATTTGAGTTTGCCGAAAGAGTACATCAAAACTGTCATGACCCAACCGTTGAAGGGCGCACCTTGTTTCCGCCTGAAAGAGGACTAATCAATACCTTCTTTAGGCGGCCAAAAAAGCGCTCCTTCAACGATTGCTTCATGTCAGTAATGTTGATGCCTAACGCTTCCGACATACCCAAATACTTATAGCTTTCGGGTGAGAGGGATTTAAGGTTTATGGAATCCGAGAGTTGGGTTCCCACGGATTCCACAATCTCCCCTCGCTTTACACGCATGATCGCACATTTATCCACCCCAAATTCCATTCTGATGGCGTTACTTAAAGTTTCAGTTATTGTCAGTAGCTCCATCAGTTGCAAATTATTGGAGGCAGAGTTAGGTCATCCATGTAGAGGAGGTGAGATAAAACCTGACCACCTCTCTTCAACCGATAGCCTAGATCTGAATCCTCCAGCAGCGTGCTAAGAGGATTAAGGGCTAAGCAGAACCAAAGTGGACTCAAACTGTCGCCCTGAAATATTTCCCGTTCAATCCATACAGGCTCATCATTCCCCTGGATCCGTCGACACCCCAGAAAGCGAAGGACTGTCCTCCATTGCCCCCTACATGATTCAAGGTGCGTAGAGTCGTATCTATTTTGTACAACTCCAACACCCTCATGAGCCATGTATGTGGCACCGAGTCGTAGGCCTTCTTATAATCTATTCAGCAAGTCGACAGATCCTTGCGGGATCGACGAACCTGTTGGCTAATGGCCATGTCGATGAGAAGTAGCTCCTTAGAGCCACGGGACCCGTTCCTACATCCATTTTGAGAGGCAGACATAATGGAATTACTGTCAACGTGTGTATTAATTATCGCTCTCAAAATGGATGTAAGAAGTTTATAGACCGTCGACAAACACGTGATCGGTCTATAATTCTTGGGTTCCGCGGGACTACCTGACTTATGGAGCAGGTGGGTAATGCCTGTCGTCATAAACTGCGGTAGCGACCCAGACTCTAAGGATGACTGGAACTGAGATGCCAGGCAAGTGTGTGAACTAGTTAGCCATTTCAGCCAAAAGTTGTGCAGTCCGTCCAGTCCCGGTGATTTCCAATTCGGTAACGGACGGACCGCTCTAGCTATATCTGATTGCGTGATAATGACTACTTCCATTTCTGGTATAGTTTCACACACTCGCTCGACATCCCGCATCCAGTCAGCCTCAACATGGCAGACAGGTACCGACCAGATGCTGCGCCAATACGCAGTTGTGGTGGCATCATCCGGGCGGCACACGTCTGTCTCGTTTTGTTTAGGTCGCTCCCAAGCTCTATATACCCACCTCTCATCGCTCTGGAACATGCGATTTTGCGTGTATCGATCAACCCGCCGCTTATACCGCCGAATACGGCTCGCCCATGCACAAACTTACTGCTTCAGGAAGTCGATGCGCTCTGTGATATGGAACATGTATTCTCGAGGGCTGATTCCAGTCCCCGAGAATGCCAGCCTTACAAAGCGCATCACACGTGGTCGTGTATTGCCCTCCCTGAAGCAGTATAGTTTGCCGATGAGTACGCTAGCCCCATCAATACGACGCTCAATCCTGCACTGCCAGGCTGGTACACATCACATCAGTGTCCTATTTTTCTTGTGCATGGGTAGGCGTGGTAGTCGGGGTCTAAGTTCGGTTGGAGTAGACCTTTACTCGCGAAACGCATCCTCCAGTGCGCTCCTCAATCGGACGTTGCACTGGCTACTTACTGTGGCAGCCCTATCATCCTCTTCTTATACACCGTGATTGGACCGCGGCGGTTTTACATCATTGGGGTATGTACCGCGGTTTGTGCTGGAGTCGAGATAATATGGTTGCTCAGTACCTCTGAACGCAGCCTATCAAGTGCGGCATCGTCCAACCTACGATTGCGTTGGATGACCCGCACCTGATCCGACAATCGTTGGGCCGAGACGTTGACGGCTGGCTCTAGTTCCTGAAACAGAGACAGCATCTTAACACGGTACGCAGTGAGGTTAGTTCCCCCCTCTGTAGACCCGTAATATGCGCGCATGACGTTCTCGTTCATAGACTGAGTCCATTTCATGCGCTGCACACAACCACCGGCAGCGGGGACCCGGCTTGGGGCCGGATGGCCCCTAAGTCCCAAGCTTTTCGGTGGCCGGCTTCTCCCCTGCCGACGTACAGGTGTTGGCGACGACGGCGGGGAAAAATACTCGTCGCTCGAGCTCGACGCAACTGCCGCGGTCGGTGTTGTCATAGCGCTCACGGTGGCGCTGGGTACCGGCGGCGGCGAGGCGGAGCTGAGCGACGGGTCCGGAGCTGATCTCGTTAACATATTATCAATTTCGTTTTCATCTTCATACTTCCTGTTTTGTCGGAGATGACATGACAGGTGTCATCTCTGATTCGGCATTTTTCTATTATGGTTTATTGATTTTTCTGTTTATTTTTTAAATTATATTGTGATCTTAGTTGTTTCAGGTTTGATGCAGATTATTCTTAAAATAAAATAACTGCGTCTAAAATTAATAAAAATATCAAGATTCTGAAAACATTTTTTTTGACGTTCTGTTAACTTTATTATTATTATTATTGTTATATCTAAACAACAAAACATAAGAAAACAGTGTTCCTCAGCGCATGCTTCAAGTAATCGATATCCAACGCGTCTGCGGAGTTAAGCTAGCCAACTTATGATAACTCAGTATGTCTCTTTAATCTTCTATGTACTCGTAGAATATCTCTACTTTCTCTCTGTGAAATAATTTTTGTAATCGCTTCAGTACTTCCAGAGATTATGTAGTTTTAAATATTTTTTTTTTATATTAGTTCGGAGGGTTTTATATTTATTTATTAAAACTTTATGCACAAGTAAAAAAAAAAATAATAACGTACAATGGCGGACTTAATGCCTGAGGCATTTCTACCAGTCAACCTTAGGGTGATGCAGAGAAGACACATGGCAGGTGTAACTTAAGGGACAGATATCACGAAAATAACTATACAATACAAGAATAGATACGTAGATACATACATATAAACAGAATAAACTTTGTCAGGAGAAGTAACGATCGGTAGTGGGGAACTACCGATCGTTATTAAATAAATAAATATAAAACCCTCCGAACTAATATAAAAAAAATATTTAAAACTACATAATCTCTGGAAGTACTGAAGCGATTACAAAAATTATTTCACAGAGAGAAAGTAGAGATATTCTACGAGTACATAGAAGATTAAAGAGACATACTGAGTTATCATAAGTTGGCTAGCTTAACTCCGCAGACGCGTTGGATATCGATTACTTGAAGCATGCGCTGAGGAACACTGTTTTCTTATGTTTTGTTGTTTAGATATAACAATAATAATAATAATAAAGTTAACAGAACGTCAAAAAAAATGTTTTCAGAATCTTGATATTTTTATTAATTTTAGACGCAGTTATTTTATTTTAAGAATAATCTGCATCAAACCTGAAACAACTAAGATCACAATATAATTTAAAAAATAAACAGAAAAATCAATAAACCATAATAGAAAAATGCCGAATCAGAGATGACACCTGTCATGTCATCTCCGACAAAACAGGAAGTATGAAGATGAAAACGAAATTGATAATATGTTAACGAGATCAGCTCCGGACCCGTCGCTCAGCTCCGCCTCGCCGCCGCCGGTACCCAGCGCCACCGTGAGCGCTATGACAACACCGACCGCGGCAGTTGCGTCGAGCTCGAGCGACGAGTATTTTTCCCCGCCGTCGTCGCCAACACCTGTACGTCGGCAGGGGAGAAGCCGGCCACCGAAAAGCTTGGGACTTAGGGGCCATCCGGGCCCAAGCCGGGTCCCCGCTGCCGGTGGTTGTGTGCAGCGCATGAAATGGACTCAGTCTATGAACGAGAACGTCATGCGCGTGTTAGATTGTACATATTTATAGGAAAACAACTGGTGTTTATTGATGTTGTAAAACAATAACAGAAAGAACTTAGTAAATAGCAACTTGACAACGTCAGCTGTCATAAGACAGATTACGTTGACATAAGGTTACGTTTCCTTTCAACATTATTTATTCATTCTATTCTTAGTGCAAATTAATGTTTTGAGAAACAAGTTTTAATTTAATACAAATGTAATCACTTCCTGAATTCATATTGAACAAACAGATAATTTATGTTAACAGTCAAGTCTTTTAAAGTCACAATAAATATATTGCGACTTAAAAGACTGGTTTCCGAACGAAAGTCATGATTTGCGGTTTTACCTACTCAAAACGAATGTTTATTAATTTTAACATTACAAATTGATAACATAATAATCAATAGTATGATAGATTATTATTATTTAGATTTTACATTGCAATTTCTATGTACCAAGTTGTTTCTTAAGATTCTCAGACCTTTCAAGTGAAGTTGATATTTTATCAACTTTACAATAAGGTATCAAGTAAACACTTAATAAATTCCTAAATTATCTTTTTAAGTTTTAAAACAGTTCCACTGTGTAAGATTTGTTTATTATCACATAAATAAGAAATTATCCATCCAATACTGTATGACGCTCTGTGATTGGTGGGTAATAATATCTTAATATATGTTACTTATACATTATAAATAAACACTAGCTATATTGCTAAACTGTCTCATTAAGTTTTAAAGTAATCTCACCACATAAGTTTTGTTAATTAATAGCTATGTTAATAGATATTAGCAAAAACTGTATGACGCTCTGTGATTGGTCGAAAACGGCGGGAAAGGTTTAAAATTGGTAAAGACTATAAAAACTTAAAAAGGGCTTGGGCAGTTTTTGGGGGGAATCCTTTACGCTAGCTGTCGAACGGTAAAGACCTTTGGGTGTCTGTCGTAATATTAAGCTGCTAAGGAGATTCACCGCCACTAGGAGATAGTATACTGTAAAGTGGAAACTCTGGCCGGTAAGCCCACGAGAGAGCTGGTACGCTGTAACGCGGAAGCTCTGGCCAAATATCATCCAGGGACTCTTGATACAACTGTTGTGAAAAATGGACTACCTGTAAGGTTCATGTAAGTTAATTAATTATATTCTTGAATGTTGCTGTTAACTATGTTTTCCTTATACGTAATATGCCTTATGTGTTAAATCGAATTAAGAATATTCGTGTTCTGTTTCATTCCATTGATAAAATATCCATGGCTTTGAGAAATAGTCCAAGAGAATAATGTGATAAAATAATGTATACTCATTTTAAAATGTGTTGATAAAATACTTTAAAACAAGCTGCCATGGAGTTTCTTGTCCTTCTTCTCCATGATGACCTAGTTTTTGGAACGGACAAGTAGTTTCCTCTTTAACGTATTTAATGGACAAGCCTAATTTAAATAAATGCCTACTCTTGTCATTCTGTGCTTTTCTTCATGAAATCCTTTCCCTACACACTATATTTGTAGATATTTCATACACAGTAAATAACTAGTAACCAGTCTGACACTCAAACTTGCTAATTATGTGGGTATCATTTACCTACACATACAGTCCTCTTACTCTTAATCTGACATCAGAAGTGGGATAGGACTCTGGCTTACATAATAGATTTCTAATGAATTTTATCTTTCTATTTTCATGATCAATGTTGGAGCTATTGCTGGAAGCTGTTGGTGTCGGCGGGCCACTATCCTAACTCGCACCAAGACGATGACATCAGGACTGCGGAGCTGCGAGTTGCTGTACGAGCACCAAGACTACAGAGCCTTATGTTGCTGAATAAGTATCGGAAACCTTTCTAGCAATAAGAAAGTCGGTAAGGCCCTTAGAAGCTCCTCTTACGTTAAAACGAAATACCTACAATTAAGATTAAAAAATTGAAAAAAAATTGTGTAATAAATTTAAATAGTTATTATATTAGTAGGTTCTTGGTTTATATAGGTATCTAGTATGAATATAAAATAACATGATGCAAGTGTGAACAAAAGGTAAAACATAGCAGTTCCAGATGTTAAGTTGTGTTGCTTATAAATTGAGTTTTCAAAGTCTGGTAACCTCATCTAGGTACTTATAAAAGTGAGAAAAGAAGTATAGTTAATATTTTTTTAATGTTTTAAGAATATTTTAATTACCTACTTAAAATACTTTGTTTATTGTGATGATGAACAAGTGTATTGGAGTACTATAATTATGCAATTTCCTTTTTGCTGTTATAGCCATTTGGATGAAGATATTTTATTTCTAATACCTAAAATTAGTTTGTGAGCATTTCAGAAAGAGAATGAAGTAGTTATTGTGAATATGCTAGAGAAAAACTTAGATTATTGAAGAATAGTAAAATAAGTAAAACACAATTTATCGAGCTTGTTTGCGGCGGTATTAGCCACTTCAATATTAAAACTGCATCCTTGAATAGTAATGTAACTTCTACCTCTGAATTAATTAATTATTTTCTATCATCTTGGACTAAAAACCTTAAAAGACCCGTTGATCAGAGTAAATCGTCAGGTAGCGACAGTACGTCAGGTTCAAGTGAATCTAAACATAGCTCTTATGTCTAATAAAGCCACTGATAAAACAAAGTTTAGAAAATATGAAATAGTTTGTTTTTTTTTTTTAAATAAATCTATGACTATTAATAATAAAGACTAGGATGAAATTCTTATTGTTAAAATAAAAGGATTCATAAAATAGATAATAGTTGGCACAAACAATCTATGATAGAAAAACAAAATTAAATTTTAACTTAAGTACAGTAAATATTGTTTATTCAGACACTTATACATATGGTGTTATTTCACTGCAAAAAGTTAATTATACAGATATAGTTGTTGCATATTTTAGCCATAGAACTACACCTGTTCAAGCGCACTACCATTCATCCTTATGAACCAGAAACCTTTGCCGTTTATAATGCTTCAAAACATTTTCACATTTATTAAACTTCAAGATATTCACCCTGTTGAAATAATCACAATTGTTATGCAATTAAGTCCACCGCTAACAAAAAGACTTTGTGGAATTGAATTGAATTAGTCTATTCACATGTATAGCTATAAATCATGTATTGCTATAAAAAAATACAATAATAATGACATAATAAATTGCTTATTGCTTAGTATATACAAAAAGTACCACAGTAGTATCACATTCAAGTCCGGAACAGGATGGGTCTTTTGTGCCGAAAAGTATTGTATTCTACAAGCATTAATATTTTTGAACGGTACTGATATGATTGTATTTTCAGAACTCCGTCCTTAGTTGTTTTTCATCTTTATAATTATAAAAAATGGCAATTTAATCATCATTGTGATAGCTACTAGTATCCCTAGAACTAACTATCAAGTATAGTGATAGTTATTTCATGACTAAGTATAATAAATATGCTTATTAAAGAATGTTCTATTCTGTCAGACTGGCCGAGAGGTATGTGGAAAGTTGAACAATCTCTCAATTCCACATTATCAACAAGTTTTGCTCCCTTGCGATTATTGTTAAGTTGTGATGCAAACAAACCATGTGTATAGGCTCGATTAAATGAGGTTGCTAATCCAAATATGTAGGACACACTATTAATGCAGAACATAACTTGGCTATGCAAAGACTTAACCTAGTTACTGAAAGTGATTTAGAAAAATATCAATATTAATACAAAGTCATTATTGAAATCTTATTAGTCGGTCAAGGATGGCTAATGAGACACAATTGATTTTCTATTGTTTGAAACCGAATCGGTGTTGCGTGGGGCTTCACAGGTTAAAGGTACTCATTTTTTGTTTTGTATTAATGACTGGCCATAACATTTTAATAACCGTGTTAGATTAGTTAATATTAATTAATAATCTCAAGTATTACATTTAATATGTTGTTAAAAAAAATGTTTTGGCTAGCTATTTGATGATAATACAAAAAATATATATTTTGTTTCATATTGCAAATTTTCACATAGATGAAACTTTGTAATGCTGATGATACATTTTGGTACTCACTAAGATGAGACTGAGAATTGGATGTAAGTGTTCACATAGATGAAGCTTGGCATCAAATAAGTATGATTCTAGTAGTCACAAAGATGATACTGAGAATTGGATGTAAGTGTTCACATAGATGAAGCTTGGCATCAAATAAGTAAGATTCTAGTAGTCACAAAGATGATACTGAGAATTGGATGGTAAGTGTTCACATAGATGAAGCTTGGCATCAAATAAGTAAGATTCTAGTAGTCACAAAGATGATACTGAGAATTGGATGTAAGTGTTCACATAAATGAAGCTTGGCATCAAATAAGTAAGATTCTGGTAGTCACAAAGATGATACTGAGAATTGGATGTTAAAGTACACATAGAGGTAACTTGACATCAATTATGTAAGATTCTAGTGCTCACATAAGCTAAGGCTGAGAATACGATGCAATTTTTTCACAAAGATGTAACTTGTTTATTACTTGTGTTAAATTTAGTGCACAAAGACGAGACTATAAGACTATGATATTGTAAGTACTTTGAGAGCAAAGTACCAGTCAGTCTGGCCGTGTTAGATTGTACATATTTATAGGAAAACAACTGGTGTTTATTGATGTTGTAAAACAATAACAGAAAGAACTTAGTAAATAGCAACTTGACAACGTCAGCTGTCATAAGACAGATTACGTTGACATAAGGTTACGTTTCCTTTCAACATTATTTATTCATTCTATTCTTAGTGCAAATTAATGTTTTGAGAAACAAGTTTTAATTTAATACAAATGTAATCACTTCCTGAATTCATATTGAACAAACAGATAATTTATGTTAACAGTCAAGTCTTTTAAAGTCACAATAAATATATTGCGACTTAAAAGACTGGTTTCCGAACGAAAGTCATGATTTGCGGTTTTACCTACTCAAAACGAATGTTTATTAATTTTAACATTACAAATTGATAACATAATAATCAATAGTATGATAGATTATTATTATTTAGATTTTACATTGCAATTTCTATGTACCAAGTTGTTTCTTAAGATTCTCAGACCTTTCAAGTGAAGTTGATATTTTATCAACTTTACAATAAGGTATCAAGTAAACACTTAATAAATTCCTAAATTATCTTTTTAAGTTTTAAAACAGTTCCACTGTGTAAGATTTGTTTATTATCACATAAATAAGAAATTATCCATCCAATACTGTATGACGCTCTGTGATTGGTGGGTAATAATATCTTAATATATGTTACTTATACATTATAAATAAACACTAGCTATATTGCTAAACTGTCTCATTAAGTTTTAAAGTAATCTCACCACATAAGTTTTGTTAATTAATAGCTATGTTAATAGATATTAGCAAAAACTGTATGACGCTCTGTGATTGGTCGAAAACGGCGGGAAAGGTTTAAAATTGGTAAAGACTATAAAAACTTAAAAAGGGCTTGGGCAGTTTTTGGGGGGAATCCTTTACGCTAGCTGTCGAACGGTAAAGACCTTTGGGTGTCTGTCGTAATATTAAGCTGCTAAGGAGATTCACCGCCACTAGGAGATAGTATACTGTAAAGTGGAAACTCTGGCCGGTAAGCCCACGAGAGAGCTGGTACGCTGTAACGCGGAAGCTCTGGCCAAATATCATCCAGGGACTCTTGATACAACTGTTGTGAAAAATGGACTACCTGTAAGGTTCATGTAAGTTAATTAATTATATTCTTGAATGTTGCTGTTAACTATGTTTTCCTTATACGTAATATGCCTTATGTGTTAAATCGAATTAAGAATATTCGTGTTCTGTTTCATTCCATTGATAAAATATCCATGGCTTTGAGAAATAGTCCAAGAGAATAATGTGATAAAATAATGTATACTCATTTTAAAATGTGTTGATAAAATACTTTAAAACAAGCTGCCATGGAGTTTCTTGTCCTTCTTCTCCATGATGACCTAGTTTTTGGAACGGACAAGTAGTTTCCTCTTTAACGTATTTAATGGACAAGCCTAATTTAAATAAATGCCTACTCTTGTCATTCTGTGCTTTTCTTCATGAAATCCTTTCCCTACACACTATATTTGTAGATATTTCATACACAGTAAATAACTAGTAACCAGTCTGACACTCAAACTTGCTAATTATGTGGGTATCATTTACCTACACATACAGTCCTCTTACTCTTAATCTGACACGCGCATATTACGGGTCTACAGAGGGGGGAACTAACCTCACTGCGTACCGTGTTAAGATGCTGTCTCTGTTTCAGGAACTAGAGCCAGCCGTCAACGTCTCGGCCCAACGATTGTCGGATCAGGTGCGGGTCATCCAACGCAATCGTAGGTTGGACGATGCCGCACTTGATAGGCTGCGTTCAGAGGTACTGAGCAACCATATTATCTCGACTCCAGCACAAACCGCGGTACATACCCCAATGATGTAAAACCGCCGCGGTCCAATCACGGTGTATAAGAAGAGGATGATAGGGCTGCCACAGTAAGTAGCCAGTGCAACGTCCGATTGAGGAGCGCACTGGAGGATGCGTTTCGCGAGTAAAGGTCTACTCCAACCGAACTTAGACCCCGACTACCACGCCTACCCATGCACAAGAAAAATAGGACACTGATGTGATGTGTACCAGCCTGGCAGTGCAGGATTGAGCGTCGTATTGATGGGGCTAGCGTACTCATCGGCAAACTATACTGCTTCAGGGAGGGCAATACACGACCACGTGTGATGCGCTTTGTAAGGCGGGCATTCTCGGGGACTGGAATCAGCCCTCGAGAATACATGTTCCATATCACAGAGCGCATCGACTTCCTGAAGCAGTAAGTTTGTGCATGGGCGAGCCGTATTCGGCGGTATAAGCGGCGGGTTGATCGATACACGCAAAATCGCATGTTCCAGAGCGATGAGAGGTGGGTATATAGAGCTTGGGAGCGACCTAAACAAAACGAGACAGACGTGTGCCGCCCGGATGATGCCACCACAACTGCGTATTGGCGCAGCATCTGGTCGGTACCTGTCTGCCATGTTGAGGCTGACTGGATGCGGGATGTCGAGCGAGTGTGTGAAACTATACCAGAAATGGAAGTAGTCATTATCACGCAATCAGATATAGCTAGAGCGGTCCGTCCGTTACCGAATTGGAAATCACCGGGACTGGACGGACTGCACAACTTTTGGCTGAAATGGCTAACTAGTTCACACACTTGCCTGGCATCTCAGTTCCAGTCATCCTTAGAGTCTGGGTCGCTACCGCAGTTTATGACGACAGGCATTACCCACCTGCTCCATAAATCAGGTAGTCCCGCGGAACCCAAGAATTATAGACCGATCACGTGTTTGTCGACGGTCTATAAACTTCTTACATCCATTTTGAGAGCGAAAATTAATACACACGTTGACAGTAATTCCATTATGTCTGCCTCTCAAAATGGATGTAGGAACGGGTCCCGTGGCTCTAAGGAGCTACTTCTCATCGACATGGCCATTAGCCAACAGGTTCGTCGATCCCGCAAGGATCTGTCGACTTGCTGAATAGATTATAAGAAGGCCTACGACTCGGTGCCACATACATGGCTCATGAGGGTGTTGGAGTTGTACAAAATAGATACGACTCTACGCACCTTGAATCATGTAGGGGGCAATGGAGGACAGTCCTTCGCTTTCTGGGGTGTCGACGGATCCAGGGGAATGATGAGCCTGTATGGATTGAACGGGAAATATTTCAGGGCGACAGTTTGAGTCCACTTTGATTCTGCTTAGCCCTTAATCCTCGTAGCACGCTGCTGGAGGATTCAGATCTAGGCTATCGGTTGAAGAGAGGTGGTCAGGTTTTATCTCACCTCCTCTACATGGATGACCTAACTCTGCCTCCAATAATTTGCAACTGATGGAGCTACTGACAATAACTGAAACTTTAAGTAACGCCATCAGAATGGAATTTGGGGTGGATAAATGTGCGATCATGCGTGTAAAGCGAGGGGAGATTGTGGAATCCGTGGGAACCCAACTCTCGGATTCCATAAACCTTAAATCCCTCTCACCCGAAAGTTATAAGTATTTGGGTATGTCGGAAGCGTTAGGCATCAACATTACTGACATGAAGCAATCGTTGAAGGAGCGCTTTTTTGGCCGCCTAAAGAAGGTATTGATTAGTCCTCTTTCAGGCGGAAACAAGGTGCGCCCTTCAACGGTTGGGTCATGACAGTTTTGATGTACTCTTTCGGCAAACTCAAATGGACTCAGACCGAACTCGACGCCCTGGATAGGAGGGTCCGTACACTGCCGCAAACCGGATGCATCACCCACGATCATCGGTGATGAGACTGTACATCCCGCGGAAGTGCGGGGGTCGAGGCTCTCTTCTTGTCTCTTTCGAGGGAAATGCGAAGACCCTCCACAACCGCGAGATATGCAGTCTCAGAGAATATTTTTTGAAAGCCAAAGTCGGTATGCACCGTGACGTTGTCACAGTGGACAAGGGGCTCACCCAACTTTCCATGGCTAAAAAGAACTGATGCAAACCTGTAATACTTACCACGGATGACCGCAAGGAGATATGGCAAAGCAAGAAGCTACACGGGCGCTTCTATCGGGCTCTTCATGAGCCCGATGAAGATTTCTTAGCGTCCGTATCCTGGCCACGTTTTGCGGACCTTTTCGGGGAAACTGAAGGTTTTGTCTGTGCAATTATGGACGAAGTTATCTTGACGAATAACTACCGGAGACATATTATGAAGGACGGGACGGTTGACGTGCGTCGGGCATGCCACCGTCCAGGTGAGTCTGTCAGACATATTATCTCTGGTTGTTCTCGACTGGCTAACGGCGAGTACTTGCACAGACATAACAAAGTGGCTAGGATTATTCACCAGCAACTTGCTTTGAAATATTATAACTTGTGAACTCTGAGGTACCGTATTACAAGTATGTGCCCGACCCAGTTCTCGATAATGATCATGTCACGTTGTACTGCGATCGGCCTATCATTACTGACAGGACTGTTGTCGCCAATAAGCCTGATATAGTGGTGATAGATTGATTAACGCGCCGCGCTATGATAGTCGATGTTACCATTCCACATGACGAGAACCTCGTGAAAGCTGAGAAAAAGAAACAAATAAAATATCTCGACTTAGCACACGAGGTTGTTGACATGTGGAATGTGAACTCGGCTGTCATTGTGCCAATTGTCGTAACGGCCAATGGCCTGATGGCCGAAAGCCTCAACCAATATCTCTCGAGGCTCTCGTTAGGCAGCTGGATCAAGGGCCTGATTCAGAAGGCAGTACTCCTCGATACGTCTCGCATTGTGAGGAGGTTCCTGTCTCTGGAGCCCTAACCACCGGTAGCTTGGAATCTGCTCCCGGACCGGCGGATCACTATTTTTTATATTTTTAAATGTTTTTTTTTTATACCTTTTTCAAGAATATTTAAAAATATATTTTATATGTAAAAAAAACGAATAAACTAAATAATTATAATGTTTATTTAAAGAAAACTTGGACAAAAATTACAAAATATTTTAACGGGCTAATATAGGATATATCGATACCCATCACATCTGTGAAGTTAAAATAATAAAAAAAACTAATATTTTAAGGGGATTACATCGCTCAAATCCCAAAAATACCGTATGTTTAACGAAGTTTGTAGATGAATCCTGTTGTGGGTTTTCGATATAAAAAATATATGTTATACTTAAGGTCATTACAAATGCATTGTATTGTTTAAAATTTTTATAAACTTTCCCAAATTTTGGAAAAAAAATATAGTAAATTGGTCCTCTTTCAACCTAAATTGTAAATGTTCTCTGTAATGGCTGAATAGTTCGGCATGAATTTTGTACCAAAAAATACGTAATGACATATTTAACAATTTGTATTGTTTTTTTTTCGTATTTCTTTAAATCTTTTTTAATAATAAATAAAAACCCGAAACTTCGCGAGAAAGGCCTGTGATGCATTCTCGGGACGCGACACTTCAGTGTCTCTATGACTCTGGTGACGAGTGGACTGTACGCGCGTTATTTTTTTCAAATAAAATAGTTAAGTTCACGTTTTGAATGATTTTTGAATGAAATCATATTGTAAATAGTACAAATATAAATATTTCGTAAAATAAGAATGTAAATTAAGTTTGTAAATATATATAAAGTAGTTTGTAGTTTTGTTTTGTGTTTTGAGCCCATCAAAGAGTAAGCTTGAATATGCCTAAATATAAAAATAAATGTAAAGTGAAGCGTGGACGAGATCTCCAAAACTATTGGTAAGTACCTACCCTTTTAGTGTATAAACATATTATTATTTCTATGCTGTTTATTTTTTTATCGTTTAACTATCTCGAGAATTTCGTTTGATGGAGGATGGAGACCTAGGTGACTAATGATGTCACCTACCTGATGGTGGACTCCGAAGGTGGGTATAGGATCTCATTGATGGCACTACGTAGAAACGTCGTGTTTGGACTCATTTGAAAGAGCTCGTGGAGAGCTAGGCGACTGGTGATGTCACCTACGTGATAGTGGACTCCGAAGGTGGTATAGGATCTCATTGATGGCACTACGTAGAACCGTCGTGTTTGGACTCATTTGAAAGAGCTCGTGGAGACCAAGGCGACTGGTGATGTCACCTACGTGATAGTGGACTCCGAAGGTGGTATAGGATCTCATTGATGGCACTACGTAGAACCGTCGTGTTTGGACTCATTTGAAAGAACTCGTGGAAAGCTAGGCGACTGGTGATGTCACCTACGTGATAGTGGACTCCGAAGGTGGTATAGGATCTCATTGATGGCACTACGTAGAAACGTCGTGTTTGGACTCATTTGAAAGAACTCGTGGAGACCTAGGTGACTAATGATGTCACCTACCTGATGGTGGACTCCGAAGGTGGGTATAGGATCTCATTGATGGCACTACGTAGAAACGTCGTGTTTGGACTCATTTGAAAGAGCTCGTGGAGAGCTAGGCGACTGGTGATGTCACCTACGTGATAGTGGACTCCGAAGGTGGTATAGGATCTCATTGATGGCACTACGTAGAACCGTCGTGTTTGGACTCATTTGAAAGAGCTCGTGGAGACCAAGGCGACTGGTGATGTCACCTACGTGATAGTGGACTCCGAAGGTGGTATAGGATCTCATTGATGGCACTACGTAGAACCGTCGTGTTTGGACTCATTTGAAAGAACTCGTGGAAAGCTAGGCGACTGGTGATGTCACCTACGTGATAGTGGACTCCGAAGGTGGTATAGGATCTCATTGATGGCACTACGTAGAAACGTCGTGTTTGGACTCATTTGAAAGAACTCGTGGAGACCTAGGTGACTAATGATGTCACCTACCTGATGGTGGACTCTGAAGGTGGGTATAGGATCTCATTGATGGCACTACGTAGAAACGTCGTGTTTGGACTCATTTGAAAGAGCTCGTGGAGAGCTAGGCGACTGGTGATGTCACCTACGTGATAGTGGACTCCGAAGGTGGTATAGGATCTCATTGATGGCACTACGTAGAACCGTCGTGTTTGGACTCATTTGAAAGAGCTCGTGGAGACCAAGGCGACTGGTGATGTCACCTACGTGATAGTGGACTCCGAAGGTGGTATAGGATCTCATTGATGGCACTACGTAGAACCGTCGTGTTTGGACTCATTTGAAAGAACTCGTGGAAAGCTAGGCGACTGGTGATGTCACCTACGTGATAGTGGACTCCGAAGGTGGTATAGGATCTCATTGATGGCACTACGTAGAAACGTCGTGTTTGGACTCATTTGAAAGAACTCGTGGAGACCTAGGTGACTAATGATGTCACCTACCTGATGGTGGACTCCGAAGGTGGGTATAGGATCTCATTGATGGCACTACGTAGAAACGTCGTGTTTGGACTCATTTGAAAGAACTCGTGGAGACCTAGGTGACTAATGATGTCACCTACCTGATGGTGGACTCCGAAGGTGGGTATAGGATCTCATTGATGGCACTACGTAGAATCGTCGTGTTTGGACTCATTTGAAAGAGCTCGTGGAGAGCTAGGCGACTGGTGATGTCACCTACGCGATAGTGGACTCCGAAGGTGGTATAGGATCTCATTGATGGCACTACGTAGAACCGTCGTGTTTGGACTCATTTGAAAGAACTCGTGGAGAGCTAGGCGACTGATGATGTCACCTACCTGATGGTGGACTCTGAAAGTGAGTATAGGATCTCATTAACGACATCCCGTAGAAACATCGTGTGTGGACTCATTCGAAAGGGCTCATGGAGACTAAGGTGACTGGGAAAATTTCAGACTTGGTTTTAAGAATAAAATACCTAGTTCAAATACATTTCAGTTTTTTTGTGGTGAGTTGCTAATTACCAGACTGTAATAGTAAAAACAGGACCTTATCTTACTTAAGTTATTATTTTTCAGGCAATTAACAAACCAGCAAAAATCCCAATTACAAGATCAGGCACTTCAGCCGGTAACAGAAACACACGATCTGTCTAATATGGCAGTTGATGAGGAGGCGGTGCAGATTATGCCGGTAACTTATTCTGCTTGTTTATTGCGGCATCTATTAGATATATTATTTTTCAGAGAGACGATATTTTATTACGATTTTTTTTAACCCGTTGTCTCTATTGTTTTAAATATATACAGTGTAAACTCTTCATAACATCATTTAATATAACGAAAAACTTAATATAACGCAAAAACCAATTAGGTTGGTCAAGACTTAAAACTCGTACATTGTTGCACTCTTTATAGCGCAACAACCATTAACTATACAAATAAATAAAATTGAAGTGGCTGTTTGTAACGTCAAAATAACAGGTTTTTACTAAATGCATATGAAAGTATAAACGGTACTTATAACATTATACCATTTTTTTTACATTTTTGTCTGTGTCCGTCTGTTTGTTCCGGGTAATCTCCGAAACGGCTGAACCGATTTTGACGGGACTTTAACTGGAAGATAGCTGAAGTTGTAAGGAGTAACATAGGTTGCTTTTGTCCCGCTAGCACGTTCCCGTGGGATAATTTCCGACATAAACACGGGCGAAGCCGCGGGCTGCAGCTAGTCTATTATTTGAAAAAGTATATGAAAAAGTACGTTCATATTTAGGCGCCAGTAAACATTTAGGTATTATCAGTATTTTTTGTTCATTTTATCATTTAACAAAAGGCTCCGAATTTGTCTTCGTGGTGCCGAAATTTCTAAGAAAGACACCTGAATTCGTAAACAGCCGCCTTGCTTTTGTTATTGTTAATTGCCTTGAACACGTGTGCCATTGCCCTTAGATAATGTAATTAGGAGCCTATTGATTCAAATATAAAAAAGTATTATGTGATATCCAGGTATTTTTCTTTCTTCACTCTACATAACGAAAAAAATGCTCGGGCCCTTGAGTTTCGTTATAAAGAATTTACACCGTATAATAAACCGGCTGACTATTTTTACCGTCTTGAATAAAATTGGGTATTATGCCTTTGGTGAACGGAGCAGAAAGCCTATGGCATATTTTTTTTTAGTTTTCACTAGCATAGAGAGAAATTAATCTATCACCAAATAGTAAACGTTTGAAGTATTTTTTTCATACTAAAACAATAAAAACAGAAACCTGTGATTTGAACTTGGATATTCATTTATCGATTTATTTATTTTTTACTAATTGCGCAGAATATATCAATGAATTCGTAGCGCGATTATATCCTTTGAAGCCTGCCGATAGATACTCGCCACACTTGCCGTCGGCCTCTTTGATATCCTTTCACAGGTGCACGAGCCGCTCATGCATACCCGCTCGCCCGAGTCCCGCGCTCTCTCTCTCTCTCTCTCTCTCTCTAGTACGTACATCATTCATTCATGCGTGATCGCAGCCAACGCTGCCATTTCCTATCTTCTCCTGTTTTGGCTATTATTCGTTTTACGCACGGGTCGTAGCATGAATAGTTTTCATGTTTTTTTTTTGAGATACCTTATCGAATCTTGTACAAATTCAGTAGTACTAACCAAATATAACCAAAACAATTTCCAGACCGTAAAAATGTCATTTGGTATAAATATTCTTTTTGACCCTATATCGGCTGTAAAAACATAATGACTAAGTATTTTCTTAGCCTTTGAACAAAACAAAAAAAAAAGAATAGCTTAAAAATCATGTTGTATATTATTAAAATGTTTGTTATAGCTTGAACAACATGAAGATTTACCAGATTTGATTATTGAAGAAACACAATCACAAGCAGAAACAAAATATACGAGTATATCTGTAAGACGAGTCATTGACATTGTTTACTTTTTTTCAAAATTCAAGAAATAGGTGGTCATGGTGTTTTAAACTGTGGTATACAAAGTTTGAAACTCATAGGAGATAAACGTGTAGGACTTGCATCTAAGTTTACAGTAGAGTAGTTTTTTGAAAATAAAATGAAAATAAAATATGTACATTTTATTTGAATTGTTTTTTGCCGGAACTTTTGGATACGCGGCATAGTCGAAATATGGAAATTAGAAATCCGCCATATATATTACAAGCAATAAAGAACAAGGAAGACCGGAAAAGGTGCATAACGTACAAAAACCAGATGACGAAGATATGTGTGCACTTCAAGAAAGCCTACATGCACCTTCAACACCAACACCAATCCCAATAAATTACCAACCGACCTGTTCACGGTATTTGGATTTCAATGACTTTTAACGGGAATTAAAAGTTTTAGATTTTGTAAACGAAACATAAAAAAAAATATATATTTTTTATTTTACTAGTCATCATCAGACACCCAACTTTATTACCTACACACATAGGAAAATACATGGTCAAATCAAATCGATCTGATGACCTTATTTATGATTGTGGTTACTAAGAACCGATAAACACTGACATGGTCATCATCAGACCTTCAGAATGTACCATGTAGTAGCACCCGTGCTCAATTAAATAAATGTTAAAAATAGGTCATCCTAACTATTTCCGTTACTGAGCACCGATAAGCACTTACCTGGTCATCATCAGACCTTCAGAATGTATCATGTAGTAGCACCCGTGCTCAATTAGATAAATGTTAAACATAGGTCATCCTAACTATTTCCGTTACTGAGCACCGATAAGCACTTACCCGGTCATCATTGGACCTTCAGAATGTATCATGTAGTAGCACCCGTGCTCAATTAGATAAATGTTAAAAGATAGGTCATCCTAACTATTTCCGTTACTGAGAACCGATAAGCACTTACCTGGTCATCATCAGACCTTCAGAATATATCATGTAGTAGCACCCGTGCTCAATTAGATAAAAGTTAAAAGATAGGTCATCCTAACTATTTCCGTTACTGAGAACCGATAAGCACTTACCTGGTCATCATCAGACCTTCAGAATGTATCATCTAGTAGCACCCGTGCTCAATTAGGCAAATGCTGAAAGCTACGTCGTTCTAACTATTTCCGTTACTGAGAACCGATAAGCGCTTACCTGGTCATCATCAGACCTTCAGAATGTATCATCTAGTAGCACCCGTGCTCAATTAGGCAAATGCTGAAAGCTACGTCGTTCTAACTATTTCCGTTACTGAGAACCGATAAGCGCTTACCTGGTCATCATCAGACCTTCAGATTGTATCATGTAGTAGCACCCGTGCTCAATTAGGCAAATGCTGAAAGCTACGTCGTTCTAACTATTTCCGTTACTGAGAACCGATAAGCACTTACCTGGTCATCATCAGACCTTCAGAATGTATCATGTAGTAGCACCCGTGCTCAATTAGATAAATGTTAAAAGATAGGTCATCCTAACTATTTCCGTTACTGAGCACCGATAAGCACTTACCTGGTCATCATCAGACCTTCAGAATATATCATCTAGTAGCACCCGTGCTCAATTAGGCAAATGCTGAAAGCTACGTCGTTCTAACTATTTCCGTTACTGAGAACCGATAAGCGCTTACCTGGTCATCATCAGACCTTCAGAATGTATCATCTAGTAGCACCCGTGCTCAATTAGGCAAATGCTGAAAGCTACGTCGTTCTAACTATTTCCGTTACTGAGAACCGATAAGCGCTTACCTGGTCATCATCAGACCTTCAGATTGTATCATGTAGTAGCACCCGTGCTCAATTAGATAAATATTAAAAGCTAGGTCATCCTAACTATTTCCGTTACTGAGAACCGATAAGCACTTACCTGGTCATCATCAGACCTTCAGAATGTATCATGTAGTAGCACCCGTGCTCAATTAGATAAATGTTAAAAGATAGGTCATCCTAACTATTTCCGTTACTGAGAACCGATAAGCACTTACCCGGTCATCATCAGACCTTCAGAATGTATCATGTAGTAGCACCCGAGCTCAATTAGATAAATGTTAAAAGATAGGTCATCCTAACTATTTCCGTTACTGAGAACCGATAAGCACTTACCCGGTCATCATCAGACCTTCAGAATGTATCACGTAGTAGCACCCGAGCTCAATTAGATAAAAGTTAAAAGATAGGTCATCCTAACAATTTCCGTTACTGAGAACCGATAAGCACAAACCTGGTCATCATCAGACCTTCAGAATATATCATGTAGTAGCACCCGTGCTCAATTAGGCAAATGCTGAAAGCTACGTCGTTCTAACTATTTCCGTTACTGAGAACCGATAAGCGCTTACCTGGTCATCATCAGACCTTCAGATTGTATCATGTAGTTAGCACCCGTGCTCAATAAAATAACCGATGAAAACTAGTTCATTAAGCAAAGTGCATCTACAATTACAAAATAAATACAAATTATGATGTAGGTACTCGTACAAGACTCATAACTCATAGGGGACAAAATGTATTAAATCTCTCAGAGAGCGAATAAAATAGGCAAAAACGATGACAACTCTGCGACACATCTGTGTCCTTGCTTTATCTTCAGTTCGTTTTAGTGAAGTATGGCAGTTTGTCGGTAGGTGGCGCCAAAGTAACAAATACCAGAACGAAGATCAAATCATCAAGGTCATCGAGCAATGTAATACCCTTAAGTGACTCCAATAAATGCGGTCGATGACCCCACAAAAAGATCATCAAATTAATTTATATTTTTCATATTTTGATATCGGTACCCATCGCACCTGCGGAGTTTAGCTAGCTAATTTAATTGAATTTTACGGATTCACAAACCATATTTATTTTACAAAAGAAGTTAATTCGAATAATAACTAACATAGAACAAACAGATAGCTGCAAACCACACTTCCACAAACAAACTACTCACACTTCCCTGCTTATACATATGTATATCTTGTAATTATGTAAATTTGTCAGGAAACACCCAGATTTTTACACCACTTGCGAAGAAACACAAACAAGATATACTTTCAGACACAACAAAAACAAAATAAACATACCTCAATCCCGACTCAAAATGCACTCAACCAGCCCTTTAGCTCTGTCCATAAAAATCTACAGGGTGACATTGAAAACATGCGACAAATCGAAATGGGAGATTGTACTCATCATTATGAACAACTTTTACTAAGGGACCAAAGCTACAATCCCAAAAAAAAAAAACTGCTGTCCCCTACATTTATGTTCGCAATACCTCATCAAAATGTAGGAAAAGCAGATTTTTTTTTTTTGGGATTACAGCTTTGGTCCCTTAGTAAAAGTTGTTAATAATGATGTATACAATGTCCCATTTCAGTTTGTCGCAAGTTTTCAATTTCAACCTGTATAATAAATTGCCAAATGACATTAGAGAAGTAAACAAAACAAATATTTTTATTAATAAATTGAAACAATTTCTGGGATCCAAATCGTACTATTCAGATAAGGAGTTTTATCATTTATTTACATAACCAAATTACAAGATGATTATTAACATTAACTAAATTAAATTAAAACTAAGTTAAGCTTAAAAAAGGCCCTCGGGGCATTGTACCGAGGATGCTGGCGGCATTTCCTCGCTGAATTGCAATGCTGATGCGTTGCGCGAGAAAGCCGCCAGCTTTTCGGTCACCAGTTACATCAACTAGACGTTTCGCGATTCCCGCAAATAACTTATGCGCACTGGGACCCCACGGACCGAGGGTCTCGACGCCAAAGGGCACAAAGTTGTACTCTCTGCCAAGGCCTCCATATTTAATAACTTTCAGATTTTCGGCATTTTCTGCCGCTGCACCCGCTTTAGAAGTAGTCCGTTGGAGGTGGGACGGTGCCAGTGTGTCTACACAGGTAGCGTCCCACACAAGCATCCGTCCCAAACTCCACGGGACCAAAGACACACCATCAGGTCTTTTGCCATCATCTCTGACAATGCCAGTCGGCTCAAGAAGAGCAGGCACATTGATGCTGGCAAGAGACCGGCGGATTATGTCATTAAGTGTTGCATGTCTTGAAAAGCGGCCTGCACTTTTTTGACAACAAAGTCCGTGGTGACCCAGTCGGTCCACGTCCGTGCCACAAGGGCATGTGTGTGGAGTGCATACCGTGACCCCAAGCCGCAGACCAGTCGCCAGACGAAGCGATTTCGGATCCAGGAAGGTACCGGTATATGGAGAAGGATGGGCATGTAGCCAATGACCGGCCTCTCTGGTTCCGACCGCCAAAACTCTTGCGCGATCCGGACCTGAACTGCGGCTCAGAATCGATTTGTATGTTAAATCGCAATAAATATCGTCCCAGCTCCTCTGAGATTTTAGGTTGTCTGGAAATTCTTTACCCGGGCAAGCAATTTGAAAAGCATTCTTGGCATCCTCCAAGCCCGCAGTCTCATAGTTTGTGGGCAAAGCCCTTAGGAGTTTTTAGATGATAAATCGATTGCAAAATAAAATAAAATAATATAATATGGAATAAAGAAAATCAAATATAAATAAGAAAATATGAATACATAAATAATAACATAATTTAATAATAATAAAAATACCTCTTAAGAATTTCATAATAATTACTTAAATCATTCTTATGCAATACATAAATTAAAAGTAACTATTATATACTATACCTATACACACAAACCTAAATACATAATCATACAACCAATTAAACACATAATAATTTATAATAATATTGAATTTCTTGAATTGCGACTTAGCCCTCTCCCTCTCTCCTAAATGTAGCTGTGCCCGACAGGGTCCATATTGATCTTTTACTTTTGTATCATCTGTGTAATACATATGGAATGCAATAAATAATTGAGAATTGAGAATTGAACCTGTAAGTTTCTCAACTCTATGGTACACTCGCCGGACAGAATGAGACACCTACCTAAGACGTGTCTCACCAAGCTCAAAAGCCGAAACAGATACAAATATCAGACAGAGCAGCGGCTTATTGTCGTGTCCAACAGATTGCCGCGGTGCAGGGGACACTACGGCTGCCCCATTTCAAAACCTAGTAAGGGACTCTTTTTACCCGACTGCCTCAGGAGGGTAATATTTTTCGAGAGTATGTATGTATGTATGCATGTATGTATGTCTATGTCTTTGGCACGCTCTGTAGCCTAAACGGCTTGATGGATTTTAACATATGAGGTGTCCTTAGATTCGTCTTAATTGTAAAAGTGACATAGGCTATATAATATAATATAAATAAAAGTTAGTAATGAGTAATTTTCAAATATATATGCTAATAAAACTAAAAAGCTTGAAATAAAATAAATGATATAAAAAATTAAAAACCCGACTGCAAAAACACAACTGAAAAGGGAAAACAAGCATTATAATCTATATAATTTTGGTCTTGCAGGCGGGGACAGTCGAATAACCTGAAATATGGTGTAACTTTTGATTGTGCCTGCGATACCAAAATTATATAGATTATCATGCTTGTTTTTCCCTTTTCAGTTGTGTTTTAGCAGTCGGGTTTTTTGTTTTTTAAATAATTTATTTTTTACAAAAAAAAATAGAATAGCAAGATTATGTAATAAAACGATTTTTGTAAAAATTGTCCCTTACTAGGTTGGTAGGTAGGAGGCAGCCGATTATCGCCGAGTGCCGTATATGTGGGTGAAGTCGCGGTCAGAAACTAGTTCTTTATAAACAAAACATCAAACATCACGCCTGAATTCTAAGATGAAAAAGGCATAAGTAAATAATAATAGATATATCTTCTTTACCAAGCACAAATACAGACTTCCGGCTAATGCCTCAGCTGCTACTAAGAAATTCCTAATGGAAAAACGATGTGGCACAACCTGGAAATCGAACCCAGGGCCCACGATCAGCAGCTGTGCTAGACCAAGCACAGGCAGTTTATTTCAATATCTCGTCGCAAGCTATTTCAAGACGACAACATTTTCGAATAATTACAACCTGTTGATTTCATAATATTGGTCAAACTGTGTCTTAATTCTTATTGGTGGAACGGTTAGTACAGTGAACGCCGTGAGGTGGCGCTTTAATTTCCCGCCATACCTACACGTGGACAGAGTCGATCAAAAACGCGGCATAGATTCCCAAGCACATTGCTGTAGCTGACGCCATATAGTGCAGATCATACGACCGAAACTGTCACGTTCACCGTACAAGCCCTTGTTCCTTGCTACTGCTACTACTTGTTAATTAAACGTGAAGACTGTGATTCTGTAATCCGACTTACGTTTTACTGGTCTGCCTGAGTACCCACCTACCTCATGGAACCCGCACCAAGGAACGATGATGGTGACCCTATCATCGCTACGCCCACGCTCCCGCCGTCAAATATATTGATTATGGCACATCGTGTTTTAGAAAAAGTTCTGAGTTATTCTCTCACTAAAACCCCATTTACACGACGCAAGTTTGCGGTAGCATACAATAATGACCAATGCTGCAACTTATGATTCAAAGTTAAATCGTACAGTGAATTAGGTAAAGCTCGATCTGCATTATCAGCCACGTACAAATAAATAATAAATTATCCTCACCATAAAATCGCTGATAACATGTCGATACTCGCCCGCGATCAGGGCGGCCAGCGTGTCGCAGGAGATGCTCTTCAGGTCCGAGTGGTCGCCGCTCGTGAGGGACAACGCGTGCGGCACGGACAAGTCGCCGATGAGCTCCGGCTCCACGGCCGCTGGGCAGAGAGATGCGTTCAACAGAGACAGGCAGATGTTCTTTACGGGGCATTGGGTTCATGTGACATACTGGTATTCATCTGCATCCGGTTAAACAGGAAGCTGACTCCAACATAGTTGGGAACACGCAGGCAGATGATGACGTGCCGCACACACGGCAGGGTGTCGCTACATTAGGTCAAAGAGCTGATGTTCACATAACATAACATAACATAACATGACATAACGCCTTGTTTCCCCGAAGGGTTGGACAGAAGTGTACCCATTGTACACCCACATTTCGCCAGTTGGATGGGAAATCATCAAATAACCTGTCCCGCTCTGGGCGGAGCGGGAGGGTGTTAGACTCTTACTGACCAAAACCCACCCGTATTCCTTCCGTTGCCTGTGTTGCCAGGGGCTTCAGTAACCCTTTGGTACCTTCCCGCGACCCCGGCAGGCATCGGCCCTAGTGGACCCCTACACTAGTGCTGACGACATCTCTTTGAGGCGCGCGTGAAATACAACGCGCCGTCGACCCGGGCCTGGTCCTTACCGGACGGTGAGCCACCCATTGCTCACCGTCCGCAAGCCCGCGCCTACGGTGGCCGGAAATCCGGTCCGGGATTCCCGACGCCCAGGGCATCTCCTGCGGCGGCTAGGGGCGAGAGGGCGCGAAATTTGCCTTTCCCTCAACCGTCCCGCCTCCTACTTCGCGAGCATTACTGCTTCGCAGAAGGAGGTGACGGCTGCCCATGCCCTCTCGCTGGCCTGAACCAGGGCCGGACGTGAGAGATCTATGCCGCCGATCACCTCCACGAGCACACGGCGGTGCTCTGCCCAAGCCGGGCAGACCTCCACAGTATGCTCCACCGTGTCCTCCGGGCGATCCACACAGTAGTGACACCCGGGCGTTTCCTCCCGCCTTATCCGACATAGGAACCTCCCGAAGCTGCCGTGTCCGGTGAGGACCTGCGTCAGGCGGAAGGTGAGGACGCCGTGGCGCCTCTCTAGCCACTCCTCAAAGAGGGGACTTATCGCCGCAAACTTTGCCCGACTTGGGAATTAAACCCAGGACCTCATGCTCAGCAGTAGCTTTTGCGACCACTCGACCAACGAGGCAGTCTGTACGCAACACCAATATGTATAGTTGGGAAAAGGTTTTATTGCTGAAAGTACCTAATTTCTTCCAAAATTCTCATTAAAAGAACCATCCAAGCCAAAGAAAATCAAACATGTTTAAAATCTGTTAAATCAACATCTGGTAGTCATTTTTTCAGAAGCAGTGAAGGTTGAAAGGTTGTCCGCACATATCAGGGCCGCGCCGGCATGAACACGAACCGTGCTCCGTCAGGAGTTCAAATAAATATCGGTGTGTATATTTTACATAAACTCGTTCACACGCGCCCGTGTCCGGGCCGGCGACGGCGCGTCGGCACCGGCCTGTGGGCCGCGGCTCGCCACGTGCCGGGCAAAGCACCTTAAGGTGAATCCGCAGCTGTAGCCCGCGACTTTCAAATTTTCTTACGTTTTTGCCCGCCATTGTTAATAGGCACCAGCACCTGGACATCTGCAACGTCTCCTGTCCCTAGTGACACAACACCCGCTCCGTCAGCACGGAACACAACAACTCTTGGCGGCAGAATTAACAATATCGATGAATATCTCCGTAGGGACAGGCAGAGGTGCAGGAATAGTACAACCACATTACACACATATTATAATGTTAATAGCCTGTGGCAATTCTAACATCCTTTTGACACTGTATAACCTAGGCGTCGGAGCCCGGAGCCAACGCTCGGCAGACGCGCTCACAACCACTACACTACTAACTAGTGTTTTTACTTTCTATACTAAGCAAGAAAAGATAAAAATACTCACATCGCGCCATGGCGGACATAATCAACGCATTATTCTCAGAGAAAGCCCTCTGCAACACCGGTCGCTGTAATCTCTCTACCTCAGGAGTCTCACAATTCGATCTCCTTCTTTTATTCGCTACTTCATTCTCGCTTCGCTCCACTCTCTTTTCATTTCTCTGAGCAGGATTCTCTAGAATTGAGAATAGAGAGACTCTCGCTTTACTCTCTGGGTTAAAACTTAAACTCCTATTCAAAGGTCTCCGAAGAAAGCTCTTTTCTGAAATAACATTGGATTTAATCTGCCCGGAGAGTAAGTCACTGAAATTGGCAACTTTAGGCGAGTTTGATTCTTCAATATCAGATTCCAAGGTGTATAGACCAGTTCTTGGTAGCGGTGATTGACTCATCGACCCAATACTGGAATCTGATTTCTCATGCCTCAATTTAGTCGGTGTCTTAGAGAATTTCAGAGACTTCTTAGCCGCTTGTTTTTTGACCACTGGAGACGTGAACTCAAAATCCTAATCTTCAAAGTTGAGCATCCGTGTAGCGGTGACCGTGGGCTTGTTGAAACTTGTTGAAGCTTCATCGTCTGCCAACGGTGCTCCGAAGACAAAATTCCTTGAAGTGACCTTCCTCGAAGATGCTGTACGTCCTCCTCTAGAGATAATGTCAGGACTATCCGTGGATATAATTTCATATTTAGTGCATTCATCGAAGTTGTCGGCTTCGAATTCTTGCTCCAGATCGTGGAGGGTTTCAAAATCGTCTATGTCTTGCGTTGTTTCTTTCTCCGGAACGTAAAGGTCTTGTTTTGGTGATTTTTGGAGAGCGTGGCTGAAGTCCAGCTGGAATAGAGAAGATCGTTTGTTCAAAATTTGTTTTTGATGTGTAACATGAAAGAAAGGAAGACAATACGTTTATTTGTGGTAAACATGACGCAGAGGGAACACAAATACAAGAAAGAAACAATTTGGGGGAGAATATACGTCACATCCTCGCAAAACAGCCAAAACAGCCCGAGACAGAGCCCGCGTTGACGTGATGACGTCGCCCGGTGCAGCACACAGTGAGATTGTAATAAGAAAAAAAATACAACTTGCCTCCCACTTTCTGTAGGTGTATTTCGTGAAACGGGACGGAAGTGTGTAGACAGGAAGTGACAGCTTGAGCATGGAATTAGTGTACTCATGGAATAAATAAGCATTTAGATTGTAAACAGAGGGGGTCGAATATCGACCAGTGGGCGATCACTAATAAATTATTCGCATAAATATTTCAATGTACTAATTACTTTAAGTCAACTAATATGTTACATACCCCACCCACGCCCATATTCGCCGCAGCACTAGGTAAAAGCGTGTCGCCGGCGAACCCAGCACCCGTTCAGCAATAGTGCTTGCGACCACTAGATCAATCTTCAAATATATTGATACCTTACCTACACCTTAGTATTCGACCAGTTCGTAACTTTCTCCCTCGTAGCCTCAAATCTGTCGCCGAACCAAAAGTCCCTAGCTTCCTCCTCGACGTCCAACTTAACGAATGTCTCACTTATAAAGGACCCTTCTCCTTATTAGACATCTTAAACCTACTTCGTTCCTCCATAACTTTAGTTATCCGTGACCGTTTCACCCTCGTTGATAGGGGAGAGTTCCTATTCAAAGGAGAATTTTGGTTTAATCATGGAGAGGTTCTATTCAGTAAGGGAGAATCGATACTTTGTAAGGGTGATTTGAAAGGCTTTGGTGAGTTCGTTAGTGGTGATTGCAGTCTCTCTAACGGAGATTTCGGCAGCTGTATCTCTCCTAGTATCCTTCGCTTGGTCGGTGTGTATATTGGGGACAGCGGTGACTTTGTGAAGTCTATTGCGTGTGGGTTCATCTTATTTTTGTAATTGTTAGTTAACGAGTCCCCTTGTTTCCGTTTCGTTCCCTTGCTGCCGGAGTTTATTTTGAAGTTTTCGGTTACTAAGCTGAAAAGAGAGAAAGGTTTTTTGTTAGTATAAAATTAATTGTACATATATAAGGAACACTTTATTGAAAAAACTTCACATTAATCGGGAACAGTTATTAATTAAGTAATTAACAATTTATTGGATGATTCAATAGAAAGAAAAAACCGGCCAAGTGCGAGACGGACTCGCGCACGATGGGTTCCGTACCATTATCTATAAAAACATTTGTTGTTATAGCGGCAACAGAAATACATCATCTGTGAACAATTAAATTGTCCAACTATCACGGTTCTTGAGATACAGCCTGATGACAGACGGACTGACGGACAGCGTAGTCTTAGTAATAGGGTCCCCGTTTTACCCTTTGGGTACGGAACCCTAAAAGCGGCAAAAAAAATAATTTCTGTTGTATGGGAGCCCCCTTAAATATTTATTTTATTCTTTTTTTTAGTATTTGTTGTTATAGCAGCAACATAAATACATCATCTGTGAAAATTTCAACTGTATAATTATCACAGTTCATGAGATAAAACCTGGTGACAGACAGACATATATGGACTGCGGAATCTTAGTAATAGGGTTCTGTTTTACCCTTTGGGTACGGAACCCTAAAAAGTTTATTAATTTATTTGACCCAAACTAAGGCAAACAATTTAGAAGCTTAGTTGTTCTGTGCTGCATGGCTGCATTATACAAGGTGTTGTTTTGGATCTGCAAAACATTTTAGGAGGTAATTATGTTAGTGATTCTCGACCCGAATCAACAATAAAATGGGCAGGTATTTTTTTTTTCATTTTATCTTATTTACGGAAATCGGTAAGTGTGAACTCCCCTTTTTAAAACGCGGCCAGTCTGTACGTGTCCTTAAACTGCGCTTTCACACACACACAAACAAACGCAACCGACATTTCTTTCATAGATCTTAGATAGGGTTTAATTAAGAGAGTTATTCTGAAAAACAATAAAATTTAAAAATCTAAAATAAAAAGTATTATTGATTATTGACTTGGTATCGTATTGTTATATGATTATTTACGAGTTTCATAACAACCTCCTGAAATGTTTTGCAGGTTCAAAACTGCATCTTGTATAGAATACAATTCCCTTTATTGCGTGCACCACATACATAGGTATGCTATAAAAGCTAGGCCTAGGTATTAATAAACGGTAAGGTCTAAACTTTATAGTAGTTTAAATGCCATGCTAGAAGACATGTGATAAGTCATTTTGTGCCTATGCTAGAAATTAAGTCCTCAAGATGAAACTGTTAATTGTAGCACAGTTGTTGCAGTTTCCCGGATCCCCAGCAGGATTATCATGAGACTTTCGATTTCTACCGTACTGTAGAATAGAAATCACTTGTCTACATTTCTCAGTAGAAAACTGTCAACTGTCTACACGGAAACATTTTTTTGTCTACTCTTCCATCGACAAAATGCTTCTCTATGGTTCTCGAGCTAAGCCTGCTGCAGTGGGGCTTGGACCCACTAGCTAAACCATTGAGGCAGTATCATTCATACCTAATGGTTAAAAGTTTATAATAATGTCCAAGTTTGTTAACTTAACTGTAGCAGGTGGAAATAAGCAGAATCAACGTTTACAGTTTAGTGCAGTCATAATAACAACATGAATAAAATGAAAACCCAAGTTAATAAGTTAATTAGACACTAAGTATTAAGGTAATAGCTTGGTGTAATCAAGGGGGTGTTCCGATGGGCTGTCCATACATTTATCCGTCAGGCTTTACGCTAAACGTAGACATTTTTTGTTTAAAACGAATCATTTTATCACTTTTCTACAATTAAATGTGGTCGCGTTTGACCTTTATAGGAAATAACTTACATTATTTACTGAGAAAAACGATCGTGAGAGGTTTGCACCGGAGCAGTGAGTACCGGAGAATAACCGGTGATTTAGCGGTAAAAGTACTCGATTGAAATAATCGGTAATTAACCGATTGATCTCCGGTGATCGTTGTATCTTATTTATTTTATGTAATATAATTTTACACAAATAATAGACACAACAATCATTTTTTTATAATTATTTATTCATGACAATTATTTACCAACTTGTTTCTTTCGAATTAGATTAATTATTTCAGTCATTAGTTCAAAGCGGTCTTGTCCATGTGATTCATTTCACTAGCAACTAAGTGGCCAAATAATTTGTTGCAATGTTCGTGGTTATTTGAATTTGAGAAATCCTGATGTAGAACCTTTACAATTACCTACTACAGGAAGTTCCAACTAGTTCCTTTATTATATGATTTTTTTTTTAAGTTAATTGATAGTATAACCGCCGCACAGAGAAAACTGCCTCAAGCAACTCAAATAATTAGCCCAGAAGAAGAAAAAATATTAGAAGATATGGTGCTTTTCTGGATATATTTGAGCAAGCAACCCAAATGATAAGCGGAGACCAGTATCCAACCTCTAGTTTGATTATACCTATTTTTACGGGCTATTCGATAACATTCAAAGTTTGGGTCCCAGAATTTATACACCGGTAGGTGAAATATTTATACAAACATTGAAAAATTGTATGAATGATCGCTTCTTGGAATACGAATCTCGAACTGTTTGTCGAATTTCTACTATACTGCATCCCGTTTTTACCCGACTGCCCCAGAAGGAGGGTAATGTTTTTCGTGAGTATGTATGTATGTATGTCTATTTCTTTGGCACGCTCTGTAGCCTAAACGGCTTGATGGATTTTAACATAAGAGATGTCGTTAAATTCGTCTTCATTGTGGGAGTGACATATGCTATATAATTTTTATACTATATTGCATCTACAAATACAACAAAAAGGGAGGGAAACATTTTTTTTATAAATTACAATAATATTGATATCAAATAAAAGCTAGTAATGAGTCAATTCCATATATATATGTGGTGTAAGTAGTGGTCCACCGTTCAGGATTCGATGAACCAGATAATTAACTATAACAATTAAAAATTTTAACCATTTTTACCCAAGGGTCACGAAAATATTTCCTTTTTGTCTTTTATTTACGAAATTTCTATCTTTTTTTACAAATTTGTTTGTAGTTTCAACAAAAACCATTATTTTTTCATTTTGATTTCTGTTAATTACTGCTGAATACTAGAGCTATCATGATAAATTATGATTTTTATGTAAATCCAGCTCTTTTGAAGAAAAAGTTGGTTCTTCTCTAATTTTAACCCTACTAAAAACTGAAACTACTTTTTTAAATTTTGTTGCGTTAATACTATTACAAAACGTATAAAAACTCAAAAAACGGATACAATGTAACTTTTTACAATTCAAATGTGATTTGTGTTAAAGCACAAACATGTCAGGTAAAAAAACCCTGACCCTTTTTTACCTGAGACATGTTTGTTTTGTTAACAAAACCGGTTGAAGCTCTCGCAATCGAGTTACGCACAATAGGAGTGATAAGGAAGAGATATGGTAGGGTATTGCTATCTCTTTCATTACTAACGTTGAAATCTTCAGAAATCTCGAAATGATTTAATACGATCTCGTCACTCGTGTCGTGCGTCGTATGCGTTTCGTTTTTATTCTGCCTGTGTTTACCTCCGCCATTTTTTTACCCCTGCCTGCCCCCGGACTCTGTTTAATTTGCCTACTGATTGGACTTGTTGTTTTGGTGATCTCTGCGATATTGGCTACGTGTACTGGTGACTTTGGCTTGCTCAACGATTTGGACAAACGTGCAGTGCAGTGACAATTAAAAAATGTCTCGGTACACACCGCGCGAAAATGCTGACATGCATTTTATTTATGGCGAATGCAGAGGTGTCGGTAGAGAAGCAGCTCGACTTTATCGGGAGAGATATCCCGATCGAAGACATCCAGACCACCGAGTTTTTGGAAGAGTGCATAACGCATACACCGAGGGAAGGATACCTGGCACAGGCGTAGGCGGTGCAGGTGAAGGACGACCGCGACGACACAACGATGAAGAGGTAATGAAATTAGTTACAGCAGATCCTTCAACATCGGTCCGTGTCTTAAGTCGCAGAACTGGCATATCAACTAGATCTGTACATCGAATACTCAAAAGACATGAACTGTACCCATACCACTATCAAAGGGTACAGTCATTGCTATCAAGAGATTATCAATTGAGAGTAACATTTTGTAGAGTAATGCTACGCAGAATAAGAGAAGACCCGCAGTTTTTTAATAAAATACTATGGAGCGACGAGTCATCCTGCAAAAAAGATGGATATTTAAATCTACATAATTTGCATAACTGGCAGCTAGAAAACCCGCATCTCATAAGGCAAGACAGATCACAGTATCAATTTAAAATAAACCTTTGGACCGGAATCATTAACGGACAAATAATCGGTCCACACGAGCTGCCAGAAACATTAAATGCAGAAAGATATTTAAGTTTTTTGCAAATTGACTTGCCCTTGCTTCTGGAAGGTGTCGTTCCTGAAGTCCAAGAAGACATGTGGCTGCAGAACGATGGCTGTCCCGCTCACTACGCTGTTAGAGTACGAGAGCACCTTGATACAGCGTATCCAAATAGGTGGATAGGGCGCTTAGGTCCAATATTTTGGCCACCACGCTCGCCAGATCTAAATCCCCTAGATTTTTTTTATTGGGGTTGCCTAAAAAGAAAAAGTCTATAGCAAAGAAATCACTAGCATTGACCAATTGAGGACTAGAATCCAGGCAGCAGCTAGAGAAATCAGCGAAAGCGGGTTTGCCCGACGAATTAAACGGTCGTTTATTCGGCGTTGCAGAGCGTGTATAGCTGCGAATGGTGGCCATTTTGAACATGTTTAATTTTAATGATTGTAATCATGACAAAGATTAATAATAAATGATAAATAAAGTGATTTGTTTTTTTTTAATTCTTGGTTCAAATACCTAAAGTAACAAGTTAGGTCTAGATAACTCTGCAATAGTAGTTTTTTTTATACAAATGGGCACTGACACCGTAGTGTATTTTTTTGCAAATATCGTAAGTATTAACGCAGTAAAGTTTAAAAAAGTAGTTTAATGAAAATCTTCTTTTCTTCAATTAAAATTGAATATCTTTTTGATAAATAATAGGATCTGTTATAGTGATACCATTTTGAAATCGGTATTTAGTAGGCATATTATTAAATAAATGGGCACTGACAGTGTAGTACGTTTTTTTTACAAAAATCGCCCTTGAACTTCGATGGTATGTAAAAATTAGGGTTAAAATTAGAGAAGAACCAACTTTTTCTTCAAAAGAGCTAAATTTACATAAAAAATCATTATTTATCATGATAGCTCTAGTATTCAGCAATAATTAGCAGAAATCAAAATGAAAAAATAATGTTTTTTGTTGAAACTACAAACAAATTTGTAATAAAAGGTAGAAATTTCGTAAATAAAAGACAGAAAGGAAATATTTTCGTAACCCTTGGGTAAAAAAATGGTTAAAATTTTTAAATGTTATAGTTAATTATCTGGTTCATCGAATCCTGAACGGTGGACCACTACTTACACCACACCCTGTATATATATGGAATCGACTCATTACTAGCTTTTATTTGATATCAATATTATTGTAAAATATAAAAAAAAAAGTTTCCCTCCCTTTTTGTTGTGCCACACCCTGTATATACATATATATTAATCAAACTAAAAAGCTTGAAATAAAACAAATTATTTAAAAAAACAAAAATTTGGTATCGCAGGCGGGGACAAACCAATAACCTGAAATATCGTGTAACTTTTGTTTGTCTCCGCCTGTGATAGCAAATTTCTATAGCTTATAATGCTTGTTTTTCTCATTTCAGTTAGGTATGTGTTTTTGCAGTCGGGTTTTTTGTTTTTTAAATAATTTGTTTCATTAGAAACAGCTTTAGACAATAGCAAAATAAATTGGCTGCTAAAGATGCTGTAAAGGCAGAAATAAATAATATTTTCCGGATCCAAAACATATCTCAAAGCGCAGAGAAATAGCCACGTCAAGTTAAAATAGTACAAGACAAACAGGTCGCCCGGATTTGCTCGGATTTCTAAAAAGAAATACCGGTAATGCAGATATGACAACCGGTACGGCAATGAATTTATTCAAAATGTATACGGAAACACAGTATCCTGAAAAAAGCCACAATTGGGATGAAGTTGTGCAATTCTGGAAATTCAATAAAAATTTAAAGCCTTTAGACGAAATAGCCTTTAAATACCTAATTCTGTTAAAATCAATATAAACGTACAATAATTGATTTATTTCATTTCCTAACTTTCACGAACAGGTTCACCAAAAAAAACATTATATTAACCTTTATCTGACGACCTCACAATTTTATTACATAATATTGTTGTGTGGCAACATAAATATCATTGTTAAATAGGATCTAAGCGTTGTTGTCGCTCTTCCCAACCTGTGTTCGCAACCTTGACCTACATTGAAAGAAATACTAGGAAACAGGAGGAGGATTCAAATTGCAATATTTCTAGTATGTATTTGATTCCGATTTAATCAAATTATTGCAATGTATTGTAGGTATAGGTAGTAATAATAATTCAAGATACGCAATTTTATTTTAAAATTAAAGTACCTACCTAAGTTTTGGGCGGTTTTAGAAACAGCAAGTTGGCCCATTTGCTGGGTTTTAGACACTCTAATCTCGTCACAATACTAATTACTTACCTACGTCTCAATTACATAAGTACAATGAAAAGTCAGTGGTTATCATAACTGTCTTTCCCTATATTTTTTGGTCAACAATAAATTAAATTAAATATTATAATTCGGTAACCCAACGAGTTTGTAAACATTTGCAAAATTACAAAATAGAATACGTTTTACGCATTTTGTAAAGTTTCAGACAGACAAACATTTTTTTTGTTACATCGGCTCGGTTCGGCTTTTGGGTGCGTTCAGAACTTTGACTTTTGAACTCATTGGTTCAGAATCAGAAACAAACAAATGATTGAGTTACTTACTTCAAATCAATAAACGTGATTTATTGCGTGTATATAAATAACTTAGTCTAATCTGTTTATTTTTTTTCTTATTTGTCGACCAATATTCTACCAGGAATATAAAGATAAGTAAAACTTTATTTTTATTGTTCTATTTTCTGTAATGAGTTCAGAACGTAACTCTGTCATAAATGTTGTTTTTTGTTTTTCATTTGGTTTTTTTTTATATTTCAGAATTTCAGATTTAGATTGATAGATTCATTGGTCAACGACGGCTAATGAGACACAATTAATTTTCTATTGTTTGACTCCGAATCGGTGTCGCGCGGGGCTTAAATCTACAATATCAGTTCAAACAAGCAAGAAGGCTTATACACGACACAAATATCCGGGGCAGCACAAATCTTTCCAACGTGTTCCAGGTGGATTAAGACAATTTCATGATGATGAGAGGTAAGTAAACATGCATAACATACTAATTCTTCGTCCGGCTTCTTCGTAAAACAGCCAAGTTTGGATGTAGGATTTCATTTGATACGTTCTCTTTTGATAAAAGTTTACATTCGTAAATCGTATTACAGCCGTTTGAAAGTTTGGCGTTCTGAAGAAACCAAGAAGATGCCAGTGAATGAAGAAATCCTCATAGAAAATTTAGTGTATGTATCAAATAAGCATGATTTATTGTACTTTCTGAATGCTGCTTGTAAAAGTGGCACTACATGTGGTGTTACTATGGTCATTACATTTTGATTTGTTTCTTTCAGTACCTACCCATAACACACAACGAAGAACATACGCGCATGTAAAACGAAAATTCCGCTTAGAGGCCATGTACAGTACTCCTAGTACTAGCACAGTGACAGCTGAACCTGTGGCTGAACATTTAGAGATTAATTGGCCGGAACCTGATCCTGAAACTGATTCATTTCAATTGACTGTGAAACTTTTCACAGTCAATTGAAATGAATCAGTTTCAGAATCCAAATAAATGTTGGTCTGCGATGTCTGCGTATCGCATTGTGGACCTAGAGCATGTAATCGAGTGGGCGTCCCAATTGGAAAGACATCGAAATATGTATGAATCTTCACAAATTGAATTTGTTAGTGAAAGACTTGATGGATTCAAAGTGAATTAATTTTCAAGTGCAGTATGTGTAGCAAAGCATGGAAGCACTGTACGGAGAGCAGTAATAAAATAAATACTGCATTTGTGTGGGCAACTGTGACTGCTGGTATCTACTACACTCAAGCAGCCCAACAAGTCTCATGGATATTCCAACAATGTCAGCTAACAAAATTCGTCATGTTGAAAAATAATTAAGCAGTGTGTGGTTTGAACATTTGACAGAGGAAATTAAAGTGAACAAGAAAGGTCAATTGCTATTCAAAAAGTTCATGTGTCTTCAGACGGAAAAATCAAAGCCTAGAGGCTGCACTAGAAAAGAAAAACTTTAACTCTAAAATTGGATAATCATGTTTTAGATGAACAAAAAGCACGATTATTACCATCAAGTAAATTGATAATTCAATTGCATGTCCACTTTATAATTTATTTCAGTGTCTTGTTTTCTCGAACTATAATTAAAATCTACTATTTCAGGTTCAAGGACAAACGAGTGTTAGCAAAATGGATAAGTGCTACTTCATGTTTTGTTTCAGTCACTGAACCTTTGACTGTGATGGAAGTTTGTCGAGATGATGAATTTATCAGCAATATGATACCGAATCTGCTGTTACTTTTTTACCCGACTGCCTCAGGAGGGTAATGTTTTTAGATAGTATGTATGTATGTATGTCTATTTCTTTGGCACGCTCTATAGCCTAAACGGCTTGATGGATTTTCACATATGAGGTGTCTTTAGATTTTTCTTAATAGTAGGAGTGACATAGGCTATATAATATTTATAAATTGCATCTGCAAACACAAAAATAAAGGAGGGGAAGTTTTTTTAAATTAATTACAACAATATTGGTATCAAATAAAAGCTAGTAATGAGTAATTTTCAAATACATATATATATTAATAAAACTAAAAAGCTTGAAATAAAATAAATTATTAAAAAACAAAAAACCCGACTGCTAAAACACATAACTGAAAAGACAAACCAATAGCCTGAAATATCGTATAACTTATGTTTGTCCCTGCCTGCGATACCAAAATTCTATAGATTATAAAGCTTGTTTTTCTCTTTTCAGTTAAGTTTTAGCAGTCAGGTTTTTTGTTTTTTAAATAATTTATTTTATTAAAAACAGTATGCTGCCAGAAATCATATAGAGATATTTTCAAAAAAATGCTAAATGTATAGATTTCAATGGTATGTATACACGGCTACATATCAAAGTAATACATTTCCAGTGTAAGCTGACCTCTCATTGTACAGAAATCCTATACAATGCGAGATCAGCTTCTACTGGAAATGTATAGCTGGATAATTATGGCTATTTTTTTTTCTTCAAAAATTGTATCAATATCAATGTTTATAATATATTATTTTATGTTATTCTAGTGAAAAATCGTCTTTCAACGACTTCTTTGGGACTTCGAGCAACTAGATTTTGGAGCAGCTTTGGAGATTGATGGTAAATTACATTTTGAAATAAATAGGAAATAATATTCATCAAAAAGTAACAAATATAATAAGTAAGGTTATTTTTCTTTGCAGCACCCGTGTAGCAGCGGACAAGAAGACTCACGGCAGATGGTGAAAGCTGATGAGTGATTCTTGTTATAATTGTATTTTTGTAGTAGTTTCTTTAGAATCGAATAATCACTGTATATTACTTTTTATTTGTATTTACTATAAAATTAAAAGGCGTATTTTTGTAGTAGTTTGTTTAGAATCAACATTATCATTGTATATTACTTTTAATAATTATCATTGTATACATAAGCTGCTCTTTAGATTTTTATTTTTCTAAAAACTTTGTTATAAGTGCTTTGAAATACAATTTTTTTTATCACCTACCTGGCTAAAATCGCATACTAAATTGTATTTTATATTTGTTATCTCATGTTTATGAATTATAGTTACTTACGTCTGTTACGTGTAATGTCTGTAATCATTGTAATAATTGGTTATGCTATAAATTGCATCATTTGTGTCACTTCAAATACTTTTGTTTTGATAATTAATTAGTAGGTAATAAAATAAAACTATCTTCATAAACTGTATAGAATCAATTTTTCTAACTGAACAGACAGCTGTGCTGCTGGGGAGTTTGTTGTGCCACTTCTTGCCAGCTAAAGCATTAGGAAGTGGTGAAGGGCGGGCGTTTTGGGGAACTGTCTTATTGTAATTTTGACTTTCGAAAAGTGCTGATTCTTAGCCTAGTTTGAATAAATTACATGATTTTATATAAATATTACTTTTATTATCCTATCTTCATACTCACGCTTTCATGCCATGGGGGTAGGCAGAAACTACAGAATGCCACCTGCTACGATCCTTACATACTCCTTTCGCCTCGTTCACGTTCATACATCTGGTCATACACGCACGCCGGTTGCGAGTACTACGCACTACGCACAGTATTCACACTATACATGCTTCGCAAAGAACGTATTTCATTGTTTTCCTATCAATCGTCATAAATGTAGCAGGCGGCGCATTTAAATGCACGCCACCTAGTGTCTATTTTTGTAAACGTACGGCTTACGTCTGTTTATGTAAACGACTTGTATTCAATAATGGCAGATTTTATTTTAGGGCTTTTTGTCGAATTGGGTGGATTTTGAGGAAAGGTTATGACCAAATTCAATAAAGTGTAATGTCCGATTGTCGCGTTTTTTACTCCTACGACTTACTAATGTGCCAATTACACATAAAACAAAATAAACTAAAAATGTTGACTTCAGCGCCATCTAGCGGGAAAATGGCAGGGAACAGACCGTATGTTTCACCTTACCCATTTCTATGAATGCAACCTAAAAATTAAAGTACAACTAAAAAACTTAAACTAAAGTCTGTCAAGCGAGTCGAGTCCACAACCATTTTACTGATTTCTTATAATGGCAATACTATTAACTGTCAAACAGATTGTCACAATTTCTGTTCTAACCTCGAGCATTCCGGTTTTTGTTGAATTTTTTAATGTTATAATGCCAAAACCTATTAAAAGTAGTGTCAGGAGCCTGCTGTTTACAATGATTAACAAAATATCGTCAGGCAAAAGACATATTGTTGTTCATGCTGGATCCGAAAAAGGTTTTGTTCCCAATGCATTATTGGTATTCAGTACTAAATCAAAAATGGCAGATTATCATGATGATATGAACAGAAATAATTTTATGAAATGGTTACGTGAAAAATTAATACCCAATTTAAGTCAGCCCAGTGTCATTGTTATGGACAACGCTAGCTACCATGTAACACAAATAAATAAGCCACCATCTATGAATGATTTAAAGGCTGACATTCAGAAATGGCTAACTGAAAATGGAATTCATTATGAAGAATTCTTTACAAAGGCTGAGCTTATGTGCCTTGTGAATGAACATAAAACAACTCCAATGTATGAAGCTGAAGAATTTTTGAAACAACATGGCCATGAGGTTTTGAAACTTCCGCCATATCATTGTGACCTGAACGCAATTGAACTCATATGGAGTTTGGCTAAAAGAAAAATAGCCAGCAAAAACTTAGGGATTCCAGGTAAAGAAATGGAGAACCTTATAAAAGAATGCTTTAATAGTGTCACAGCTATAGATGCTGGCGGGAAAAATTCCGAATCATTCCCGTCGAATACTTCGGAAGTATTCCGAAATATTCTGAAACTTTGGGAATATTTCAATTGTCAAAAAAAAACCGGGAAAATTGTATTAACCTATTAAAAGTCACTGTACTCGATTGAGTACAGCGTAACGAAGTAAAATAATAAGGTGTATCACTTAAAATTTACAAGATCTGTAATTTACACTTCGGGATAAGGCTGTACTCAATTGAGTACAACATACTTTAATGGGTTAACAGTAATAAAAACAGAACGGATTTCAATAAAGTTCCATCTTTATTGAAGTTGGTTCTATGTTCTAAGATTTTATTGAAGAGGTTGGTTTGAGGTGCTCCGGCTTCATTGAAGTTGGTTCTATCTTTTTACTTAAATATTTTTATCTCAACATTTGTTTATGTCACGTATACATATAGTGACTATAGTCCGTCTTATGAAAGCGCGACCTGAGAAAAAGAGGTTAAAAACAAAAATTTTGTATGTGGTATTACTAACTAGTAGGAGAATTATTTCTTGACACTTCAATTTTTTTTGTTTCCTACAATTGCGGCTGAATAATGTTGCCAATTAAATTTAAAAAAAAACTCCATGTCGCGCTTTCATTAGACGCACCCTAGTAATATTGTTCTAAAAACTGCATCAAAAGCGGTTTAACGCGAGATAATCGCGGACAAACATACACACCTACATACGGTTCAAACTCATAACCTCCTTTTTATTGAAGTCAGTTAATATATATCAAAACCTACTCCTAAGTATAGCAAATAGGTACTTTTCTGAAAACCGCATCAAAACGTGTTTGCTTGCAAGGTTTGCCTTTATTTGTTTTTATTGACTTTTATACGCGATATGTAGATAAGTAGGTAATGATTAATACATATCTATGTGACTCGCGAATACTCGGGATACGAACAGAAGAGCTATATACAAACTAATCAAAAACATAGGTATCCCTTTTTCAAAAAACAAATCAAATATGCTCGGTGGTTTTTTATTCCACAACTAAGTACCTAACATTTAGAAAAAGAGCATTTGCAAAAATAGCACAAAGAAATAAAAATCCTGTTAATCGCAGGATAACATATTTACTTATAAAATATCAACATAATATATTATACTTAATCAATCATATTTATAATAAAATAAACATTTATATTTTACTTACTTATGTGCCACTGAAAAATAAATTCACCCACCACACAACAAAATAAACACGTTTATTCCTGAATAATTCGGTCGAAATATTCCGCGGAAACATTCGATTGCGGGGTATGAATCTTTCTCCGGGGGCGAAAACTTCCGGGGAGCATCTCCCCTCTTACCGCACCCCGCACCGCCGTCGCCTGCATCACCGCTAACAAAGAGTTTCAAATAAATGTCACTAGATGGCACGACATTTATTGATCTATAATTGAAGCGTAATTTCAAAGTTTTTGTTGACTTTTATAAGGTTTATTCATATATAATCAACAAATAATAATCATAATCACACCAAATTCTGTAACAATAAGCTCTTAGTACAAATTTCAAAGATGATTGGAATGCACAATTAATATTTATACCAGTAGATGGCGCTGTATTAAATTTCAAAGGTTAACATCTCGATTTTTTAAATTTTGTTTTGTTTAATAATATCACTGATAATAGGAGTAAGGAGTACGTAGCAGCAGTACAAAAGTACAGTGTGCTTTTAACGTCATCTATTCGGAATAAAAGTATAATGTAACCCTTCTTGCAAAGTCGCTACTAACACCATCTATTGGGAACGAACGCGATTGATGTACAAAAATAGCTAGAATTGCCAGATGAAATCTGCTCTTTACGTCGGGACATTTCTTTGTATGGGATGAGGCATCTGTATGCTAGTATCGATGCAAAATACGATATTTCAGCAAAAAAAATAAAAATTTCAATAAAATTCATTTTGAATAATTCTGATTTAAAGAAACTTTCCCAGAAGTATTCCGGAATTAATCAGAATTTTTCAGAAGTTTTGCAACTATAGTCACAGCCAATGATTGGAAAAAATGCACAGATCACACTATTAGTGTCGAAAATAAGTATAAAGTAAGAGACAGGATATCCGAAACCGAGTTGGAACCCTTCATCATTTCTGTGCGTAATGATTCTACTGACAGTGATTTCTCATTTGAAGGCATTGAATTTCTTGATTCTGATTTTAGTTCTGATGAATAAATACGTACATTGAAATGCTTTTTTTTTAATTTATCCCAAGTAATTTTTTTATCAAAATTCAAGTATCAACAAGTTTTCAGCGTGCTATATCAGTGTTGACACCTGAAAGATTTTTGAATTTGCCGCCTTTTTCATGGGACTAGAATCGCTTGACGGACTCTAACACTTGGTACTGAACAGCTGATCCACATAACATTGTATGTAAAGACTACAGAGAAGGGTGTAAATACTAATCAATCATACTTTTCAAGAACCATGTTCTCGAAACTAGATATTTCAACTTGTACAAAATGATGTAAATTATTTTCTCAGGGTTATGAACTAAATTCTACCCTTACCACCTTATTTTATTCCCTAACATGAAATAAAAACTTTTTGTAATAGAATTCTGCCGAAAATGTTATCAAAGACACTTTGACATGAAAGACCCCCAATAGATGGACGATCAAGAGAAAATTAAAAAAATATCAAACACCCCGCTACTTACATGTGTGCAATATTTTTGCCCGCATAGGGGAACCATTTTTCTTCCCGGGTCCACAACAATTTTGACCCTGACGACACAGCGCGCTCGCCCTCGCAGCCAGCCGTTGTGCGAGCGTTTCCCGCCAAAAATCTGTTTTTTTTTTCTTTGGCTTCGCACCGTTTGTGCATTTAGCCAATGTCACGTTTAGTTTCATATAAAGTTAGGGAAACAACATTATTATAAATATTTTAACGGGATTTAAGATAGGACGGATAAATAGGATCAGTATAATTACAAGTAACAAGGATACCATATGGATAAATGAAAACAAAAAAAATACAACTTGATTTTATTTAGAATAATGAATGAGACTATACATTTATATACAAGAGAGCTATTTGTAAAAAGTAAAGAAATTATTGAGGTAGGAAAAGGAGTACGGAGGGATAAGAGGTTACTAAGAAAGGAAGAACGGTCATTTAAAGGACAGGAGAAAAAAATATGATCTAAGTCGCCTACATCTGTGCCACATAAGCAAATGGGATCGTCGCTGATAGAAAGTTTGGCAAGATGGGCTGGAGAACAAACATGACCCAGTCTCATCCGTATTAGAATGGAGGTCCCATCTTGCCAAACTTGGCCCTGCCAAACCATAGTTTTTCTGGAACGTCAGGTTGGATAAGTGAAAAATAATGTCCCTTCGATTTGCTTCCGATATCCCAAGCTACCTTCCAGGTTTCCCGAAGAAAAGTCTTTGGTATCGACGCGAGGTCATAACTAAAATTTGTATATGGAACTAAGTCCCCACACTGCACCGCATCACCGGCAAGTTTATCAGCCACTTCATTGCCATGGATTCCAGCATGGGCCGGAATCCACACAAATTGTAGTGAATTACCCTCAGAGATGGTCCTGAACGCAAATAAATGATATGTAACTGCGATTTGTGTTCGAAAGCAGATTTATTGATGGCTAGAAGAGCACTTTGAAAATCAGTAAAAATTATAGATTTTTTGAGCTTCAAAATACGGATATATTCTATGGCTTTAAAAATGCCAAAACATTCCCCGGTAAAAACAGAAGTCTCTGGAGGTAGTTTTATTTTTTGTACGATGTTGTATTGAGAATGGTAAGTACTTATCCCAACACAACCCATCGGAGAAGGCTTGGCAGCATCCGTAAAAATATGGTGGTACTCTAAGTGTTCTGACAGAAAATGATTAAAACTTAAATGACAATCGGGATCTGATTTACTTACACAGTTATATTTTATAGAGGGACTGAAATGTAAACTCTCATAACTACTGCTAAATAGAGGAAGTTTATTGGAACGGTAAATAGGAGAAGAAAGTGAAAGGATTTTTTTATAACTTACAACTAAACAAGGAGCACGTTTATGGGACCAGTAATCTGAAGATTCAATCCGCAACACTAAAGCGTCCAGTTAAGGGATGAGAGGATGAGTTGGGAATTGAAGAATCCGGTACAAATATTTGATAGGAATTGTCTTCTAAGACTTAAAGGAGCATCCCCGCATTCCACTTGAAGTGCATTAATGGGACTAGACTTCATTGCACCTGAAATAATGCGTAATGCTTTAGACTGGATGCGATCCAATTTTTTAAAAGCCATAACACTACCAGGTTCTAGAACGAACAATCCATAATCCAGAGTTCTTCTGATGATTGCGTTGTAAATGAGTTTCAAAGAAAAGGGATGTGCACCCCACCACACACCAGAGAGGCATCTAAGCATGTTTAGGTGATTTTCGCATTTTTTAACAATATATTCACAATGAGGGACACTACTTAATTTACAGTCAAGTATTATACCTAGATATCTGAATTTATCTTTAACTGGAATAGGTATTTCCTTATAAAAAAGATTTACTAAAGGAATATTTCTCTTCCGGGTGAATAAAACAGCCGCGCTTTTAGACGTGGATAAATCCAAACCGTTTAGATGTAACCATGACTCCAAAATAGATAAAGCAGAATTGATAGCAGAGCTAGCTTGCTCAACAGATTGACTTGAAGAATATAATAATAAATCATGGGCATATTGAAGAACCATAACGTGACTAGTTAAGGATAGATCTAAATCAAAAGTGTAAATATTGTATAGAAGGGGACTGAGCACAGAACCCTGTGGGAGACCTCTCCATACAAGATGTGATATCTCATTGTCTCCTATTAACATGTTAACAGAGCGTTCAGTCAAGATATTAATAATGAAATTCGATAAATTCAATGGAACTTGTAAGGCTTTTAATTTATTTTGTAAAACTGATAATACAACATTATCATATGTTGCATTAATATCAAGGAAAACTGCAACGGTGGTTTGGTTATTAGAGAAGGATAACCGAATATCAGATGTTAAAATACTTAAACAGTCAATTGTACGAGTACTTTTACCTTTTCTAAAGCCATATTGTGATTCTGCCAAAAGACCCTTACTTTCAACATACCATTCTAGGCGATTTTTTATTAAATGTTCCGCTAACTTCATCAGAATTGAAGACAAAACTATGGGACGATAGGAAGAAGCATCAGAAGGAGTTTTATTTGGTTTAAGGAATGGCAACACCATTTGACGTTTCCATTCAACAGAGATGTTCCCTGTATATAGAATAGAATTAATAAGTTCTAAATAATAGCTGAGGACGTCATCACTTAAATTGGAAAAAAAGGAATACGGGATGCCATCCATGCCTGGTGCAGAATCATTAGTCTTATGAATAACAACCTTTAATTCAGTGAGAGTGAATGGAAGATCTAGCGTCGTATGAAAGTCTTGGTTATTGGATACGCGAGACAGGCTGATTGGATTATTAGTACAAATAGCCTCAGGAACCCAAGGCGGAGCTAATTTATCCAAAAAATCACTGGCTAAAGAAGAAGAGAACATGAATAGGAGAAGAGTTGTTATAAATGGACCTAAATCTACGAATGTTGCGCCAGACAATCGTAGGGTGAGTATTCGGTGAAATTGATAAGCAAAAGTTACGCCAAGAATATTTTTTTTTTCTTTTTAAAAAGTTTGTATGTTTCATTAATTAACTTAGTAACGATATCAAAATTAATATCAGACATATCAAGGTTATAATTGTATTCAGCCTCTTCACGTTTCTTAATCAATTCAGTGCACTCAGAGTCCCACCACGGAGGCGAGGGAATTTTACTAATGTTGTTATTTTTTACAGGAAAAACGTCATCTGCCGCTGCAATTAATGTGAGTGCTAAAGCTTCAGCACAACTATTTTCATTGCCATCAGAAATTACAGGCAAGGAGCAAAGCTTACTCTCAACAATGTTCCTAAATTTGTCCCAGTCAGTACTATTTCTATTAGGTAGTTTATATTTTACGTTTGATTTCCTTAATGGTGCATTTGGTTTGGAAAGAGGATAAGAAATAACTATTGGAAAATGGTCACTACCATAAGTATGGGTTAAAGTATGCCAAGTTAAGAGCGCGCGTTCAATTTAGCGCAAGTCAAAATCTGCGCGATCTATCAAACGGCACACACTGCAACACACTACAATGGTTTCTCTGGGTGCTTAACCGTTTGCACGAATCATTTTGATACTTTTATTTATTTATGATTTAATATTTTTTTCTAATTGTTGAAATAAATGTTAACAAGCGAAGTTTAAAGTATTTAATTTTAAAATCGCACATATCTGATTGGCATTGAGCGACTTTTTCTTGGGTCGATCATCTCTGGCAACCAAGGGTGGATCCAGGATTTATTTCTGCCCCTGTGCCCCACAAGGGGCAGACGGGCAAAAATAATCATATCTGTTAAAAACAAACTTATAGTATTTATATAAAGATTTATTAAAATATGAAAACAATAAAAACAAATACATGATTAATACAGGCAGTTTTATTTTGTTTCCTGCTAAAGATGTCCAGCACTTCATTAGCGTTTTCTTCTTGCTTCATTTTCATTTTTGTCGCAGTCTTGATGGATATGCATTAAAGCCAGTCCATTCAAATGCTTTTCTATCATCCTGCTGCGAAGATATGACTTGAATCGGCGTAAGGTGGAGAAAGATTACTCGGCAGTGCTAGTAGTCATAGGATAGCATATACGTGCAGAGCAATTGACAAAGAGTTCTAATATTCGGCAGCACTGATGCCGTCTGTTGCAATTTTTAGCTCTCCCTTTAAAGCTAAAAAACAAAGAAGGTCTTGATTATATACTTCAGCGCCTAGCTAAACATCCTCTATATCTTCAAACATTTTTTAATATTGAAAATAAATTTGATTTTATCTGCCAAAATTAAAATCTACCTAATAAGCCCATGCTTATTAGGTAGATTTGAATTCTGGCATTTATTTTTTATCATTTAGGTTTATTAATTATCATCATTTTCATCTAAATCTCTTATAACTACGTCATCCAGAAATTCTGCTGGAGCAGAGATATTTTCTTGATACCTAGCCCATCCAAGGTACCACACCACCCAAGGTACCACGGACCAAACAATCGCAGAACTGTCAAATGTCAAAAAAAAATCGTTTAACTCGTGCGAACACAAATACATACTGCATGATTAATTTATTTAATTATTTTAAGAAAGAAGAAGAAAGAAAGAAAAATTGTTTATTCTGCACAAACAAAACGCACATTACAAAAATTTACGTAAACTAAACACATATACAAAGTAGCTAAAAGCCTCGTAATCAATCCATTTTAGTTTGACAATACTGTCGATTATGTAATATTTACTCTGTGTTGCGACACTGGCAGATGACAACCAATGACATAACATACAATCATAACAAAAACAGAATGACGATTACAGAGAGAGGAAATAACTACTATTATAACAAATAAACAACTATAGCTAGAACAATTAAACCGCGCGTCGCATCTGTGCAAGAAAAGGTCGTTGCTCAGCGAAATGCTGTGACTTCGGACAAGCCTATCGTCAACAGCGCTGATTTTCAGCAATTACCTACTTGTCGAATGACGTAATGACGTCCCCTGTGTGAAGTAATAAATCAGGTAAGTGAAAATTTTCCACAGAAATATTTGTGATTCAAGCTGAATAAAGTATGTGTATACATATATAAATAATAAATATATATCTGTAACAATGCGTAATTTTGATGTTTTTAATTAATATTTATTATACACAGACGAATAAAAAATTACTTACTGATTAAATAAAATGTAAAATAATGTATAAAACTCAGAAATAGAGTTGAAAAAAGTCAAGTAGCAGTGTGTAAAATGGAACGTCGTAAAAAATGGGTAGTTGATATGCGTTCAGGGTAATTGAGATTCAAAACATGGTAAAGTTTACCCTTGACGTAGTAGAAAAAGAAGTAAGCATTAAGAAAAATTTAAAAATATTTTTTTTTAGCGTTTCTTTTAACATTGTGATAAGCGTAATTAATATACAATTAAATTAACTGAATTTTAAGATTTAATTCATTTCTATACATAGTCAGGTGAAAAATTTTCATTCTTCTTTGTTTTTATTAAAATAATGCCGTTCATCAAAAAAATATAGGCCACCAATAACCATGAAAACGATATGATGAAAAATTTGAACATTTTCGCAGCCGTCATCTTAGATTTACATTTTGAACTCACTATCGGATTTAGCACCTTCGAAAACTATGAAAACGATACCCATGACGAATAATGTGAATATTTTCTCAGCCGCCATCTTGGATTTTCATTTTGACCAAATTAAATGATATTAAAATCAAATTTTCCAAATTAAAACTTCAATTAATGCTATGACACCATGTCCATAAGTTATTCCCCTACCAAAAATTGCTCATCGCGCCTAAAGAAGTTTTCACTTCCGAAAATACTTACCAGAGTACTTGCGATCACACTATAAAATATTATCGGTCATCAAAAATAAAATATTTTACTTTTTGGAAAGTATTAAGATTTGACGATCACACTATATGCACTATCCTTGTATACGCACGGCATAAGTCAACAAGGGTCAGGCAGAGCGCTCAGCGACGTGTCCTCTCTCTGGAAGAGCTCGATTTGGCCGACTGATTTGAATCCATTCGCACGCAGAGTTTTATAGTACTTTTAAAATATTTATAGAAAAATAATAGAGATAATTTAGTTAAAATTTTAAAGTGTATATTATAAAGAAGAAGTTCTTCTATTATAGTAAATATTAATTATATTCAATTAAGTAAGATATATTGGTAAAAATAATCATTTTCTAGACTGTCATTTCAGAAAAAAAGCACATTGTTTGGATTTTAATTTCATAAGTAGGTAGTCTTAAACAAAAAATCTGTTTCACTAACTATTTTCTTAAGGATCTTTTCAGTTAGTTAAAAATATTTTTTTGCGAAATTTGTCAGGAATTTCAGAGATTTTTGGCTTCGAAATTGACACTGAAAGTGAAATCAAGAAAAGCCCTGTTCAGCTATCTTAAAATATATAAGTTATGTAAGTCAATTATATCTAGTAACTCATCGCCATAAGAGGTAGAAGTTGCACAACCCCATGATTGGGGATGGAAATTAAAATCCCCCAGTATTAATAATGGCTTTGGAAGAAAAGAAACAAGATTTTTTTTTTTTTTTTTTTTTTTTTTTTTTTTTTTTTTTTTAATTTTTTTTTTTTTTTTTTAAAAACTTTGCCCCACACTAGGAATTTCTTCCTGTATCGTGGGTGTGTTCACAAACATAGAACTCACAAACACTAACACCCAGACCCGGAACAATTACTTGCAGATCATTATTCATCTCTTGAAGAACTAAAGTAAATAGAAACAAGACAAGTATGATGCACTTTAATAGCTACAATAGAAATTTCCTCACTATGAGGAGGTAATGTAATGGTGGAGAAAGGGATAGAATTCTTGATAAGTATAGCTACTCCACCATACCCATCAGATCTATCCTCTCTAATGGTTAAATAACCATTAATTTTAAAACTATGATTAGATTTGAGCCAAGTCTCTGCTAAAGCAAAGGCAAATGGCTCATATTTATTTATAAGATATATAACATCACTCTTTTTGTTTACTAGACTGCGGCAGTTCCACTGGATTATTTTGGATGTGTTGTCCATTATGAATGGATTGAGATATACTGAAAGATGGGGCAACGTTGGACGGTGAAATGTTGAACTGAGACAGAAGATTGTGTAATGCAGAAAGAAAATCGTTTATGGAAAAACTTGCTTCAATTTGTCCATTATTGTGATTAGAAAAAGCACAACCATTTGATGGTTGGGGAATGTTGAAATCTTTAATAATGGCATTGTGAGCCTCTTTATTATTTATTTATTTAATATTTTAAGCACAAAAGCGTACAGAGGCGGACTCAATGCCGTAGGCATTTTCTACCAGTCAACCTTTGGGTGATGCAGAGACAAACAGTGGTAGGTGCAATAGCGAAAACTGTGGAATAAATATTTATTTTAATATAAGGATATATATACATATACCTATTAAAAACTTTAAATATATATACCTAATTATACATAAATATAAGACCTAATAAATACACATAAATACACGAATATACTAAAACAGATGAGACAAACATTGGGAAAACATTACCATTGTGATGATACTGCCGGCTTCTTACGAATATGCTCGCGAACTTTGACTTTAAAGGATAATCGGTTGGTTGCCATCCTGATTTCCTGGGGGAGCGCATTCCACAGAGAGATAGACTGAACGAAGAAGGAAGAGTGAATGAAGTCAGTGCGGTGAGTGGGACATTGAAGAAGACGATTGTGCGATGAACGTAGGTTTCTACTGTGGTTCGTGCAAATGTACTGAAAGTGGGGGGTGAGATAACTAGGGGAAGTGGGCGATTCAAGAAATGAAAACAAGGTGGTCAGCGCCCTTTGCTCTCTGCGCTGACGTATGGGCAACCACTTTAGAAGCGACCGATGGCCAGAGACATGATCATATTTACGCAGATTGAAAATGAATCGAATGCAGTTATTGAGAAGACGGTCAAGTTTGTCGAGGAGATCCGCATTCAGGTCGTAGTAGCACAAATCACCATAATCGATAATAGGAAAAATTAAGGACTGCACAAGCATTGTCTTGGTATTTGATGGTAATAAATGTTGTAGTCGGTATAGAGCCCGCAGCGTTCCAGTAACCCTCTGGCTCACCCTAGTGACTTGCGTACGCCAGTTCAGGGTACAATCGATGTGCAAGCCTAGGTCTTTCACGTCAGTGCTAAATGGAACGATCATACCATTGAAGAGAACTGGTGGCAAGGTTGAACCATCCACCCTACTAATACTACGATGACTCCCAATGATGATCGCCTGACACTTGTATGGGGTTACTGCAACACCAAATTTATCAGACCAGGTTTTAATGGCTGTCAAGTCCCTATTTAACTTGTCGATAGCGTCAGGTATTTCATCAACCCTCCCTTGACAGTACAACTGCAAGTCATCTGCATACAGATGATACGCACACTGAAGCTCAGAAGTTATAAGATTAATAAAAATAGAAAACAGAAGAGGAGAAAGAATACCGCCTTGAGGAACGCCAGCCTCCAAATCACACCAGCATGACGAAGAATCCCCAACATGAACGGCCTGTTGACGTTCCTGAAGGTAAGAGGAGAACCATTCCAGTGCTTCAGGAGAGACCATAACATAGGAAAGAATAGCTAACAGGATGTCGTGACTGACGGTATTAAAGGCATTCGAGAAGTCGACCAACACTAGAGTAATAACTTTGGTCTCTTGCAGTCCTGCCCTCATATCGCCAGTCACTTTAAGTAGAGCGGAAACGGTACTATGCCCAGGCCTGAACCCAGGTTGAAATGGCCTAATTAGTGAATTACGATGAACAAAATTGAAGAATTGTTTGTGGACACAGGCCTCGAGCACTTTCGATAGTATAGAAATTGGACGGAAGTCGGTAGGAATAGAGGGATAAGATACCTTAGGTAGTGGACGAACATAGGCTTTGCGCCACAGGGAAGGGAATACTCCGGTGTACAGGGAAAAATTTACAATGTGGGTAATCGCGGGTAGATGATCCAGAATAGTTACGACCATACCACGGGTCAGGGGCGTGCCGTCCATAGAGGCAATTAGGCCTAGCCTACCCTACCAACAACGCCAAATGCATGTATTTTAACTATGTAATACAATAATACAAAATATTAAAAAAAAAGTTAAACTCCTGTTAAAACTCTTATAGCAACTTGTCGCAGACGCCACGTGACTCACAGTTCGACGGAGCTTACGTTTTACGTAAGCAAGGCAAGCATTCGTTTCGTCTACATTCCGTTCATAAATTTACGCACACTCGTGTATATTTTCGTGTGTATGAACGACACACAATAGTGAAATGGTTTAAATTAGAGGCGTATCTCCTGCGGCAGGAGCTTGGTCCCCATTGGTTGTGTGTAAAGTGAAGATTTAATGAATGAAAAATATTACAAATATTAAAATATACAATTCCCCGAATGTTGTTGAATTATTGTTGAATTTATACCTTCCAAAAAAATATAAATTGTAAGGAATAGCAAAAGCCCTATAAAAATAATTAAAATCTTCATAATTTTTTTCTCTTATTTGGGAATTTTCGTTTGGTTTTTGGCGAGTTACGAAAATAAGTTTCGGCAACACAGTCCAGTGTGTCAGTGTTATCCGGCAAAATATGGTAGTCCCTTTTGTGGAAGAACACGGTATGACAGTGATACAATTTTAATTGGTAGTGTTTGTTTCATGTGACAGTGACACGTAATTTATATATGATCTTGAATGTTTTCTTTTTTTAGATCTTATTAAGTTATAAGTAATTGGTTTTGAAACGTAAAGTAGTGTAAATATTATGTGTTGTGTTATTATTTGTTGATTTACCTAAGAATGGTGTTCTGTTGTGAAGTTTGCGCCGATAATGTGTTGGTTAGGTTAGGTTAGTCGCACTTGTCGTTTAATGATAAGATTCAAGTTGTGTCTAAAGGTAGATGTGTGCCCGAATTACGATAATTAATCCAAAAATATGATAATTCATGACTTCGGATATCTTGCAAGTGACGTGTTCTGTAATTATCACCCACCCACTTGGTTATGATATTTGAGGTGGCCGAATCTTTCTTCTGTTTGCATCGTTAGAAAATCGTGTTTTAAACCATGAATAATGTGGTGAGTTCTTGTATGTAGAGCCGCGCTGTGATGTTGCGCGAATTAGTTTTTTTTTTGGTGTCGGTATGCATGGCCTACCCTCTGTGGAGAACCACTGCACGCCACTGCCACGGGTGATATTGTCACATCCCACCTCTTTCGATTTGATGGAGAGAATGATCTTTGTGATCTCTCCCAGTTCAACTGGAATGAAACTGAAATGATTAATACGAGGACGCGTTAGACCAGATATTAAAGACAGGGTTTGTTGCTTGGTTAGACGATCTATGGTAGAAACAGTGGAGAAATGACGGTTGAGATCGTCTAAATCAATTGAACTAGGAAGGTCTAAGTCTCGCGGTTCCGTCCAAGAGTCGCCGATACCAAGAGTTCCAAGAAATTTCCAAATATCAGCAGAAGAGGAAGAAGTGATAGTATCCAGAATATGGCGGCGTTTAGCATTGCGTATCATCTGATTGCATCTATTTCTTGCAGCCTTGAATAATGTCCAGTTCTCATCAGTACGATCCCTCTTAAATTTACGAAACGCGCGGTCCCTACGTCGCATTGCCATCTGTATCCCTCTTGTCGTCCATGGCGCAGGTGGGCGTTTCAACTTTACTTTTCTGCTAGGAGCATGGATGTCATAAAGATTTACTACTATATCATTGAAGATGGCAACTTTGTCGTCAACTGATGCGGCTTCCATCATAGGCTCCCAATCGACCACAGATGTATCCCCCTTGAGCTTCTCGACATTCATCCGCGCAAAACAACGCCTGTACAGAACCTTGGGTTTAGGTTTGGGAGGTTTCAGGATATATGAAAGGAAAATCATGTCGTGATGAGAAAAGCCAGGAGCGTCATGTTGACCATGGTTGGAAACGAGGGAAGGATTCGAGGTAAGGATCAGATCAAGTCAGGGGAGTTGTGGGCAAGGAGGTTTGTGTTGAAATCACCCATGATGATGTGATGTGCATACTCCGAACCCAAAAATTCAAGTACTGATTCGAATTCAGTGAAATAATCAACAGTAGGGGGACAATAGACAACACCAATAATGGTTTTGGCTCCTTTGACACACACTTCAAGGAAAATAAACTCAGCAGAAGCAGAATAATGTGAAGTGGAAGTAGCAAGTATTTTATAAGAAAAGTCACTGCGAAGGTATATGGCCACACCACCCCCACCTTTATCAATCCGATCATTCCGTATAAGAACGAAACCAGAAAGAGGCTAAGTGGTGGACAGGAGATGCGGTTTGAGCCAAGTTTCGGAGATCAGGATAGCGTGAAGCGTTGCTGTTATTAAACGCGTCGTACAGCTGTACGACGAGTTCACGAGTAACAGCGACCTCGCTGTAGTGGCTTGGAACACTTTGAGCGTTAATGTGACACACATTCACCAACCGATTAGACTTATCCATGAAATTGTGTTGTAAAAAGTCACCAAGGGTGTCGCTGAATGAACAAAAGCTTTCATCACTTGAAGAGGCAGTAGATTCGTTAGCAGAAAAATAAGACTCATTGTCTGACATAAATATAAGTGCGTAGTTAATATATTGAAATAAATAAATAATTAATTATACTATTTATAAACACAGAGCAACCAACAGGTGCAAGACACTGCACCACCCGCTAGCTAACACTAACACTAATAGCAATTTAACAAACTGACAAAATTACACACACACACAATTGCATGAGTTCACATTTTTGCCCACTTTACTGGAAACAAAGCGAAAACCGTAATTACCAATAATATAAGAGAGAAAAAATTTTTAATTAAAATCAAAAGTAGCACACCCAACCGCAGATTGAGTAAATGAAGCGCATCATGGAACGTAACGTTTACGTGAAGTATCTATGGCAGACCAGTAGTTGCTAAGATACAGTTGTTTATACTTTGATGTTGTCACTTATAATAAAATAACTGTGTACTTTCAGTCCAAAATATTGTATTTCTATATTTTATATTTCACAATATTTAACATGGTAGCAGAGCGTGTACGAAATAAAAAGTTTTAAGTACTTACCCGAAATGTCGAGCACTAAAATTGACCCTCTAACTAGAGAGAACTACGACACTTGGGTGATACAGGCTGAAGCTGTTCTCGTACGACACAAATTATGGAAATACATCGAGACGGATACTGCAGTGGTTGATAAAGAAGGCGATAGACAGGCGAGATCTGAACTCATACTTATAATCGCTCCTTCTGAGCTTAAACAAATAAAAAATTGCACTACTGCTAAAGCATTATGGGAAAAATTGAAAGACACGTACGCCAGTAAGGGACCTGCACGAAAGGCATCCCTATTAAAGCAACTTATCCTAACGAAATTAGAAGGACACGATGTAAGAACTCATCTAAACAAGTTCATGGATATAGTTGACAAATTGGCAGACATGGACGTAGCTATTAATGAGGATATGTTAATAATCATGATGTTGTACAGTCTCTCAAATGAATTTGAGAATTTCAGAGTCGCTATAGAATCGCGAGACACTCTTCCGAAGCCAGAGGAGCTTCAAACTAAAATAATAGAAGAATGTGAAGCACGTCATAGCCAAAACATAACCAATAACGACGAACCTGAATCCTCTTTTCAAGAAGAAGCCCTATACACGTCCTGTAAAATTTGCAAACGTACTGGTAACATCTTCAAACGCAAGAATCACAAAATTTGTACCAATTGCTGGAAGAAAAACAGTGAGAAGCCTAATAAACATACTAACTGTTCTCATAATAATAATTTTGCTATACAGTGTCTTCTTACCCATAACGAAAAATCTGAAAACAGCATTTGGGTTTTGGATAGCGGATGTACGTCTCACATGACTTATCAACGAGACTTATTTAGGACTATAGAGATAACATCCGGAAAACTAAACTTTGCAACTAAGAAACAAACTGCAGAGATTAAAGGAAAAGGTACTGTGTCCTTTGTAACAAAAAATGGTAATGGTATAGCCCTTACACAGCTACAAAACACTCTATATGTACCTAGTCTGTGCACCAACTTGATGTCCGTCAGTAAGATGACAGATGCTGGCTGTTCTGTCCTCTTCACAGACACTAAAGCGACGGTCAACAATCCAAAAGATGGTATAACTCTCACCGCATTTAAACAAGGAGATGGTCTTTATTACATCAAACCAAATAAACACGAGCGCAACAATCTGGCTAATCATAATGATGACACTGTTCCGATTCCAATTGCTAAAAAGAAAGCGAACTCATCAAACATCTACGACTGGCACAGAAAACTTGGTCACATGAACGCCAAAGATTTGAAACATGCACTCAAAAACAATAATTTGCTTGGCTTGAACTTTGATGCTTCTGAAACCCCTTAGCAGACTGTGAAATCTGTATCCAAGCAAAACTCCATCGTGTTCCTGCCCCCCGTGAGAAAACAACTCAACGAACAACAGAACGCTTAGAAATCGTTCATAGCGATGTATGTGGACCTATCAGAACGCCCACAGTAAGCGGAAACAAATACTTCGTTACTTTTATAGATGACTATAGCAGATACAGTCGAATTTACATGATTAAAAGCAAGAACGAAGTATTAGAAAAGTTTAAAGAGTTCAAGGAGTTAGCGGAGACGCACACTGGGAACAAAATCAAATTCATACAATCAGATAATAGTTCTGAGTATGTGAACAAAGAGTTCAACGATTATCTGAAACGTTGCGGGATACAGAGACGTCTCACCGCACCCTACACCCCGAACCAAAACGGAGTTGCTGAAAGAAAGAATCGTACCCTTGTGGAGAAAGCGAGAGCAATGATGATTGACGCACAAGCACCATTAAAATTCTGGGGCGAAGCAGTATTCACTGCTAACTATCTATCAAACAGGAGTATAAACAGCGCCGTTCAGAACCAAACGCCATTCGAGCGATGGGTTGGGAGAAAGCCATGTATTAATCATTTATACGTGTTCGGTAGCAAGACTTACGTTCTGATGAAAGGCACTAACGGTCACAAATTTGCACCAAAGGCAATTCCTGGCATGTTTGCGGGATACTCTGAAACGTCTAAAGCTTTCAGGGTGTTCATACCCTCGAAGAACAGCATCATAACTTCAAAAGATGTTAGGGTATTGAAGACTATGTTCTATGATGAATCGAATAAAAATGCAATCTCCAGACTTCTCACCGATTTAGAGTTTTCACACGAACAACCCAATGAAACACGCAAGCGAGTGGATATTAAACTTGACAATAATGAAGGAGATGATCAGCAACATGATAGTGATAGTGACGCAGATGATCAAGATAAATCACTGCAACAAAGTTTGGTCGGTAGTACTGAAGACGTTCGACAAGTGGACCCAGCGAATAATGAAAGTGAATACGAATCTCTTTCCGGATCTTTTACCGCTGTCGATGATAATGAACCTGATGCTGATGCTGAAGAAAATGCGACCGTTCAAACGAGGTTTTTAAGAGACAGGTCAAAAGTCACAGCTCCTAAGCGCTACGATGATTTTATTTTGGCAGCAGCTGAAGAAATCGAAAATGTTCACAAGCCTAAAGAGCCTGAGACTTTCAAAGAAGCGATGGAATCTCCCAACAAAACAAAATGGCTAGATGCCATGCACAATGAAATAAGTTCACTGCATGACAACCAAACCTGGGATCTGGTTGATTTACCCAAAGGACGAAAAGCCCTCCCTTGCAAATGGGTGTATAAAGTTAAAATGAATCCTGATGGTACCGTCGATAGGTAAAAAGCCAAAATGGTTATCAAGGGTTACTCCCAACAACCTGGAGTTGATTATGATAAAACATTCAGTCCAGTGGTTCGTCTGAGCACCGTACGAGCATTGCTTGCTATAGCTGCTCGAGAAAATCTGAAACTACATCAGTTTGATGTTTCAACTGCCTTTCTAAACGGCACAATAAAAGAAGATATATATATGAAACAGCTTGATGGCTATCAGGATGGCACCAAACAAGTCTGCAAGCTGAAACGCAGCCTCTATGGTCTGAAACAAGCACCGCGCTGCTGGAACACCTGCATTGCCGAATTCTTAATAAATTCTGATTTCCAACAGAGTGAAGCGGATCCATGCTTATATGTTCGAATCAGAGGACAATCTAAAGTCTTTATTGGTCTTTATGTTGACGATGGACTTGTAGCATATAATACAACCAGAGCAGGAGACGAATTTATCAAGGAATTGAAAACAAGGTTTAAGATAACTACGAAACCTGCGACATACTTCCTTGGAATGGAAATCAATGTCCGTAAGGACAAGACCATTTCACTTTGTCAAAAGGCCTACACAAAGAACGTGTTAGAAAAATATAGGATGTCCAATTGCAAACCAGCACCAACGCCAATCATCAAAGAAAATGAGACGGCAGAGGAAGAGGATGTCAACGCGAGCTTCCCATATAGACAAGCCGTGGGTGCTTTGGCATACTTATCAGTAGGCACAAGGCCTGATATTTCATATGCTCTGGGTGTCGCATCTCGAAACCTCGGAGCACCTACTAACAAAGATATCATGCTGGTAAAACGCATCTTCCGATACTTGAAAGGGACCCAACAGAATGGGCTAACCTATACGGAAAAGTCGCCTCCACGCTTAGTCTGCTACAGCGACGGAGATCATGCAGGAGAACAAACTACGGGAAAGTCGACATCTGGAATGGTGTGCTTATTCTCTGGAGCCACCTCGACTGAAGCGGAGATTATAGCAGCAAGCGAATCGGCACAAGAGATTTTATGGTTGAGTCGCCTTATTAATAACTTGATTAAAATTGAGAAACCAGTACTGAACCTGGACAATGAATTGGCTGTAAAACTTGCGCACAATCCAAAGTATGAATATCACAAGCGCACAAAACACATCAAGCTAAAACATTTTTTTGTAAGAGAATGTGTTAGCAACGGAGACTTCAACGTAACGCGTGTTCCTTCGGAGCAGCATTTGGCTGATATGTTAACCAAACCACTGTTTGGCCCCAGGCTGCATAATTTAAGTTCAGCATTGGGATTGAAGAATATATTACCTTAATATTCTTCTAAAAAGTTCCAAGGATGTGAAGTATCTATGGCAGACCAGTAGTTGCTAAGATACAGTTGTTTATACTTTGATGTTGTCACTTATAATAAAATAACTGTGTACTTTCAGTCCAAAATATTGTATTTCTATATTTTATATTTCACAATATTTAACAGTTTAATATTTGTGTGAAAAGCACTGACGATCATAGAATGTTTAGCATTTCAGAACGTATTCTTTTAAACGTCAACATCAATTAATATTATCAACGTCAATTTGACAAACTGACAAGCTGACATTTACTAATAAATACATTTTTCACTCGAACTAGCTAAATAAACACTGTTGAGGGTATCGAAAAACCGATACACCTCGATAGAAATTGAAACAGAATATGTAAACAGTTGGGCACAAAACAAAAGAATGACAACTAAGACGGGACAACTACAAAACGGTAAGTAAAGATTACAAGTCTATGAAACTACAAATTAGAAAGAATAACAAACCATCAAAAATTCACCTTTAATTTAGTTATTGTTAATTCTTAATCTTGTTGATGGAGTCGCGCCTGGCGCCTTCGGATACTTCGCTATTAAGGGCTTCAGCTCGTCTATTATGCTCGTCTAACCTTGTGCCGACTTCCATCAGAGACCTTTATGTAAATGACGCCGTCGTGAGTCCAACACGACCGCATACTAAAATGCTCGCGCGCCTTTCCGAAGACAGCTTGCCTGGTCCTGGTCAAGAACTCCTTCACTGCTATTTTGGACCCTTTTAAGCCTGCATTTGCCTTCCAAACCACGGCCTTAATGTCCAAACTGGCGAACTTTACCAGAATTGGTCTGGGATGCTCCTTGCTGAGGGCTCCAAGTCTTCCAAGTGACAGGCTTTAATGGAGGACGCTAAGAGATCCTTGAGGGCAAGCTTGGTATGGAGGACCTGCAAAATTGCTGCTGTGCTGTCTTCATTCTCCACTTCAGCAAGACCTTGGAAAACCAGTGCTTTCCGCCGGTGCCTGGTCTCTAAACCATCAACTTGTTCGGCACACTCACTGATCTGGCTTCGGAGCAGACCAAGCATAGAAAATATGAGCTCTCTGAAACTGCGGAACTCTTCAGCAATCTTTGCCACTGTGTCCTTGGCAGGACCGGCACACTGGATCTGTGCTTCTAGCTCACCCATCTTCCTCAAAAAGTTGCCCTCAAGGGTCTTCTGTGCAGCTAGGACTTCAGCAAATTGAGACATTCTGTGATGTGTAGTGCTGACAATGTGTTATTATATAGTGCAGTTGATTAGCTGGCAGGTGGTGATTATAACGTACATCTATGTCACATAAATGTGCCACAAACATGAGTACTTGTTGTAGAACTATTTTAGACTAAGTACTGATGTAAACTTAATCAGTATTTTTAATAACTAATATTTAAATATAATTCCGAATTTGAACTATGTCTATACTTTTTTAACATCTACCCCCGAAAAAAGTTATTATATCCTTGTACAGGTACTCTATTAGTTGAAGGGAAAAATGGAGTATCTGCAAAGTTTTTGGAAGGAGAAGATAAAAGTGTATCGGCATACAATTTAGTAACTGGGGGATACATTTTTGCCGCTTCAGCATAAGATACTGAACTTTGTGCCATGTATGTTTTAATTAATTTTTGCCTAGACATTTCTGGGCAAGATTTATTAGTAGCATAGTGAAAACCTGAGCAAAGGCTACAAGATGCACTTTCTTGTTCTCTTTCACAACTGTCCCCAGTATGTCCTTGGCCACATTTATAACAATGTGGTTTGGACCTGCACTGAATTTTTGTGTGACCAAAACCCTGTATTCCCGTTGTCCCCGTAGGCCATGTCCCCGTTAAAGGGGACAAAGGGAATTTAATAAAATAATTAAAATTACTTCCAATTGTCCCCGTTAATTTATTGTAATATATACTTTTCAAATTATGCCCGTTGTCCCCGTTAAGTTAAAATTAAAGTGAGAGTGCCATAGAGAGAATATTGTACCTATACAAATGCCAACATATAAAATTAAAAAAACACATAATATCTAAATAATAGCTACACATGTGATTGCGACACAAATATTTATAATTTACGAATGTATAATTTTGTATTTGTTTAAAAATATGTAGTCTTATATGACGTGTATATTCATACATAATAGTAATGAAATATGTGCGTTTGTTTCCTAATTGAGTACCTACGAAACTTACCACACCACTTATACCTGACCTTGAAAAAGATGCGCCGCCGGCGCCGAGCGGCAATGCAGCCGCAGAACAAAAGCACAGATAACATTGTTTTTTGTGAAGCTCAGATTGGCTCATTCTAAATCCCGGTTTAGAATTCCTCTCTTTATGACAATAGAAGCTAGGAATTTAATTGTGATGTGAACTTGACATTGGTAAACCATGACGTTGACGTGATGTCGGTAAAAGTGTAAAAGAAGAACAAGAATAGATACTAAAATGTACTTACATACTCATGTAGGTAAGTATATTTTAGTAGGTATCTATTTAGAACCGTTAATATTTTTAAGTGGTAATAGAAAGAGATGAAATAGGATTAAAGGATGCAAAAGTTATACGAGTAATTCCTATTGCTGAGTTACCTCTGCTGTGAAAACCTCACCTCTTAGGTTAAAACCTTTTTCCAAATATGTAATGACATTTTTGTTTTTTTTTTTTTTTTCAAAACGGATTTCTAATTTTTAACATGACAGTAAGTCACATTTGAAAAAGAAAATTTTCTTTTATTTAGTTGCTTGAACTTCGTGACCGACGCCCTTCGTTCCGTTCTTTTCAGCAGTTATTAACATGTCACAAGAATCTCAGCCTGGCCCATCCGGTGGAAGAAGTGAATTGAAATATATAAATAGAAAGGCGGTATTTTTATATGCAGGATACCAATTTATGAAGAAATCTATAAAAGTGGAGCTTTAATATGGGAATGTCACATATGAAAGAAAACTAAATGTACTGGTACAATGAAAATACAAGTAAGTATTTTAAGAATTAACATTTAATATCAATTTACATACAGGATACATGTACTTATATCATTGTAACATGAATGTTTGATACCGAACTTAAATATTGACGACCAAGATGGCGCGACGGAAAAAAATCAAGAGTCGGTTTTTTAATCCCATAACAGGACTAATGCATGTGTTGATGAAATAATATTTAGTTTCGGGTCTGGATATTTGTGATACTTACCTTCTTTGTTACTGTTTATATTGACTCTTAACCTGTATATTTCCATATAGGAAAGTCTGATTTTAAAGGAGACTTCCCACACATGTACACCGGATTTTAATAAAAACCTGCTCGACTGTTACATGAAAGATTGTAAGAAAAAAATAGTCACAGCGGATGTACCTGCCATACCAACAGTTTTTAACGCTACAATATCAGATATAAAAGACTTAGGACTCGACAAGGTAATTAAAATCCCTAAATTTGAAAGCAAGAAAAATTCTCTCTACCGCTACAGAAATAAAGCCTTTAGTGTTGATAAGACTATTTTTAATGAAGTGAAACATGTTAAAGTGCCTCCAAAATTTGAAATTTTTTTGATAGCTGACTACTGTGAGTGTAAAACACGAATCATGGTGTTTTGTTCGGATGAGGCAAGAAAGAAAATGGGCGTTCTTTGGTGACGGGACTTTCAAAAGTTGTCCAATGGTATTTTATCAGATTTTTACTATACATGCTGATTTTGGAAGCAATAATGAAACTACTGCAATAACTCCATTAGTATATGCTTTGATGACGGACAAGAAAAACAAAAGCTACAAAATTATTTTCTCACTTATAAGGTCACAAATTCCTAATCGGAATCCATCATCTTTTACTTGCGATTTCGAGGAAGCAACTATGTCTGCTATAGTGGATTTTTTTCCAGATGTTGATCTCCATGGTTGTTACTATCATTTCAATAAATCTGTATGGAGAAAAGGTCGTGAATTAGGCCTTACCAAAACTAAAAACTGACGTCGTACAGTTGCACTTAGTGCAGTGCTTCCATTATTGCCTGAGAAACTCATAATGGAAGGGTGGTTTTATATTGCTAATCAAAGCCCCGATGACAGCCAAAGCACAACATTTAGAAGATACATGTTGCCACAATGGATTCGCCCGGACTTTTTAAAAGTATGGCAGTTTTGGTAAACGGCACCGTACCAACAACTTTGCAGAAGGGTGGCACTGTATATTAAATAACGCAGTTGGCAAAAAAAAAACCCACCATGTTAAAACTTCTTACGGTTTTAATCAAGATGCCAATTTATTCAGCGTTAAAACCAAGCAATCACCAAAACGCCGCCGCGCCGCACGCAAATTTCGATCGAGATCGACGAATTTATAACAGGTCCAAATGCAGCTTATTAACTCGGAAATAAGTACAGGACATTTTCTTGAAAAACTCCGCTAGTATTTTTGGTAGATTTATATTTACATTATATATATAGGTAATATATAAATGTTGATTATTGCCATTTCTGTAATATAAATAGATAATTGTGATATTATTAATAAGTATAACATTCAAGTTCTGTGTGTAGTAAATTTTATTTTGTTTTTTTTTTCAATATTTTTAAAGTAGGTACTCGTACAATCCTATTTTTGTTTTTATACCATGTTGATTCTGTGACGTTATAGTTAAATAGGTGAATTAATGTGGTATGTTTTTGTAAGTATAACATTTAAATTATTTGTGTTTCATTCTACCCTTTCATTTAAAACTAAATCAAACAAATAAGGTATTTAGTTATTCTCATTTGTTGTTTTGTTGTGTGCTATAAATAATTTGAATCATTTAAACATAACAACCATAAACAATTTTAATATTATTATTATTATACTTTATGGGTTGCAATGTTGATTGTGTGTAACTAAATAAAAAAAATGACTTAACTTTTGTTGATTCAGATTTAAAAATCTAGTTGTGTTTTGTGTGTAAACATCTCTTATTTGTTTCTATATTTTGAATTAAAATCTATTATGTACAAAATATCTTTCATTTTAGTTTAGGCTTGCCGCGCTAAATTACCCACGTTTAAAAAAGAAATAAAAATTTAAAGTGGACAACGATACGTGAAATCTGAACTGTCCGTTGTCCCCGTTGCCCATATGTACATAAGGGGGACAACGGTAAGGAATTATATAACGTTCTGTTGTCCCCGTTACGGGGACACAGATTACGGGGACAACGGGAATACAGGACCAAAACGACAGCAACTAAAACACTGTACAGTAGGGAAAATATATAAATCTACAGGTAATGGCATTGTAACACATAAAAATTCTTTTAGGCAGAATCTGCCCATCAAAAGTAATAACTATAGATTGGGATGGTTTCCAAATGGTTGTACCATCAACAACAGTTTTAAAATTGAGGCATCTGACTTTTAAAATTGGCACTAAACCCATTCTGGTGACAATAAAAGTAGGTATAAAAGCTTTATAATTATATGTTTCAAGGCTAAGTGTAATAAAAGAATTTGCGTCCAGGAAAATGGAAAAGGAAATAGATATTTTATTACGCCCGATTTGTTTGACGCTACCGTTAATAATATTTTGGAAAGCGTTGTGTTTTAGGAACTTGCCAAATGTAATAGGGTGCAATTACGTTCCATCATCTGGTGATATTAATATTTTTTGTACGTGAACAACGTATGGCGCGCTGTCAGTTTTATCATACATTTTTCGACCAATCTGAGTGGGAATAACTGAAGGCGGAGCAGGAATATCCGGAATATCTTTAAAAACAATTATTTCAGAGCTTTTAGGCTCCGATGGAATTATAGAGGGAGGTGTAGAGTCCAAGCAACCACAACCCAAAGACTCGGAACCTTGGTTTTTTCGGGTACGACGGCGTTTATTGCAATTCTTGCACACATGCACGCGGCTTCTTTTTAGATGGCGAGCCGACGACGACCCATCGGTATCCATGCCCAATTCATTAGACATAGTAACAAAATTGCCTGCCGGGGGAACAAAGTCCCCCAGGTCAGGCGGGTCTTTCATTTTCCCGCTATGAAATATTAGTAAAAAAAAACTTACCCTACTGAAGAAAATATACAAAACTAAAATTAAAATAAAAGTGAAAGAAGATAAAACACTAAAACTACTACTACTGATCCTATAATACAAGTTAATTAATAATTTTCAATTTAGGTAAAAAAGGACACGTCCACAAAGTTAAGTTTCCCGCGCTTTTTTTTCCGTTAATAAGTTGATGTTCTTTGAACTTTGGCTTAGTACTATCAATGTCCCAACTCCTTCGCCTTTTGCTATTCGCTTACGGGCAGGCACGTATACAGAGGGGGGGATAGTTGGGATTTACCCCCCCCCGAAATCTGACTGACAAAAAAAAAACGTTTTAAGCCATCTGTTTATTTATTCGCTTGCGTGTTCTTTCAATAAGTAGGTAAAATAAAAATATAGATAGATCTTGATCTGATTATGTAAGCGACGTTACTAGTAGCGCCATCTAACATATTTAGAGAGAAACCGAGAACGAAAACAGTAATGAACGACATCTATCGTCGAGTAGAAAAACTAATAGTAGAAAGATCGTCGCGTTGAGTAGCGAAATATCGAGAAGCTTCCATAACTTTCTGCTACCAGGTAGTAGATGGCGCAATATTCCACAGTGTTCCAGAATACGAAAATGTAGTATAAATACGGCGGGGGCGGGAGTCCGGGAACCTGCATGTCAGTTTATTTCGAGAGCGATTCAAGTGAGAATCGAGAGCGACAAGCGAGGAGAAAAGTGAAATACCTCTGCAATAGTGACAGTATAGTGCAATAGACCAGTTTATTTTGATATTGGTTTCAGTTTCATAGAGAGTAGAGTAAATTCCTTCCGACTTGGTTCACCTGATACTTTGCCCGTGCCGTGAAATAAAGGAAAAAAACTTCAAAACCACTGTTTTCATTGGATTCGCCAAATCGCCAGTCCGTTACGTACGTGAGATAGTGTTGGACAATTTTGGACCTGCAGACGTCATAATTTGTTGGACCGTTCGCCCTATCCATCACAGATTACTTAAATAAAGTAAAGTAATGTGTGAAATGTGAGTGCTTCTTGATTTGTGCTTGTTTGAACGTATATAAATTGCTGCTGCTAAAATGAAGAGAATTGACAACTTTTTCAAGCCAGTGGCAAAAAAAATTGTTACTACTAGCGAGGAAAAAACTACTCCAAGCATGGCTTCTGCTGTTGATAGTAGACAACTAGAAACAACTTCGTCAAAATTTACAGAAAAAAATGTGATTTCAGCCGAACCGGCTGGAAGATGTAGAGATGAAGGAGAATGTTCAACTTCAAAAACGTGCAGTTTAGATACAATGATATCGGCGTGGTTTCTAATGCCATATATAACACACAGTATCCTCCTCTTGTACTCACAGATGAACAGAAAAAAAATATTATTACACAGCCGTTTGTCCCAGATGCGTCATTTTCATTTCCGGCTAGTAGCTTTGGAAAGAGGAAACTTAGATTTCGAAGAGAATGGATGGGATCATGGGAATGGTTAACATATTCGCCGAGGAGGAATGGTGTGTTCTGCAAATATTGCGTTGTCTTTTCATCAGGCACCGCTGGAAAAGGTTCCCACCAAACACTTGGAAGTTTTGTCAGCAAACCATTTGATAATTGGAAAGATGCAACAGAGAGATTTCGCGAACATTCTGCTGCTAAATATCACCAGTTTTCTAAGTTATGCGCAGAAAATTTCTTACGCGTAATGGATTCAGCAGCTATAGACGTTGCATCGCTGCTTAATGATCAAAGGCTCAAAGAAAAGGAAAGAAATAGAACAGCACTAAAACCTATAATCGAAACTATCATCTTCTGTGGAGAGCAAGAGTTGCCGCTTCGTGGAGACAAAGACAGTGGACCATTGACTTTAGAAAAGCCACTTGGTAAAGATGGAAAATTCAGGGCTCTGCTACGATACCGAGCAAGCTATGATAATATCCTGAAAGATCATATCATTACAACCCCTAAAAATGCAACGTATTTTAGCCCTATTATTCAAAATGAAATAATAGATACTTGCGGAAAGATAATTCAGAAAAAAGTTGTGACACAAATAAATAGTTCAGAGTGTTTCGCGATTCTTGGCGATGAAACTTTAGATGTGAGTGGAACTGAGCAATTGTCTTTATGTGCGAGATACGTTTATAAAGGTATTTTGAGGGAGGACTTTCTCAGTTTCATTGAAATACACGACCTAAGTGCCGAAAATATAAGTGCAGAAATTTTAAAGAAATGTCATGAGATTGGTTTGAATCTCGATAAACTAGTTGGTCAGGGGTATGACGGAGCTGCTACCATGGGAGGACACATCAGTGGTGTGCAGACGAGAATCAGAAAAGAATTTCCTAAGGCCACATACGTACATTGCTCAGCACATCGTCTGAACCTAGTTCTTTCAAAAGCTCTTTCAGTTCCCGAGGTGAGAAATTCAATAGGCGTTGTGAAGGAAGTCTGCAATTTACTTCGCAACAATGCAATGGCCGGGAAACAGTTCAAGGAAAATGTGGAAAAGCTCACACCAGAAAGTAAGAAAAAAAGACTGGTCGGCATGTGTGACACTAGATTTATAGAACGTCACGACTCTATAAATGTATTTGGTGAGTTACTCGAACCTATTGTCATTACATTAAGAGAACTATCCTACACAAACAGAACTGTCGCCCAAACTGCCTCTACACTCATAGCTGCGATGGAAAAGAGTAGTTTCTTGATTTCTCTAAAAACCTGTGAAAGATTTTTCAGTTATACTCTCCCACTGTCAGCATATTTGCAGAACCCTACACACGACCTGGCCTCTGCTATGAAATTTTCCGATGACATTATCGGAAAACTAAAAGAGATACGTGACGATGTTAACCCGGTATTCTCAGAAATATATAACGCATGCTGCAAAATAGCGGAAGATGTCTTGCAAATAGAAATTCAGCGTCCTCGAGTTACTGCCCACCAAACTGCACGAAGCAACCCTCCCAGCGATACTGCTGAAGAATACTTCAGAAGAACTATTTTTATACCGTGCTTGGACGATTTGATATCTGGCATGAATGATAGATTTGCGAATCAAAGAGATCTGCTTTCTTCTTTAGAAATTATTCTTCCGAAAAATGTGGACGAGAGGAAAATAAGTGAATTAGAAAATATGAAAATTTATTGGGAAGAAAGTGTTGGAGAATCACTAATAAAAGCAGAGTATGTGGTGTGCCAAGTGGAAAAACACAGATAAGAAACCAGTCGAAATTATGGAAATTTTAGACACGTGTGACAAAGTTTTCTTTCCTACCATTAACAGGCTAATACATATTCTGGCCACCCTTCCGGTTTCAACGGCATCTGTGGAGCGGTCATTTTCATGCCTAAAGAGAATAAAATCCTTCCTAAGGAATAGAATGGCGGGCGAGAGGCTTACTGGTCTCGCTCTATTGTCTATTCATTCCGCTTTGGCGCCAGACCCTGATATGGTACTAGACGTAATGGCTGCCAGCGGAAACAGAAAAATACTTATATAATTATAGTATAGTACAGTGAAAATTATAGTACAGTGATTACAGCGATTTTCACACAGTTCACATGGTTGTTTCAATGTTTGTCCCCCCCCGAACCAAAAGTCTGGATACGTGCCTGCTTACGGGAAAAGCGTATGCGCTGTTAGCAGACGAAAGAAAGAATCTAGCATTAAAAAGAAACAATTATTATTATAGCCTAGTATTTCATCGCTAGTTAAAGACTGGTGTCATAATCATAACAGTTATTTTTACCAAGGTCTAATCAATTGCAGAAAGAATCATGTCCAGTCTTGATCTGAAAATTTTCTAACGCGTCTAGTGATGTAAAATGTCTTAAAAAATGCATTTTTTTTTTGCTTATTTCGTATCGCTTAATTGAATTTTTAAAGAAAGCCAGGAAAAAAACAATGTTACTATGTTTAGCATTCTCAATAGACTTTCGGAAACGAAACGTGTTTTACACACACATACCGTTTTGAAACGGAACGTGTGTAAAACACGTTCCGTTCCGAATACGAAAAACTTTTTCTTTCGTCATGTGGTTCTTGAATGTTCAAAATAACCAATTGTTTTTTTTTTACTTATTAATTTAGCAAGCTATGATTTTTTTATGGTTTTATATAGGGTGTGGAAAGAAAAATAAGTGTACAGGGTACGTAAAACGAACTTCTCTATCCGCAACGTTATGTGAATGACAGGCTGTCATTTGTTTGAAGTTTTGCAGTCGTTCGTTTGCTCTTGCTACTTACCTACTAGTAATGGCAATTAATGCGATTTCGAATAAATTTCATTAACATGTTAATTCGTGAGTCTTAGCATGATAATTGCTATTGCTATGCTATTTGCTAATATGACGATAATTGATAATAATGAAGTATGTGAATTTTGCTAAATTATGCGAATTATAAAGCGCGGTCGCCTTACGACGTCTCCTAGCGTGCGTTTAGTTTACTCGCCGATAACGTTTTATTTGTGCTAGTACACTTGCTTATGTAATGTGTTAAGATTGATCACATAATTATCAGCATTCTGCACCTGACGCACCTGTAACGGGACCGAGTCGGTTCACATTCGACCAAAAAGTTATTGTAATGGCCAAAGTGTTTAAGTTTTAGATGGGTTTTTAAATTGGTGATTGATGTTCGGTAAGAAAGGTTTTTAGAGCACTGATTACAGTTAGCAATTTTATTTAAACTAACAATATTAGAAAAATAATCCCATATAGTTAGTCTAAGTTCGGTGACACATTGTCACGTTCAAGTCCGTTCAACAGTTTATTTACACTAAAATATTTATATACTAAACTTAAAATTATTATTTACACTTATATACATGCCACTTCTCACTACACACTACTTCTTACTAACTCCTATTATTTACAGGTAGGTATTGAGTTCACGCTATTATCTATAAGTGCAATATTATGCACAAAACGAAAGAATGTAAGTACTGTATAACGAATACGTAAACCAAAATCTCACTATCACTTGCCAAAACGTACTGAACGAACACAAAACGACGCGCGCCACGCGCGTACCACGCAAATATATTATTAAACAATCACGCATTCATTCAACCAATACACGACTCTAAGTACGAGCAAATCAAAGACAATAAGGTAATAATTTCTAAACATCATTCTTCGCACCATCCATAATTTAAATACATTAAACAAGCACAAGCATTCATTCAATATACAACCTTTAAGTACGCACAAATCAAAGATAATAAGATAACAATTGCTTAATCCATTATTCGTAAGTTCGCAGCGAACAAGGTCACTGTCACGTGAAACCGATATATTTAGTAATCCCGACTTCCCGTGGGTGCGACGGAGAGCGCACGCTACCGCTGCGTGCGCCGACGCTCTGACGAGTCTGACGTATGATAGTCATTAAATTAAAAAATTACGAAAATTGAAATTAATTTTCGTAATTTTTTAATTTCACAGAATTTCGCAACTACATTTAATTTGCTAAATGAGCTTTCGCAAGCTAACAATGAATGCTAATGCTAATTAATCCATCACTATTACCTACTGTACTGTGCGATTTTGGATATTCTGATACCCTTACAACTTTTGCATTTTCTACGGACTTCGATACCTACCACTTACGATTACTTTGGCCTGTGTTATACGGATACCGATTTAGTTCTTTGTGATTGGGATCGAAGACGCTATCGCTCTTTTTGGAAAGCGTTATGGAGCCTTCTACGAGATTGCTTTGTATAAATTGCAACTGAAGTGTTAATACGCTTTGGCGCTATCGGGCCCTTCAGCTTGATAGCAGTCATCTCGCTAATTAGCACATGGATATCTCCAGTAATAGTAAGTATAATAACAATCTAGTACCTAACGATTTAATATCCAGTCAACGGACGCTAGTGTAATCATTGTTTTATAAAAAAAGGATTGATATTCAGAAGTGGTGAAGTATATTTTTTCAAGTTACATGAAAAATAGAACTAGTACTACTAGAAATAGGTGACGCCTCTAAGACGACCCACTGACCGAATGTGTTAGTTACATGTAGATTTTCCCCATGTTTTAGCTAAAGTGTTCTTTAGACAGCTGTTTAAAATAAAACGGTAAAAATACAGATTAAATGTACTTATTTCCATTGTAAAAATCTTTAAAATCTCATAATTGATTTGTTTTTCAGATAACAGAAGAAGATTACATTTGTGAAGGGTGCTTTGATGTATCCATGCAGACTATTAATGCTCATATTCATGGAAACAATGAGTCTGATCCATCTGCTGGTTCATCTCATGCTCAAGTATGCCCGGTTTGTGGTTGATCATTGCTCAATCGTCAAAGTGACCACATTCTCATGTAGCACCTCGTCAGGTGTGTATCAGGTTTGGACATTCAAACTCATTTTAAATTACATGCAATTTTTCCTTTAAATATCACATTCTAATCCATGATGTTACTAGGATGTCACTGCATTTATTAAAATATGTTGTTTTTTGTTGACAGATATCACAATCTGATCGTGTATGTCATGCCTGTTGGTTGCGATTTAAAAGACAAGCTCTTTCAACTCAGCAACAGGATGATAGAAGAGGATTAGATGGCGACAAGACTCTTCAAGGTGAAGCAATTGAACAAGAAGTTGAACAGTCTGTTGATCCAGTCCACTTTCCAGAAATCAACAATTCCACCACCCCACTCCTTGCAAGTTCAGATGAGGGGCATGAAAGGCAATCATCTGTAGAATCAGTTCCAGCTCCAGAAGTTCCTTCGCAACAATCTCAAACCCAACCAGTGTTATATCAACAATCAAGTAACATAACATTACTTCATTATAAACATGCTCCCAATACAGCATCTCATTATGCATTTTATGGGTGTGAGAATGAAAATCTGCATACTGTGTCAGATGCACTGCGGGCTACCATTTTGTCCAACTACAATTTTGATATTCCCAAACCAGCTCGGGCATGTACCGACCATTTACATTTGAGCACGTTTTTTCCTTTGTTCAAAAACCCAAGCATTTTCTCAATTTTTCAAGTGTGGAATCAGTACAAGAAATTGATGACCATTTATTTGGATTTTGGATGGGCTTAACAAAAGCGAAATTCCTTAACTTATTAGAAGACCTTCTCCGACTGTTGGAAAAATACAGGGGTATATTAGGTCTAGCTGCTGTATTGATAAAGATGCGGACAGGTGATTCTGACTTAAGAATATCCACATTACTGGAAGTTCCTCGCACTACACTAAAATCAATATAAACACGTTTATATTGATTTTAACTGAATTATAATAACGCCTGCATGCCATCTAGCGTTCTATTTCTAAACTATCGCAATCAATCATGGTGCAGATGGTACTCATAGTTGCTTCTCAAAACGCACGAACACTAACAAACAAGTGTCAAATTTTGGCTGGATTTCACGATCGTTTTTCTCAATATATAATGTAAGTTATTTCCTAAAAAGGTCAAACGCGACCACATTTCTTTGTAGAAAAGTGATAAAATGATTCGTTTTAAACAAAAAATGTCCACGTTTAGCGGAAAGCCTGACGGATAAATGTATGGACAGCCCATCGGAACCAGTGTTGCCAGACGCCGAGAAGGCGTGTCCTCGTACAGATATGGTCTGAAATCTCGTATTTTGTCAACACAACCTCGTAAATACCATTTATTTAATAAATTGCTGTAAATCTATTGATTTTCTTGTCAATTATCTCATAACCAAGCACTCTACAAAGCAGTTTCGTCAAAAAGTACCTACTACAGAGCAGTTTGTACAAGTTATTCAAACACACCTTACACCCCGCTCTGGACAATCTAGTGTCCATGGTCGCAGGTGGCAGGTCGTACAACCGGAATTTTGCTTTGGACACTGTATGTAGTATCCGTACTGTACCTACTATAGTGGACGTGGAGTAGAGTGAACTTAAAGAAACAATACAAGTAAAATGAATGAAATGAAACCTTTCGTACGTACGTTTCGTACACACCATTCATTAATTTCGTATAGTCAGAGGCGCGTTCCAAAATATGACTTGTATCAACGAATCTCGTACAAAATCGTACGAGGAGGGATGTAAGCTCGTACCTCGTACCAAGGCCACTAAATCTCGTACATGTACGAGAAACCTCGTATGGATGGCAACGCTGATCGGAACATCCCCCAGATTTCTGTATTTGTGTAAAGAATATGTCTTTTTGAAACATATAATTGCCACTTTTATTTAAAAAAATGTTTGTTCCATCACACATCACAATACATTGTTCGTTATTTTCATTATAAATTCCATTTGGGATCATGTGATTGTGTTCTATCAATTGTTCTCTCGTCAAGTGGTTTAATCCGAGGTTACATGGAACAAAATCTTGTAGTAGTATCTCTTGTGCTGTTTGCATTAACCTCTCTAGTGTAGTGCGAGGAACTTCCAGTAATGTGGATATTCTTAAGTCAGAATCACCTGTCCGCATCTTTATCAATACAGCAGCTAGACCTAATATACCCCTGTATTTTTCCAACAGTCGGAGAAGGTCTTCTAATAAGTTAAGGAATTTTGCTTTTGTTAAGCCCATCCAAAATCCAAATAAATGGTCATCAATTTCTTGTACTGATTCCACACTTGAAAAATTGAGAAAATGCTTGGGTTTTTGAACAAAGGAAAAAACGTGCTCAAATGTAAATGGTCGGTACATGCCCGAGCTGGTTTGGGAATATCAAAATTGTAGTTGGACAAAATGGTAGCCCGCAGTGCATCTGACACAGTATGCAGATTTTCATTCTCACACCCATAAAATGCACAATGAGATGCTGTATTGGGAGCATGTTTATAATGAAGTAATGTTATGTTACTTGATTGTTGATATAACACTGGTTGGGTTTGAGATTGTTGCGAAGGAACTTCTGGAGCTGGAACTGATTCTACAGATGATTGCCTTTCATGCCCCTCATCTGAACTTGCAAGGAGTGGGGTGGTGGAATTGTTGATTTCTGGAAAGTGGACTGGATCAACAGACTGTTCAACTTCTTGTTCAATTGCTTCACCTTGAAGAGTCTTGTCGCCATCTAATCCTCTTCTATCATCCTGTTGCTGAGTTGAAAGAGCTTGTCTTTTAAATCGCAACCAACAGGCATGACATACACGATCAGATTGTGATATCTGTCAACAAAAAACAACATATTTTAATAAATGCAGTGACATCCTAGTAACATCATGGATTAGAATGTGATATTTAAAGGAAAAATTGCATGTAATTTAAAATGAGTTTGAATGTCCAAACCTGATACACACCTGACGAGGTGCTACAGTAGTTCGAATTAAGTTCATCATCCTTAGTATGAGGCTTGATGGGTTTTCTTTGAGAATGTGGTCACTTTGACGATTGAGCAATGATCAACCACAAACCGGGCATACTTGAGCATGACCACGGCGAGATGAACCAGCAGATGGATCAGACTCATTGTTTCCATGAATATGAGCATTAATAGTCTGCATGGATACATCAAAGCACCCTTCACAAATGTAATCTTCTTCTGTTATCTGAAAAACAAATCAATTATGAGATTTTAAAGGTTTTTACAATGGAAATAAGTACATTTAATCTGTATTTTTACCGTTTTATTTTAAACAGCTGTCTAAAGAACACTTTAGCTAAAACGCAGAAGTTCCTCGCACTACACTAGAGAGGTAATGCAAACAGCACAAGAGATACTACTACAAGATTTTGTTCCATGTAACCTCGGTCGTCGGCATATAACAGGCATTTGGCAAACTCAACATTAGTAATCAGGTCATTGATCATGATCAGGAACAGAAGCGGCCCTAACACGGATCCCTGACTTACACCTGAGCGTGTATTGTAAGGCTTCGACTCGAAGCAGCCATGTCTTACAAACTGCTTGCGATCGCGCAGATAGTCGGAAAAGAAATTAAGAAGACCGGATGAGAAACCGATGGCCCCCAGCTTTGTCAAAAGCACATCGTTATCAACTCTGTCGAATGCTTTCTGGAAATCGAAATATAGAGCGTCAACTTGCCTACTTATATCCAAGCCACGGGATATGTAGTCTACTTGAATCAGTAAATTCGAATTTATGGAGCGACCCGGCTGTAAACCGTGTTGCGCATCAGTTAAGGGTTATTCATATTTAATGGAAGATTGTTCAATAAACTATTATTATTTAATAAATCAGGAGTAGTCTCATTAATTACTGCACGTAATGGTGTTGAGGAAGTCAACGAAGGGGGTTTAGTTGATTCACGATTAGGACTATTTCGAGAAGATCCTATGTCATGAAGTTTAGAACGCCTTTGTTTCCTACTTCTCTTACTATGTTGTCTATGGCTACTGCTACGCTTTTTATCACGAATGTCGCTTTTTACTATGCCGCGACCTGTGGTGGTGATCATCACCATCACTAGTATACACAGACGAACTATCACTATAGTCACGTCGCCTTTGCTTAGAATTACCCATTATCGCGTTAATCGATTTAGAGTGATTAAAAATAAAATCAAAATTATTTAAATACACCAACAACAAATCTAGATAACTAGATACATAGTAATAATATTAATATTCACTATTTTATAGTTACCTATCTAACAAAAGAAAATAATATATTCAACTGAAGTTCATTTGTAGTTCAAGTTATTCAAATAATCATTTATGCGCTTCAACCAGCAACCAGATATTTCAAACGACTCAAAATAATAACACCATCACAATTATGGACTATTCAAAATCCATTTTATACATGCATTCGCTTCAGTAACCAATTAATAAACGAAATTGTCTTTGATTAGGTACATCAACATGTAAATAAACAACCAAAACTGGTATCACTTTCACTAGGTATGTACTTCCCAACGATCACTAATAATGTTATTATTTTCTCTAAATGTTTGAGCCTTGTTTCTTTTTTTCACGCGTGTTTGCTTATGCTCGTTTTATAACAACAAGGTCGTCGCAAAATCACGGCGAAACGAAGTAATACGTTCAGATCTGACCTTGTTCCAGGAAACCGCAGCATCAGGCACGTAGATAAACTTCAGCACACTTCTGACTTGAAAGAATTTGACACTCGAATACCAAATACACAAATCGCTTTATTGGTACTTTACACCATAAATTGTAACACGAGACTAGTGGTGTTCAAAGTTGCTTTATGGCAATCACTTGCTTAATGCTATATGCTCTTTATTTTAAGCATACTATTTTATATGCTTTATTTGAAGCATGCTTTTTTATATGTACTACTTGTTACGACCAAACGGGCGGGCGCGAATAAAAGCAGCGCGGTGTTGTCAGAGCGGAATATTACATCGCGTTTTTGAATTTATTACGGAACAGTAAAAAAAACAATGAACTTTCCTTTTCCAGGCTTAGGACTGACTTTAATTGATTAAGTGTTATTAAGAAATAAAGTAGGTACGTCAGTAGTTAAAACAATTATAGGCGTATTTAAAAGTTCACTGTTCCTTCTGAACGTTTTCGTCCGTTAAATACCTACACACAAAACAACAACACGATACCTCACTCAGTCAATCGTCCTTACTTACACAATTAGTTTTTATTTACATAATCAATATTGCGTATCCTATCACTGTTTATTTACACTAAAAACGCACGAAGCAAAACAACATTGTTTATAATATTACGTTACGTACGTGAGCCGCCTGAGATCGTGATAACGCACGCGGTACCTAAAAAGATTACACACACGACCGAAAGCAAACGCTAGCATGCGACGACTAGCCACCCGGTGGCAGTGTTGCCAACTGTACTATCATCTCTGTAGCTAGATCTTTTGCAAAAAGTTGCCAGATTCCCACATTATCTTACCCCCAAAAGTAGCTAGAAGTTGCCAAAGTTAAAAAAAATTAAACTAATCGTTAAAATCGTTTTTCTACACTAAAACTAATGTATGTAATGGATAACTTTATTTTCGTAATATATTTACAGGTACATGATATGGTAAAAAAATATTAATATTAATCTAGGGAAGATGACGTAGATGGTTGTGCATCCTGAGAATCCAGTGATTTTGTATATTTCTCCAGAATAGAATAGAATAGAATAGAATAGATTTATTTGCAAGAAGCATGGTACAGAAAGATCTTAAAGCTAAACAGTGAACTTCACACTTCGCCAAGTATAAATGGCATGCAAAAATTTATCATGAGGCGGGTACATACTAATAAAATACCAATTACATGCGCAGAATAATTAAACAATTGAATGTCAAAAACACAAGAAATACAAACTGACATACCAGTAGAAAAATTAATATTAACATAGTAGTCAAGTTATTATGAAAGTCAAGTTTACAAAGTATACAACAAATGTCTATATTTTATTATTCAATGTCAAAATTATAGTAGATTACAATGTCACCTTAAGAAGTCATTCAAGTTGTAAAAACTCTGTTCTATTAGCCACCTATAAAGTTTAGTTTTAAACCGATTCAAAGGCAGCTCTCTAATACATCTTGGAATTTTGTTAAATATTTTTACGGTCATTATAGAGCAGTTCTTTTTACAGTAGGCTGTCTTACATGGTGGCATCAATAGAAGAGTGGGGTCTCTTTTTTTTACAATCGAGTTTAATTTATCGGACATTTGTGGGAAGAGCCTACGCTGTTCTTTGACAAATATACCAGCTTGCAGAATGTATAGACCAGTTAAAGTGAGTAACTTAAGTTTTTTGAATAGTGGTCTACATGATACTAGGGGTCCCACTCCACATATTGCTCTTATACATTTTTTTTGAATAATGAACGCTCGTTTAATATCAGTTGAATTTCCCCACAAAAGAAGTCCATACCTTAAAGAGGAGGCAACAAAGCCATGATACGCTAACAATGCAGTTTTCTGTGATGAAGTCAGTTTTAACCTTTTTAATGCAAATACAAATTTGTTTATTTTTTTACCTATGTGGTTAATATGTGCCTTCCAGTTACAATGGTTGTCCAATACAATGCCGAGAAACTTCATTTCATTAACTAGTTCAATATTATGCCCCCGGCATGTTAAACTTGAAACACCCTGGCTTGTTTTTGAATTATTATAGTTTGAAAAGTTCATGTATTTCGTTTTGGAGAGGTTGACCCATAATTTATTGCTATCCAACCAATTCAGTACAGATTCCACCGCAGGCTTTAACCGAACCTCTTGAGTGATTGCATTGGAGTTGTGTTTCACAACAAGGGATATATCATCAGCAAACAGTACGCATTGATGATTGGAAGCTTTAGGCAGGTCATTTATGAATAGCAGAAAGAGTAAAGGACCTAGAATGCTGCCTTGAGGTACCCCGGTTTTATTGGGTTGAAACTCAGACCTATACGCATTTAATTTGGAGTCTTTATCAATTCTTTTAATCTCTACACATTGTTTCCGTCCTATCAGGTAGCTTTTTAGCCAGTCTAATGCAGGTCCTCTAATACCATACAGTTCACATTTATTTATTAAAATGTCGTGGTTAACAAAATCGAAAGCACGGGTCATGTCAAAGAATATAACTGAAACAGGGATTCGTTTATCGATAGTCTGCGTTATGTTTTTGATTAAGTTAAAGGCTGCTAAAGTAGTTGACTTTTTCCTTTGAAAACCGTTTTGTTCTTCTTTTATAACGTTATGTTTGTCAAGAAAACCTGTGAGACGTTTGTGCATGGCCTTTTCAAATATTTTAGATGTAATGTTTATGAGGGTTATTGGGCGATAATTTTTTATTTCCTGTTTGCAGTTCTTTTTGTGTAGCGGTCTGACTATAGATACTTTAAGTTGCTCCGGAAATGTTCCCTCTGTAAATGACAGATTAATTAAGTGTGTAAGGATGGGTGAAAGTGTGCTAGCACAATATTTTAATACGTGTGTTGATATACCATCTAACCCTACAGATCTTGTGTTATTTAGTGAATATATTATTTTAAATACTTCTTCTTCAGCCATTGGTCTTAAAAATACACTAGAGCTTACGCGGTCTATTTTGCTTAGTTGTAGGCTACCTACATGGGTATTTTGTGAGTTCGCTTTTTCCGTCTCAATGAAACAGCTATTAAAAGCATTGGCAATTGCTAAAGGGTCTGTAACCAGACAGTTATTTACGTTGATACATTCAATTTCGTCATGTAATTTTACAAAGTCGCTTTCATTTTTGATTATTTGCCATGTAGCCTTACACTTATTTTTTGCTCGAGACACGAAGTCATGATTCATGTTTGCTTGTGATTGAATAATACATCTTCTTAATATAGTACTGTATTTTTTATATGTCCGTTTATTTCGTGATTTTTTGCATTTATAGTACCCATGTCTAAGTTCTCTCTTTCTTCTACAAGATCTTTTAATTCCTTTTGTTATCCACTTAGGGGATTTTACACTGGAGTCTATTTTTATTGTATCAATCGGAAAACATAGGTTATAAAATAATTTAATGGTGTCATAAAATGTATCGAAGGCCATATTTACGTTATTTTCCTTTAACACCTCCGACCATGTAAGTGCTTCAATGCAGTTTTTGAATTTAATCATATTTTCTTCGCAATAGTTTCTAGAAGCCATGTAATAATAATTTAAAAGTTCCTTTTTTGATGTTACAGGAATAGTTAGTGTTTGTCCAGTATTATGGTCGGAAAGATATAGTTGATGTACCTTACCTTCTCCATCATCATAATTACTAATTATATTATCTATGCAGGTTGCTTGTCGCGTACATTCATTAATATGGAATTTAAGATTATAGTTTAATAACAAGTTGTCAAAATTATTAGTCAGCTGATTTTTATTGAGAATATTTATGTTGAAGTCACCTGCTATAACAATTTTATATTTTTTTTTTATCGTGAGTTTATGTAACAGCAAGTCCAGATTTTGTAGAAATATTTCAGTTCTACTACCAGGCGTACGATATGCGCATAAGACAAAGCAATTTATGGCCGGTATTTGTATGCCACAGCACTCGAAAGACTTTTCAATCGACAATTCTTTACAGAGGGGTATTTCACTATACTCTATTGACTTTTGAACCAAGATACAAACTCCTCCCCTTTTTTCCCTTTGTCGACAAAAATGTGTAGCTAGTTTAAAACCTTTTAAGTAAATATTCATTTCACTACCTGATTTAACAAATGATTCACTAAAGCATATAATATCCACCATTTCTTTTTTCTGTCTAAACTCATTCAAACATAATTCGACATTTTCAAGTTTATTCAATAGTCCAGCAATGTTCTGGTGGAATATTGTAAGAGTATTAGTAGATGTTTTAGTTGGACTGAAAAAACTGCTGTGTTATTGCATTATTATCATTTTGAATTACTGTCTCAGATAAGGGCTTAAAATAATAAGGTATGTCCTTTTATTGATGGTTTTATATTCCGTTTTGTCCCTATCATTTAAAAACTTATTTCGACCAGTCAAGAAAACCTTACTATAATATTTGGAGTCGATTATAAAGTTTATTTTCTTACATATTTCCATGAAGTAATAATATTTATTGGAGCTATAGGAGTCAACCTTAACAAATGAGCAATTTTTGAAATTTTTACAAATTAAATGAATGCTATTATTGATCATGTTTATATTTAGATGTTTGTTATGTAAAATGTTGAATACTAGTACATTAGTTTTTGGCATATTTTTCAAAAGAGATACTAACTCTATAATAATCCTGTTGGGATTCGTGTCATTTTCACCCACACACACAATTAAGTAGTTATCACTAGAGTCTGTAAGTTCACAGCTTGACTTTAGGATTTCTTCGGTTAAAGCTTGTGATTTTGTAGTCGCTGAGATACGGTACTTTTCATAGTTCGAGTCTGCTCTAGAATGAATAAGTTGTGAAGCTAAACCAGTAAATTGTTGCCCCCCTAGTATGTTTAACTGGGGTCTAACTTCTTTTTTTTTGTCCAACCTATCAATTTCATTTTGCGAATTGGGCATAGCGCCATCGCTTGTGTTATGGTCGTTTCTATTGGTGCTAGGGCAATACTGATTAGGTGCGCAATTATTATTAGGTGGGTTTAGTACAACGCCATCTATCTTATTATTATCTAAACTGCTTGTAGCACCATCTGTTGCAAGAACGTTGTATTTTTTACTGTCGGTATCTAGGCTAACTGTGTCCTGATTTTGTTCCGGATTCAGGGTTCCCATTTGTTGCAGAACTGTTGAAGGTACAGTTGAAGCAACATTTGCCTTTTTTCCTGAGCGAGTCTCTTATACATAGAATAGAATTTAGAGTTATCAGACTCCCTGCTTATTTTTAACTAAATTTATTTGAGAGATTAATGTTTGAACGATACCATTATTTTTTTCTCAATTTTTGGTAAGTAATATAATTTCAACAGTGGCAACATTGTTTGTATCAGGAATTTATGCCATCAACAGTATTCAAATGAAAAACTTTCAAAATTATCTTCCTACTTATTGAATCACTCTAAAAATATGTTTGATTATAATGTCCTTTGGACTAGACTAGTACAAAATTATCATGACCTGAAAGGCTTAACCTAAACTATAGGTACTAATCGGTCTGAGTGTCTAAAAATAAAGCTATATGTACGTATCTGTTCTGAACTCAGCATTTGCTTTAGGTTATGTATGATAAGCAAGATGCTTTATTATGCTATATGCTTTATTAACCACCACTACACGAGACCACCTTCGTCGTTTTGTTTTTTCAAGAATCCCCCAATCTTTTTATCTTTTTCCCGCCTTTTTCTCACTTTTCTGTCATTCCCGTGTTACCACCATTAAAAAAAAGGATCAACTATTTAAAAATAACAATGTTGCAACCCACAAATAATATTAGTTAAGCAGTCGGTTATTGTGTATGCTAACATAAACATATTGTTTTAACAATTTCGTCGTGAATGTTTTAGCTAGTTTCTACTTATGAACCTACATCAGATTGTTATCACAAAGAATTAAGGGCATTTATTGATAGGTCGATACGAATTATAAGATAGAGATTCCTTTATAAGTTTGTTCCTTTTTAATTTTTATTGTTTGATTTTGGAGAAGTACAGAACACATAATCCTACAAATCTTAACTAATATTGTAATAAATTGTGAATATTTTTGTCACTCAATTACGCATAAATGGCTGAACGTTTTCGGATTAAATTTGACACACAGATCATGGTGTGAGTCAGCACATGTTAACGCTTTGATACAAGTTTGTACATTTGCGTAATTCCTGATTTCCAATTTCCTGCGCAAGACAAAGTTGCAACTGCAGCATAAAAATAAGTATCGAAACACAAGTGACCAATAATTTAAAAATAATATGTGCTTAAAGCCGATTTCAAAATGGTATTAATCATTATTGTACCTCAATGATATTATAAAATAAAAAGAGGATTGTACCTAATGTAAATAGTGAATTAATGCCATTCGTGTTTAAAAGGAGTGAAAGGAGATGTCCACTTTTTGTATGGACGTTGGTTTTTTATTCCGAGAGAAATTTAACTAGCATCAAACTGCACTAATATAAAAGCGACAAAAATACGGAACTTGAAACCACTTCAATAATATTTTTAGACTCTTCCCTTTAAGAGAAAAATAATAAACTGTTTTATGTTAGAACATATATTTAATTCGTACATGGCAACCCAAAAAAAAAGGCTACCATAGAATCAACTGTCAGAAATGACATTTTTTGTCGTTATTGTCAGTGTTCACACTAGAGATGGGTCGTCGACGTATTTGGCGTTAACGAAACTAGACCGTCCAATTTCATTCATCGACTAGTCGATTAACTAGTTGAATTCGTCGACTAGTTTACGCGTCGACTTGGATTACCTTTGCGACGAAGTCTACTGTGTCGACGCGCGACGTAGGCGGTAGACTAGTTTCCCGCGTGCTGTAGGACCTATTAATTTGAACTTCCCTTGATACTTTTCCATGCTTAGGACTGGCTGAATACTGAATAGAATTAATTATAAAGCTGTATTCACTATTCTGGCGTATTTAGAAGATTGATTATAAGTACATTCATATTTTTTTTTATTAATTATTTATGCTTTTTTTTATTTTTAGTATTTTTGCATGTTTTATGTATTCAACTTTACAAATATTTACATTAATTATAATACATATATATAATACATATATACAAAACCAGTTAATCATTAAACTAGCAAACGTTCGAAAAAGCGCAGCACTTTCGTAATTATGCACCGATTCTGACCTTGAGCGCCATTAGTCACAACAACATTTAAAATTCATAAATAAAAACAAGATGAACAAATTTTCAAACAAAAATACAAACGAGTTTATCTCGCATCGGTAGACCAGTCCATCGCCTTTCTCTTTCGCACACGTGAAAGTACCATAACGCTATCTTTTCTTCAATTAACGTAACAATAATTTGATTCGACCCGTACAAAAATCAACTCCTTCGTACTATATTTAGAGTTCAAATTTGTTTGCTTGATTATTTTATTTCAACGGACGAATGAAGTACGTTCGTTTGTACGTTCTCGCGTCGGTCGTCGACTCGTCGCGTCGCGAGTTTCAGTTTAGTCGTCTACGGCGTCTACGGTTTCGACTAGTCCATCCACTATCGCTGAACCGTCGATTCGTTCACAGTACGTCGACGGTCGAATTAACTAGTTCGTCCATTCAACGCCCATCACTAGTTCACACTACTTTCGCGCCTTGTGATTGCGTTTTCGTATGTTATTTGATTTTCCTGAAACGACTTGATCTTAACACAACGGATTCTTCGATTTTGCACACGTGAAGTTACAACCCTTACAACCCTCTGACGACTTGGCTTTTTCATAACGATTAATAGATATTGCACGCCATTCGGTTAATAGACATTGCTCGGACTTCGCCTTCGTATTTGAAACCCCAATGTAAGTACATAATTAGCTCCGTGTATTTTGTTCTTTGCTTCATTTATGTCATCTGATTGTCTGCAATCTTATACTTCCATTTTTTTTTCAGAGAGCCATAATATTGTTGTAATACAATAATAAGCAGATAAATGTTATTGTGTTCTTAACATTTTATTTGGTTTTTAGGTGACAGATGGAGATTGCATTTGCCAAGAATGCATCAACCTAATAATAATAGAATTGGATAATAGAAAAGAGTATAACATTGGTGAACGACAACTGGGTCATCATTTCATCAATCAGTATGTGTCTGTTGTGGCATTTCTATCTCAAGAAGAACAGGCAGGCACTCTCGTCCTTTACCTGATAATCATCCTGAACGGGAACGGGTTCATATAGCTAACATCATCTACCCCCGTCGGGTAATTATGTAAATTAAATATTTACACTTCTTATTCATTTGATTAGGTACTGGAACACACAATAAATGAAAACATAATTTCAGATGCCTGTTAATGTTCGAGCATGTAATGCCTGCTGGCAAAGGACTCACAATGTTCGAGAAGTAATAGATCCACCAAGAGAAGCCCAAGTAACTCCATCAATTGAAAGTAGGTCTAGCTCTGTGGCTGAACCTGTAAGTGCACCCAGTTCAGAAATTGACTTTAACAATGTTATTCAAAATGAAAACAGGTATTTTGAATTAGAAGGTTACACTCGAACCCCAGATTCATCAAACCATTGTTTTGTCCCTGAGTGTACAAATCCAGAACGTTTAAGAGTACCTATATATGTTAAAAAACAAATACTTATGGACTATAAATTGTATGTCACTCCTAATGCCCGAGTATGTGAAGAACATGCTAGTGTTTACAATTGGGAACTGTTGAATGAATTTCAGTTCACAACGCAATTTAATCTCTCACATATTGTAGAAATGTTAGATTTATTAAGAAAAAAAACAAATAACATTATTGATTTTGTACTTCGTTACTGGACAGGCTTGACAGTATTGAATTTTTTAACGATATTGAGCTGTATTAATAATCAATTGTCAGTTGTTTGCCGAAAACCAAAAACAGCTTTAGGTTTATACCTTATGAAAATAAGAACTGGGGAACCAATTAGACGAATTGCTTCATTAATGTGTATGAATAAATCAATAGCATGCATTTATATGAAAAAGGCACGCAACTGCATGAAAGAATTTTATGTACCAATGCATTTAGGTGTTAGTCATATATCAAGGGCAAACCTGTCCAGCAGAAATCTTTTAATCCCACAGGGACTTTTTGGAACAGCAGAAAATAACCTCAAAGCCATTTGCGATGGAACCTATATTTATCTACAAAAATCGTCAAACTCTTTGTTTAAAAAAAAATCATACAGCTTACACAAGTTTGCAAATCTAGTGAAAACTTTTTTGCTGGTGGCCACCGATGGCCACATTATAGATATATTTGGTCCTTATGCAGCCACAACATCCGATGCTACAATTATGCAACTGCAGTTTCACAATGAAAATTCTGATTTAAGACAGTATTTCAGGTCGAATGATGTATTTATTCTTGACCGCGGTTTTAGAGATGCTATTCCATTGCTCATATCTTTGGGCTATACTGTGTATAAGCCAGAAACACTTAGTGAAGGGGAAACTCAATTATCTACTGATAAAGCCAATAAGTCACGACTGGTGACACTGTGCAGGTGGGTTGTAGAAGTTGTAAACGGTCGGTTTAAACGGGATTTTAATCTTCAGAAATAAATATTTCAATATAGGTTCTAGAAATCTTATGGATGATTTTAGAATTGCAGGAGCTATTTTAAACCATTTCCATCCCGTTTTGACTGACCATCCTGATGCCCAATCTATACTGGAAAGAGCTAATCAAAGAATGAACATGCCAAATTACTTAGCTGACTATGTGATTGGGCATCAGCTTAATAGACGCCGAGCCAGTTTCGTTCAAATAAATGGTCAAATACCACAGCTGAATATGTTCCCCACCATGGAAATGTCCGATTTAATTTTGTTTAGCTTAGGAGTTTATCAAATAAAGCAGGCTCGCTCTTATTATGGGGAACATATTCGGGCAAACGGTACTTTTACTGTGGAAGTAACTGAAGATGTAGGATTGGTAAACATTCCAGACATTTCGTCATCACATGAGACAGCTTTGATCAGAGGACGAATAAAGTCATGCCACTACAGCAATAGGGTGTATTACACATATATTTTACTGAAAGTGGCAGAGACTAGTTGGCAGGATTGTATTTGTGGCTATTATTGCAGTTGCATAATTGGGAAAAGAACTGTTGGAAGCTGTGCTCATGTTATGACAATTGTCTGGTATCTGGGATGGGCTCGGCATCAACATGATATATCTCCTCCTGCTCAGTTTCTTGACAATATTTTAATTAGAGAAGACATTGAAAATGAATAAAATCAATAAATCACCATTTAAACCTAAAACTGAGTTTTATTTCAATAACAAAACTGTAACACATCCAATTAAAGCATATTAATTCAGTTTTTAAAAACCATTTGTCAAAAGACTTCATCCACATTTGACTAAGTTAAGAAAAAGTAATTCTGTTAGGTAATTGCAATCCAAACATTGACATAATCAGAGTTTATAAGTCTGCCCACAGACACAATCAAGGGGACACATCCCCTAAATAAGTGACATCGTTTAGTACACTATTATCATTTACTCCCGCTAAGCAACCTCTGCGGATTATGTATGGTGCACTTGATAACTCAGTTTTCGGTAAAGTATTGCAACTTGCAGGTGAACATTCGAAGTAGCTATAATCAGAATATATAGCGCATCCAGTCGTAAAAAGAATATGCTAACTACTTTTCTCAGACAATATCGCATTTCATCTCATTTCTTATTATTTATGTAATTATTCAGATTTTGTTTTGTTTACATTGTCATAATCTTACATCAAATATCGATTGACAGTGACATTGACATGTCAAGTTTACTTTTTTTTGCGGTGTGTTCGCTATAATACCCATGATGTTTGGAAAGGTTTGTTCGTTGTAAGTGTAAATACACACATAAATAAAAAACGTTTTTTCTCAAAAATAGAGGCCTTTAAAAATGTATGTTATAATTAAAACAGTTCGTTTTGGCGATGTCTATCCACATATATTTAAATTATCCTGGGTAGAATTTTTGATAAATAAAAAACCAGTTTTGGACATGTCTTTTACATCATTTTAGTAAAAGAGGTGAAAGACATAATTATAGTACTAGAAATAGGGACCTATTATCTCAGCCAGGTTTCAGACTGGCTAAAGTAGACTCATCTTTCATGGGGTACTGTTTAAAATGTTACAATAAAATTCCACCCCACATACTTCAACTGAATGAAATGAAATTCAAATCTTGTATCAAACGCACACTATGCAGGCAGGCATATTATAAGTTGGGTGATTACATCGCTGATAAAAATGCTTGGCTCAATGCTGGTCCCGCTCCACAACCACAACCAATTGAATAATTAACATTTGAAAATACTGTTGGAGCAGCTGAACATTGTAAGACTATCTTTGCATTGTATAAATTCAACCTACGTTGTATTGTATAATTGCATTGCACAGGTGTGAGTACTATGTATAATAGAGCTACCATTTGCCGGTTATGTAATTGACTTGAATGGGTCCTGACGGCTGAGAGTATGTCATGCTCACTCAGATGTCTCGCTGATGGTGGCGCGTGTGTTGGATCATTTAGCTCCCTTCAAAATGGTTGAGCTGAATGGTGCTAATCCATGCGTCATGCTCGTGAACGGGCGCCGTTAGTTGGGACTGGTCACCTCTTAGCGTCCTCGGCTTATTTGTAATTATTTTATTTAGAAATTGTTTTTGTTTCTCTTTTTACTATGGGCGCGTTTTTTTATTTTACATCGTCCTCACATTTAGTTATAATTCAACATTATTTTTGTACTAATCTTTATATATCAATTTAATTTAAAAGAGTGTCCATGGAGTTTCTTGCCCGTTCTTCTCCATAGGTACCTACTAGTGTTGCAACAGAACTCTGCTTCCGCTTCCGCAACTGCAGAAGTTCCGCATTTTTTTTCACTTCCGTTTCTGCTTCTGGTTCCGCAAACTTTATAACAGAACTCTGAACGGAAGCGGGGACCCTTATGTGGTGGAATGGAAATGCGCACAAATACGCCCATATTTTGCCAATAGTTCGCCAATACTTATCAGCTCCCCCCACCAGTGTAGCCAGCGAGCAATTATTTAGCGGAGCTGGTTTAATATATGAAGAACATCGAAATAGGCTGAAAGGTGAAAAAGCGGCCAAGTTACTCTTTATTAAATATAACTTGCCGCTGTTTAATTTTGACTACTAAAATACAAATTTAATAAAAAAAGTTTTAAATGTACAATTGTGCTTTTTTTTTCATAGTGTTAACGCTTCCGTTTCCGCTCCCGTTAAGATTTACTTTTGACATCTGTTTCCGTTTCTGCTTCCGTTATGCCAGTTCCGTTGCATCACTAGTACCTACTACGCTTTGGCAACTAGCTTCATATTTCTAACTGACCGACTCCTTGACAATTCAAAAGTGCCTGTAAATGGTTTAATTGAAATAAATGCTTTGAGTTTGAGTTTGAGTTGATTCCGCGATGATTGGTCTAGCCTTCGTGGTATTTTTTTATTATTTCAAGTTGGTTCGACTGATCATTAATGTTAAGTATTTCATATTTGACTAAAACTAAATTCATGGATGAATTTTTGAAAGTGTGCTGTAAAATCGGTGTGATACTCAACATTTTTTCGATAGGATTTACAAGAATCGCTGTCCGGAGTTCTGGATCGACGTGAGACTTTATAACGTCAGGAAGACTTCCTCCAATGCTACGTTCATTAATGTCTACAGTAATTTTCTGAAAGGATTGAAAGGGTTGAGTTATTATTGGTTTACTTTTAGGGTTACCATTTATTATGTTAATGACTAACTGCCTCTTAAATTTATTTAAAGGTTCGTCCGATATTGGAATTTCCAGAACAGGGTTCTCTAAGCTTGTGTGTATAGTTTCAATATGAGGGAAAGCTGTACCTTCTTGATGCTGTGGGTCATTCGATCCTCCATCAATAACTGAATGGGCCGTGAGGGTTGATGACGAATGTATCGGGCTAGCACTGAGAGTGGTTGATGAATATATTGGGTTGTTGCCTTCGGCAGTTAATGTAGAAGATGTATCAGAGTTTCCCGTTTCAGAATGATTAACGAACAAAGACATCGTTTCATTTTGGTTGATTTGAACACGTGACAGAGCATCCGCATTCGTATTGATTTTACCTTTTTTTATGAACAATAGTATAATCATATTCTGCTAACCTTAGTCTCCATCTCGTGAAACGTGAACCTGGTTCTTTAAGATTCATAAGCCAAATTAAGGGTTTGTGATCCGTTATTATTTTAAATTCTCTACCGAATAGATAAGGCCTGAAGTATTTTGTAGCCCAGACTATTGCGAGTAGCTCTTTCTCGATTGTTGAGTAATTAATTTCGCTATCGTTTAAAGTTCTAGATGAGTAGGCTATGGGTTTGTCAGAACCAATAGGTCCCTGAGAAAGTATTGCCCCTAAGGCCACGTTTGATGCATCTGTGGTTAAAATAAATTCGTTGGTAAAATCTGGGTATGTTAGAATAGGGTCATTTGTAAGAAGAGTTTTACAGTGTTCAAAGCAGGTCAAGTACTCTAGAGTCAAATTAATTTTAGCGCCTTTTTTAAGACACGACGTAAAGGGTTTAGTGACACGTGCGAAATTCGGTATAAAACGTCTGTAATAACCAAGTAAACCTAAGAATGCCTTAATCTGCTGCTCTCAGGGGTTTTTGGAATTGGATAATTTATAATAGCCGATATTTTATCCGGGTTAGGTTTCACACCGTCTGTAGCAATTATATGACCAAGATAGGGAGTTTCGTGTTTGAGAAATTCCGACTTATCCATCTGAATTTTTAAATTTGAATTTCTGAGACGGTCAAATATAGCGCGTAAATTAACTACACTCGCGAGCAACCAAATCGACTCAAGCCTTGTCGGCGCACACATACATTGATACAACTAAAATTATGAAGGAAAATTATTAAAATGATATGTCATTCGAAAGCTTAAGATGTCAGCTTTAATTTGATATCATTGAAATCCATCCATCATTTTTGAAATAAATGATGTCTGAACGCAAGAGTAGGAATAACGGGAATTTAGGAAAAAGGGTATGTGTCTTGTATTTGACAAATTAAACAAAACATTTTAAAAATAAAATTAATTTATTTAAATCAGTATTTCGTATTGCCCCCTCTAGCCCTAATTACATCCCGCAGTCTGTTTTTCATGGCCCTTATCAATTTTTTGACATTTTTTTTAGGAATGCCGTCCCACTCCTCTAATAATGCTGTCTTTAGCTCGTCTACGCTTGAAGGGACTGGATTTCTGGCCCGAACTCTTCTTTTAAGCTCGTCCCATAAGTGCTCGATGGGATTCATGTCAGGACTGACCGCAGGCCAGTCCATCGTGCGTAATTCGACCTCTTGCAGAGTGACTCGTGCCGTGTGGCAGCGGGCATTGTCGTGCATTAACACGAAGTCTTCACCGACAAACCCTGCGTAGGGCACAACATGATCCAGTAGAATGTCGGTGATGTACCGATCAGCTGTTAACCCGCCTTCTCGGCCGCCCCCAGGCACGAAAACAAGTTCGGTTTTTCCCTCTAAAGAGATACCAGCCCACATCATGCAGGAACCGCCGCCATATGCTACTGTTCTCAGCGAAACAACATTGGGCAAATCGTTCCCCCGGACGCCTGTAGACTCGGCCTCTCCTGTCTCATGCAGACACATTCTGCACTCATCAGTAAACCGGACCGATCGCCATTGCGCAACGCTCCAATTGAGATGCTCTCGAGCAAATTAAAGGCGCGCTTGTCGGTGGCCTGCAGTCATTTTAGGGCCCGTCGCAGGTCTTTTTGGCGTCAAGTTGGCTTCCTTCAAGCGTCTTCTCACTGTCCACTCGCTGACAGTCACTTGTCGTACACGTCTCAGTTCTTGCTGCACATCAACGCCCGTAAAGTGTCGATTACGCAGCGAGGTTGAGACAATGAAGCGGTCGTCTCTCTCTGAAGTGCACCGGTAGCGGCTCGTTCTTGGTCTCCGATTGAAGGCACCAGTCTCTTGGAACCGTCTGTATACTCGGGATACAGAAGACTGGCTCAAGTGGAGCTGGGCAGCGACTGCTCGCTGACTTAACCCTTGTTGCATCAAGGCAACAACTTGAGCGGCTTCTTTTCTGGTGTGGTATCCATGGGTTAGCGAAAACAAGGATTGCAATTAACGGAGATGTGTACCGGTCAACTTGTAACAAGCAACTGATAAGATAAACCGGAAGTGGGGGGGGGGGGTGTTTATAGCGGGAGCAGGTAGCGCAAGTCGTGGATTCCTAAAGAGGTAATTTACGCTGACGGCCAATTAAAATGTGTCAATAAATCAGCGCTTAGTTTTTTTTTAAGGTATTGATGTTAATTGAAAGCCTAATTCTTCAGCTTTCGAATAACATATCACTTTTGTAATTACCATTTATCGTTATAGGAAAATCAATGTATATGTGCGCCGTCTAGGCTCGAGTCGATTTGGTTGCTCGCGAGTGTATAATAATATGTTCTTGCAAAGACGACGAAAATACCAAAATATCATCCATGTAAGTGGTACAATTTGGCAATCCGCGAAGAACATTGTCCATTACGCGTTGAAATGTAGCTGGAGAATTTTTTAATCCCATGGGCATTCTAACGTATTCAAAATGCCCTTGCTCTACACTAAATGCCGTTTTTGGAATATCGGACGGATTTAGCTAAATTTGCAGAAACCCAGATTTTAAATCTAATGTAGAAAAGTATAAACATCTGCCTAACTTGTCTAAAATATCATTAATGTTCGGAATCGGATATTTATTATTAATTGTTTTTGCATTGAGTTGACGGAAGTCAATGACTAAGCGCCACTTGACCTTACCAGACGCGTCACTTTTTTTTGGTACTATCCATATTGGAGCGTTCCAAGGCGATGAAGATGGTCGAATAATACCTTGGTGTAACATGGATTCTATTTGATTTTGTACTTCTTTCCTATGTAAGGGTATCTGTAACTTTTACTGTATACCGGGCTATTAAAACCACCGAAAACTTTCAAAAGTTTTTTTGCTTTTTGCCGGGCGCGAACTTGCGACTCCCTGGTTTTGAGGTGTGTGGGGAGGCGTCGCGCTCGCTGGGCTATCCTCACATCTAGGTGCTTGGTCGAAATTACTTAATAATATCAACTGTTCACCTGCATTTGGATCTTCTACTAGTTTCCGACTGCATCACTATACCAGCCATGCATCGTACATTACGCTCACCTCCGCAAAGTTCTGCAAACACCCGTGCTCTAGTGGAGACGCGTTCGGAGCCGGATCTCTCTCCTGGCACCTCGGCCTCTGAGGGCGCATTCTACGACCCGGCTAATATCACTACAAGGCCGAGTAATAAACGTTTTCGTGGTGACGATAGCTTCGTTGAACAGGATAGATTCGAAGAATTGAAGAGTATGCTGCAATCCTTGAAGTCCGATCAGGACAAAATCCTGAACAAATTGGTCGCAGAGGTTGCCGACTTGAAACAGCAAAACCTTGAAATACTGAAGAACAACAAGGAGTTTGAAAAATCTATTCAGTTCATTAGCACAAGCTATGAAGAAATGAAAGCCCGCTTAGGTACCTTAGAGGGTAAACTTAAGGAAAATGTGAAGCGCTGCCATGCTATGGCCAGTAATAGTGGTGATCAAAAGGTGGCCTTACTTGAAGCGAAGATTGAATCCATGGAGCAGCAGGCACGTCAGTGTAATATAGAAATTTGTAATCTGCCTGAAAAGCGCAGTGAAAACTTGGTAAATATTATGGAATCAATTGGTAGTGCTGTCAATTTTCCGGTATCACATAATGACATTATATCAATTCATCGAGTTCCACACGCTCGACAGCAGGATAGCGCGCCAAAGAATATTATTGTTAAATTAAAATCACGGATTGTTTGTGACAATATACTCAGCGCCTACCGGAAAGTGAAGAGTGTCAAGTCGGATCAGATTGGTATCGCAGGCGCTTCGGTATCTATATACTTGAACGAACATCTCACTTTAAAAAATAAAGCCTTATTTCGCGAAGCCAAAATCCTCGCTAACAAAAACGGGTTTAAATATGTCTGGATCAGGAACGCGACAATACTGGTGCGTGAACGGGATGGGATCTCCGCTTTTGCAATTCCTTCCGTTGATGATCTTAAAAAGATTAGCGGGAAGACCGGAAATGAAACCGCGATTTAACTATTGTGCTACTGTTTTTTGGTCTGTTATATCCTTTCACCAATTACTTTCAAATGTTGTTCTTATACTGGTCTATGATTGCTTTGTGCTCCGTGTGTATTTTGTTTTTGTTTTTAATTGCTTCCTGCCTCGCTATATAAAAATTTCATTACAGTATGTTTTTCAGTATTGTCGGTTCTTCTCACGTGTGTTATTAACTAACCACTGGATATCACTGTATAATTTGTATATTTATTTGTTAGGTAAACATAAATTATGTATTAAAGTATATAATAACATTGTAGATAAACATAAATTAGCGAGAAAAACACTAATCTCGAGTGATGTAACGGTACACAACATAATGTTTCCTCTATGTGTTCTGTGCCGTTTCGCACTGGGCCCCAAGTTTGGAACTACTGTTTCATTATTATGTACCGATAAATGTTGTGATATTTTATTAATGTGTACCATTTCTCATCAATGGCATTGTAATTTATTACCAAAATTGCAGAGGGGTCCGTACAAAGTTACAAACACTATATATGAATATAATGGCGAGTTCATACGATATCATTATATTGACGGAAACGTGGTTAATTCCTGACATCCAGGATAATGAATTTATTGACGAACGTTACATGGTTTTTAGATGTGACCGTAACCGCTCTGCGACAAAAAAACAGGACGGAGGTGGTGTTTTAGTGGCTGTGCTCCGCGAACTGCAACCTACTATGTTAACGACACAATTCACCCACGCAGACATAGAACAGGTTGTCGTCCGACTGCCTGCTTCCCAACATAATAAATTTCATATCTTCAGTGCTACGTATATACCGCCACGTACATGTGAAGATATTTATTTGCAATACCTTGACAGGTTGTAGGGTTTAGCTAACGATACTACTACCGACTCTTACTTTATTGTTGGAGATTATAACCTACCCGACATTGATTGGTCCGACCAAGGAGGTAGGGCTATAGCACAAGTTTCTAACTCACTCGGTAGAGTATTACTAAATTTCATGAACCTAATAAATGGATCACAATTGAATGTCATAAAAAACGAATTGGGTCGAATTCTAGATTTATTTATCTCTAATACTGACTGTCAGGTAGCATCGTGTGATGCTCTACTTGTCCCTGATAGTCACCATCCAGTTTTTTCTGCACTAACCTGTCTTAATATGAAATTCACTCCCATGAAATGCCGTTCAGTATATAGGTACAACTTCCATAAGGCCGATTACGTTGGTATTAACAGCGAATTTGATGAAATTGATTGGGACAAGGAATTCTCTCATCTTGAATCTGAGCAAGCTGTTACTTTGTTCTATGAGATAATATATGGCGTCATCAGATCACATGTTCCGTTACTCAAAACTAAAAATTCAAACTTTCCTGTCTGGTTTTCACAGTCTCTAATCCGTATTTTTAAAGCTAAAGAACGCGCTTGGATAAAATGGAAGAAGTATAATAATCTTTCCGATTACCTAAGTTTCTCTGCCTATCGCAAACTTTTCCACGGCGAGTATAATAAGTGTTACAGAAAGTACATTGAATCTGTGGAGGATAGCATTCCTAAAAATATTAAACATTTCTGGTCTTACGTCTCATCACGAAATAGAAAAGCCAAATATCCAGCCTGTATGTATTTTAAAAATATTTCCTCTGGTGAGGCCACGGAAATCTGTAATTTATTCTCATCTTTCTTCTCTTCTGTATACGAACCCTCAACCCTCGACCCTAACAACTGGGAACCATCTAACTACTATTCAAATAACACAACTTGTTTATATGAAATATACCTATCCCCTACAGTTATCTGCTCGGCACTAAAGTCATTAGATTCTTCCAAAGGAGCGGGCCCCGATGGTCTACCACCTATATTTTTCTTAAAGACATGTGATAGCTTGTGCACTGCCTTATATATAATATTTAATAAATGTTTGCGTGACGGAGTTTTCCCTGCTATTTGGAAACGGGCATTTATCACTCCGGTTTACAAGACAGGTGACAAAAATAATGTAGAGAATTACCGCCCTATTTCAATCCTCTCCACCTTGTCCAAGGTCTTTGAGCGTCTTGTCCATAGTGCTGTTTATTCTCATATTCATCGGCTTATCATTCCCGAACAACACGGATTCTTTAAACAACGCTCTACCATGACAAATATAATAATACATAATTCAAAGAGTACATAAGCGAATTATAATCTATGTGGGAGACTGGTTTCTGTACTAGGAGACCTGTATGACAGATTACCAGCCTCTCCAGACTCCGGAAGTGGGTAACAGGTTCTAGGTGTACATCATTCCAGGTAAGTGATATTTAAATACGTAAAACTGGGTGAAGTTTGACTGTTGTGAGGATTAAGTAAATGAGGGTGTGAGAATCGGGTGTGTGAATGTGTATATGAGGGTGTGTGTGTTTTGTGGGTGTATATGTGTGTGTGTGGGGTGGGTATATGTGGGTGTATGTGTGGGTGTGGGTGTATGAGTGTGTGTGAGGTGGGTATATGTGGGTGTATGTGTGGGTGTGGGTGTATGTGTGGGTGTGGGTGTATGAGTGTATGTGGATGTGAATGAGTGTGTGGGTGTTGTCAAGTCATACGTAGTAAGTCTAGGAGTCTAGGATGGGACTTTAAGCAAATTTTCTGTTTCATCGTAACTGAGGGACTTTAACCAAGTGGTTAAAGTCCTTTTACATTTGACTCGTGTAAGTGGGTAAATTGCAAGCTTCTTATTTATTTTATTGTAAAGATATCCACCTAAAAATTTAAAAAATTTGCTAGAGAAAGCAGTGTTTCGCTTGGTAAGCGTTTGGCAAACCCTGTGTTTGACTCTCTTGTTATTGTTCAACAAAGGATCATACCCTATTAGTGAGTGTTGTTTTAGAACTGTGCACAATATAAACAGTTGGCGTACTGTCAACACATCAGAGAGCAAGTAGAGATCCTTAGTAGGAAAGAAAAAAGGTAGTGACAAGCTTACTTTTAAGACCGCTCTTTGGGCTCTTTCCAGTTTTAGTATGTGTGTCCTACAGGAGCCACCCCATACAGTAACACAGTAGCTCAAGATGGATTGGCATAATGCCATATATACCATTTTAATGACTTCTTTGTCAGCTATGTGCCTCAGACTTTTAAAGAAGTAAATCAGTTTCCTGGTTCTAGAGGATAGTAAGTCAAGGTGATGTTTGAAGCTTAGATTACTATCAATCATGACTCCAAGATACTTTATACTAGAAGCTATTTCTAAATGTCTACAGGAACAGAGATGGTTGGAGGAGCAGTAGTGAGCTTTTAAGGAGTAGTTTTTGTGAATTGCAGTTGTAGAATTTTTGATGAAAAACGGTATATATTTGGTTTTGTCAACGTTAAGTGTAAGGCCGTTGTCATTGAGCCATTGTAAATATGTTAACATATGTTAACAATCTCTTTGAAAAAATGGATCAACGAGTTCAAGTAGACGCTGTGTACACGGACTTTCAGAAGGCTTTTGACAGGGTGGATCATGTACTGCTTCTTGAGAAGATTGCATATAACGGAATACGTGGTAACCTACTTAGATGGTTTGTTTCATATGTTTTTAATAGGGTACAAATAGTGGCGGTTAATGGTTATGAATCTGACCCTATAGTTGTCACATCTGGTGTTCCACAGGGATCTATTTTGGGCCCTCTGCTCTTTATAATATTTATCAACGATATCAAAAGCTGCTTTATCAACTCAAATTTCATAATGTACGCTGACGACATAAAAATCTATAGATCCTGCAAGGATATACAGGACTGCTTGCTTCTTCAAGAGGACCTAGATAGATTATATACATACTGTAACAACAATAAACTCTTTCTCAGTCTACCCAAATGTCATGCCATCTCATTTACTAAGAAGAGAAATAAAATAAATTTTAATTATTCCATTAACAATGCAGGCTTGGATAAAGTTGGTTCCATTCGTGACTTGGGTGTTACACTGGATGCCAGTTTGCACTTCGATATTCACGTCGACAACATAATAAATAAGGCGTACCAGATGTATGGTTTCGTCATGAGATCATCACGTGACTTTGTGCGACCCTCTACGTTCCTACTGCTTTATAAGACTCTGGTACGATCACAGCTAGAGTATGCCATTCCAATCTGGAACCCCTTCTACGACAAATATGGCTCTAGAATTGAAATGGTACAGAAGAAGTTCCTACGATCTATGAACTATAAATGTTTCCATTCAAAAGTTCCATATGTGCAGCTGTTGAAACAGTATGGAGTTCTAGATTTGGGGTCCAGGCGGTTATTACTTGATGTCATAACCCTGCATGGTATATGTAATAATAAATTTGATTGTATCGACCTTACAAATAAGTTGTGTTACAAGGTGCCCCGAAGTGTTATTTTAAGGGGGGTGCGCGTTCCTCAACTCTTCCACACAGATATATGCCGGACTAATGCTGGGGAACGAGCACCTCTTCACCGTCTTGTTGATACATACAACACACATTTTATGGACCTGGATATATTTTATCTGTCTAAGCAAGTATTTAAGAAAATGGCTCTGGATATTTTGTCTGCAGAGTAAATTAAGTTACACTAAGCAATCTCAGCAATATTATGACAACGATTCTTTTGTTTTGACTTGTTTATCTTTTATTATCACTTGTCTTTTTTCACTTCTTTTAACTTTTAGTTAACACGTGGACAATGGTGTGGGTTGCATGTTTGACAATTCCTAGCTTAAGTAATTCTCTGTATTTTGTAGCATGTAACTGTTTTTTGTCCCTAATAAATAAATAAATAAATAAATCGCCTACGGTTCTGATATGATGTTTGATTTCATTGGTAAAGGTCAATGTTTCATTTTCGAGATAAAATATGTCAGCATATTCTTTGCAAAGATTAATTAAATTGGCTGTCTCTTCTGCATTTAAATGTTCTATGCGCAAGTGCGATAAGATTTGCTGAGTTCGCATATCGGTATTCACGGTCATGTCTACTCGAGTTACTGGCCTTGTTTGTTCGTTGAAAATTTGTGCAAAGATAGGTTTTGTTATAGAAATTACAATATAATTATCCGTCGGATTTGAAAGTACATTAGTATGATTATTTTCGGCGGATGATAAGCATTCGCTGATGTAGCAATCTGAAATTGATTGTTCTTCGATGTAAATGTCTCCTTGCGCAATATTAGTAGGCACCTTAATTAACTGAGTAGTTCGTGCAGGTATGGTAATTTGATAAGAGGATTCATTCAGGATTATGGATTATATAAAATTATAGGACGCATTCAGGATTATATAAAATTATAGAAATTTTAGTGAATTTAGTTTCTAACGCATGCGTAGCAAGGTCGATTATTGCGTTCCATTTTTTTAATTGTTCGCAACCTATCAACCCATCGAAGAAATTATGAAATCTGTAAAGGCATAATTTTATCGGATTATAATCTTTAAATTCATCGAAACAGGGCACTGTCAACGAGTAATAATTTTGAATAGTCACGTGGGTATTTGTGACTAAAAAAGGTTCATAGTCGAGGGGGATGTGCGGGTAAAATTTTTCGTAAGCTTCCGGGCTTATAAAGGACTCATTCGCACCTGTATCGATTAAAAGCTTTATTGGTGGATCATTTATTTGAATATAAGGTAAACGGCGTTTACTATGCAAATTGAATTCTATCCGGGGGCTTTTTTCTCCAATGTTGGGAAAAAATTTGCACTCTGAAGGTTCTGGCCATTTTCAAAAATTAGATTGTCAACTTCAAGGTCGGTCAAAAAATTGTTAGGGTAGTTTGTATCTGTATTAGTAACATCGATGTTCTGAATATTGGAATCATAGTAGCAATCATTGTCGTTAAAAGATTCGTTGAAGTTCGCTTCTTTAATCTGTGAAACATTATTCGGCGCCAAACTGCATCTAGCACTGTAGTTCGTGGGTGGCAGAGTACGCGCGACAGGGTAACTAATACCACTCATAGGTTTTGGATAATTATTCTGGGAGGTTTGGAGTTGTGGGATTCGAAATCCAGTTGACATGTTGGTAGGGGGTGCTCTGAGCTGCTTGTTGAGTCTTGGTAGGTCTTGGGTAGGGTTGTCTGAACTGCTCTAGTCGTGCAGGTTGTACGAGATATTGTGGTGGATATTGAAATCTCAAAGGCCGGATTTAAGGACTAGGGTATGTTTGAAATGTTGAATTTTGATTTGCTGGCCTAACCGAACGAAAATTAGGGTGTGACCAAGAAGTAGAAGGATTAACCTGCTCCAAATTTTGGGGTTTTTCTTTTGCTTGTACTGATTTATTTCTTTTCTGTAAATATAGTATATTCAATTCATCTTGAGCGTATTCAAGAGCGCTTTTAAGGGTTGAAGGTCTCATACATCTTATCCTAGAACCTAGTGGTTCTTCTAGACCTTTCAAAAAACTCTGTAAAGCTAGTTTTTTATAAAGAGTTCGTTTGGATTCTATGGTAGTTTTTATAGATTCGTGTAATTCAACGTACGTAATAATTGTGCATAATACAGTTTTAGAACGTTATAACATGTCAAATTGCAAACCAGTTTCTACTCCGATAGACCAACACTTTAAGTTTGAAATATTAAAAAGGGAAAAATCTGAAAGTCCAGAAATAGAGAAAAGGTGTAGACAACTTATAGGCAGTTTAATGTATGCTGTTTGCGGTACAAGACCAGATCTATGTGTATCAGTTAGTTTTCTCAGTAGATATCAACACTGTGCTAGCGTTATGTTATACAAGGCATTAAAACGTATTTTACGGTATATAAAAGGTACATTAGATTACTCGTTGGTGTACAATAGCACCGGCACAGAATTGCAAGGTTTTGTTGATGCAGATTGGGCGAGTGACACCCAAGATAGGAAATCAACCACTGGTTATTTCTTTAAAATATTTGATTGTATTATATTATGGTGTTGTAAAAAACAACTTAGTGTGTCATTATTCTCCACTGAGTCAGAATATATATCATTAAGTGCCATACTTAATGCAATATATTCTGACTATTATACTGTGTCAAAATGTACTGTGTAGTCTGTGGTCTATCTGTGACATCTATCAATAAAAAAAGTCCCCGTCATGTCGCATCTGCCGTGTTTGATTCCATCCAATTAATCTATCCTAATTAGGGTGATCCCCACGAACTTTCAATACAAACTCGCGATGACAGCAAACTAAAATGTCACTTTAAACATTATTTTTTTTAATATTTGCAACATATATTTTGGTTGGAAATGGTTTAGTTTACGAGAATATCTTTCAGACCATCGAGTGAAATCCCCCACAGATGATATTAGCACTTATTGTATGTAATAATAGACGTGCAAACCGCGCGCCCGAAAGAGTCCGAATACGTGTCAATGGGGACTGGCAGTTAGAGGAGTGAAATTCGAATCCGGAGTCAACGGGACTTTCGGTTTTTTCGGGACTGCGGTTCCGAACAAATAATTTGGGCTTAATAGACGTATTTGTCTATGGGTGATTTCTTCCAAAATGACAACCGCCCCTCTTTCTTTTCCCGTTTGTCGCCTGTGCGTGCAATCGACGCCATGTTTGTTTGTTGTTACGATAGTCTCAAGGAACATATTTACTCTAGGGAGTCCCTAGAGTAAAAGTAAATATGTTCCTTGTGCAATCCATTTTAGCAACCAAAATAAATCTAGCTACTTCTGGCTGCTTTTTAGGGTTCCGTAGTAAACAAGGAACCCTTATAGTTTCGCCTTGTACGTTTGTCTGTCTGTCTGACCCCATTGTAGCTCAGAGACGCTTAGTAGGTATTAGAAAGCTGTAATTTCGCATAGGTGTACATATTAATCACGCCGACAAAGTGCTAAAATGAAATAATAATAAAAAAAACATTTAGTGTACCTCCCTTGCACGAAATGTGGGGATGATATTTATTTTCTCGTCTACCCCACGGTGTGGTGTATCGTTGGATAGGCCGTTCAATATTGTAGGTCTGTGAACACCACTTTTCGATTCAAGGATCCAGTTGCGTAATATTAAGCAATAAAGTGCTAATTTTTGTTGGAGTCGGGTGTCCCCCCCCCCTGCCAGCTAAATGGTTGTTTATGGAGATGTGAAAAAATTCATGGCAGTAGTACATTTAATGAAATTAAAAGAAAAACTATCACGGCTAAGAAGGCTTTACAAGTTAACGAGTTGCAGTCGACCAACTTAAATTTGCTGTTGGAGAATTGACCGTGGCATATATCGATGTATGGGAGAAGAGGTTTTTCAACTAAAATGTTAAGTTTGGTTTTGGAATAAATTCATCCCAAGTAATCCCAACTATGGAACCCTTCATTGTGCGTGGTCCGACACGCACTTGGCCGGTGTTGTTAGATTGTTACACCTACTTTTATTACTGTTAGAAGTCTACCGACATACCGCCATCCGGTACCACTACCAGCAAACTTAAATAGTTAACTATAGGCAACACCACCAATGTCTGCATTATGACAGGGGAGTCCCCAATGAATGTTTATTTTTAACGTAATTCAGATTCGATCGAATAAAAATGTACGTTATAACTGTTGCTATTGAGCCTAGTTTGTTTTGCACAAAGTCAATACGACTTATGTCAAATGTCAAAATGAGCGGAATATTGTTATTGTTTAGCCGAAGACGCTCGCGGGCAGTTCTTTTTTTATATTTCGTAAACTTTATAAGTGACTACTTGTGTGGAATATGGACGTTCCGTTATAGAAAAATTGTTACACTCAAAGATGAATGTGAATGAATGGCTGAATGTGTTAATTGTAAACAAGTTTTAAGGGTTTAAAATACATATGTGGTGTGACCGTCATATTAGCTACCTGCGCGCACCCCGCACCACCCGTCTTTTGTCCATGTTAGACAAAGAGGATATGATTTGAACGAGTGCGAGCGAGATAGTAAATGTAAAAAACCCGGTAGGGAGTCTAGGGAAGTATGGACTTAGTGCGTCACTCGACTTGCTCGACTTCGCATGTGTTTATTTCGTTTCCGTTTTCATTTAGTTGCTATTTACTGTGTATCAGTGTTAAAACGACGACCTGGCTATTTTACTGGACTATTCGTTTTGTTTACTGATTTGGACTTGTTTTGTGTGGTGATATTTGCGACGACTTGGCTTGTACCTTGATTGTTTTGATTGTGGACAAAATGCCACGTGTTCAGTATAGCTACAAGAATATGCAAACATGCATTTTATTTATGGGGAATGCAGAGGCAATGGAAATGCAGCCGCAGCTCTTTATAGGCATAGATACCCTAATGCGCGTCATCCAGATTACCGCGTATTTATAAGAGTCCACGGTTGTTACTCAGAAGGAAGAATGCCTGGTAGTGGTGTTGGTGGTACTAGCAATGGAAGAACCGCTCGTGCTGATGTAGAAGACGTGGTACTTGAGGCAATTGCGCAAGATCCTTCAAACAGCTCGACGCACGGAAATAGGGCAATCGACAGTGCATAATATTTAAAAAAAGAACAAATTTCACCCGTTCCACGTTACGCGCGTGCAGAGTCTTCAACCAAGAGATTATAATTCATGACTGCGTTTCTGCTGACAAATGCTGGAGAAAATGGAAGAAGACCCGCAGTTTTTCATTAAAATTCTATGGAGTGATGAATCAACACTTAAAAGAGATGGCTACATGAATTTACACAATCTCCATAGCTGGCAACTAGAGGACCCTCGTGTTATGCGTGAAGACAGGTTACAGTACCAATTTAAAATAAATTATTGGACTGGAATTTTAAATGGAAAAATAATAGGCCCATTTGAATTACCGGGGAACCTAACAGGCCAAAGTTATTCAGAGTTGCTAGAAAACGATCTTCCAAATTTATTGCAAGAGGTACCCGAGGTGGAGAGAGAATCTTATTGGTTACAAAATGACGGCTGTCCTGCGCATTATGCTGTATCTGTTCATGCGTATTTAAATAGAACATACCCAAATAGATGGATTGGTCGTCTGGGGCCAATTTTGTGGGCCCCACGTTCACCAGATTTAAATCCACTAGATTTTTATTGGGGCTGTCTTAAGGAAGAAGTTTACGCAAAGCCGATCCTTTCCTTAGAAGATTTAGACGTAGTCGAGTCCGGGCAGCCGCATTGAAAATAAGCGATCGACGTTATACGCGACTGCTCAGAAGAGCATTTATTCGTAGATGTAGGGCCTGCATCAGAGTGGGTGGCAAACAATTTGAACATTTATTGTAAATTACAACGAATACAGTGTTATTAATGTCAAATGTTGATTTTATTAAAGAAAGAAGAAAGAAAATACATTTTTTTTTTGACCCCAGCATGTCGATTCCGTAAAAAAAAAAAAAAATTGATTCTGTAAATGTAATCCTTGGTCCATCCCTAGTATCAGCAGTGCTATTCTGTAACCTTCTCACCGTGAAAACTTAAGTGAAGTGAACGTGGAGTGAACTGTCAGTGTCATCCCACCTGCAGTACTACCTATTCTGTAACCTTCTCACCGTGAAAACTTAAGTGAAGTGAGCGTGGAGTGAACTGTCAGTGTCATCCCACCTGATACTAGGGATGGACCAAGGATTCCATTTACAATCATAATCGATATTTTAAGAATATCTTTATGCTAATTCAATTGATTATAATCAGTTACCTAACTGATTAAATAAACGCAATCCCGTAAGTCCCGTGACCCAACCGCGATATGTTTTGAAGAAGCGATAGTGGATTGAGTCGAGTACTGGAGTAGACTGTGCGACGTTATTCAGCGTTGTTATTAACCCAAATCTATTCAATAAGAAGACCGAGATAACCGAGTGTGTCAAGTGATCGAGTGCTAAAAGTGTGCCTGGCTAACGGACCATATAATTTATCCCTTTACGAACTATGTGTAAACTATAACAAAATTCAAAAGTTCAAATGACACTCGCGCAGCGCGCGCACCGGCCGGCGGGCGGCTAGGCTCACTTCATCCAGCCCAAGTGAAGTGGTGTTGCTATGGCAACGAGAATCGAGTGAAGTGATAAGATCACGACACTCACGCGTCGCGCTTACCGACTCACTTCTCCTAGCCGATTCACTTCGGCGCGGGTGGTTACCATGGTTATGAGAATCGGGTGAAGTGATAAGATCACTCCGCGCTTGCGCGTGAGGCGCTGTTATTAAAATATCAAGTTGCGTTTTTTTTTAAATTTGCCGTTTTTTATTTTTAAATGCACGACAAACAAAAATCTGGTTTTTACCTTTATATCAAATCAGATCATCAATCAAATCAGAAATGGCGGCTACAAACATTTTTCATCATGGGTGTCGTTTTCATGGTTTTCGGGGGTGTTACAGCCGATTCTGAGGTCAAATCTAAAAAGCAAGATGGCGGCTGCGAAAATGTTCAGATTTTTCATCGTGGGTGTCGTTTTCTTGGTTTTCGGGGGTGTTAAAGCCGATAGTGAGGTCAAATCTAAAAAGCAAGATGGCGGCTGCGAAAATATTCAGATTTTTCATCATGGGTATCGTTTTCGTGGTTTTCGGGAGTGTTAAATCAGATAGTGAAGTCAAAATTAAAAAGCATGATGGCTGCTGTGAAAATGTTTAGATTATTCATCATGGGTGTCGTTTTCTTGGTTTTCGGGTGTGTTAAAGCTGATAGTGAGGTCAAATCTAAAAATCAATATGGTGGCTGCGAAAATTGCTAAACCTTTTGGAATAAAAAAAAACAAAATTGAGTTTCTGACTGAATTTCTGTTTTGCTATTTTATTAAAAAAAACCCCTTAATAGTAACGTTTCAACAATTAAATACTAGTTTTGAAATAATATAAAATGATCAATAGAATTAGCATACAAATATTATTACAATCTCGATTATGATTATAAATGTAATGCTTGGTCAGTCCCTAGCATCAGTGAGATGACACTGAAAGCTCACTCCACGCGAGTTTTCACGGTGAGATTTTTACAGAATCGACATGCTGATACTAGGGATGGACCAAGGATTACATTTACAATCATAACCGAGATTTTAATAATATTTTTTATGCTAATTCTATTGATCATAATCAGTTAACTGATTAAATAAACGCAATCCCATGACCCAACCGCGATGTGTTTTAACTGATTAAATAAACGCAATCCCATGACCCAACTGCGATGTGTTTTGAAGAAGCGTTAGTGGATTGAGTCGAGTAAAGACTGTGCGACGTTATTCAGCATTGTTATTCAATAAGAAGAGATAACCTAACTAAACGATGTGTGTGTCTGTGTACACACGGCTACACATCAAGCTATACATTTCCATATAAACTGATCTCGCATTGTATAGGATTTCCAAACAATGCGAGGTCAGCGTAAACTGGAAATGTATAGCTTGATGTGTAGCCGTGTGTACATAAGCCATTTGAATAAAAAACGTGCGCATTATTTAATAAGTACCTTTCTAATATTTTATTTTAGGTAGGTAAATTTATACCGACCTATGCGTTGCCAATAATAAAATAATATTCATAAAATCACCGTCATCAATACTACTCGTATAACAAAATTCAACAGTTCAACTGACACTCGCACAGTGCGCGCACCGGCCGGCGGGCGGCTAGGCTCACTTCATCCAGCCCAAGTGAAGTGGTGTTACTATGGCAACGAGAATCGAGTGAAGTGATAAGATCACGACACTCTCGCGTCGCGCTTACCAACTCACTTCACCTAGCCGATTCAATTCGGCGCGGGTAGTTACTATTGTTACGAGAAGATCACGCCGCGCTTGCGCGTGAGGCGTTGCTATTAATATATTTGCCGTTTTTTATTTTTAACCGATAAAGCCCCAATGGCTCCGAATAGGAGCCCTCGCGGCGCGCGATTTGAAAGTAGTTATCGAATAAAAATGTTTTTTTTGAGATTGAGAGATGACGTTATTGAGCCACGGGCCTGAGCGGTTAAATGCGTGACAAACAAAAATTTGATTTTACCAAAATCCAAAATGGCGGCTACAAACATTTTTCATCAGTTAACTGTGTAACTAGTGAAATGAAATGAAATGAAATGATTTTATTTTCTGTAAGTAGGTTTATACAAACACTTTTACACGTCAATCATACTTAGAAAAAAAACTAGATGAGCTCGGCGTTTCCTATCTGACTACTCTGAGAAGAAAGGCCGAAACAAACTCAGAGGTCACAGTCTCTTTTAAAGTCCAGACATAATCTTGGTCAGATCATGTGAAGACCATGTAGATTGGTGTCTGAAATGGTCTTTTGAGGAGAAAACCACACAGATTGAGTGGACCTATCCAGTCAGTGCACGCATTTGTCAGTAATCGTGCAGCTCAACTCAGAACTTAAGGAGCTCAACGATTCGACGAACAATACCAAAGAAAGGACATTTGAGTAGGCCGCATAAACGACTCAAACTGCCAGACTAAGATGAAAACGAAATGAGAGAAATAATAAAAAAAATAATCCACATAGTCTTCACATTCACAATAATTTAAAAAAAGAATATTATAATACTTCAAAAAGTAAATATTAATGTCATAGTGTTTATGTATAACAAAATCATCAATGTCACACTTAGTATAAAAATAGATTTAGTATAAAATTAGTTTGTTGCCTGGGGGTACATTGGAGTAGCTTAATTAATCCCAAGCCTTTTTGTCGTCCAAGTAATCTTTAACTTTATAGAAACCTTTTTGACAGAGTTTCTGTTTAATAAATGATTTAAATTTATTGAGGCTCAGTTCTTTGACATGGCTTGGTAGTTTGTTGTAAAAACGTATACTTTGGCACTTAAATGAATTACTAATTTTTTGGAGCCTAGTCTTGGGCACAATAAGTAAGTCTTTGTTTCTAGTATTTATGCTATGAATGTCGCTGTGTCTAGAATATAGGTTAATATTCTTTTTGACATAAATCAGGTTCTCATATACATATTGAGATGCGACTGTCATTATGTTTATATCCTTAAATGTATCCCTCAGTGAATGCCTACAACTTAGGTTATAAATTGCTCGAATGGCTCGTTTCTGCAGCACAAATATAGCCTGAATGTCGGCTGCATTTCCCCACAGCAAAATGCCGTACGACATTACACTATGGAAATAACTAAAATATACTAATCGAGCTGTTTCTACATCAGTCAAATGACGGATTTTATACACCGCGTAGGCTGCAGAGCTTAGCCGCTTCGACAATTTGGTTATATGTGGGCCCCACTGTAGCTTTGAGTCCAAAGTAATACCTAAGAACACAGTGGTGTCCACAAGATCCAACTCCGCCCCATTTACTAGTACATTGGTTTTTACCTGCTTAACGTTAGGTGTCAGAAATCTAATACATTTGGTCTTTTTCTCGTTTAAAAGTAAATTATTAACACTAAACCAATGTACTATTTTAGAGAGAGCATTATTTACATCGTCAGTAACTGTCTGTTGTCGTTTAAGCTTAAATAAAAGTGATGTGTCATCTGCAAATAACACTATTTCATGACTGTTCTTTATAAGGCAAGGTAGGTCATTAATATATATGAGAAATAAAAAAGGGCCAAGAATTGAGCCCTGCGGAACTCCCATAGTGACAATAGAACCCGGCGATCGCTTACCGTTAACGTCCACTCTTTGGATCCTATTATCCAAATAAGAAATAAGAAGATCCAAGGTAGTGTTTCTAACACCATAGTGATGCAATTTCCTGACCAATGTATCATGAGAAACACAATCGAAAGCCTTAGATAAGTCACAAAAAATACCTAGGGCATCATGTGACTTCTCCCAAGCATCAAAAATATGTGCAAGAAGTTCCACACCAGCGTCGGTAGTCGATCGACCCTTTGTGAAACCGAATTGTTTACTGTTTAATAATTTATGTTTATTAAAATGTCTTTGCAATTGATCTAGCATCAATTTTTAAAATATTTTACTAAAGGTGGGAAGCACAGAAATTGGTCTAAAGTTTGTGGGGTCTGATGTGCTGCCCGATTTAAACAAAGGTATTATTTTACTACTCTTCATTAAGTCAGGAATTACACCACAGTCAATACATGTATTAAAATTATTGCCAATTCAGGCGCTACAGTGTTAATTATGCATTTTGCAACCTCCACAGAATTTCCCCCTAGATCAGCTGTTTTTATAACATTGAGTGTATTGAAAGTTTTAATAATATCCCGAGCACTAACATAGTCGAAATTAAATTCATGGTTACAAATATCAACATTTTCATTCAATATGGACTCAGCAACAGTGGGTGATGAATTTAAAGATTTAGTGGTTGAGACTGGGATATCTGCAAAGAAATTTTCAAAAACTGTGGCAACCTCGTCAAAATCCGTGTTAATAACTGTATTGTTAATATTAAGGCTGTATTCACAATTACGCTTCCTATCCCTTCCAGTCTCATTGTTTATAATTTCCCAAGTCGTTTTTATTTTATTTTGACTACTTTTAATTTTTAAACTTAAACATCGACTCTTAGCTTCGCTACAAACTTGTTTAAATAATTTGGAATAGTTCTTAACATATTGATAAAATTCTTTACTTTTATTATAATTTCTTTCCTCATAAAGTTCAAAAAGTTTGATTCTACTATTAAATATCCCTTTAGTTGCCCATTCACTGAAGGTTGCAGAACCATTAACTGAGATCTGCTTGGGTATAAATGTTGAGTTAAATTCTTTACAATACATGGAAAAAAAGGAATTGTATAGTTCATTAGGATCATGACTATAAGGCAAGTAGGCTAACTGACTATTAAGTTTGTTTTTAAAGCTTTCCAAGCGACCGGCAGTTTTTGGCACTACAGTGATATCTCTCTTAGCCACTTTTCTATCTTGCTTACTAAAATGTAATCAGCTGACCACAGTGGTCAGAATCCAGTTGGCTTATAATTTGCCTAGTAATAGGTAATATGTTAGTAAATATATTATCTAAACATGTAGCTGAGGTGGCGGTTATTCTAGTAGGCTCTAAAAATAAATGATCAAGATTATATGACTGAAATAAATTTTTAATTTTTAGGCACATCGATGAGTCCTCTAATAAATTGACATTAAAATCACCACATACAATTATATTTTTTCCTAATTTACCAAGTTTTTGTAGCACATCATCCATGATACTCTCAAAGCAATCATAAATCGATGACGGAGGCCGGTACACGCTCAATACAACAAGCCGCTCCAACTCCACACAAGCTATTTCAATAGTCCGCTCAACAGAGAGGCTCACTATATCCTTACGATCTTTGAATTTAAGTTGTTTAGTTAACAGTATCAATGAGCCACCATGTATTGCATTTTCTCTGCTGAAAGAACTACCAACCTGGTGATTACTGAAATTAAACATGAACTGATGGCTTTTTAACCAATGTTCTGTAATACACAAAATATCAATGTTGTTACAGTTCATGAATAATTCAATTTCAAGGTCTTTTCTCAACATACCTTGAATATTTTGGTGCACCAGGTTTACTGTGTTAGAACTTATTCTGACATTTTGATGATTTATTCTAATATTTAAATTTAAATTATCTCCATTAATTATGCAAGAGGTTTTCTCTGTTGTCTCAATTTCTAATTTAAATTAATGTCAGCTTGTGTAGCCAAGTTATTGGCTGAATCAATGAAAATGTCAGATAATTGCTCAATAGAAGCAACAGTTTTACTAGCCAATTTCTTGGCTGATAAATCAATAAACAAAAGGTATAGCGATAAGGCTATTTGTCTTTTTAAACATATTGGTAAATACAATTTGTATTTTGTCACATATAAATATTTACTAACATACTTGTTAGTGTCAATGACATGACAATTGTTATTGTTGAATGTCATATTATTTAACATTATGTTTAATTTGTGCCTAAAATTATTTTCCTTTTTTGGCAAACTGTTACTATAGGGAAATGTAAACATAACAATCTGTCTGTCTAGCTCACAAAGTTTGTTATAGTAATGAAGTAGACTGGTCTGATTCACATTTCCTCTGTCACTGATCAATAATATCAAAGTTGTATCCTGGTGGAAATTTAAACTAATAATCTTTGTCACTATCTCAACATAACTTAAGCCAGGCATACAGTAATTGGTAACTGACTTTCCCTTGCAAATATTTGATAATAACCGGCCCAAGTCTTTCCCAATTTCATCACTAAATATCACAATATCATTATTTATTTGGGTTTGTACATAGTTATGAGTTTTTACACTAACTTTAGTTTTATTTGGGGAACCATCAGAGGTATAACCTTGTTGCAATGAAGTATCACATGCCGGCGTCAAACAAGCCGGTGAGGGCTGACTATTGGACAAGCCGTTGTTGGTCAATGATTGTGATCGCTCACAGGCACATGAACTAGCACTCACTACTAACTCATTCATCGCCAGCATGTATTCCCTCATTTGCTTTTCAGAGATATTGTATTTGTTTGTCATTGATATTAATTTATGATTAAGATTTTCAATTACAAAATTTAAGTTTTGTGTGTAGTGAGGTCAAATCTAAAAAGCAAGATGGCGGCTGCGAAAATATTCAGATTTTTCATCATGGGTGTTGTTTTCATGGTTTTCGAGAGTGCTAAAGCGGATAGTGTGGTCAAAATTAAAATGCAAGATGGCGGCTGCGAAAATGTTCAGATATTTCATCATGGGTGTCGTTTTTATGGTTTTCGGGGGTGTTAAAGCCGATAGTGAGGTCAAATCTAAAAAGCAAGATGGCGGCTGCGAAAATTACCAAACCTTTTGGAATAAAAAAAACAAAATTGAGTTTCGGACTGAATTTCTGTTTTGATATTTTATTAAAAAAAAAACCCTAAATAGTAACGTTTCAACACTTAACTACTAGTTTTGAAATAATATAAAAAGATCAATAGAATTAGCATAAAAATATTATTAAAATCTCGATTATGATTATAAATGTAACGCTTGGTCACTCCCTAGCATCAGTGGGGTGACACTGACAGCTCACTCCACGCGAGTTTTCACGGTGAGATTTTTACAGAATCGACATGCTGGTGGAATGACACTGACAGTTCACTCCACGTTCACTTCACTTAAGTTTTCACGGTGAGAAGGTTACAGAATAGCACTGCTGGTACATTTAATGTAAATAAATATTCCAATATTGCAAACTTTCTTGTTTAATCAAATTTCACTCCTTTTAAACACGAATGGCAATAATTCACTATTTACATTAGGTACAATAATGATTAATACCATTTGGAAATCGGCTTTAAGCACATATTAGTTTAAATTATTGGTCACTTGTGTTTCGCTTTAAACTTTATCAAAATGAATATTTTCACAAATTTTTCACTAGAACAATAATTCTACTTGTTTTTAAAAAAAAACGTGTAATAGCAGTCATACTATTTATTGCTTACCTATCAGCACAGTTAACGTAAATTACTATAACAATAAAAAACTAACGGAATTCATTAATTTGTGGTCGTGGTGTACAAGAATATAAAATAAGGTAACAAAAAACATCAATATTAAAAAAAAAAACATCTTTGGTACTACGTGTTTTGTTTTTTTCTGAAAGGCCTTTACTTCTACCATGAACCATTTTAAGGTTATCCATTACTTACCGGACACCCTGTATATGATCACCAGAAGCATTTGAGTTTCTGACCTCCACCCAAAATTTTACTATTTCTTGTGATGTCCACTTAACCAAATGAAGTAAATGCCACTGTTGAACCATTTTATCTATACTTTCTGGTGGAAATCCCAAAATCTCTGCAACGCTTACGATTGCGTTTGATTTTGTGGCTTTTATTGCCTCTTCAGGGCTCAATTGTGCCATCATTTCTAATTGCCTGTAGTTATCCGACAATCTTTGCTGCAGTTCTTTGTACAGTTTTACTAAAAATGAGTAACACCGTTGTCTTATGCCATTTAATGTCGCAGGGTCCAAATTTTGATGATGAGAGTCAGTTTCAAACACATATCCAAGATATGGCCTTGGGTTTATATCTCTGTCAGTAATAGGGTCCAAAAAGTTCCTTTGAATTGGGCTAGGCATTAAAATTCTTTGGCTCACTGATTGCAATAGAGTCGTTAGCGTATTTAGCAATTTCAATGGATTCGAGTCTTCACTCTCAAATGCCTTAATACCCACTCGGACATCATTTAGTACACCTCTCAGAAATTTCATGTATAAATAATTTATATCGTCACTTAGCATATTATATACTCGTATCACGTCAGCAGTATAACAATTTTATTTTTCCCTTGCCATGTTAAAATGTTATTTTAATTCTTCCCATTGTGTCAAAATGTTTCTTACAGCTGGCTCTATCGAAAGCCATCGAGTGTCACAAACTTTTGTGATTTTAAGCGGATTTTCTCCGCAATTAATAGTCTCCTATATACTTTTATATTCATCTCTTCTTTTAGGTGATACGGAAAACCATTTGTATATTTCTCTCACCAAAAATCCAATATTTTTTTTGTAATGAGTTTTCTGATGCGTGAGTCCCTGCTAGTCGCAGCGAATGACACACACATCGTATTAGAATTACATTTTCCAGACCATACTCTCGTTTAAGGATAGCATGTACTCCATTGTTGACACCAGTCATAACCGATGCATTGTCGGTTCCTATGCCAATCATTTGTCGAATGTTTAATTTATGCTTGTTTAAACACGAAACTAGACCATTTACAAGCCCTCTTGCATCTGCACTTTCAACAGAAACCAATTCCAAAAATGAACTCACAATTGATTTCTGTTCAGTACTATAGTATCTTATCACAAGGCCAATGTATTTACTTACACTGACGTCTGTAGATTTGTCCATTAGTATACTGAATTTTTGGTTTCCAATTTCGTCCAAAAGTTCCTGGCGAAAGTGAGGTGCCAGTACATTTGTCATAATTGCCGTACATTTAGTACGATGCAATTTTAAGTCCTCGGTTGCTTTAGAATCTTTAAAACATATTTTGCACAACTCTCCTAAATGGTCTATACTCATTGTAGAGCAATGCTCTGCAATAAACATGGTCAAAGCTCCTTCAGTTTCATCGCAGGGCCTGTTATTTTTTTTTGGCACAGTTGTGAACGGTATTATTTGATTACCTGCAAAACACAATAATAATAGTGGACACAATGTCAGACAGGGCTGGTTTGAACGATACCATTATTTTTTTCTCAATTTTTGGTCAGTTATATAATTACAACAGTGGCAACATTGTCTGTATCAAGAATTTATGACATCAACAGTATTCAAATGAAAGACTTTCAAAATTATCTTCCTACTTATTGAATCACTCTAAAAATATGTTTGATTATAATGTCCTTTGGACTAGACTAGTACAAAATTATCATGACCTGAAAGGCTAAACCTAAACTATAGGTACTAATCCGTCTGAGTGACTGCTTTATGTACGCACCTGTTCTGAACTCCAATTTTTGCTTATGTTTTTTAGTCTCAGCATGTTTCTTAATGTCAAATAGTTTGGCCAGAATTTTCGCACAACAATAACTGCAAAATACTTTGGACGAGTTTCCACTTGCTGCCTTTAACCACCCTTTAAATTCCTCAATGTTCTCCCACTCAGTTCTGTATTTTTGGGAATAACTCTTAGGTTTCTTGAGTAGATCCATTTTTCATTACAATAATTACGACACAAATTGATGACTACGTTTTACGAACGCAAACGGTTATAATCATAATTACGCGGAATATATATGTCAGTAAACCACCTACGACAACAGACAAAACTAACGAAACGCGTTGTAGGAGCGCTGACACATCGTTTTGTATTCTAGATTCGTGCAGCGCCCGGCGACACCAGTTCGCCCGTAACCGCAGTAAACTATAGACGCGCTCTTAAACTGATAAGCTACTCCTTTGTAATATTTCGTAACAAGTTTAATAAGTAAAAATACCACAGAATTTTCGCAGCATTTCATATCTCTCCGTACACACAACCCAAAGTCAATATATACACGCACACAAAATTGGTGACCCCGACGTGATCTAAAAATAGCACCCGACGTGATCTAAAAATAGCACCCGACGTGGTCTAAAAATAGCACCCGACGTGATCGAAAAGTGGTGTCGTGATATAAACACTAGCAACGTGGCTTTACCATCAGTGATTTTTAAAGATATTGTGTGTACGTGATCGAGAACGGGCAACTCACTCAACATCAGCGTCTATAGTGCGGAATCTCTTTAAAAAAATAATCTGCGTGAGTAGTTAACATCACGAAAGACAAAGTAGCAGCCGACGAATATTCCCTTTCACCGGTCTCCATCACCGATATGTTAGAAGATTTTTGGCCGAGAGCACCAGAATTGTGGTTCACCAAGGCAGAGGCGATAATTAATTGCCGGAAGATGTCCGACGATTCTAAGTATCGGATAATATTGTCGAAATTAAACCTCGAAGTCACAGAGCAAGTCGCGGATATCCTCCTAGACCCGCCACAGGAAAAGCAATATGAAGCCTTGAAACTAAAGTTAATTTATAATACCGCAGCAAAGCGGATGAGTGCGTTCAACCATGCAATTGGAAGAGGAAGGACGCCAAGCCATCGGAAAACTAGAGTCGGTGCAGTCAGCAACGGGAGGCTATGACCGCGTGCACGACAATCACCGTCTATGCTAGAGACAGGAATTCAGGTTTGAACTTTTTAGTGGATAGTGGTGCAAATGTGTCTGTTCTACCTCGCAGAATTGTTTTTAAGATAACTCACATAGTGCCTGTTATAAGTGGTATGCTGCGAACGGTACCGAGAGCAATACGTACGGTACACATATTGTAGAACAAGACTTTAATCAAAGACGAGCGTTTCTGTTGGTTATTTACGATAGCGGACGTACAGCAGCCCATATTAGGTGCTGACTTCTTAGCTAGACATATGTTATTAACTAACTTGAACGGACGCTGGCAAGTGGATCAGGGTACTAATTTAGGTACGAGAGGAAATCCCTCCAGTTCCACCGAGCCCACTTTGAAAACCATGGAAATCACGGATAATTGCCACTATCAGGAATTGTTGTGTAAGTTCCCTGAATTAACCAAGCCTGTTCATATAAGGAGAGATTTAAACATGGCGTTTGCCATCATGTGATGCCTATGTAGCAACAACAGGTACTCCAGTGCACGCGCGAGCGAGACAGCTACTCCCGAACAACAGGTACTCCAGTGCACGCGCGAGCGAGACAGCTACCCCCGAACAACAGGTACTCCAGTGCACGCGCGAGCGAGACAGCTACCCCCGAACAACAGGTACTCCAGTGCACGCGCGAGCGAGACAGCTACCCCCGAACAACAGGTACTCCAGTGCACGCGCGAGCGAGACAGCTACCCCCGAACAACAGGTACTCCAGTGCACGCGCGAGCGAGACAGCTACTCCCGAACAACAGGTACTCCAGTGCACGCGCGAGCGAGATAGCTACCCCCGAACAACAGGTACTCCAGTGCACGCGCGAGCGAGACAGCTACCCCCGAACAACAGGTACTCCAGTGCACGCGCGAGCGAGACAGCTACCCCCGAACAACAGGTACTCCAGTGCACGCGCGAGCGAGACAGCTACCCCCGAACAACAGGTACTCCAGTGCACGCGCGAGCGAGACAGCTACCCCCGAACAACAGGTACTCCAGTGCACGCGCGAGCGAGACAGCTACCCCCGAACAACAGGTACTCCAGTGCACGCGCGAGCGAGACAGCTACCCCCGAACAACAGGTACTCCAGTGCACGCGCGAGCGAGACAGCTACCCCCGAACAACAGGTACTCCAGTGCACGCGCGAGCGAGACAGCTACCCCCGAACAACAGGTACTCCAGTGCACGCGCGAGCGAGACAGCTACCCCCGAACAACAGGTACTCCAGTGCACGCGCGAGCGAGACAGCTACCCCCGAACAACAGGTACTCCAGTGCACGCGCGAGCGAGACAGCTACTCCCGAACAACAGGTACTCCAGTGCACGCGCGAGCGAGACAGCTACCCCCGAACAACAGGTACTCCAGTGCACGCGCGAGCGAGACAGCTACCCCCGAACAACAGGTACTCCAGTGCACGCGCGAGCGAGACAGCTACCCCCGAACAACAGGCACTCCAGTGCACGCGCGAGCGAGACAGCTACCCCCGAACAACAGGTACTCCAGTGCACGCGCGAGCGAGACAGCTACTCCCGAACAACAGGTACTCCAGTGCACGCGCGAGCGAGACAGCTACCCCCGAACAACAGGTACTCCAGTGCACGCGCGAGCGAGACAGCTACCCCCGAACAACAGGTACTCCAGTGCACGCGCGAGCGAGACAGCTACCCCCGAACAACAGGTACTCCAGTGCACGCGCGAGCGAGACAGCTACCCCCGAACAACAGGTACTCCAGTGCACGCGCGAGCGAGACAGCTACCCCCGAACAACAGGTACTCCAGTGCACGCGCGAGCGAGACAGCTACCCCCGAACAACAGGTACTCCAGTGCACGCGCGAGCGAGGCAGCTACCCCCGAACAACAGGTACTCCAGTGCACGCGCGAGCGAGACAGCTACTCCCGAACAACAGGTACTCCAGTGCACGCGCGAGCGAGACAGCTACCCCCGAACAACAGGTACTCCAGTGCACGCGCGAGCGAGACAGCTACCCCCGAACAACAGGTACTCCAGTGCACGCGCGAGCGAGACAGCTACCCCCGAACAACAGGTACTCCAGTGCACGCGCGAGCGAGACAGCTACCCCCGAACAACAGGTACTCCAGTGCACGCGCGAGCGAGACAGCTACTCCCGAACAACAGGTACTCCAGTGCACGCGCGAGCGAGACAGCTACCCCCGAACAACAGGTACTCCAGTGCACGCGCGAGCGAGACAGCTACTCCCGAACAACAGGTACTCCAGTGCACGCGCGAGCGAGACAGCTACCCCCGAACAACAGGTACTCCAGTGCACGCGCGAGCGAGACAGCTACCCCCGAACAACAGGTACTCCAGTGCACGCGCGAGCGAGACAGCTACCCCCGAACAACAGGTACTCCAGTGCACGCGCGAGCGAGACAGCTACCCCCGAACAACAGGTACTCCAGTGCACGCGCGAGCGAGACAGCTACCCCCGAACAACAGGTACTCCAGTGCACGCGCGAGCGAGACAGCTACCCCCGAACAACAGGTACTCCAGTGCACGCGCGAGCGAGACAGCTACCCCCGAACAACAGGTACTCCAGTGCACGCGCGAGCGAGACAGCTACCCCCGAACAACAGGTACTCCAGTGCACGCGCGAGCGAGACAGCTACCCCCGAACAACAGGTACTCCAGTGCACGCGCGAGCGAGACAGCTACCCCCGAACAACAGGTACTCCAGTGCACGCGCGAGCGAGACAGCTACCCCCGAACAACAGGTACTCCAGTGCACGCGCGAGCGAGACAGCTACCCCCGAACAACAGGTACTCCAGTGCACGCGCGAGCGAGACAGCTACCCCCGAACAACAGGTACTCCAGTGCACGCGCGAGCGAGACAGCTACCCCCGAACCGTGGAATGTAAACCACCCTACAATTAAGGCCGTGCAAAAGAAAATGTGAAACAAACTGCTTGTTCCTTAGTAATAACAGCGTGATAATATAACTAAAAACTTTAAATTCATAACATTGTTTAAAGCGTACATTGTAAGTAGCGAAATCGCACACCTGCTAGATATCTGGTTACAACATTGTTCATTGTAATGAAATGATGTATAAGCAAATTCTTTGTAACTCGTAGTTCTGATAAAGTTGTACTTAGTTTTAGGCATGTTATTTTTGTTCATAGAAATTATTATGTAAAAAACCATTTGTTTTTTTTTTTTAAAGGGAAGGAATAGTGTAGGAGCGCTGACACATCGTTTTGTATTCTAGATTCGTGCAGCGCCCGGCGACACCAGTTTGCCCGTAACCGCCGTAAACTATAGACGCACTCTTATACTGATAAGCTACTCCTCTGTAATATTTCGTAACAAGTTTAATAAGTAAAGTTACCACAAAGTTTTCGCAGCATTTCATTTCTCTCCGCACACACAACCCAAAGACATTATATACACGCACACAAAAGTGTGAAATGTAGACGGAGCTAATTATATTATGAGAGTGAGACAAAATAAAAACAATTGCAATGTTCCAGCAAGCGAAACTATCGCGGTAATCCCCTCTCTTGGGCGTGTTCCGTATAGCGCGCCCGTTGTGATCTATAACACTATGGTCTTTCTTTTACATTATGACTCAAAATGCTGACTATTCTACAAAATGCTTCCACAGATAAACAAATAAAACTGAAAATCACACAAGCACCAATGATAGTGTGTAGATGAAGTTGTTGAAAAATTGCAAAAAAAGTAGCTAACTACCCGATATATTACTTTCCTCTATGACTATTACTCCTAGCGGAGTAGGCCTAGACTCGGGTAGACTAACCTCCCTAGCAGTGTTGCCGTTAGGGCAATATAGTTTGTGGCTCCATCAAAGAAAAAAGTTACCAGTTTTGAAAATAAATCTCTTTCGAAATTCCGCTAGAAGTGGCTAAATTATTTTTGACCTACTACTACTATCCTACCTACTATTGAAATTACAATATTAGGCATAAATGGGTTTAATAAAACATTATTTAATAGTATTGAAAATGTATTAAGGCTGTATTTGCTTGCATTTTTACGAAACTTATTATTTTTTTTCTTTCGGTAATAATTGCGACTCGTCAAAAACATGTTTATCTCGTCAGTCTCGATCTGTACGTTGTTTATTCAACCTATTTGAATCTGTATACTGTCTTGAGTGCTTTTTTGTGTTTGTTGTTTGTGGTAAAGCAAGGATGAGACAAAAGTGAAAATGAGCGACCTGCGCAAGGTACTCCAAAAAAGAAATTGGCTAAAAGAGGAGAGCTTTCTGTAGCACAGAGGGATAAACACAGGGCACAGAAGTATCGTCCTCATTGGGAAACGCTAGACTTTTTTAAGGACTGGTTAGGGCCTGGTAAAAACTAATTTAATGCTATGTGCACTGTTTGTGACGTCGAAATGTTTTCAGAATATGGAGTTTTAAAATTACATTCTTCAAGGCAAAATAGTTGGATCTTAGACGTGGGGGAGGCAGAAACCTGCATCGGTGATGTCAGAACCGGTTCAGATACTAAACCAGCGTCACGCTTGTTTGACTGACCGGTCATTTTAGGAGAGTAATCTCCAAACACACTGACATCATCAACCGGTTCAAATGATGAGTTTGCTTTGTACGCCAGTAACTGATCGACATGTTTCCTTACATTTACCTTTTTATCGGGAATATACACTGAAAACATACGTGAACCGAAACATTCACTTACTATGCCCTGTTTCCAAGAATGTTTAATACCGTTATCAAAATATTGTTTAGTAAAACCTTGTCGCCTACTGAGAAAGACACGCTTCTTTTCCCACCAAACTGTTTACATTGATTCATTTGTGCTTTCATGACATTCGCTTTGGCCACTGACGACGAGGATGTTGTGATTTCTTGTGAAGGTAATCTAACAAATCGAGTCTGCACCGCAACGGACGTCCAAACATCAATTGTGCTGGAGAAAATCCAGTAGTCAAATGAATAGTATTTCTATAATCAAACAAAAATTTATTTAAAACTTCCACAAATACTTTTTGTGATACGTTGTTGTTTAAAATTGCTTTTAAATCATTTTTTATGGCTTTGACACTGTTTTCTGCCTGCGCATTTGACATAGCATGATTCGGCGCCCCCGTCATGTGTTGCATTCCGTTAAGCCGACAAAACGTCTCAAATTCATTTTCTGAGCAAAAATTAGTAGCATTGTCCGTAACCAGAGTATGTACTAAACCAAATCTGCTGAACATCTCGCACAGTTTACTAATAATAGATTCGCTATCCGTTTTTTGCATTGTAAAACATTCCACCCATTTAGAATGAGCGTCTACCGCAATTAAAAACTGTTTACCCCTTATCATAAACACATCTAAGTGAACGCTTTCCCAGACGCGCTCTGGGTATGGCCACGGTGCTAACGGCACTCTAGGTGGGTTGTACCGGAGCGTGTTACAAACACTACACGAACCTATTTTTTCATCAATGTGTTTGTCGATGCCGGGCCACCACATACGTATTCTGGCTTCCGTTTTGGTTTTGACTACTCCGAAATGAGAATTGTGCAGCTCATTTAGAAGTCTTTCACGATAACGTGAAGGAATCACAATTGTATGACTCCGTAATATACATTCCTTCTCCACAGCCACCAACCGACAACCGACATAAGTAAAATGGACGTAAATCCTGGTTCGTCACTTTAGAAGGCCAACCGTTTATATATATCCTATCACCTTTTGCAATACCTCATCGCGGTTGGTTTCATTTCGGATATCGTTCAAAGTCAAGGGTAGTAAAACAGATTCACCTATAAAATTAATATAACGTGACTGATCTATTTTCTTACCTACTTCGAGCTCATTCGATTTAGTAGGTACAGACCGCGATAAAAAATCAGCCACGTTTTCCTCACTCTTTACAAATTCGATAGTGAAGTTATATGCCGATAAGAACAAAGCATAACGTTGTAATCTGTCGCAGCTAATACGGGCACACCTTTTTCCTTCCCAAAAATCGACAACAGCGGTTTGTGATCCGTTGCAATACAAATGGAACCGTACGCCCTTATAAATAATGATTAAATTTCTTAATCCCGAACACAATAGAAGTGGCTTTCTTCTGAACTTGCGCATAGTTCAGTTCGGATTTCAACAAAGTACGCGAGGCATAGGCTACCACGCGCTCTGAGCCGTCGGGCTGTTTCTGCGCGAGGACCGCGCCCAGGCCGGCCGGCCGGCGTCGCAAGTAACGACCGTCGGGTACTCCGGGTGGTAGCGGGCCAGCACGCGATCAGAGGACAACTCTTTCTTTATTTTATCGAACGCTTCTGACTGATATTTACCCCACTCCCATTCCATACCTTTTTTCAATAACTTGTTAAGAGAACTAAGTACCGATGATGTATTCGGAACAAAGCAGCGATAATAATTCACATCCCTAATAAAATAAATTATTTAAAAAACAAAAAAACCCGACTGCAAAAACACAACTGAAAAGGGACAAACAAGCATTATAATCTATATAATTTTGGTATCGCAGGCGGGGACAATCAAAAGTTACACCATATTTCAGGTTATTCGACTGTCCCCGCCTGCAAGACCAAAATCTTTTTTTCGTTTAGGCTACAGAGCGTGCCAAAGAAATAGACATACATACTCTCGAAAAACATTACCCTCCTGAGGCAGTCGGGTAAAAATGACTTTAATTCATTAACGTTTTTAGGTGGTTCGCACTACTCGTAATAGCTTCGATTGTAGTTGGATCTATGCAGCCCATCTCTATCTATAACGTACCCAAGATACTGAAATTTGAACAGTTCGCATTTTTCGTGTTTTAAGGCTTCTAAATACTGGCGCGACGCGATTCTGCGACATTATATCCGTTGAATAATCTCTATGAAAACGCGCGCGCCACTACACACAGGGGCGACCTGTCACGCCGCGACACAGAAATTATGCCTATTATATATTATGGCGTCGCGCAAGCTACGCGTTTGTCGTGGCGTTGTCGCGTCGCGGCCGCTACGGTCGCGTAGCGGGCGCGACGCGACAAACGCCGCGACAGGACAAGATAGTATAAAGGCTCCTACATACTGGTGCGACTTGTCGCGCGACGCGACGCGACACAAAGACACCGCGTGTAGCGCTACAAGCGGTGCCTTTGTGTCGCGACGCGTCGCGCGACAAGTCGCGACAGTATGTAGGAGCCTTAAATGGCGGGCAATCCAAGCTGGCTTCAGTCACCCCCGACCCTTGAACTTGCCCGCCCGCGCGGAGCAAGTTAACTCAAATAATATCCCCAATAATAATATAACACAGATACGACAAGTCCCCGCTTGCTCAGTAACCGGTAGCGCCCTAGGTTCGAGTCCCACTATGGGACGCCCTTAGCTGTGCTACCTTAATTCTAATTTAAATAGGTGAGAGGCCCTTCTGGCCCCACCGAATCCCGGTAAAGCAGTCGAGGACCCCCGCGGGACCACTGCATAAAAGCCAGAATCAAAAAAAAAAAAAAAGCTGGCCTCAGTAGTAGGCGTTCTTCGTCAGTGGATGAAGGCAGGTCTGTGCGTGTTTACCGAGTGAGGTTAGGTTCGATTTCCCGGTCGGTCGACATAACCCAACCTAACTTATGTAGGTACCTTTTTATCGATTTTCGAGTTTGAAATAAATTTTCAGTAATTATTATTTTTGGTGATTTTCTTATTTTTAACCCCCGACGCAAAAACGACGGGGTGTTATAAGTTTGACGTGTCTGTCTCTGTGTGTGTGTGTCTGTGGCATCGTAGCTCCCGAATGCATGGACCGATTTTGATTTTGTAGATTTGTATCTTTTTTGAAGATTATCAGCTATTTTCTAATTGATATTTACCTCACTCACCAACTTACAGCGCAGGTATCGTGTTTGGGCTCATTGTACTGGTCTCAATAAATAGGTTATAGCTAGACGGCGATCAGGGTCTGATGATGGAGAAGAAAAGATAAAATATGAGGGTAAACTAGTAAGTACTACTTTGGGAATTTACCTACAGGGGCGCAGATTTCGGCCGTACTTTCCATGACGCCATGAGATCCCACCGGAGCTCCGTCCGCTGTGCCGCGGCGGCAGCGGACTTACGCCCCGGCGTTTCGCCTCCTCGCGCCACTCCCATACGTGCGCTTCTTTTTTGGCTGTGACTTAACATCAGAGTATAAAATATGTAACAAAAACCCTGTTGTTCCTTCTACCTACGTTTTAAAAATCGGTTTACTAAGCGATAAAGCAAGTCATTTATAAAAAACTGTTCAATAAAAAAAAAAAAATTTTTTTTTTTATTAATATTTGTAATGTTTAATCGATTCGTTACCTCTGCAATTCTGCATGAAGCGATGACGCGAAACCAGAAGTAGATAGAACGTTCCCGCCCTCTCTTTGATCGGTGCCGACGTGCCGCCGATTATCTACCTATTTTTCTACACAAGTTCGTGACTTGTCAGCTGTTGTTTATCAGTAAAGTTAAAACTACATTTAACACGTCACTACGTTAAAAAAAACCAAATTCGCCGCGTCTGTCACATAAAACCTGATGTACCTATTTACATTTTAATGCATTAATTTATTATGAAAATACTTGACTGCCACGGAGTTGCTGTTAGATATGACCACCTTGTACCTCTACACTTCTTGGCTCATAGTCGGAGGGAAGTAGTGATTGGACGCGCCAATAGTGAAATGGGGGCTGGCCATCTTCTTTGAGTACTCTCCTAACGCGCATATGGTTTACTCCAAGTGCGTGTCCCACTGAGCGTGTACTTCGCGTTGGATCGTGCTCAAACAAGTCCAAGACTTCTGTCTCGAGTCCTCGGTCTGCCTGCGTCAGCTCAGCTCGCCCGTGCACATTGACGATATTGTACGTACGTATGTGCAAACATTGGAATGCCATCGCCGACGGTAATGGTCGCAAAACGTTCTTGGTAGAGTCTGCGTGCTTCTGCATAATTGCAGTCACATTTCCTTAGACACATCAACATATTAAAATATTCTACGTTAGAATAAGACATTGTCAACGTTTACGTAAACAAAACACAATTCACTCACTACGTAGGTCAACAATAACATCCATTCGAAAGCAAGCTGCGCGGAAGACTGACTAAGGAAGTGATTCGCAGGGAGACGGGTGGCGGGGCGGCGGGGTAGGTAGGCAAGTGGTACCGACCCGCCGACATGCGCGGCGGGTCTTTTTGGCGGCGTCTTTTGTCGCATTTAAAGAGAGCCGCCGAACTAGTAGGCTATTTAGCGAAATAAAGATGTACTTGTAAAATCAGATACTCTAAACATTTTTTTGAATGTGTCGGTTTTAATAGTTATTTGATTTTGACCTCTCGACTAGCCAATGCTTAATTATTTAAATTATTAATAATTTCATCAATGTTCTGCTTATAGGTAAATGTATACATTCCTAAAAGGAACAACAGGGTTTTTGTTACATATTGTATAGTAATATATAGTATACAGCATGTAGGTGCGTTGATTAGTATCGTATCGTATTAAGTATTTTCAATCATTATTTTTAAGTGATAAAAATAAAATATGGTAACTTACTTCATTAAAAAACTTAATGATTTTCATAGATGGAAGCGCTGTAGGTTTCGTGTACATACTTTATTTGAGCATATAGTGCTTAATTTGGATGGCATCCAATTAACTCTGCTCGTTGCATCAATCCATTTACACACCTCTTAAAATAAATTTCGTGTATGAATGTTATTCGACCATATATTTGTATTGTAATGTTTATAATAAATATTAAATTACTTATTTTCTTTTATCGATATCAATCGATAAAATCAACATCCGACCAGACTACATCACTAAGTGAGTAGCGAAGAACTTTCGAGAATGAAATAGTGAATGCATTCAAACCAAGATAAACTTTATTTTAATGTATATAAGGTTGATTTTAACTAGACGTTCTATAAAATTATTAGTGAATTGAAATTGACTTGGATTTTATTAGAAAACAAATAAAATCGTACCTACCGATGGTACGAAACACCTCCATTTTTAAGATTTTTTCTCCTACTATAATTTTTGCACTCCAAAATGGAACAATACGGCATAGCTACGGAAAAATAAATTTATCGTGAGACTAGCGACTCGACGCGATGTTAGGACACTACTGGGATCAAGTAAGCGTATCAGCGCTTATTTGTGGCACGCGTGCCACGCCTACTTTGCACTTCGACTGTTTTTTTCTGTTCCGTGCCCGACACTAACAAAAACGTCTAAAAAGTAACAAAATAATACGTATTGGGCTCTTTCAGTTGAATATAAATTTAGGTAATATTTTGAGCCAAGCGTCGTCTAGTCGGGGGACGGCTAACTTTAGTAGGTATGTATAACATAAAGGCTCGTGCAGACTAGCGCGATATCGCGGACGCGACAGGCAGCAATATGCCTAATATAATGTGCGGTAGGTCAGCTTAGACTGGCTTGATATTGATTGATTGGCAAAACCATTGATCTGATATGTTAAAATAACGAGCAATAATTGCAAGTGATAGTAAAATTATATAACACGCACATGAATCCGAAAAGTCTGAGGTGCGTGTATTGCATAGTTTTATCTAAGTATCTAACACATCCACATTACAAATATATGAAAACCTTAATTATACAACGTGTAACGGAATAAACGCAAGAGCTCCCAATTAGAATATTAAATTATGAAACTAAAATTACATCTGTAATTTAATTTAATTAAACCACACCTAGTCATTTTTTATAAAATAGACGTCCTGACTAAACATGAAACGTTTGAGCAAACTACTCGATCTCCACGCACACTGGCTAGGTAGGTAGGTACTGCAAGCGTACGCGCTAGGTATGTACGTTAGTTCAATGACCGAACATTACTAGTAAAATTATGATTCCATCTTTCCATCACACTTTCACAGGCTTTGGACTAGGCTTTGAATCGTATTGTTTACCTAATTCTAAGATATTTAATAAAGCAGAAGCATTTTTAAATCAAGCAACGTTACGCCTGTCTACGATCTATCATAATCCAAATCTCGGCGAGGGGGGCCAGGAGTCCATAGCACAGGGTATCCTAGTTTGGATTCCTGACTCCCACAAACCTTTGTACCTCCAATGTTTGAAACACCTTTATATTTGTAATTGTTGTGGGAAATAAACTATAAACTAAAAACCTAACTGTCGCGATATCATATTCAAAGTCTGCGTATTTAAAAGATTTGAATCATAACATTTACAGTAATTAAAATTGGTAAACATAAAGGTACTTACAGAACTGAACTATTTACAGTTACACTACACTATTTCTTCGTCGCCTTTTTAAAATAGACTTTCGAAATGTCCACCACCTCGCTCGATGCACTTTATTGCACGTTTTCTTAAGTTAAATTTTAGTTTATTTAGCACTTCGGTGTCACTTTGCACAACACTAAATGCATGACCAATTTTTTGTCTGAGGTCTTCGACACTTGTTGCTTCGTTTACGTGTGTTCGAGCGATTTTATTCAACCCCACAAATAAAAGTCTAACGGCGTTAGATCAGCCGATCTGGGAGGCCACTGCACTGGTCCTCCACGGCGCTGCTCTCGTGCTGCTCTCTGGGTGTTCGTCAAAATAATTGAGGATGTTTGCTTGTAAGCGAGTAGTGCGCACATTCGCCCCTCTATCTATCGCCGTATTAGGACGAAAGGTACCGGAGTCCCTCAGACGCTGAGTTGCACTTAACATTGTCCTGGCACTCACTCTGGTACCATATCTTGCGTTGAACTCTCGACACGCTAACTCGACATTATCGTAGCAACGAGCCAGTGTCCTCACCATCTCCGTGTACTGAATATTGGTGTACTGGAATGCCATCGCGCGCGTAAACAAACGAAACTCGGGAACACTTGTCGCTGCCGGCGAATAACTAAAGGAGCGGGTGCGACGCGGGCGGCGACGGCGCTTGCGTCAGCATTTCAAACGTCAAAGGGGTAAGTCGGCAAATTAATGCATCTCGCTCTTTTACATTAAAGGCTCCTACATACTGGCGCGACATGTCGCGCGACGCGACGCGACACAAAGACACCGCGTGTAGCGCTACAAGCGGTGCCTTTGTGTCGCGACGCGTCGCGCGACAAGTCGCGCCAGTATGTAGGAGCCTTAATGTTCCATTTGCAAAAAACGAACCACAAAATTCCTAGTATTTTGGCATTTCTCAACAAAATAATGTGAAATACGGTCTACACATTCGGTCGTGCATTTAAAAAAGCTTTATTACTTTGGTATTAGGTCTAAATTTTCTTAAATTAACATTTTTGTTTATGTGTGTAAAGAAAGCTATGACCGAACTACAAATTCGGTTTTGCATTTTAATAAGACATATTGCTTTGCAATAAGGATTAAGCTTCCTTAAATTAACTATTGTATTTAACGCGCGCTACACATAGGAGAGCTATGAACGTATTACAAATTCGGTCATGCAGTTGAATAGGCTTTAGTCCTTTGAAATAAGGCTTAAATTTCCTTAAATAAAATATCTTATTACCTTGTAATGACTCGGTGGCTCTAATTTCAGTTAAATAAAAGATTTTATCATGAAAAATTAACATATTTAAATAATGACGGAAATCGATTCAGAAGCCGATTCTGAGCAAACTACTTTCAGGTCTTACGTTTATTCTGTTACACGTTGTATACAACATTATTTTTAGTTAACCTGAATATAGTTTGTTCAGAATAAGCTATATATATATATATATATATATATATATATATATATATACTGCCATGGACGTTTTCACATATCTAAAAACAACCATTCAGCTGGCAGGAGGTCTTTGAATATAACATAATTCAAAGACGTGTTAATTTATAAAATTCTATATTTAGAACGGCTTCTGGCGGCTTCTCTTTGAAAACCGAAGGTTGCCAAACGAACCCTATTACTAAGCTTCCGCTGTCCGTACGTCTGTCCATCTGTCAGCGGGCTGTATCTCATGAACCGTAATAGGTAGTTGAAATTATGACACATTGTGTATTTCTATTGCCGCTTTAATAAAAATAATATAATATTAGTATACATAGGATCACTCATTAGACTTAAATTATCACTGAGTATTTGTTAAACATCACGCTTGTAATCCCCAAAGGGTTAGGCAGGGGTGTAGGTATCTACATATAGTACACCCGCATTTCGCCAGTTAACGTATTGTACATAATGAGCATAATTTTGTTAGAGAATAATTCACGGTGTACGAGCTACACTGACCTTTGTGATAGTTTGTACGTCATACTCAATAATGCACATCGATATTGTTTAGCTGTGCATAGGGTTGCCATCCGTCCGGGTGTCCCCGGATTTGTCCTAGTTTAGAGGGCGTCCGGGGAGCATTTCATTTGTAGTCCGGGTTTGAATTTTTCTGGCTTTTGGTCGCCGCTGGGCGGCAGCGCGACTTGAGATTTTTCATTAACTTTTAAGACGCTGACAACACCTAAACCGCGGTGTCTGTCAGATTGCATAGAAAAGAAAGAGAAGCGCGACGAAAAACGCTTGTAATTTATTGCAAAATATGAAGTAATTATCTATTTACTCAGAATTGAGTTGAGTAATCGAAAATAAAAAACAACCAAGTTCTGCATTAGAATAAGACGTACTTGTTATTAATTAAATACGTAAGTTATGTTGATATTTAATACAGATATTTTGGATTAGAACTCAAGGTAAGAGGTTAGTTTAACGTTAGTTTATATCGAGATTTTTTTTTCAAAACGTGTTTTAATGACAACCAAGTTCTGGGAAATATGTTCAAAATTAACATATATTTTTTCCGCTACCACAAACTATACAGATTTGGCAATTTTCTTTCTTAAGAGAAGCCTATTTTGGTCAATTGGGTCTTGTCAGCGCCTTAAGAAGACTGTAATTAGCTTAAGTTTCTTAGGGATTTTTTATGTTCATAATATGGCTGCTGATGAAAACTTTAAGAAGGTAATTATTAATGTGTTAAAAGAGTAAAAAACGTAACACTGAATACTGAAATGGTCTCTTATAAGTTGTAACTTTAAGATTTTTTTGTTGTTGACTGAATATGTTTTATTGTTTAACTAAAATAATAATAATTTAAGATTGTCAAAAGTATACTACTATTTCGTAACGGTTTTTCAAAACTTTAAGAATGTTCTGTTTTGTCACTTATTACGAAGATTACTTAATTTAGTTAAAAGTGTGTTTGAAAATAAAGAAATAAACAATTTATGACAAGTTTGAACAATTTTTTATTATACCTAGGTACTGACTAAATTAAATTAAAAAAAGAACTGTTGACGTGTCCGGGTTCTGAGCTCGAAAATCCGGAGATTTTACGCTTTTCGTCCTGGTTGCCAAATTTTAGAGATGGCAACCCTGGCTGTGCATAGTCAAATGGCTTAACATGATCCTCCGTCATGTCGAAAATACTGAAGCATTAATTTTGAAATAAATATATGTTAAAGTTGAGGATTAATGTTAAGTACTGTTTGGCGAAAACACGATTCCATAACATTTTCTCGATATAAAAAAAATCCAAAGTTACCTCCAAACCAAATAATAAACCGCTGATATTCAAAAAATACTTCAAATTAGATCATGGAACTTCGCATACTAACTGAACTAACCATAAAGCAGGGCGCCTAAAACAGCCACATTAAGCAATTCCTCTAAAAGCAATTCATTTCCTGAATTCCCAGCAGATCATTAGCAATTCCTCTAATTTTCGTAAAATGGTGACACATCTTAGCTGAATCATACTCAATTCAATTCATATCAGAATCATATTTGGTGTAAATATTGCCGCATGAAAAAAAAATAAGACCGTAATTTTACCGGTTAATTTTTCATTATAGTTTTTATTAATCAAATTAGTTGTTTGTATTTATTTGTATAGTTTATATTTAATTTAATTATAAAATACTTATTAATGTTGAAAAGACCGCAGATAAGCCGTGAAAACGGAAATTAGAAATAATAAAAACTTTATAGGCTGGCAATGGCGCCGATTCCCTTGTTCACAAACTAAACCAAATTTAAGTTCAGTGCATCTTTTTCTTTCTATTTCATTAAGAAAAGGACAGAAGATAAATTTTAGTTTAGTCCTGTCAAATTAATCAGCGCCTGTCACTACTCCATACAAGTTTAGACGTCATTAAAAACTTGCCTACTAAAATTACGTCAATTTACGTCAAGCGCTGATTAATTTGACAGGACTAAACTAAAATTTATCTTCTGTCCTTTTCTTAATGAAATAGAAAGAAAAAGATGCACTGAACTTAAATTTAGTTTAGTTTGTGAACAAGGGAATCGGCACCACTGCGTACAAATATTTTAGTTTATCCCTTGAACTAAGTCAACTTCAACTAGACGTACGTAATTTTAATTTCGTCAGACTCAAAGGTGGATCGTTTTTATTACAAAGTAAGTGCATACTTGTTTATCTTAGATCAATTTTCAATTTTATCGTTGTGATTAGTATTAAAAGTACGTTATATTTTTTAGGAATGGAAAGGCGTGCAGCTGGAGTGCCTAAGACACTCGACATTCTACACTGAAAATGGGAGCTCTGTCGGTGTTAAGCCCCATACCGAGATCAATTCAATAGCGCAGAACCTTGGGAGGGTTGCTGACGCAGTCTAAAGATATTTATCCCATAGTGGTGTTACATCCTCCTTGCCAGATTGCCGCCATGGGATCTGGAGGCAAAAGTCCTCGCGCACGTGTGGGAGTGGCGCGAGGAGGCGAAACGCCGGGGCGTTAGTCCGCTGCCGTGAGAAATCGCGGCACAGCGGACGGAGCTCCGGCGGGATCTCATGGCGTCATGGAAAGTACGGTTGTCGCAACCCTGTGCTGGGCACGCCACGATTGCGGCGATAAGTCCCCTCTTTGAGGAGTGGCTAAAGAGGCGCGACGGCGTCCTCACCTTCCGCCTGACGCAGGTCCTCACCGGACACGGCAGCTTCGGGAGGTTCCTGTGTCGGATAAGGCGGGAGGAAACGTCCGGGTGTCACCACTATATGGATCGCCCGGAGGACACGGTGGAGCATACGGTGGAGGTCTGCCCGGCTTGGGCAGAGCACCGCCGTGTCCTCGTGGAGGCGATCGGCGGCAGAGACCTCTCGCGTCCGGCCCTGGTTCAGGCTTTGGTACGGAGCGAGAGGGCATGGGCAGCCGTCACCTCCTTCTGCGAAGCAGTAATGCTCGCGAAGGAGGAGGCGGGACGGTTGAGGGAAAGGCAAGTTTCGCGCCCTCTCGCCCCTAGCCGCCGCAGGAGACGCCCAGGGCGTCGGGAATCCCGGGCGGATTTCCGGCCACCGTAGGCGCGGGCTTGCGGACGGTGAGCAATGGGTAGCTCACCGTCCGGTAAGGACCAGGCCCGGGTCGACGGCGCGTCGTATTCCACGCGCGCCTCAAAGAGATGTCGTCAGCACATATAGTAGGGGTCCACTAGGGCCGATGCCTGCTGGGGTCGCGGGAAGGTACTTATGGGTCACCGAGGCCCCCACAACACAGGCACCAGGAAGGAATACGGGTGGGTTTTAGTCAGTAAGAGTCTGACACAAACTCCCGCTCCGCCCAGAGCGGGAGAAGTTATTTGATGATTTCCAACCCTCAAAAAAAAAAAAAAGAAAACAAAAAATTGTGGTGTTCCATAGAGGTAAAGTATGATTTTTTGTACATGCAGTAAAGAAATCAAGTATTCTGTTCTACATGCATGTAATATATAAAGAACCCTCAAATAGGAAAACAAACTATATTTTAAAATTGAAATAACACAAAAAAAAATAACTATAAAGGCAAAAAAGGTGGACAACTTGAGTCATCTGAAACATATTTTATTGTTATATCACTCAAATAAAACAATGATGTTTTCAATTTCACTAGGTATATTTAAAAAAATATGTTAATTATTGACTGATGAATTGACTTTTCGTTTTCAGCCTGGTGGAGTTGTTCCAAGTGGATGGTGATTCCAAACAAAGGGTTTGGTTTGCTCCTCCGTGGAAGCAATATTCAAACCAGAATCACAAACCACAAGGAAAAAAGAAAAAGTTGGTTAATTATTATGTTTCTTTTGGTTTGATTAAATAATATAAGATGACAATTGTTAAATATTGTTCCTATCAATATTGTTTTATTTTAGTAATAGGTTTAATGTATGTCCTCTTTAATAGATACCTACTACCTAATACAATTATTGAAGTACACATAAAGTAAGATAACATGACATAATATCACACCTATATATCCCCGAAGAGTGAGGCAGAGGTATATCTTTAGTACACTCACATTTCGCCAGTTATGTTGTCGCATGTAATAAGGCCTGTGTCCCATGGAAGTAAGATAACATTAAATATGTATATATTAATGTCCACAAAAACTGTTGATAACTGTATGGGGAGGGTACTCAGAATGTGAGCATTTAAAGAGTGATATAGGTATCAGTTAAAAACCCTCTCCTCATATTCTGCAGGCTCAACAATATGTATGTGCAGCCACTTTTAGTGCTGCATGATAGGTTCCTTCTATAGTAAACACTGGAAGAGTTGCATATCCCCACACTAAGTCAATCAAGTATTCCTAATGTAGGTATTGTAGTGGGTTAATAAATTTATTCTTACTTATCCAGTTTTGATGGTATTCCATTCTGATTGAGTTTGCGAAAAATGAATATATTTCCTCCAGAAATGGTTACTATTAAAAGATCTTACACAGTTAGATAAACTAACTTAGTGCATCTTAGTGCACTAGCTCCTATAAACCTCTGGTTGATCCAGGTGAATAAAAGATTGTAGTTAGCATTGGTAGTAAGTTGTCATTTAGGTGTATCATCAAAGTTTTTATTTCATCAAGGGGTACAGGGTAAACCTCTACAATAGATGATAGTGTCTATAAGGAACTACTTAATTAAAACAGACTACTTTTATTACAATCCTTTTACTTGCCTTGGAGGTATTACTTATGCCATCGCGGCGGGTAGGTACATATGTACGGCTCAGCTCGTGGATGAGCCAACAAACTCGAAGTCGGCCACGACAGTCCATATCCAAATGATAAATAAAAATATGTAAGGTCTAGGTAGGTATTATTAACTTGCCACGTGTGATTGTTACAGGACCCAAATACATTCAAAACATGTAGAAATAAATTCGGACGAATTAAATCTTCATAATTATATTACAACATTTGTAAGTATCATACCGACGGTCCCTACGTATAATCAAATAAGTGGTAGATACGTGATTTGTGTTTTTTTGTTCCGTGACATTCAGACAAACCTAAACTATCGTCCAGTTTAATAAAAAAGAAGAAAGGTTGGCAAATTGACCTTTAAATACACACACGACATTTCCCCTAACTACGACATTTACTAAAACTTCCGACGTAGAACAACAATACTGGTAATCCAGTCGTTTTCCGTGGGACAAACCAATGTAAGCCCGCGCGCCTCCCCCGCAACTACCACCTGCGAGACATAAGCGTTCGCGCCGGCCTTGGAGAGGGTTACGATAATGTTCTGCTGCGTGAGTAAATTATTATAAGTTAAAGGTAAAGTATGCCTCGAAAGGAAAGTGTCACAAAAAACTGTTATGTGCAACTGCGTAACAGAAAGAAACCAGTGACGTGTGTAAAAAATAAAAATATTTCCAACAAAAATCGAAGAGGTAAGCGAATTTTGATATTATTTTTAATCAAATGTATTTTTATTTAAGTTTATACTTAATATTAAGCTTTTACAAATCGATAATTACTTACATGTTCCATTTTTGCATTAAACAAACAAATTTTGCATAATTCTGTATTTGGTAGTTAGGTTATTTTACGTCGGAGCATTTAAAAGTACCTATAGTGTAGTGAGTGGTAGATAAGAGATCCTACGCCGGAAAATAAAACCATATTTTGTACATAACTACTACTTACAATATTTTACGCCGGAAATGTTATTCCAATCTCACACTTATGTTATTTTTTTATTTCAGTTCTTCTACAACGTGATTCTTCAGACGATGAACAACAACAAGGAAGTACGATTCAAGTTGTTGCTCAAATTCACAGAAATTTAGCTTCCAATGCCCTCTCCGATTCCACCATTTTAGAAGAACTAGAGTCATCTAATATCGCATCACCTGCCTACAATCACAAGATAAACATGAGGATAGTATCTTTACTTCAGATTCACTAAATCTTACTAATTTGCCTGTAAGCTCGCAGTCAATGGCGCCGTTCTTTCTGAACTTGGAATTATTACAGAAAAGTTTATTACATACACAGAACCAGAACCACAGTACTATCGGGAAATTATCGTTAGAACGTCACACGATCCAGACACAAATATAGAAGAAATTGACGCCTTTCATGATTTTGAGCAAGCTTTGGATACAAGTATTCCCTTAGGGTCTCCTTCTATTTCAACTATTATGCAGAATGTTGAATCAGAAAATTTAAGTTCATTTCATATTGACACCCCAACTTCATCTATGTGTGTCACTTCACCTATGAGTGACCAGACGTATGTACCAACCAGTATTGATGAGATGACAGAAAACGATGCCGATGTTAGTAACACAGAAGAAAGTCAATTAACGAAAAAGAAAAGAAAAGTTAAGAAGAAAACTGATATAGGTAGAATACGTAAGGTTAACAAATCGGCATGGATAGATAGCAGAAGAAAACAATAAAACAATCAGGGTTTAAGTTACATCAGTCGAAATGGAAAAGCACAATCTAAACAGTTGATACTGCCTGCTTGCGATGATAAGTGTCGATTAAAGTGCAAGGAGAAAATAGGCGAAGATGTAAGAAACGCAATGTTTAAACAATTTTGGCCTCTTGGCAATCGTAAGCGGCAGTGGGATTTCTTGGTTCGTTGGTGTAAATGAATCGGTAAGAGACGCATAACAACAGAGGGCCTATCAAAAAGATTATTTTCTGTCAAGTACTATCTGCCAAAATCTCTAGATGTTATAAGACACGATGAAGTTGCGGTGTGCAAAAAGATGTTTTTAAACACTTTTGCTCTTGGTGACGGCGTCGTACGAACAGCTTTGAAAAAAATTACCGAAGGCGAAGGGCTCTCTATAGGTTCTGATCAGAGAGGATTTCATAACAATCACCCTAAAATTAAGAATGATGAAATGGTTAAAAGCGTTTCTGATCATGTACAATCACTTACCCCTGTGGAGTCGCGCTATACACGTAAGGAATCCTCAAAATTATACTTAGATGGTGAATTAAACATGGCTAAGATGTTCAAACTCTACTAACACTGGGTATCAGAGACAGAGTGGAATAAGCCTAAAACGTTGAGGCAATACACCGACATTGTTAATGAAAATTTCAATATTGAGTTTCACAGACCTAAGAAAGATCAATGCGATGTTTGCATTGCCTTTAAAAACCAGCCGAAGCCAGTTAATCATGAAATTCAAGAACAGTTTAATAAACATTTGAAAAATAAGGACATGGCTCGTAGTCTCAAAAATGAGGATAAACTTTCTGCTATCAACTCACCCAGCACAACCATAACTGCAGCGTTTGACTTTCAAAAAGTACACTCTTCTCCTCATGCAGAAACAAGCATATTATACTATAAAAGAAAACTAAATGTTTTTAATTTTACTATTTTCGAGATTGGTCAGAAACTTGGAACATGTTATATGTGGCATGAGGGCACTGCCAAACGAGGCGCGAATGAGGTGGCTAGTTGTGTCTACGATTTTATTAAGAATCAATCCTTAAAAGGCATACAAACCATAAACTTATACTCAGATAATTCCGGAGGGCAAAATAGAAACAGAAATGTTTTTATGATGTATCTAATTGCTGCCAAAGAATTTAAGGTAAATATCACACATAGATTTTTAGAAAAAGGACACACTCAAAACGAAAATGACAGCATTCATGCTCTAATAGAGCGATGTTCTAAGAATTAGGAAATATATACGCCTGATCAATGGTTCGCATTGGTCAGGTGGGCCAAAGAGACTGGAAGTCCGTATATTGTCATGGAAGTTGCAAGAGATGATGTTACTAACAGGAAAAAATTGGTCAAAAAATGACAGAAACATAAAAATAATGTGGTCCAGAATCAGAGAAGTTCATGTATCCTCGTGCCTGACATTCTTAAAGCCACAAGCTGGACAGCCCCCTTCTGGGGCACTGGGTTCAAGCACAAGTGCGTGTGCCCGGGGCCCCAGAGGGCGGCAAATACTTAAATTAATATTGTAATTTTAAATACTAACATAGTTTTAAGTTGTTTTACTAACAATATGTATGGGTCAAATATGCCTGAAATAAAAATATTTTTTTTTTTATTTTTTTTAAATACAAAATACATTTAATGAAACATACCATCGCATATTTGTCAGAAGAAGTCAAAACAGGAGGCGTCAAAATCAAACTGATGACGTGTTGATAATGGACCTATACCAATCCAAAATGCATAATTGATGGATCTTAAGTATCTTTGTGAACATAACATAATTCCTGGACAGTACCATGGATTTTATAATTCTCTTGTCTCTTGTGATGTTGTTCCTGATTCAAGTTCCGATACAGAATAGTAGTATTTCTCAGTTAGTTATGCAGTTTAGTACTTACCTAAACAATTGTTTAGTGTGATAAAGATAGGAAATAGATTTTGCAATTATTCAAATGGTTTTGTTCCATACTTTGCTGATTTTTTACTCCAAAATAATCCTTTTGGTTTTAATGTTTTTTAAAAGAGTTTTCATTTTGTTAAAGTTTTATTAATCACCCACAATTAGGTAAGAAAATGTGATTTTGTTACTTAGTTATTGTTTTTTTTAATATATTTTAATTGTGTAAGAACAGAAGCTATAAGTTTCTATAAAAAGTTATTTGCTAGGTAGGTACCTATATACATTATGTATCCATACTTTTTTGATTATGTGTTAATGTAACAATACTTCTTTGAAAAATATTCGATATTTTTAGAAAAGATTATTATTATCAGTAAAATTGTCACTACTGAAAACAAGACTGATTAAATTAGATACTCGTATAAATACAGAAGTTGCATCGTACTGTCGATTAATAAATAAGTATATAAAAATAAATCAACGTTTTTGTTAATAAAAATTATTTGCATTACGTTTTATTTCGAAGGAGGCTAAATTTCTTCGAAATAAAACGTAATGCAAATAATTTTTATTTCTTGTGATGAACTGCTGTTTGAGTGAGTCAAACACTTATCTACTTTTTATAACAGTGTTTGTAGCATGATCCCCACGTAAACCTTCCTAATGGCAATTGCGACTTTGGTTAATTAAAAACCTCCGGCGTAGAACTCAATAAGTACCACTTACATTATTTACCACAGGTATGATTCCGCTGTATAAGTAAGTGTGGCGTAGCCTCAGTATATTTTATTTGTCATTACTAGGTAAACTTAATATTGTTAAAAGTAAATTAAATATTTGTTTTGTATAAATACATACATATAAATACATGATATTGTCAAAGTCTGTAATAAGTTAAATATATATATTATACTGTAAACATGGGTATCGATAAAAATATTGATTTATATACAACGTACGATATTTCTTGTTAGTAGTGATTTAGGCAGTATCGTCGTCATCGCTACGTCATAGCGGCCGGTGCGCGGGCGCCTTTCACTTTTGAGCAGTCGTCGTCGGGCTTCGCCCGGCAGTCGATAACCTGTTACGACGCGGAACGCATGTTTCTAGCTTGCGCACTCGCCTATCCTAATATCGCTGTATTTTATGTTCTCCTTCTTTCTTAGTGCTTTAAACAATTTTCTTCTTGTGTCTCTAATCCTTCCTGTGCTTTCAATCTGTGAAGTATACTCTGCTTGTTGCAATAAACACTTTTAATTTGTGCATCAAAGGACTGCCTTTTATTCCTCTCTCGCACACGGTAAGCCGCTATTACAGTGACTACAAGAACAATAATCTAGACGCACTAAAGTGGTGACCCCGAACAGTACACGAGAACCATGCCGGACGAAGCGAAACAAGATGGTGCGCGTGAATTTAGCGAATCATGCCGCGTGGGCGTACGAGTACCACCCTTTTACCCAGAAAAGCCAGCGTTGTGGTTCGCGCAGCTGGAAGGTCAGTTCGTCTTGGCGAATATTACGAGTGATAGTACGAAATTTTACCACACTATCGCTCAGCTCGAGCCACAATATGCCACTGAGGTTGAAGATATTATCACCTCGCCACCCGCGAGCAACAAATATGACAAGCTGAAGGCGGAACTAGTAAAACGACTGTCGGCTTCCCGTGAAAAAAAGGTTAGACAACTACTTGTCCATGAAGAACTTGGGGACCGGAAGCCGTCTCAGTTCGTTCGCCACCTACGGAACTTGGCGGGCCCAGATGTACCTGAAGACTTCCTGAAGACAATTTGGACGAGCCGTTTGCCACAAAGCACGCAGTCCATCATAGCGTCACAACCAAAGGCCACGTTGGAAGAACTGGCGGAATTGGCAGACAGAGTGCACGATGTTGTCATGCCGAACGTGCAAGTTGCCGCTACGTCGAGCACTGCACAACCCGGCAGCGTCGTGGAAGCTATGGAGCGTCAGATAGCGGCGCTCACAACGGAGGTTAGGGCATTGTCAGCCGAAGTCAGGCGGTCTCGTTCAAGTCGTTCAACTCAACGACAGGACCATTCGGACAGCCATCGACGCCCACGTTCCAGCTCAAAGAGGTCACTGTCAAACTACCGCAAGTACCCCCAATGCTGGTATCATTCCAAATTTGGGACGAATGCAAGAAGATGCGTGAAACCATGTGACTTTGCGGAAAACGCGACGGGCGGTCGATAATGGCGACTAACGATTGCCCTAGTACCGGTCGTCTATTCATTACTGACGCAAGATCCAAAGTACAATTTTTGGTAGATACCGGCAGTAATCTTTGCGTGTTTCCAGTATCTAAAGTTCGTGAACGGTTGGTTAAAGCAGATTTCGACTTATGCGCCGCTAACGGCACTAAAATAAACACATTTGGTTTTATGAACATTATTCTTAACCTGGGGTTGCGCCGCGACTTTGTCTGGAGATTTATCATTGCAGACGTCACGAAAGCGATAATAGGCGTAGATTTTTTAAGTCACTACAACCTGGTTGTTGATTGCAGGAACCAACGTCTAATCGACAATAGCACTAGCCTTGCTGCCGGGGCTTTGCCTGCATATCCTTCGGATATGATTTCTTCGGTGAAGGTGATTACTGGTGAGTCTGTATATCACCGCATACTAGTGGAATACCCCGAAGTCACCCGCCCAACCGGTACACATCATGCACCTACACACAACACAGTACACTACATACGTACTACACCAGGACATCCAGTATCATGTACACCACGTAGGCTGGCCCCTGACAAAATGAAGATCGCAAAGGAAGAGTTTGTAACTATGCTGCAAATGGGTATAGCCAGACCTTCCGACTCCCCTTGGTCTTCTCCACTCCACCTCGCTCCCAAAAAAGACAACGGTTGGCGTCCTTGCGGAGATTATAGAATGCTGAACGCGAGGACTACACCGGATAAATATCCGATACGCCATATTCATGACTTCGCTCATGGTCTCTCGGGCTGCAAGGTCTTCTCTACGATAGACCTGGTGAAAGCTTACAACCAGGTTCCAGTGAATCCAGAGGATATCCCCAAAACTGCAATCGCAACACCGTTCGGACTTTTCGAATTTCCATACATGACGTTTGGTCTTCGAAACGCCGGACAGACTTTCCAACGTTTTGTGGACGAGATGTTGCGTGGCTTAGACTTCTGCTATGCTTATTTAGATGATTTTTTAATATACTCGCAGAATGAGGAGCAGCACAAAACACATCTGAGAGAAATTTTCACCAGACTAAAAGAGTATGGCATGGTCATCAATACTGCCAAGTGTGTTTTTGGAGCGTCGTAGGTAAAATTCTTAGGATACCATATTTCAGCCGATGGTACCACACCCCTTCCTGCCAAGGTCCAGTCAATCCGGAACTTCCCAGTGCCGAAGACCGTAAGGGAACTTAGATTTCTGGGTATGCTTAATTTTTACAGGAGGTTTATTCCAGACGCAGCCCAACACCAAGCTCCCCTAAACGCACTTCTCGAGGGCTCCGTAAAGGGTTCTCACCCTGTCACGTTCGCTGAAGCTGAACAACATGCTTTTGAGGCTTGTAAGGAAGGTCTATGTCAGGCTACCTTACTAGCTCACCCAAACTGCCAGTCAAAATTAGCCGTAGTGGCTGATGCTTCTGACATGGCGATAGGGGCAGCATTGCAGCAGCTAGGAGATGAAGGGGCATGGCAGCCGCTTGCTTTATTTTCGCGCAAGCTCAGCCCTTCACAGCGAAAATACTCACCCTATGACCGAGAACTACTGGCCATATACGAAGCAATCAAGCATTTTAGGCATAGGGTCGAAGCAAGAGATTTCGTGGTCTACACTGACCACAAACCTCTTTGCTACGCATTCCAATCCCACAAAGAGAATTGCTCGCCCAGACAGTTTAGACATCTTGACTTCATATCCCAATTCACAACCGATATTAGGCACATATCTGGCAAGGACAACGTAGTTGCCGATACGCTGTCCAGAATTGAGGAAGTAGCTCAACCAGTCAGCTTAGAGCTCTTAGCAAAGCTACAAAACACCGAATCAGAGTTAAGCCAACTACTGGATAGCAATACGTCCTTATGCCTAAAGAAGGTCAAGATTCCTGGGTCAGATGCTGAACTGTACTGTGACGATAAAGTGAACACCACGCGACCATATGTCCCAAAGGAACTTCGTCGCCGAGTTTTCGAGAGCCTGCATTTTCTGAGTCATCCAGGAGCAAACGCAACTGCCCGACTCGTGGCTGAAAGGTACGTCTGGCCAGGTGTGAGGAAAGATTGTAGGACATGGACACAGGCCTGTTTAGCTTGCCAGAAGTCCAAGATCACCCGACATGCTTCACCACCTCTCGGCACGTTTAAGCTGCCACGAACGAGGTTCGCACACATCCATATAGACCTAGTCGGCCCACTTCCACTGTCTCATGGATACAGGTATTGCCTCACTGCCGTCGACCGTTTTACTCGTTGGCCTGAGGTAATACCACTCCGTGACATAACAGCAGAAACTGTGGCCAGGGCTTTACTATATGGATGGATCGCCCGCTTTGGTTGTCCTTCTGACATCGTCACCGATCGTGGCATGCAATTTCAATCTGACCTCTTCAAGCGCTTGTCAGAACTTGTCGGCTCCAAGCATAATAGTACAACGGCATATCATCCAGCGTGTAACGGACTAGTGGAAAGGTTCCACAGGCAGTTGAAAGCCGCAATCACATGCCACGGCAACGACAACTGGGTGGAGTCTCTTCCATTAGTCCTCCTGGGTATACGGAGCGCGTACAAGGAGGACCTACAAAGTTCTTCAGCCGAGCTTGTGTACGGCGAGCCGCTCGAATTACCTGGTGAGTTCTTTCACCCTCAAGCGAATGAGTTCACTGACATGACAGATTATTTGTCACGAATTCGCAAATTCGCCAGAAAAATCCAGCCATCACCAGCTTCACGCCATGGAAATCGCCCCATTTTTATTTTCAAAGACCTGGCGACAGCAACTCACGTCTTTCTTAGGGAGGAGCTAAATCGTGGTTCTCTAAAACCAGCTTACACCGGCCCCTATGAGGTTCTTAAAAGGAGTGACAAGGTGTTGACAATTCTATTTAAGGGTAAACCAGTCACAGTAACTGTAGACCGTGTCAAACCAGCCTACTTACTGAATGACTCACACACCACTAACTCATATACCACTCACTCACACACAAACAAACATACATCATGCACTCCATCAAATATAACACCACTACAGACTACCAGTACGCCTCATCCTGAATATAGCCTATGTCCTTTTCCAGGTCAAGGTCTACCCCTGTGCAAATTTCATCCAAATCCGTTCAGCCGTTTTAGTGTGAAAGCGTAACAAACAAACAAACTCACTTTCGCATTTATAATATTAGTTAAGAAGTTAGGTTTATAATTTCTTACTTCTTAAACCAAAACTACCTTTTTTTTCAGAAATTCACACAACCCTCCGCAGTACGAAACATCAGATGATGATAGTAATTGGTAATTGCTAGATTTCTATATAAGAAGGTTGTATGAAGTATGTATGCAGGTTTACAAGAATTCATCAAATATTTTTATTCTGGTCATTTCAGGTACGAAGTGAGTTTTAATAATCCTGTAGAAGGGAAAAGCTGTTTTTGTATAGAAGGACGAAGAATAATTGACACTGAATATTTTTATAGAAGACATCAAGAAATATGCAATCATATTATGGCATTCGGATATACATTGAGCAACGTTCACTTTGTATCAGAAAAAACAGGAGAAAAGGCCTTGTGGTCTTTTCATAGATAAGAAGTTGCCTTTTCTAGGTGCAACTCCAGACAGAATAGTGGGAGAAGACACAATTATTAAAATCAAGTGTCCAATAACAGCATTTAAAACCTCTTTGGACGAAGCTATAGATAAGAAAAAAGTGAAGTTTTGGAAGAAAACTAAAAACGGACTTGTCATAAATAAAAAACATCCTCATTATATACGTACAGGTGCAGGGACAATTACATATCACCGGTAGGGAAAAATGTATTTTTGGAGTATGGTCTGGATTATAGTTGCAAAACTTCTGAAATATTCTGAATAATTCCGGAATACTTCTGGGAAAGTTTCTTTATATCAGAATTATTCAAAATGAATTTTATTGAAATTTTTATTTTTTTTGCTGAAATATCGTATTTTGCATCGATACTAGCATACAGATGCCTCATCCCATACAAAGAAATGTCCCGACGTAAAGAGCAGATTTCATCTGGCAATTCTAGCTATTTTTGTACATCAATCGCGTTCGTTCCCAATAGATGGTGTTAGTAGCGACTTTGCAAGAAGGGTTACATTATACTTTTATTCCGAATAGATGACGTTAAAAGCACACTGTACTTTTGTACTGCTGCTACGTACTCCTTACTCCTATTATCAGTGATACAAAACAAAATTTAAAAAATCGAGATCTAACCTTTGAAATTTAATACAGCGCCATCTACTGGTATAAATATTAATTGTGCATTCCAATCATCTTTGAAATTTGTACTAAGAGCTTATTGTTACATAATTTGGTGTGATTATGATTATTATTTGTTGATTATGTATGAATAAACCTTATAAAAGTCAACAAAAACTTTGAAATTACACTTCAATCATAGATCAATAAATGTCGTGCCATCTAGTGACATTTATTTGAAATTCTTTGTTAGCGGTGATGCAGGCGATGGCGGTGCGGGGTGCGGTAAGAGGGGAGATGCTCCCCGGAAGTTTTCGCCCGCGGCGAAAGATTCATACCCCGCAATCGAATGTTTCCGCGGAATATTTCGACCGAATTATTCAGGAATAAACGTGTTTATTTTGTTGTGTGGTGGGTGAATTTATTTTTCAGTGGCACATAAGTAAGTAAAATATAAATGTTTATTTTATTATAAATATGATTGATTAAGTATAATATAATATATTATGTTGATATTTTTATAGGTAAATATGTTATCCTGCGATTAACAGGATTTTTATTTCTTTGTGCTATTTTTGCAAATGTTCTTTTTCTAAATGTTAGGTACTTACTTTTGGAATAAAAAACCACCGAGCATATTTGATTTGTTTTTTGAAAAAGGGATACCTATGTTTTTGATTAGTTTGTATATAGCTCTTCTGTTCGCATCCCGAGTATTCGCGAGTCACATAGATATGTATTAATCATTACCTACTTATCTACATATCGCGTATAAAAGTCAATAAAAACAAATAAAGGCAAACCTTGCAAGCAAACACGTTTTGATGCGGTTTTCAGAAAAGTACCTATTTGCTATACTTAGGAGTAGGTTTTGATATATATTAACTGACTTCAATAAAAAGGAGGTTATGAGTTTGAACCGTATGTAGGTGTGTATGTTTGTCCGCGATTATCTCGCGTTAAACCGCTTTTGATGCAGTTTTTAGAACAATATTACTAGGGTGCGTCTAATGAAAGCGCGACATGGAGTTTTTTTTTTAATTTAATTGGCAACATTATTCAGCCGCAATTGTAGGAAACAAAAAAAATTTAAGTGTCAAGAAATAATTCTCCTACTAGTTAGTAATACCACATACAAAATTTTTGTTTTTAACCTCTTTTTCTCAGGTCGCGCTTTCATATGACGGACTATAGTCACTATATGTATACGTGACATAAACAAATGTTGAGATAAAAATATTTAAGTAAAAAGATAGAACCAACTTCAATGAAGCCGGAGCACCTCAAACCAACCTCTTCAATAAAATCTTAGAACATAGAACCAACTTCATTATAGACGGAACTTTATTGAAATCCGTTCTGTTTTTATTACTGTTAACCCATTAAAGTATGTTGTACTCAATTGAGTACAGCCTTATCCCGAAGTGTAAATTACAGATCTCGTAAATTTTAAGTGATACACCTTATTATTTTACTTCGTTACGCTGTACTCAATCGAGTACAGTGACTTTTAATAGGTTAATACAATTTTCCCGGTTTTTTTTTGACAATTGAAATATTCCCAAAGTTTCAGAATATTTCGGAATACTTCCGAAGTATTCGACGGGAATGATTCGGAATTTTTCCCGCCAGCATCTATAGTCTGGATGCGACAAAGACATCAAAGTTGAAATTATATATAGAGAGACATGACCATTATTGGGAAGAAATGGAACCAAAATTAGAACATTTTTATATAACATGCATGTTGCCTGAGCTATGCGATCCCAGACATGTTCGAAATATGCTAATTAGAGATTTAAGTGAATTAAAATAAATGTTGTATAATTTTGACGATGTTTAATTACTTTCCAAAAACTTATGGTATATACCATACCTACCTACCTACCTAGGGTAGGTACCTGCCGCCATGGGATCTGGAGGCAAAAGTCCTCACGCACGTATGGGAGTGGCGCGAGGAGGCGAAACACCGGGGCGTAAGTTCGCTGCCGCGAGAAATCGCGGCACAGCGGACGGAGCTCCGGCGGGATCTCATGGCGTCATGGAAAGTAGGGTTGTCGCAACCCAGTGCTGGGCACGCCACGATTGCGGCGATAAGTCCCCTCTTTGAGGAGTGGCTGGAGAGGCGCCACGGCGTCCTCACCTTCCGCCTGACGCAGGTCCTCACCGGACACGGCAGCTTCGGCAGGTTCCTGTGTCGGATAAGGCGGGAGGAAACGTCCGGATGTCACCACTGTGTGGATCGCCCGGAGGACACGGTGGAGCATACGGTGGAGGTCTGCCCGGCTTGGGCAGAGCACCGCCGTGTCCTCGTGGAGGCGATCGGCGGCAGAGACCTCTCGCGTCCGGCCCTGGTTCAGGCCATGGTACGGAGCGAGAGGGCATGGGCGGCCGTCACCTCCTTCTGCGAAGCAGTAATGCTCGCGAAGGAGGAGGCGGGATGGTTGAGGGAAAGGCACGTTTCGCGCCCTCTCGCCCCTAGCCGCCGCAGGAGACGCCCAGGGCGTCGGGAATCCCGGGCGGATTTCCGGCCACCGTAGGCGCGGACTTGCGGACGGTGAGCAATGGGTAGCTCACCGTCCGGTAAGGACCAGGCCCGGGTCGACAGCGCGTTGTATTCCACGCGCGCCTCAAAGAGATGTCGTCAGCACATAGTAGGGGTCCACTAGGGCCGATGCCTGCCGGGGTCGCGGGAAGGTACTTATGGGTCACCGAGGCCCCCGCAACACAGGCAACAAGAAGGAATACGGGTGGGTTTTAGTCAGTAAGAGTCTGACACACCCTCCCGCTCCGCCCAGAGCGGGAGAAGTTATTTGATGATTTCCCACCCTCAAAATAAAAAAAAAAAAGGTTAGGTACCTATCCTACCTATCTACCTACGTACCTACCCACCTATGTACGTACCTACCTGCCTACCTACCCTACCTATCTTATATTTATACAAACCTTGTCCTGAGAATCACAAACACGACAAAAAAATAATTATCCAATTTGGTTCAGTCCTTCGGAAGTTATGCGTGTGCATACTTTTCGGCGATTCATTTTTATACAACGTGTGACGGAATAAACGCAAGAGCTCATTAAACCACACCTAGTCATTTTTTATAAAATAGACGTCCTGACTAAACATAAAACGTTTGAGCAAACTACTCGATCTCCACGCACACTAATAGCGCGCCGCGCACGTGCGTGTGCCTGCGAGCTGGCTAGGTAGGTAGGTACTGCAAGCGTACGCGCTAGGTATGTACTATCGGCCCAAGTTAAGCATGCTCACTTAAGAAAATATTCCTGCGAGAGCGCAGCTAGTGAAAAACCACACCCCTTCCTAGTTTCCCCCAATTAGAGACAATATGCATTTGTGTGAGTAATGAGCGAGTAACATAAAATAACAAACATTAGCTAGAGCGCGGCAGTGGATTAGCTCGTGGCCCAAGGAGCATTATCCTAGTACTTCTAGTATTGTTTTAACCCGCGCGGACCGCCACAAAGTTTTTAGTTTCCTCTGTGTGGGCACAGGCTACCTGAAAAGTACCTGTGCGGACACAGGGGGAGCCTGCCGTGCCGCCCGGTGGAGCCCCACCGAAGCGGTCGCGGAGGCCACGCCCCGCCAAGATGCCGAAACCCGGCAAGCGCGGCTCTCTGGGCCGCGATGCCGGGTCGCCGGAGGACCGTCCGGCGCTGGACCGGGCGACGTCGCTGCCAAATATTGGTGACGCGTCGTCCGGGTCGTCCGGTGCACCGCCGGTCAGGCCTCCACCCACTAAGAAGAAAGAGGGAGATCGCCGCCACCGCGAGGAGGACAGAAGAGGAGGGGGAGGGGTCACCGCTGTAGCTGCCGGCCCTCCGACGACACCGGCGCCTGCGCGTGTTGCGCCGACGCCGTCGTCGAGCCGGCAGCACGCGGTACCTATCCACCCCGCTGCGTTTCGTCCGGTGCCAATCCAGGCACCGGAACCAAGTGCCAGCCTGCCGGGCCGCGCGCCGCATGCGCGCGCCTTAGCACCGCCGGCGCGCCCACCAGCTGCGCCCACTGCGCGCGCTGACACGACGCGGACGCGGCCTGCTGCCGCTGCCGCACAACCAACACGCCCGCTGGCGCCATCTGCGCGCCCCCGCGCGCCCCCAACCCGCACCACCGCGCCTCCGCCGCGGTTTGCGTCGCCGCCCGCGCCCGCCAGGGCTGCGGCTGTGCAGACGCAGATGACGCAACAAGCTGTGCCAGCTCCAAGCACCGCCAGCTCCGATCCCAGCCGCTCGCTGGCGGGACCGGAGACGGCTGAGCAGGAGCGGCCAGTAAGTGCCGGCCCATCCACCCGGCAACCACGCGCGATGCCTAGGGTGCCCGCCTCGCCGGCGCCCCCCCGCACCTCCGCGTATGACTCGCCCGCCATGCTGTCGGCATGCTCCTCCCGTGTGCGGTCGAGCGTGTCGCTGGCCTCGGTGGGCTCGGCCGCGTCCGGTCGCGATGACGTGTCTCCGGACACGACCCCGCGATCCGGTCGGCGGCCCAACGTGGGAGAGGGTGAGGACGTCGAGCAAATGTCGCTGGCGTCACCAACACCGTCGCTGGGTTTCGGCTTTGAGTTCGCTCTCGAGGCCAGACCCCAGCGACGGAGAAGAAGCTCCGGCGACACCGCGTCGGAGGAGGCGAAGAGATACTGCCTCGACCCGCCGCGGCCACAGCGCGAGAGCGCGCCGCGGGGTCGGGGGGTGCCGAAATCGCCTACCTTCTCCGATGCGGTGCGCCGTACACCGCCGGCGTCACCGAAACCGGACTCATCTGCAGGGGTAAGTGCCACACGCATATCCCCTGCCCCCCCTGCAACTACAGCGCCCCCTGTGGCCACCCCCGGCACCGTCGCAGCGTCTACGTCGACGAAACAGAAGCCGGGGACAAAGAAGCTACGCTACCCTCCGCTGGTGGTGGAGAGGCTGCCAAACTGGGCCGCCCACTTTAGGGCCATCAGTGCCAAACTGGGCCGGCCTCCTAACGCTCGTCCATACGGGAGCGGGGTTCGCTTCACTCCCGACAGCGAGGAGGAATACAGGCTGGTCCAGAGGTACCTGACTGGCCTGGAAAAGGACAGCGGCGTATCTTGGTTCGCCTACTCACTGCCGGCGGACAAGAATATGAAGATTGCCATCAGGGGGCTGCCGGCCGATACAGACCCCCAGGAGATAGAGGAGGAGCTCCGGGCGTTGGGTTACCAGCCGGAGTATGTGCGCCACATAAAGGGCGCACAAGGACGACCCGGCTGTGTTTTTCACGCCATTTTGAAAAAGACGCCTGACGTCCGGGCCATATTTGACACCACGGTATTTATGTATATGCGTGGTGTCAAGATAGAGGCTTGGCGTGGAAAGCGTGGGCCCGCACAGTGTCACCGGTGCCAGCGCTTTCGCCACAGCTCGCACCAGTGCCACCGTCCGCTCGCTTGTGTGCGGTGTGGAGGGGAGCACGCGGCACGAGACTGCCCGCGCCCGCGGGAGGAACCGGCCACCTGCGCTAACTGCGGTGGGCCTCATCCCGCGTGCAACATCAAGTGCCCTGTGTTCCAGGATGAAATCCGGAACAAGCGAGCGGGGACCGCAGCCATCACGGCCAAACGCCGGACACAGCTGGCCACGGATAGGCCACAGGCGAGTATTTTAGAGGCAGAAGGCACGACGCTGATGGCGGCGGCCAACGGCCCCACACAGAGGACCCAAGCCCCCCCCTCTGGGCGGAGGAAACACAAACGCGGGGGGAAAGGTAGGAAACCCAAACCCCCAGCGACCACAGCGACCCAAAAAGACATCCCCGCGGCCGACCCTGCCTCAACCAGAGAGCAGGCTGTGGACAAAGGTAAGGTACCTACCGCTGGCGCCGGCATAGCGCAGCGGAGAGATGGGGAACTTAAAAAGTTCGCCACGAAAACGAGTGGCGCCGCCACCGGCGTAACTGACGCTAGCGCCGGTGTGGAGCGGCGTAAAGTGGCGGAACCAAACAAGTTCCCCAGACAAGAGACAGATGGCGCTACCGGCGCCTCAAAAACAAAGAAGGAGTTCACAGCCTGCGCCATTAAGCTGCTAATGGACCTCATTAAGGCCATAAGGCAGGGTCAGGATGTGGAAACGGTCATCCTCGATGGCCTGGCCACTTTATTAAGGCTTTATCATGGCTAGGCCACTGAGGGTGATCCACTGGAATGCCCGCGGCCTACGGGATAAGGCCGCCCCCCTCCGCCACCTCCTGAGGGATCAGGACATCGACGTGGCGCTCATAAGCGAGACGCTCCTGGGGCCCGAGGACCGGGTTAGGTTCCCGGGATACCTCGCTTACAGGAAGGATGAAAGGTCGGCTCACAATATCCGTTATCGTGGTCTGGCGGTCCTTGTGAGACGAAGAGTCGTCCATCAACAACTCCCCTTGCCGTCGCTCAGCAGTTTTTACGCGCTGGGTGTGCAGCTCCATGTAGCCGGTGAGGATATTAACTTATACGCCTGTTATAAGCCGCCCGCGGCCCATTTGGACCCGATAGAGCTGCGGGCGCTTATTAGCACGCCACAGGCAACCATCCTCGCCGGTGATTTCAATTGTAAACACCCAGCGTGGAACTCAGCCAACACGAATACCGAGGGGAGACGGCTCTTCGCGGACGCGGAAGCCTTCGGCTATACGGTGTCCGGCCCAGAAATGCCGACTCACTACCCGGATGCAGCAGTGAACACACCGGACGTGCTGGACATCGTAGTCCACCGAGGGCTACACTGCCAGATCACGCAGCAAGTGATAGACGACGAGTTACAATCGGACCACCAGCCTGTACTCGTCGTCTTATCGGGTATGCCGACCCGACTGAAGCCCATAGCGCCACGTCGCACAACGGACTGGACAAAGTTCGAGGAAGAGCTAGAGACCACTACGCCTACTCGGCCCATTGTCACCGCCGCGGACGTGGAACAGATGGCTTGCGACGTCACTGCTTGCATACAAAGCGCCTTACAAACGGCGACTACGACGCAGCCGCAGGGGAGAGTGCTATTGCCGCCCCTGCCGGCGCGTCTGAAAGCGATGATCGCCGAAAAGAGGCGCCTTCGCAAGCAGTGGCAACAATTAAGATGCCCAACTTTGAAAACGCAGCTGAACCGTCTCGCGGAGAAGGTAAAGGCCGAGCTTAAGGCGCATACCGCCGCGGGCTGGGAGGAACGAATCGACGCGACCACAGATAGTTGGTCGTCGGTTCATAAACTCTGCCGCCAACTATCTAACGCCCCAGCCCCGGTGCGACCGCTTCAAGGGAGTGACGGGGCGCTCAAATATGTAGCGGAGGACCGGGCGGAGGTCTTCGCAGAACACCTGGAGCGTCAGTTCCGCCCCAACCCGACCGATGACATCGATCATGTCGCAGCGGTCGAGAAACACCTGGGAGACTATTTCGGCCTGCCGATAGCTCCCGATGAGGACCCCATATTTTTCTCGCCTGGCGCAGTCAGACGCGCCATCCTTAAGACGAGGCCTAGGAAGGCCCCCGGTGCCGACGGTATCTCCAACGCAGTGCTGCGCCACTTGCCGCACCGAATGGTCGCGGCGGTAGCGCGCCTGTACACGGCGATACTGCGCACGGGGGCTTTCCCTGCTTCGTGGAAGGAAGGGCGCGTCATTATGCTGCCCAAGGCGGGAAAGAATATACTGAAGCCGGAGAGCTATCGGCCCATCACCCTGTTGCCGACGGTCTCCAAGGTGTTCGAAGCACTCCTGCTGCGACATCTCCAGCCACACATCGCCCCACGCCCGGAACAGTTCGGGTTTAGGGCGGAACACAGCACGACGCTCCAGCTGTCGAGGGTACTGCACCACCTCGCAGCTGCGGCCAATAAGAAGGAGTACTCGGTGGCAGTATTCCTCGACATGGAGAAGGCCTTCGACCGCGTGTGGCACGATGGCCTAACATACAAGTTGGCCACGTCAGACGCGCCCCGTCGCGTAGTAAAAGTGGTCTCTAGCTTTTTGTCCCACAGGTGCTTCAGGGTGGTGGTCGACGGCGCGCTGTCTAGCGCGCGCCCAGTGCTGGCAGGTGTGCCGCAGGGCAGCTGTCTGTCGCCGACGTGTTACTCGCGTTACACCGACGACATCCCCGCCACTTCCGACGCGACGCTCGCGCTGTATGCCGACGACGCCGCGTACATTACTACGTCGCTTAATGCGAAGTACGCGGCGGTCAAAATGCAGCGCGCGCTCGATCAACTTCCCGAGTGGCTGTCGAAGTGGCGGCTTTCGGTGAATGTGGGTAAGACGCAGGCGATGGTCACAGGATCAGCGCGCCTCCCGCCACCCTTGAATTTACAAGGAGCCGACATCGATTGGTCGCCCCGGGTCAAATACCTGGGTGTCACCATCGACCGTCGGCTCACTATGGGGCCACATGTCCGCAAGGTCGCCGCGCAGGGTAGGGTCGCCCGCAACCTGCTTAAACCTGTGCTCTCGTCCCGCATCCCGGTGCGCGTCAAATTGGGCGTGTACAAATTGTACGTGCGCCCAATTTTGACGTACGCCGCCCCCGCTTGGTTCGCCCTCACGAGCGAGTCGAGCCGGAAGCTGCTCCGCGCGCAACAGAGCATTGCGCTGCGGACCATTGTTGACGCTCCTCGCTTCGTGAGGAATGATGTAATCATGCGGGACCTCGGGATCGAGAGCCTGGATGAGTTTGTGCGGCGCCTCGCGAAGGGGATGTACGCGCGTGCCGACGCATCTGATTGGCCACATGTCAAGCAGATAGCGCCCTGGCATACGCGTCCCCCTGACGCGAGACCCTTGCCCCGCGACCTGGTAGCGGACGAGTGACCCCATACACCGGACTGGACGCCTCGAGTAAGTCGCACCCAGGTTACACGCGGCTTACTCGACTCAATAGAACTCTACAGATGACATACATCTATTGCGTGGCGTGTGCTAAGTTAATATAGGCGCGCCACGTAATTAAACCAGACACCCATTACTAAACAAGCTTTTAACTCACACGTGCGTGCGCGGTGCGGGCCGCGACGCACGTAGACACTGAACGGCGTTACACACAACACAATGCCGTTCACACACTCATGACAGTCCCTTAGTCCGGACCGTAATCGGCTAGATCTGAGAGCGGGGCGGGCGGGGACTATACACCTATCTGTAGGAACGCCGAGTCGGCTCCACTGTCGCTGGTCGTCCTCGCTGGGCCTCCCCCGGGTAACCGGGGGTCTCACCTGGCGGGGACTGACCGCCGTGGAGTCGTGAAGAAAGCGGCGCTAATGTACTAGCGCCGTGGCGTGCCTACAGATTTACACTTAGCAACCAGTGACACGGACGCGTTAAAACGCGTCCGACGATTTTTAAATCGCCACTAGGCGCCCATAATGAGGGGCCCGTATTAACGGGCCAACGCAGACCCTCCGCGGCCAGGGAGCGATGCTCCGGCTCCGCATGCCGCGCCCCCTTGCGGGGGCGCAGCGACATCTCCGAGTAGCGCGGCAGTGCCAATTTGCTCTCGCTAATTGTTGACGCTTCCCTTAAATTCCTATCGCCATTTCATTTTACGACCTGTTTATTTCTATCGGACTGATTGCCTGCCTAACTGTGACCTCTGCTTGTATACCGGACTGTGATCGAAAGCCTCTTCTTGACCCTAGCTTGTATCCTGGACTGTGTGTGTATTGTGTGTGGGCTGTGACTAACGTGGTGCAACCATGACGACCCGAAACCTGATTCAGGAAGAAAGGAATCAAATTATTGTTTTGCATAGACAAGGGTTAAATATATCCCAAATAGCAGTGGAGTTGAACATGCAAGTAAGTTATGTTTTTGTATTCAGATAGAGGGAGAGATATAGAAATAAATAAAGTGATAGTAATATTATTATTTCATAGTTTGCATTTTTCCTTATATTGCAATTTAAAAACAAATTCCATGAAAAATATTGGTATTCAGCTGCATCCGGTTAGACTGGAAGCCGACCCCAACATAGTTGGGAAAAGGCTAGGCAGATTTATATATAAAAATAATAAAATTATTATAACTTTCAGATGGATTCTTTTTAAAAGTCTCATAAGATATTACCTACTTATAGTAATGCATTCAAATAAGATTGTTCTTTTTATTTATTTTTGCTTTCAAAGACGTTGTTGGAGCCTTTTATGACCCGATAATAAATCCTAAACCAAAACAACCTAAACAATGGTGCCTTATCTCACAGCGTCGTTGCCGCATTTTAATTAGAAAAACCAGAGCGCATTCGTCGCATTTCTAGAGGCTTGATCATTATATTTCAAACTACAATTTTTTTTCGCCCAAGCACAAGATAATTGTTTTTTATAATTATTTTTAACATTTATTTTATCATAATACTGCAGATGGAAAGTAATTGACAATAATGTAAATTTTTGTTAGTAGTGCTCGTAAATACTTACCAAAAAAACTTAAAAAAAATTGCACACATAGTTTTAAATACTAACGATTTAGTGCTTGGCTGGCCGATAAAATAGCAAGTACTTACTATTTTTTCGGCCAAGCACTAGATCGTTGGTATTTAACCACGAAAAACCTTTAGAAATGCCACGTTGCCAGCCCGCACGGGATAAACACTTTTAAGGTGCAGATATATGATTTTAGTGACTTTTAAATCTGTTATTACGCCTTCAATTAATGCAAATAAGTTACGCAAAAAATGTATGTTAAACTAGACCGCATACTCATCAATTATATCTGTGAATATTTTAGTATTGTAGTAAAATACTTTATGAAATAAATTCAGGAAGTAAGGTCTACCCAAATATAAAAATCGAAATTACTTCCAAACTACTAAAGATATTTTCATGGTTTGTTTTTGTATGAATAGACTATTTCGTTATCTATATTTCTATCTTTGAATTTTTTCAAATATTCATACTTTTATTACTAAAAATAAATATTCCCTATAAAATCGAACGGAACGGCATGCGGCGCTCTGCGCGGGCGACGGGCGGCAGTGTACCGCTGACCACTGTCACGGGTAGACGCTGACACTTTGCGCAACCGCTGTACTTACGTATTTTTTCGACAATATGGGTAGAACGACTAAAGTTCTGAAAGAGAAATGACGTATACATGAAAGAAACAGGATACTGAGGTAAGTTTCTCATATATTGTTATAATATAATGAGGTTAGCTAAATGTTATTTTGATAATCATTTTTGCGCGAGTATATCCATTATTTACGAGTAAGTTCAAACATAACTTTAGATCGGTATCAATTTTTTTTTTTTTTGTACGATAAAAAAATAATACAGATTCCCGAAACGAAAATGCGGAGAGCAAGTAAGCCCTAATAAATTGTAGACTACCATTTATTATGGTTTTTTGAGGACAATCCCGTTGCAGCAGGTGTGAAACTTACCTAGCTTAAAAAAAAAAACAGGTGTAGTACATAATAAGATTATGTTTTACTATTTTAGTTGTTGCGACCCGACGGAAGTAAATAATGAAAGAACTGACAATGATTCCCACATGAAAAAGCGGAGACAAAGTGAGTATTAAATTGTAGATTCTAGGCATACCATTTATTATGGTTTTATGGGGACAATCCCGTTATAGTAGGTTAGAAACTTGTCTAGTTTAAATAAACAGGTGCAGCTCATTAATAAGATTATGTTTTAATATTTTAGTTGTTGCGACCCGACGGAAATAAATAATGATAAAAATAATGAAAGAACTGACAATGATTCCCAACATGAAAATGCGGAGACAAAGTGAGTAGGTATTAAATAAATTGTAGATTCTAGGCATACCATTTATTATGGTTTTATGGGGACAATCCCGTTATATTAGGTTAGAAACTTGTCTAGTTTAAATAAACAGGTGCAGCTCATTAATAAGATTATGTTTTAATATTTTGGTTTTTGCGACCCGACGGAAATAAATAATGACGAAAATAGTGAAAGAACTGACAATGGTTCGTTATTTATTATATACAATGTAGATTCACAGGTTCTTTTTTTATATTTCCAGGACCATCAACTGGAATGGAATCAATGATTTTGGTTTAAGGCAAAATACAGACAAAGAAGAGACAGAGAAACAGGAAGATCAAGACACTCGACAAGAGGAATATTTCGAAAAATGACTACATTTCTACGAAATGTAAAAAAAATAATTAGTACAAACAAATTCACGCCTTCTTCCCAAGGGGAAGGCCAGCTGCACGCTTCTTTTAAACCGCACCGTTGCCTTATCACATAATTTTTCAGCCTATCATTTATAGTCACGTCACACATGCTTCGCAAGGAGGCATTTCCACAACATTTAGGGCCGATTTTTCAATCATCAGTTAACTTCTATCTGAGGAATAAATATGGCGCTTTGACTATACAAAAGCTGTCAAAACGTCAAACATAAAATATATCTGGCGATTGAAAAATCAGCCCTTATTCTACTTTTATGCTTCTTTTGCCACACCCAAAATTAATTCACTTCCATGCATAAGCTTAGACACCAGCACACCATTATGAACAGCCATTATGAATGGATACAGTCGCATGTATAGTACCATTCACTTTATTTCCCGCATTTACTCTCCTTTCCACATCTTCATCAATCTTTCCATCCCTTGTAAACTGACTCCGCAAATATACTAACTTACTCTGGGGGGCGATTCTACTAACAACATTGTTCTAAAATGGCAATTGAACCTCAACTCAATCAGGGTTTTCAAGCGTTTTCATATTTTACTTATGAACAACGTATGATTCTTTTTGCTATTGTAGGCATACGTAGGTACCTACCTAGGTACGCACCGGAATATTAATATATTTGATGTTAGAACTAATATTATACGAAAATCATTGAATACTTATCACATCACACATCATACCGTGATACCTACTGATCCTAAAATTATTTCTTTGTTTCAATGACATGCAACAGTGATCAGCGACTATTGGCATGGCCACCATGCCATGTAGTATAGTAGTTAGTATAGTATTCCATTCCCGCTGTTTATTTTATAGTAAAGTAACTCTATCCGACATTCAAAATCCGTTTCGTTTTACGCGATTCGAACCGCCCAGACTGTTTCCTTTAAGAAAATCTGCTAATTTACAATTATTAAAATATATGGAAAAAATCATTTACTTTTCGTGGTAAATATAACGGAAAATAAGTTTTAATGGGTTTATTATTCGTATAAAATTTATTTGTTATTCAACTATTTTTATTATAGTAATATTATAAACTTACTAATTTAACTTTAGGTAACACTCATTCATTGCCATTCATTCCCGTAGTGATTGAGTTGGCTTTCGACTTTTACAGTCAGTTACAATTTCAGTTATTGTCATAAAAATTGTAGAATAGATTTATGGGGGACGAACGAGAGCCGAAAGAAACCGAACCATTGATGAGACGGTACAGAGCGTATAACTTTGCAAATTAGTAGAATCGGCCCCCTGATCCTTAAAGCCCATTCCCTCTCTAAATCTTGCCTGCACATCTCATATTTTCTCATCTGTCACTAAAGAAATTAATTGTTTTATTTTGGAATTAAATTTATTTATTTAGAGTTTTGGCTTTTCATTTCACTTTATATTGTTTCCATAGCTAAAGAGCTCGTTAGTCGCATCACAGCCGCACGGGCCGATCAATTAGGTTAAGCTATTCTTGCCGCGGTTGTTCCGTGGATGGGTGAGCATCTTTACGTACCGAGACTCATCCGTGCCTCGTAAAGTCGCGAAAAAAAATCTGCTGCTCCCTACATTTATGTTCGCTTAATTCGTCAAAATGTAGGGAACAGCTGATTTTTTTTTCGCGATTTCATGTTTAGTCCAAGTTATTTCATGTTGTGTCCAATATAGTAAAAGTTGTTTATAATGATGAATACAATGACGAGAGAGGTTGATGGTGTTTAAAATTACACCCTGTTTAAACCAACTTATTCAATGCAAACTATTAAAATAATATAATATATTACAATCTTATTTTATTATCAGAATATTACCTTATTTATGAACACTACATAAAAAAAATTGGATTGTGATAAAAAAATCAGGCAGGACAGTCCATACAATCTGAAACGTATGGTTACCCTACGTTACGTGCGAACGGTTGCGGGGTCGCGGGGGGTGACGCAAGCTCCTCCCACTCGCTCAAGGTCGCTGGCATTTATCGTCCTCTTAAATAGTAGAGATAAAGCACAAATTTGCTTGGGACAGTTTCATACAATGTTGGAATTTACGCTATGCCATTTTTCTTACTCATAGGTATACGAGGTGTAAATTGCAATATCTGAAAACCTCTTAAGGGGTCATTGTACTAATCATTATGAACAACTTTTACTACGGGACCAAACCTGAAATCGCGAAAAAAAAACAGCTGTTCCCTACATTTATGTTCGCGTAACTCATCAAAATGTATGGACCAGCTGCTTTTTTATCGCGATTTCAGGTTTGGTTCTCATAGTAAAAGTTGTTTATAATGATGAGTAATGACCCCTTAAGAGATTTTCAGTTATTGCATTTACAACTTGTATTTTAAAATATAGTTATGAATGTTATAACTACTTAAATTAGTTATAGAAAAGTTAAGAGTTTATTTATCATGAAGTCAACCAAAATGCACACCTTAAGTATTTCAATACTTATAATTTTTATTTATAGTGTACTAGTTGTGCCCTTTGAATAAGACTTTTGTAGTGTACTCGTATTATTATACTTAGTTCCTATATTATGTAAAAAATCGATGCTGATTGTTTTTTTTTTTTTTTTTCGTTAGAGAACAACGGTGCGCCGCTGGGTGCGAAGATATGAAGAAGGAGAAATTACAGAACGCGTTCGTGCACCTCGACCCCGGGCTATAAACGAAAACGAGTTAAATACTTAATATGATAGCCACGTATGAAGAGAACCCGTTCACACCCACTCGCAGTTTCGCACAAGAATACGAAGTTTCGATGCAAACTATTAGAAACGAGTTGCATCGAGCTGGAGTCCATCACAGACGTCCCGCAAAAAAAAATATTTTGACGCAGGAGCAGAAAGCTGCTCGCGTGCGATTCGCTCGTGACTACAGGGACTTCGATTTCTCTTACGCAATATTTTCTGATGAAAAGTGCTTTAGGTCTAGCCAACAAGGTCGTCGGAATTTATGGCGTGTAGATAACACAAGATACGAACCTCGAAATGTGAACCCAAATGCAGAATCGGGAAGAATTGTAGTGAACATGTGGGGCTGGATGAGTGCTGCTGGACCAGGCGAGCTCGCTTTTATACCAGGGAGGGCAAACGGCCAAACGTATTTAGAGGTGCTACAAACCATCATGGTACCCACAGTGCGCACGGTGTATCCACAACTGGACGTGCCAGAATTTTATTTTTTCCAGGACAATTGCCCGATACACCGTGCGCGGGTTGTTCAAGAGTGGTTGCGAGGGCAACCACAAATTAAAACAGTGCCATGGCCCTCCCGATCGCCAGACTTAAACCCCATTGAAAATTTGTGGGGTTTAATGGTCCAGAGATGGGATAGTAGAGCAGAAAGAACGAAGGAAGCACTTGTCACACATTGCGAACTAGTTTGGGACACATTCAGAGGTTCGAATTTGTGCGAAGTCCTGGCTAGGTCCATGCGTAGCCGTTGCGATGCTGTGATAGATGCGGGAGGAGCAGCGACGAAATATTAAGTTAATATAATTTTTAACATGCACTATGTTAATTAACGAAAGGCGTTCCCGTTAACCCGCAATAGTCCAAACATGCTACAATTAATATTACCATTTAAAAATTCGCGAAAAAAAATCAGCTGCTCCCTACATTTTGTTAAGCTAGGTATGCGAACATAAATGTAATGAACAGCAGATTTTTTTTCGTGAATTTTCGAATGGTCATATTTTGGTAGCATGTGGACGCTATACTATTGCGGGTTAACGGGAACGCCTTTCGTTAATTAACATACTGTATAATTACATTATACAGGGTTATTTTTCTAACACCTGGTAGGACTATATTAGTACAACCACTTTTGATCTATGACTTTTTAGAATACCAAAAGTAAACTTTCAAGTTTTTGTTGTAATATTTGTAATAACACTTTTTAGATCTGTATTTTGTAGTAAGTACCGCTGCGACCCTGCATTCGCAACGCACTGTTTGTTTATTTAACTACTTACATATTTTGGTACCGCGTAGAGTTGTTCAAATTTAGAGCGATCAAAATAAATATTTTTAATTGTATTATGAAATTATTTTTTTATGAATTATTAAAAGTCATACAACAAAAGTTGTTATTTATGATGTTAGTATTATAGTCCTACGAGCTTATTAGTGTTTTATCATCAAATGACTTCTCCCGCTCTGGGCGGAGCGGAAGGTCGTGTCAAACTTTTACTGACTAAAACCCACCCGTGTTCCTTCAGTTGCCTGTGCCAGGGCCATGGTATCTCTTTCGAACAACCCGCGACTCCGGCGGCTTGCAAATAACCCTGTATAGCTATTTTTATTAGGTTTATTTTTATTATTCCAATTTGTATTATATTACTTCGTTGATTAATGTCACAGGGTAGACTGTAGACCGTAATCATAGTTTAAAATATTGCTAACGATTTTGAAGTCTTCTTGTAAAATTATTGATGTCAATTTAGTGTCATGTTGCCTTTATTGGTGGATTTGTTGTTTTATTTACAATCAATGTTGTCATAAGCCCCGATCTCGTTAGTTTGTTATTTTACATATTCAGTAGTGTCATCATATCCGTCCACCTCATAAATAATTGATCTCATTTGCTTGATAAACCTAGTCTGTAGTGTAATGTAATTATTGCAAATTATAAAAATTATTAAGATTCTTAAATTGTACTAATCTTAAAACTTTTAAATTTCATTAGAACTGCACGAGCAATATTCTCCTAATCTTATTTACTGACAGGCTTTTTGCCTGTTGTTGTTGTGTTGTCTGTTTGTCATTGTTGTGTTGATTTCATATTTTGAACTTTACGATATAAGTGTAGATAAATACAGTTTATAAATGATATTATGAGTAAGAATCTTTTCACTTATAATATTTTGCATTTTGATGATAATTTCTGTGTAATTTTTTGTTATAATATGTTAATTTCTGGATGAATCTTTAATGTTTTGAAAAAGTCTATTAAAAATAAATTAAGTTACTTATATTGTTTTTTTTTTCTACAACAGCAAATCCTTAAAATTGTTCTCAAGTAGATTTTAACTAACTGTTTATTTTTTCACACTGAGATTACAGCCGATAGTTTCATACAAAAAGCACTTACTATACATCTTTTATTATACAGATAAGATTTAAATATCAACCTAAATAAATCTTTAATCCTGCATAATGTTAAATGAACACAAACTAAAAATATATATTTCACTAGTACCCAACATTTTATTTCAATCCTTTCACTCTCACTGCTGCCAAGGCACAAATTATAGTTCAGTTTAATTACTTGATAAGCTTCTGAATTTTAAAGTGGCGTAGGAACTGAATCATTGTTAGATTTGTCAAAAAAAAACTTGACATGCATGATTTCGCTTAAAATCATGAATTGTCAAACTATGACTAGAGCATGAATTATAAAAGAGTAAAGTGTTGGTTTGATTATAATCCAGTCTTAAAGTGCTCATCCTGCACGGCATGCCTGGGCATTTTAATTGCAACGATACCTTGTTCGTTATACAGGCTGAAATTTAATTCATGGGTATCCTCTTAAGGGGTCATTGTACTCGTCATTATGAACAACTTTGACTATGGGAACAAATATGAAATCGAGAAAAAAAAAATGCTGTTCCCTACATTTTGTCGAGTTATGCAAACATAAATGTAGGGAACAGCTGATTTTTTTTTCGCGATTTCAGGTATGGTCTCATAGTTGAAGTTGTTCATAATGATGAGTACAATGACCCCTTAAAAGGATGCCCATGAATTCAATTTCACCCTGTATTATTTTAATGAATAAAAGGTAATATTACAATTACCTACTGTTAAAAGTATTAAACCAAATACAAGGAACAACTGCAAAACATTTGAGATAATCCTAAGGTAATAAAAAAACGTATGGCCCTTGTATTAAGCCGTCCTCTATTGTTTAACCGAATTTCCAGACATTCCCACTAAATAACAATGGGTCTTAGATAATGAACTTATTTTTATTTCAGTTGCAAGAGTTGTGCGGCTTGCGGCCTTGCGTTAGCTACAAACAAAAAGCTCTGATAACATTGTATGAACTGCGCAGAGTATTGGTTCAAATATTACTGTAATTTTCAAGTATTCCCAAATTGCCCAAGTATAAACAAACACATAGAAATTTAGATAGTTATTTACTTTTAATAAAGTCGATTAAACACAAAAAATTTCAATATAAACATTTGATACCTTCATGCAGTGCCGGTCAACGCACCTATACCTAACGTATTCAGGGAGCCGTGAGATAAAAGGTAAACAAACCATAAATGTCCGTTCAATCGATTTTGAATGCTATTGTGTTGGTGGCATGACAAATGGCAGCTGCAGTAAACAGTTGGTATTGTAACCACTTTTTTGCCTTTAATGCCACCCATAAGCCTACGGAATAGAAGTCAAAATCGGTGGAACGGACTGTAATAAAACGGTTCGTTTCAATGTCTCATCTTATTGTGAAGGGAATATGGTGCGGTTGCTGCGGCATGCAGCATCACATAGGATATGGTGAAAATTGGAGAGGCAGTGAAAGTGTTCATAAATAACCTATATCTATAGACCCGATAGAGAGAGGAAAATATTAAAGTGGATTAATACATATAAATTGTAGTTTATTAGTTATTACAAATTATTTTTGTAAATACTGCAATATCAATAATACATTTTCTAAACCAAACAAACAGAAGATATGAGTACTAAAATTAATTCTTGTCAATAATAAAATAACAATTCAATTCTATAACAAAGAGCTCACGCCGCCGCCGAGCCGCGCTGGCCGTGCCCATTAAAAACTCGTCTCTTAGCAGAAACAAGTGAGCATAGTACCTACGCTCCTAGTGTGAGTGTCACACATTCTATACATGATTATACTAATACGAACACCACTAAAATACGCTTTGTGCATCCTATTGGTCAAAATACAATGCACGACATTGTGCGATCGAGTCGTGAGTCGTGCTATGCGATTATCGCCTTTAAGGTGAGCATGCGGAACTTTGGCCGATAGTACGTTAGTTCAATGACCGAACATTACTAGTAAAATTATGATTCCATCTTTCCATCACACTTTCACAGGCTTTGGACTGTAGGCTTTGAATCATATTGTTTACCTAATTCTAAGATATTTAATAAAGCAGTAGCATTTTTAAATCAAGCAACTTTACGCCTGTCTACGATCTATCAGAAAACGTAGGTAGGGTGGTCTTTTCGGCGGCCGCCCGACTCACTTATTATCTCTGATGCGTACCTAACTGTCGCGATATCATAATCAAAGTCTGCGTATTTAAAAGATTTGAATCATAATATTTACAGTAATTAAAATTGGTAAAGATAAAGGTACTTACAGAACTGAACTATTTACACTACACTATTTCTTCGTCGCCTTTTTAAAATAGACTTTCGAAATGTCCACCACCTCGCTCGATGCACTTTATTGCACTTTTTCTTAAGTTAAATTTTAGTTTATTTAGCACTTCGGTGTCACTTTGCACAACACTAAATGCATGACCAATTTTTTGTCTGAGGTCTTCGACACTTGTTGCTTCGTTTACGTGTGTTCGAGCGATTTTATTCAACCCCACAAATAAAAGTCTAACGGCGTTAGATCAGCCGATCTGGGAGGCCACTGCACTGGGCCTCCACGGCGCTGCTCTCGTGCTGCTCTCTGAGTGTTCGTCAAAATAATTGAGGATGTTTGCTTAAAAGCGAGTAGTGCGCACATTCGCCCCTCTATATATCGCCGTATTAGGACGAAAGGTACCGGAGTCCCTCAGACGCTGAGTTGCACTTAACATTGTCCTGGCACTCACTCTGGTACCATATCTTGCGTTGAACTCTCGACACGCTAACTCGACATTATCGTAGCAACGAGCCAGTGTCCTCACCATCTCCGTGTACTGAATATTGGTGTACTGGAATGCCATCGCGCGCGTAAACAAACGAAACTCGGTAATACTTGTCGCTGCCGGCGAATAACTAAAGGAGCGGGTGCGCCGCGGGCGGCGACGGCGCTTGCGTCAGCATTGCAAACGTCAAAGGGGTAAGTCGGCAAATTAATGCATCTCGCTCTTTTACATTAATGTTCCATTTGCAAAAAACAAACCACAAAATTCCTAGTATTTTGGCATTAATACGGTCTACACATTCGGTCATGCATTTAAAAAAGCTTTATTACTTTGGGATTAGGTCTAAATTTTCTTAAATTAACATTTTTGTTTATGTGTGTAAAGAAAGCTATGACCGAACTACAAATTCGGTTTTGCATTTTAATTAGACATATTGCTTTGCAATAAGGATTAAGCTTCCTTAAATTAACTATTGTATTTAACGCGCGCTACACATAGGAGAGCTATGAGGTATTACAAATTCGGTCATGCATTTGAATAGGCTTTAGTCCTTTGAGATAAGGCTTAAATTTCCTTAAATAAAATATCTTATTACCTTGTTATGACTCGGTGGCTCTAATTTCAGTTAAATAAGATTTTTTCATGAAAAATTAACAAATTTAAATAATGACGGAAATCGATTCAGAAGCCGATTCTGAGCAAACTACTTTCAGGTCTTGTGTTTATTCTGTTACACGTTGTATATGTAGTTGCATAATAAGTAAGAAAGTAGTATAATAATACAAGGCGTAATAGTAATACAAGGCGAAAACTACCTATATTAAACGATTGTAAAATGGCAAAGTGTAAACTTACTACCAAGCCAAAGTACCTACAGAACCCTCAGCGCAATGGTGGCATGCACTTGACTAGTTTTTTGTATCAGTAGAATTTATGCAGTGGTTTAGAATCGGTTTGCAAAATTTCAGGTAAAAACATAATTGTAGGTATGTATATGTACTTGCATAGTCCTACTAAAACATAATTACATACGCAAACGACTGTCACATTACATACATACACGGCGAAAATTATAAAACACAAACTTACTACTAAACCAATGGGCGGAACCCTCAGCGCAAAGTTGGCTCGCACTTGACTACTATTTTGTAGCAGTAGGTAAAATAGTGCGCACGGCTACACATCAAGCTATAACTTTCCAGTATAAAGGCTCCTACATACTGGCGCGACTTGTCGCGCGACGCGTCGCGACACAAAGGCACCGCTTGTAGCGCTACACGCGGTGTCTTTGTGTCGCGTCGCGTCACGCGACAAGTCGCGCCAGTATGTAGGAGCCTTAAGCTGATCTCGCATTGTATAGGCTATCCGTACAAAAACACATAAAAATATATATATGGTCGAATTGAGAAACCTCCTCCTTTTGTGAAGTTGGTTAAAAATGAAATAAAATTAAATAATAAATAAAAAGGACATTCGTGTTTTGAAGGCTCCTAGATACTGGCGCGACTTGTCGCGCGACGCGTCGCGACACAAAGACACCGCGTGTAGCGCTACAAGCGGTGCCTTTGTGTCGCGTCGCGTCGCGCGACAAGTCGCGCCCGTATCTAGGAGCCTTTAGTCCAAATCCGCGAATAATACTAGGTAAGTACTATAGCCGTGGCAAGTGCGACGCGCGGCGCAGTAGAGCGGCTGGCTTGCGGCAGCTTCAATAAGGTACTACTCCTTTGAGCACGCCGCGCGCCGCCAAACACCATGAGTAAGTCATTGCAATGTAACTCTTATCTTATTGTAATAAGGTATAATTTAGGATAATTGACTTTTGCGAGGACTTACATATTGAAATGGAGAAATTATTCATTTATTAGTTAATTTCGTCATACATCCTAATTTATACCTTATCACAATGGGATAAGAGTCACATTGCGAAGACTTACAATTTTGCTTATGATTTAATTTACTTTGGAATAAAACCGAGTAAACTCAACTTTTGCAAGAGGGTTTAGAATGCTTCTGAGCATACACTGAAATAGTTTAATTGGTGAAACTTGCTTATGTCAAATTTGAAAACGCAAGAGTCAATGAAACCCACTGGAATCTAACACAAAAAGTAGTAAATATATATTAGAATGAATAAAACTAACGGATGTAATGTTTAACATAAAAATATATTTCCAATATTAGAAATCACAAAAATAATAAGATAGGCACACAACACTTGTCATAGGTAAATTAAACTACTTCATTATGCATAGTATAAAACAAAGTCGCTTTTCTTGTCTCTCTATGTGACCGCTTAGAATAAAACTTAATTCCACACACACACACACCACCATTACTTCTACCTAAGTCACTTAGCGCGTCCGAATTCGTCAGTTTCGCCGTTCGCGTTCGTGTGGTCAAGTCTAGGTACTACCCGTGCGCGATAAGTTGGGACCTGAGCGCGGTGACGTCATATTGGCGTGTTTGTACCGCCCGCAAAAAAGCGAACATAACAAGCAGCCGCCCCACAGTGGAACGAATGTATGGGAGCGGTTGGACGTAGACATGTCCGAAAAAAAAGAGTAAAATTATGCCAAACTAATGATGCCATCTTATTCGATTACTTAATGCCTTCATAACTTGTGGTGATGAATTTCTTCATAACTCCCATATTTCGGGAGTAATTTGAGAAAATGTGAAATTTTACTATGAAAATGAGTGTATCGAGCTCTCTCCCTCCTGATTCCGGGCTTGTTTCAAGTAGCGGTCTCTAATATCATAATGCTAATACTAAGAGCTATATTTAATACTAAGACACATAGTGCGCCAAATGTGCACTTTCTGGGATAAAGAGTGATGTTTATTTTATAACACAATTTTTTTATTTTTTGTTTATTTTGTTGATTAAAACCGTTTTTCTAAAGGTTTACCTTATTACAATAACATTTCTGAGCAGCCAATTAGAGAAGATATAAGCTAATTAGGATATATAATTAGGGACTTAAGGTTTACATATAAAACTGATGCACTAATGATTACTGATAAGAACATTGCTATTATTTAATTACTAAATGGCTCTTAATACACTAATTTAGCATGCATCATTTACTAATTATCACAATAACTAATTACCTTGCAATATTTAACAAAGGATACCTGGGATACCTGGATTTTATATAAATAGGTCACTATTAGTAACTTTAAAATCAGTGTTGATTTACACCTCGTTGTATCCAAGCTAATCTCGCAATGTATTTTCCAAATTTTAATACAAATCTTGATATTCACGTTGCTTTATGCGCACGCGCACATAAAGATTTACGCGACTTTAACTATTTGTTCAGTGTTTTAAAAGATAACAGTTGTGTTCAGTTATGTGAAAGTGCTGAAACAAGTTTAAAAGACTGGTGTCGTCGATTTTGCTACCGCATTTATGCAAAATGGACACAGTCTGGAAGAAGCACAGATAAGTTTCGGAAGAAACATGAGATTTGGCTACAGGCTGCAATTCAATGGCCGGAATTACAGAATGAAAATATGGAACCTTCTACAGAAAATATAAGTGACGTCATCGAGCCCATAATTTCTCCTGCTAAATCTGATGCTTCAACTTGTACACATCCTAGTCCTCGTAAATCTTTTGAGGACCTTAGTAACCGGCAAAAAAGAAGACGCACTGAAGATAGTCTTTCATGCAGCAGTAGCAGCGCTGAAATTATGTTTTCGGCCGAAAGGGCGCTTCAAAAGGCAGGACAAAGCGATACAGCTTATGTTATGAAATACTTGACGGAGAATCCAGAAGAGGCCTCAAAAATCAAAGCCTTCATTGAAGGTAAATCAATTCAGGTACGGGAAATATCCCCTTTGAAGGCATTGGCTCTTTATGTATCGATGAACTTATCGAAATGGCGCTATAACACTCTTCGGGATTTCAACACTCAAGAAGGAGCTCTTCAATACCCGAGTTACTACATGTTGGTTAAAGAAAAAATTAAGTGCTATCCGGCCAAAGAAGATCTCACAGTTACAGAGAGCTCTGCAAAAATCAAATTACAAGCCTTGATGGATTTAACCTCAAGAAGACTTATTAGGTCGTTAGAAACCCCTGTTGATCCCAATCAACAGCTCGTATTGACCAGCAAATGGGGTTTTGACGGATCATCTAGCCAAAGCATTTATCATCAAAGGACGAGTGAAGATGAGCAAATCGATCTTGCTAGTAATTTTATGATTAGTCTTGTACCACTGCGGCTCGTCTCAAAAGGTGTAACAATTTGGGAAAACGAGCGACCATCTTCCACTTCATTTTGCCGGCCAATATTGTTTAAGTTTATAAAGGAAACCAAAGAAAATGTGCAGAGAGAGATGGCTGAAATCGAAGCAGAGATTGAAGCCTTAACTCCATCCACCATCACTGATGGAATTAGTGTCAAACACCAACTGCTGTTGACAATGATTGATGGTAAAATTCATTCCATTATATCCAATACAGCAGCTTCAGTGTGTGACATATGCAAGGCTTGTCCTAAAGAAATGAATAATTTAGAGTTAATCAAAGATAAACACGCAAACGAGGACATGTATAAATATAGCTTAAGCACCCTTCACGCTTGGATTCGCTCAATGGAATGCTTATTACACATTTCCTACAAATTAGACATAAAATCATGGCAAGTAAGGGGTGATATAGCAAAAAGGCAAGTTGATGACAGGAAGAAAAGAGTTCAAGAGGCTGTAAGAAGAGAAACGGGCTTACTTCTCGATGTTGTGAAACAAGGCAGTGGATCCACCAACAATGGCAACTCGGCAAGGAGATTTTTTGAAAACTACACTAAATCTGCTGAACTGACCGGAATAGATGCTATGCTTTTAAGAAAAATCTGTGTGATCTTGCAGTGTATTTCATCAGGAGAGAAGATCAACGTAACTAAATTCCGAGAGTTCTGCTTTGATACTGCTAAGCTTTACGTGGAGTTATACCCATGGTATTATATGCCTTCTTCACTTCATAAAATTTTAATGCATGGGCCAGACATAGTTCAGAACATGTCAATTGTGCCCATTGGTTTTCTATCCGAAGAGGCATCTGAGGCTAGAAATAAAGATTTTAGAAAATATAGAGAGGGGCATTCTCGAAAGCATAGCAGTATCTCATGCAATGAAGATATTATGCACAATCTTTTACTGTCTTCTGATCCACTTGTTACAAGTATCCGTCCAAAAGGAAATAAGTTTGTAAAAAAATCTTCTTTTAAGGAATTTTATGAGCTTACGGATTCTGAGAAAAGTGATATCGAATTTGTTAACATAAATGATTTAGCGGACATCGATTCTGAATTTGAATTAATTGATGATGATGATGATGACGAAGATAATTAAATGATGTTATTGTTTTAAAATGTGTAACTTAGTAAATTAGAGCTTACATCTTAATTATTTATTGTACTTTTAATGAAACTAGGTAATTTATTATCAACTTACTTAAAAGTCATACTCTCATCAGTTCTTGTGAATATTTTTGTTAATATATATTTCTGTATATATATAATATATTTATAGACCTCTTAATAAGTCTGTCTGCGGTTTAAAGTAAATACAAATGGGGAAAAAACGTTTTTTTTTTTTAATTTTCATTTCCTTTTATCCCAGAAAGTGCACATTTGGCGCACTATGTGTCTTAGTATTAAATATAGCTCTTAGTAATAGCATTACGATATTAGAGACCGCTACTTGAAACAAGCCCGGAATCAGGAGGGAGAGAGCTCGATACACTCATTTTCATAGTAAAATTTCACATTTTCTCAAATTACTCCCGAAATATGGGAGTTATGAAGAAATTCATCACCACAATTTATGAAGGCATTAAGTAATCGAATAAGATGGCATCATTAGTTTGTCATAATTTTACTCTTATTTTTCGGACATGTCTACGTCCAACCGCTCCCATACATTCGTTCCACTGTGCGCCCGCGGCTTCGTCTTTGGTTTTTTTAACCTAATTTATTATGTTACTCAGGGAGGACGCTGCTTTTTATCTAATCTTTTTTACACTATTTGAATAAAATAGGACACTAGGTATTTAATTATGTATCACCGAAAGTGTTGACTATGGTTTTGTAATGAATAAAAATACAATGTTTAAGTTTATACATTTATTTTATTTATAATTTACATTATCTCATCTTCGTCACTACTTGTGGATTTATGCCTTCTAGAGGTTGTTCTTCGTCCTCAGTCTCACTATAATCACTTGACGAAGAGGTATCCGAGAAATTTACAATTAATTGCGATTCATTCGTCTCTTATAAGAGGTCATCATCCCAATACTTTTGTCGAAGCCTGTCCACATGGTTGACTTCTTTTTTCCAGTCACTCTCACTTATGCTGGTAATTGCATCTCTCGTTAATTTTTCTATTTCCCTTTCTGACTGGTTGATATTTTTATCGGCTACTCTTTGCTTGACCAAATTCCAAATGTATTCTATTGGATTGAGGTCACACATGTATGGTGGTAGACGAACTACTTCGTGGCCATGCTCTTTAAAAAGTTCGTCAATCAAATATTTTTTTGGGGGCTTATTTATGTGTAACAAGTGATACATTTCAGATTTTGTGATTCTTTCATCAAATGTTATATTGTGGTCTAATAACCATTGACGTATAGTCCCCTTCGTCGCTACACTTGTGGGTGGTTTTTCTATTTGAGTTGAGTGGTACGGTGCATTATCTAGTACCACGATACTGTTAAGTGGCAAATTAGGAATTAACTTTTCAAGAATCCACTTTTTATAGTTTGCGGTATTCATCTTATGATGGTAATCTCCCGAGTTGTTTTTGCATTTGTATATGAGCTCAGCCCCATTCACGAAACCGTTCTCTCCACCGCCGTGTACAACAATCCATCTTTGACCGGGATTATGATTTCTTTTTATAGACGCATCAGTGTTATTTTGCCAGCATTTGCACACTGTATATTGGGAATGTATCCACGTCTCATCTATATAAATGACTGGCTTTTTCCCCGCACCCAAGTCATCATTTTTCTTAAGACGTCGTAGGTACCTTGCTCGCCAAGCTCGAATATCGGGTTTTTGAGATAGAAAATGTCTTTTATCTTTACATTTTTTGAATTTGTAGCCCAATTTGCCTACTAAAACTTTTCTTAAATATGTTTTTTGCCCTTGAAAATTGAGGTGTCTTATAGCCACAGATAATATTTTATTTAAGGTAGGTATTTCTTTCCTGACTGTGTAAAAGCTATTTACGATATTTCGCAAGGCACATATATCAAAACTATCCAATTGGATACGGTTATATTTTGGCTTTCGTTTTTTGCCCGGTGTTGACAATTTTACTTCACTTACTGCCGTAGAACTTGCAGAATTACCTGGTGTCGGTGAAGTATTTTGTAAGCGCTTGGCTTCGTTTTTTATTCTCATCAACGTGGTTTTCCAGAGCGCGTCGTTACGTGAGGTAGGCCAATACGAGACTAAAAACCCTAGTAAAAAATAGTGATGCGAACGGTACAATACGGGCGCCATCGGGGAAGTGCAGGGGAAGCTGGCGGGGAGTCGCATTCCTAGCAGGTCCCAACTTATCGCGCACGAGTAGTGCATAAGTTAGGTTGGGTTATGTCGACCGACCGGGAAATCGAACCTAACCTCACTTGGCAAACACGCACAGACCTGCCTTCATCCACTGACGAAGAACGCCTCCTACTGAGGCCAGCCTTTTTTTTTTTTTGATATGGCATCTCGTAGTTGACCTTGAGAGGTCGTGACTACTTAAACGGACTTTCCTGTGGCTGCCTTAAGCGAACTCAAAGCCTCCAGCCAGGGGCGAATTTCTTATAATACTAAGCGACTGCACGCTAAGGGCACCCCCTGTGGGGTACGGACCTCGGCTTAGGGCGTCGCTGGGGAGAGGACAGCAAGGTGGGACAGGCTGGATCTGATCAGTATTATTATTATTAATCGGGGAATTTAAAACTACAGGCTCAGCTGCGGCGCGGGCTGGCGCTTCGTCGAGCAAGGGTCGGGGGGGACAATTACGTCGGGGTTTATGCGAGGGACCTCGGCGGCGAGGTCGGAACGTAGGTCGGTGTGTTTTGTGCACTGTACTCGTGGCCCTACTGCTTTCCTGGAGGAGGGTAATGGGGTCATCGGGGTCGGTGAGAGTATGCCTTGGACGGCGAATAGAGCTAATGGTGGAGGGCCTATAACTGGCGGCCTGCACAACCAGAGGGTTGCGGTGGATGGCGGCGGAGTCGAAGAAGCGCTTCGTGATGCGCTTCATGAACTGCTTGATGGTGGGGATTTTAAGATCGAGATGGAGGATCTCGTTTCGGACGAACCAGGGGGCTCCCGTTGCCTTTCGGAGGAAACGGTTTTGGAGGCACTGCATCCTGTGGATGTGGTGGGGCCTAGCATGTGCGAAGACTGCACAGGCATATGTCATAATGGGACTGATGCACGCTGTGTAAATACGCAATTTGCCCTTAAGGGACAATTTGCTGCGCGCATTTAGGACGGAGTGTAGTCTACCGAGAGCGAAAGCGGCACGCGATCGCTCCTGCTTAATTTGCTCTGAGAACGAGAGATGGTGGTCGAGGGTCACGCCTAGGTATTTGGCTCGCTTCTCCCAAGGGATAGGCTTGCCGAACATGGTGAGCGGTCGGGGGGGGATGAGGTTTCTACGCGGTTTGGTGAAAAGAACCGCCTGACTTTTGTCGGGATTAACTTCAATTCTCCACTTTCTAAACCAAGCGCCAAGCTTGTTGACTTCGGTCTGGAAAATGCGAGATATATGGTCGTGGACTAACCCGGTGTAGTTGATGGCCGTGTCATCTGCGAACAGAGCCAACTGCGCCTTTCTACTTTTCGGGATGTCGCTGGTGAAGAGAGTGAAAATGAGAGGGGCTAGTACAGAGCCCTGAGGGACGCCTGCACGGATAGGATGAGGGGAGGATAGCGTTCCTTCGATGCGATAGCAGAAGGTGCGGTTTGACAAGAAGTTTCGTAAGATGAGCACGAGACGATCGGGCACACCGAGTTTGTAGAGCTTATATAATAAGCCGTTGTGCCAGACCTTGTCGAACGCTTTCGCTATGTCGAAGAACACAGCACCGATCGTAAGACCACGTTGAAAGCCGTAGCTTATGTGTTCTACGATGCGGTGGATTCGTTGGACGCAAGAGTGTTGGGATCTAAAACCGAACTGCTGGTCGGGGATGAGGCCCTTTGTTTCCGCAAAATCTCTGAGGCGCTTTAAAATAAGCCTCTCATAGACTTTGCCGAAGACATTGAGCAGACTGATGGGCCGGTAGCTGGTGGGCTCCGTTTTTGGCTTACCGGGCTTCGGTATGCCGATGACGGTGGCCTTCTTCCACTCTTGTGGAAAGATGTTATTGCTCAGGGCTCCATTGAAGATGGTGGCCATGAGCATTATGAGGTGAGCGGGGAACAGTTGGAGCACCCTATTGGTGATTCCGTCTGAGCCGGGGGCTTTGCGAGGTTTTAGACCCTTGATGATATCATGCACTTTGTCTGGAGTGTCAGCTTTACGACAACTGGACGGTGGTCAGAGGAGAGTTCGTCAAGCGCCTCTATAGAATCCAACCGTAGGTTGATACTCTTCAGAAGCGCTATGTCAAGTACGTCGGGTGTATGGTTAGGGTCGTGGGGAAAGTGAGTGGGAGTCATCGCGGCGATGATGTCGAAGTTGAGGATGGGACATAGGTCAAACAGGTGTTTGCCTCTGGTGGAGATCCTGGTGCTGTTCCAGGCATGATGTTTAGCGTTGAGATCGCCCGCTATGATAACGGAGTCACTCAGGCCAAGTAAAATGGAAAGGTCGTCAGAGAGGGGGGGAAGGGCTAACTCCGATGTGCAAACGGGGGGAACATAGGCCGAAACTATGGTGATCGGTTGATGGCCAGTCATGCCTAACTTACATATGGACACTTCTAAACGTGAGAGAGGGGGCGGGCCCATTGGGATGCAGTGCAGGGACGTTCTACAATAGATTAAGGTGCCGCCCTTGTGGCATCTAGTCCTGTCATTGCGAACTATGCGATAGTTGGCAATTGACGGGTTTCGACGGCTGGGCTTTAAAAAGGTTTCCTGTAAGAGGAGAATATCAATTTGGTGGTCGCGGAGGAACGCAGCGATTTCATCGCCTTGTTTTTGCATGCCATTGGCATTGAAGAAACCTAACTTTAGGGATCGGGGTTTACTACGTGCTTGGACTCGTATATCCATTACTGGGGGGGTTTCGCGAAGTTTTCTAGGGCTTGCGTAATCTCGGGATACGCAAGGAAGATTCGCTGGATCTGAGCGAGATCGCAGGAATTTCGGGCGGCAACGAGTTCGTTGGCCATTTTACGCGCGCGGGGCGTAAAGAATAACGCGAAGGTCCCAGAGATCACGCTGAACGGATCTACTGGGACAGACAGGAGTGGTTGAAGCGGCGACGAGCCGTGGCGCAGCGGTTGCGGCAGCGGCCATGGGAGCGGGCGCGGGTCTCGCGGGTTGTACGGGTACGGGCGCGGGGATGCGGATGCGGGGATCCATCAGTGGTCTGACGGGAGGCGGAGTGGGTCTCGGCTGAACCATAGCAGGTAAGGCCTGCTGGTGGTTCAGGTAGTTCCAGGGGCTAGGCCTTTGCGGGCTTAGCCTCTGGGGGAGTTGCAAGAGGGTCTGTGATGGGGGGGAAGAACCCATATGATGGGCACTCTCTCTGCTGGCGGGCGTCTGCACGCTTCACCAGCTTTGAGGAAGAAGTCTTGGGGGCCATACGACAGCCACGGTAGTTGGCTGGGTGCCCAGCCTCACCGCACAGCACGCAGCTGGGCGGCTCGGTACAAAGTGACCTATCTTTGGGGCGGGGGCAGTCGGACGTGCCATGCTCACCCAGGCACTTGACGCACCTGGGAGTCGCATGGCAGTTCTTCTGCGCATGCCCGTAGAGCTGGCAACGGTGACATTGCCCGACGACGCCGCTCTTCCTGGGCTTCTCTATTACGAGGCCCGTGAGACGGCAGATATTTGTAATTTAAAATTAGGTAGGGTGGTGCCCTTCTGTCGGGGGGCATACGACGAGAACCATGTCGTATGCTGAACCCCCCCTGGCGCGGTGCATGCGGTGCACTTCGTCCACGGGGACGGCTTGGGACTCAAGGTCGGCCTTGATGTCCGCTGTGGGGATTTCCTTCGGGATCCTACGGATCACCACGCGGGTCTGGCGTTCCTCGGGGAGCGAGTAGGGTATGACACACCTCTCGCCCGGAGAACCCTGGTTAATTCCCGATAGTCGCGGGACGTCGGGACAGATATTTTAATACCCTGCTGGGTAGTGGTGGCTTTCGAGAAGCCGATTTTTAGGTCGACGCACCATTTTGATACGTCTAACCAATTGGACTTATCCTGTAAGATTACAGGAGGGGGTGGGGGATCTTTTTAGGGGCCGGAGTGGCCGGAATATCCTAAGCGGATGAAGCGGTCGGGGTGGGGATAGTGGTGGAGGGCGCCACAGATACTGAGGGAGTGGGGGCGGAACGAACCTCCGTGGTGGCTATCTTGGTCGCCTGCGAGGAGGTCGCCTTCCTCTGCTTCCTCTTCTTCCCCTTTCCGGTGACGGCCACGAAGCCGTCGTCTTCGGAAGAGGGAGCAGAGTGAGCAGAGGAAGATGAGTTCACAGACTCGACATCGGAGTACGCGAATGGGGTCGGGCACCTCTTGTCTTGCGACAAGGGTTCCTCAGTGTCCATAGACACCGAGGGACTAAGAGGGATGGTCACGGTCGCGGGGGCCAGGGCATCGCTGAAGTCAGCGATGGAGTCGGCAGACGGCGGCTGAATGAGAGCCGTAAACTTAGCGCCATACTTGGCGAGGAAGTCTGGGTCCTAACTCCCCGGGTGGATAGGCCCGGGGATGAGTCGCCCTCCCTGTCGGGTGCAGACAGGGAGGGCGAGGCTAAACTTGTAACCCTTTGCCAGTCTTAATGTGCAAAGCGGCCCTGAACCAGTCTAGCGCGAAGGGTGTAGACACACCCTAAAGACACTAGGTGAGTAGGTTGGCACCGTAAGGTATCCACCGAGGACCACGAAACAGTGGTTTTAGCCCAGAGGCCTATGAAGCTACTCTGACAACTATTCTTTTAAAGAAACACTTGCCTTGAAAAAGGCACTTTTTGTGATCAATACGGCCGATTAATAAAATTAATCGACCGTGGATCGGAAGTAGTCGGTGACTACTGGAAGTTACGGCAGCGTAACAAAATCCGAATTCGACGGGAGCAGTGAGCGAGCGGGAGTGTATAATTGTCTAGATATAACGCTTTATTTAACGTTACTGAAAAATCTCCGCATATTCGGACGTTTCCGTCGGGACGCAATACTGGAACGATCGGCGTAGTGACGTCAGAATGGTCTACTTTTTCAATAATACCTGCTGCCAATAATCTATCCAATTCCTGCTCAATTTTCGGTTTTAAAGCTAGCGGTACGGGCCGAGACCTAAAAAACTACAACTGTGCATCAGGTTTTATTTTCAAGCTTACTTTATACTTGTTGATCCTGCCCAACTCATTAGAAAATAATGATGAATATTTTTTTATTAACATTTCCCCCGAGTTGTCGCGTACCACATTACAGTTACAGCTTAAGCTACACAAATTTATACCAACCTCTTAAAACCACGGCTCAATAGTGGCAAACGTTTCTCATATGTTTAGATAACAAAAAAAAAAAATTTTTTTAGTGCGGCCTTCGTAGGCTATAGACAATGGTGCCGATTCTCTTGTTCACAAACTAAACTATATTTAAGTTCAGTGCATCTTTTTCTTTCTATTTCATTAAGAAAAGGACAGAAGATAAATTTTAGTTTAGTCCTGTCAAATTAATCAGCGCTTGACGTAATTTTAGTTAGCAAGTTTTTAATCACGTCTAAACTTAAATGGAGTAGTGACAGGCGCTGATTAATTTAACAGGAGGTTCGCGCTGCAGCGGCCGAGTGTTTACCTCTTGAGTATATATTATGTTCTGTGGTGTTCACTCGGCCGCTGCAGCGCGAATACAGGCTGTGCCAGCGCCGCCTCCGCTGAGCTCGCGCAAGCCGCGCCGGCCGCTACGTTGCCAGCTCGCGCAGTTTGCAAAGCGGTGCGCGCACACCGCACGCTGTGCGCCATCTCCAATGCCTTGTTGGATGTGAGGGTTTCAATGCTTTCTGCAAACAATTTCTCTTTTTACCCGACTGCCCCAGAAGGAGGGTAATGTTTTTCGAGAGTATGTATGTATGTATGTATGTCTATTTCTTTGGCACGCTCTGTAGCCTAAACGGCTTGATGGATTTTAACATAAGAGGTGTCGTTAGATTCGTCTTCATTGTGGGAGTGACATAGGCTATATAATTTTTATTTAATGCATCTGCAAATACAAGAAACGTTTTTTTTTTAATGAATTACAACAATATTGATATCAAATAAAAGCTAGTAATGAGTCAATTCCATATATTAATAAAGCTTGAAATAAAACAAATTATTTAAATATTGTTGCAATTAATTAAAAAAAAGCCCATCCCCTCCTTTTTTTGTAGTTGCAGATGCAATTTATAAATAGCCTATGTCACTCCCACAATTAAGACGAATCTAAGGACACCTCATACGGTAAAATCCATCAAGCCGTTTAGGCTACAGAGCGGGCCAAAGAAATAGACATACATACATACATACATACATACATACATACATACATACATACATACATACATACATACTCTCGAAAAACATTACCCTCCTAAGGCAGTCGGGTAAAAACAAAAAACCCGACTGCAAAAACACATACCTAACTGAAAAGAGAAAAACAAGCATTATAATCGATATAATTTTGGTATCGCAGGCGGGGATAAACCAATAACCTGAAATATGGTGTAACTTTTGTTTGTCCCCGCCTGCGATACCAAAATTATATCGATTATAATGCTTGTTTTTCTCTTTTCAGTTAGGTATATGTTTTTACAGTCGGGTTTTTTCCTTGGTATTTTCTAATCCTTAGACGAACTTGTCGCGTAAATCAGTATCTAACTCGGTCTTGAATTCACAGTACTGTGACAAATTGAGCACTCGCGCCGCCAATTCGGCTAGATCTTCCCCAGGACGCTGTTCCGCCTTGTAAAAAGTGTACCTTTTTGCGAACGTGCTCTTTTTTGCTTGGAAATGGACGTTCAATTTGTCTAACAGCTTTTTATACTTGACTTTTTCCAAGTTTTCCGGGAAGACCAAATCTCTTGCGACGCGGTAGGTATCTTCCACCAGTGCAGTGAGCAGAAAAGTTCGGTTCTTGTTTTAGACTTATCGGTGTCATCTCCGATGTTGTTCGCCTTGCAGTACTGGATAAAATGACTACTAAAAATGTCCCACTCTTGCACGCGGTTATCAAACGAGAGGTTGCCGCCAAATGCCATACTAAATGATATTGCGTGCTCCGTGGTCATCGAAAACACAATTACTAATGACACTGACAACACACGTGAATAACGATTCGTCGCTAAATGTTCTGTATTTAGGAATAATATCAATGAAACACGGCAATTCACAGATACTCGTGTAATGGCTGACAACCAACTAACTAAACAAGTGTATCCACATATAAAATATTATTAAATATACCACAATCTTATAATGTTTTTAAAGCGGAACATACAGTCTGTTCCCTGCCATTTTCCCGCTCCATTGGCACATTAGTAAGTCGTAGGAGTAGTAAACGCGACAATCGGACATTACACTTTATTGAATCTGGTCATAACCTTGCCTCAAAATCCACCCAATTCGACAAAAACCCTAAAATAAAATCTGCCATTGAATAAAAGTCGTTTACATAAACAGACGTAAGCCGTACGTTTACAAATATAGACACTAGGTGGCGTGCATTTAAAAAAATGCGCCGCCTGCTACATTTATAACGATTGATAGGAAAAAAATTGAATGCGTTTTTTGCGAAGCATGTATGGTATGAATACTGTGCGTAGTGCGTAGTACTAGCAACCAGCGTGCGTGTATGACCAGATGTATGAACGTGAACGAGGCAAAAAGAGTATGTAAGGATCGTAGCAGGAGGCGTTCTGTAGTTTCTGCCTACCACCCCTATGGCATGCAAGAAAGCGTGTGTATGAAGATAGGATAATAAAAGTAATATTTATATAAATCATGTAATTTATTCAAACTAGGCTGAGAATCAGCACTTTTCGACAGTCAAAATTACAATAAGACAGTCCCCCAAAACGCCCGCCCTTCACCACTTCCTAATGATTTAGCTGGCAAGAAGTGGCACAACAAGCTCCCCAGCAACACAGCTGTCTGTTCAGTTAGAAAAATTGATTCTATACAGTTTATGAAGACAGTTTTATTTTATTACCTACCTTACACTAATTAATTATCAAAACAAAAGTATTTGAAGTGACGCAAATGATGAAATTTATAGCATAACCAATTATTACAATGATTACAGACATTGAACATAACAGACGTAAGAAACTATAATTCATAAACATGAGATAACAACAAATATAATTGTTGTATTTTTGTATTTTATATTTGTTGTTGTACCCGGTAGGTGAAAAAAAAAATGTTTAGTTTCAAAGTTTTATGAAAAATAATAAATCTAAAGAGCAGCTTTCAATAAGCTGCTCTTTACATTTGTTTAGCAGGTGGTTATGCTTACCTAATAAAGTTTTATTTCATCTTTTGATTTTATAGTAAATACAAATAAAAAGTAATGTACAATGATAATTTCGATTCTAAAGAAACTACTACAAAAATACAATTATAACAAAAATCATTCCACTTGTTGTTTTCACCATCTGCTTTGACTCTTCTTGTCCACTGCTACACGGCTGCTGCAAAGAAACATAACCTTACTTAGTATAATTGTTACTTTTTGACGAATGTTATTTACTATTCATTTTAAAATGTAATTTACCATCAATCTCCAAAGCTGTAGTGTGATTCTGTAAGACCTCATTCTAAACTTCGAATCTGAATCCGCAGTGAGTTTCTTAATTGGCATTCTAAAAACTCGGTTGATACACTAGCGCTGCCATTGCGAGCGTGTCAGCGAGTTGAACCAGTGGTCTCGAACGTCATAGAGCAAGATCGGTAGAGTTGCCAGCTAAAATCGGTATATTTGTACCCAAAATCGGTATTTGACAAAAAACAAACAGTATTCAATCAAATTCGTTTATTTATTGAAAACAAAAACTTACAGACTAATTTATATACAATCACTTACAGACTAGTTTATATAATCATTTTTTATACCAATATTCTTTGGCCATAGCCGCGGTCATCTTCGAGTTGATTTCAAAGTCATAACAGTTAGCTGTATTAAAGAGTCGTTTTGCGTGTAATAGACCAGTGATTGATTCAGTAGACAGCCTATTTCGCTGTTTTGTTTTCAAAAGATTAATATGTGAAAATATGCGTTCAACGTTAGCGGATGAATGGGGAAGTGATAAAATATTAAAGATGAAATTAGATAACAAAGGAAACATTTGAGTTTCATCGCCACGCTTTAGTAAACTTACTTCATCCCAAAATAGTTCTACATCATCAGGAAGTGTTTTGATTTGTTCACAATTTCTTAAAATGCGCCACTCTGTATCAATTTCCTGGAAATCATTGCTCTGAACAATATTGGGAAAAAGCCTACTCATAGGAACTATCGAAGAGGTATTGCCAATTTTAACATTTTTTGGGTCAATTATGTCTAAACCCTTTATTGGATTATTTTTCAATGGAAACCGCGTGGTTATTTGCTTACAAGCTTCGATATAAAAATCTAGGCATCTGCATTTAAACAAATTTACTTGATCTGCGTTTAGATTTTCTGAACTACTTAGTAGTGTATTAGACGCAGCAGCACCATAGTATACGGCGTCAATATCCATAAAATTTCTAGGATTTTTAAAATCAACATTTTCGATTGGTGTGCTAGTTAAATATTCTCTTTTTAAAAAACAATCAAATATAGTTTTTAATGTTCCAGTTATTTTTTCATATAAAGTATGAATTTTCGGGTGTTCTGCTTGCATTTCTTTATTTAAATCGGTAAATAATGGTAATACAAAATCTAAAAATTCCAAAAATAATACCGTAGTGGGATCTTGGAGCTTTTGTAATATATGTTCTGCAGCTAAAAGATGATCATTATTAGAGATTTGGTCTATAAAAAATAGTTTTAGAGCAGAGAGTTGTTCCAATATTCTCTTCACTGCTGCATGTACTGATAACCAGCGTGTTTGAGAGGGGTGAAGTATTCTATGTACTTTTAAGTCGCAAAACATTTGAAAGTTTTTAAACTCTGCTACTCTTTTTGGACTAGAAGAAAAGTAGTTGTAAATGTCCCTTACTAGATCCTCTATAAAGCGTGGCAATTTGGTACAAGCATATGACGCGCAAAGATGAAACGAATGGCAGGTGCATTTAAGTATAAAAATGTTGGGAATTTCATTTTGCAGCAATGTTACAACAGAATTATTACGTCCCATCATTACGTTTGCCCCATCAGATGCAAACCCTATTAGATTATTTTGATATGGAATATCATTGCTGCTAAAAAAGTTTACTATGTGTTCAAATAAGGTTGCTGCATTAGCTTCTTCTAATGGAATAAGAGCTAAAAAACAATCTTTAATACGATTCATTTTCGCATATCTCACGACTAAGCACAAGTGTTTGGTTGTACTAAGATCAGTGGACTCGTCAATAATAAGCGAAAACTTAGTTTGCCGCAGATCTTCACATAAATTATCGAAACTTTCTTTACCTATAATATGATCAATTATGTCGTGAGTTTTCGTCGAAGAACATTTGATTTCTTTGCCAATTTTTGAATCAGGACAAACGGCTTGCATCAGCTTCGGTAGGTGCTCCATAATAGTGAATGGTAGATTGTGTTCAGCAACAAACGAGGCTAATCTTATTTCACCTGAAATTAAAATTTAGAATTAAAAATTATGTAGGTATATCTAGTAGCGATTAGGGTCTAATTATATCCACTGCTTCTATTTATCGATAACTAGAAAACAAAATAATATAACAATCTAAATAGTACCTAACAAATAATTAAAAAGAAATTACCTTGCTTAACCAGTGTATCAGTTTTTTGAGTTTTGGTCACAGTAAATGATGATATCTTCGGTTGAGATTTTATATTCTTTGATGATACTGAGTGTGTTTGTGAAGAACTATGTTTCTTTAAAGCGTCTTTTCCTGATGTGATGTTGATATCTTTATCACAACTCTTACAATAGGCATAGCTTTCGCCTTTACGACTATCTTGCAACCAGCCTGGAAATTCTTTTTCCCATTCTTTTCTATAATATTGTAGATATTTTTTTCTTCTTACACTCGCACTTGTGCTTGGCTCCTCGTCAGACGACATTTTAACTGAATGGTCTTCTCACGCACTCTTTAGGATAAGTACTCTACTATCTCTTCAAAGTTAAGAAAATTAATGAAAAAAATAAAACCGAATTCCTGTTTATATAGACTAGACTGGTTACAGGTAAATTCCCTAGCGGGAAGCCCCTTATAACATCGAGTTGTAAGACAACAAGTTGTAGGAACAAGGGTATTCCCCAAAATATATGGAACATTCTGCACTAGGCCCATACTTACTATTGAGGGCTTCCCCGTCCGTAACATTAAATTAAACATAAATGAAAAGGGTTGCCAACTGAAAAGTGTAAAATCGGTAGAGAAATCGGGAGAATTTCCATGTGCATCCAGAAATCGTAGAAAATTCGTTATATTTCGGTATTTCGGTAGCACAGAGCCCATATCGGTATAAATACCGATAAATCGGTAGGTTCGAGAACACTGAGTTGAACTAAATTGACCGTGAGATTTTGACAGATAAAGTATGACATGACGTAAGAAGTGGCATTCTATAGGGTAATTCCCCCGTCACTTCGACGCTCACTTCCATCTAGAACCCGATTCAAAGTGTCAAATAAAAAGCATCTATTTTACGAGTGAAAATAGAAGAGATCCTTTATGAATAGCGTTAAAATAATATTTTTTTATGTCACAGTGTTAAAAACAGTACAATAACTATAAATTTGCGGTTAAAAACTACTTTTTGGGCGTTTATAAAGTGAAGCGATAACGATGGCAAGAATGTTTTTGTGTAAATCTTTATTAGAAGAGACTCATGCTTTGGATAAACTAGAAAAGCGTCGACAATCTAACCAAATTCGAAGTTTATCTTTATTAACCCAAGATGACGACTATGTGAGCGTATATAGACTGTCAAAAGAACTAATTGACCAACTAGAGCAGCGGTACTCTGTGTTCCGCGGAACCCTAGGGTTCCGCGATACCCCTGTAGGGGCTCCGCAAGAATTTAGAAAAAAATCAAAACACCTCTCTCTGGTCACTGGTCGAACGTTTTGACTCCGCCCGCCGCGCGTATACTTGTGAGCGCGCAGTTCCTTTGATAAAAGCCGCCTCTGAATGAGACGCTATAGTTGTGAACAAGCGACTTTCGGCTCTATCTTCAAAATCATAAAGTCGAGATTGTTTACAACGCATTTTTTTGTATTTCTAATTTTATTTCCGCTTTTTGTTTATTTAAGGCGCCGACTCGAGTATTTTTGAGAATGTTCGAGTTCGAGTCTAGGACTAAGTATAAAAGCGATCGCGCGTCGCGCCTCGTAATTCCCCGATTAATAATAATAATACTGATCAGATCCAGCCTGTCCCACCTTGCTGTCCTCCCCCGAGCGACGCCCTAAGCCGAGGTCCGTACCCCACAGGGGGTGCCCTTAGCGTGCAGTCGCTTAGTATTATAAGAAATCCGCCCCTGGCTGGAGGCTTTGAGTTCGCTTAAGGCAGCCACAGGAAAGTCCGGTTAAGTAGTCACGACCTCTCAAGGTCAACTACGAGATGCCATTCATAAAAAATAAAAAAAATCGCGCCTCGTCAGACAGTTGACGATTAGCGTTAAGTTCGTACCTACCTACTTACAAGCTGGCTAGCCTGCTGCCTGCTTGTAAGTTCTACTGCCTGCTGTATTCTGTTGTATCAGTTTTGTACATTTCTTCTTTGGACTAAACTTTGTCTCATAAACGCAGTAACGATTGTGCATTATTTTGACCCCACCATCCTGACGTGTAACATTATTAATAAAGAAGAATGGAACGTTGGCTTAAAGGTGTTAAACGTGTTGCAACAACATCTTCTAATGACGCTGAATGTTCAAAAGCAGTACGCGCGGAGAATACAGCAATTACCGATCCAGACGATGATGCCACGACGTCAAGTTCCACGGTTTCAAAGACGAAAAAAAGGAAGTATGATGAATCATATATCAGTTTCGGATTTGTTGATTCCAACGGCTCACCTCTCTGCATGTTATGTAGTAAACTGCTTCCTAATAGTTCCATGGCACCCGCCGAATTGCGCAGACATTTAGAAACTGTACACCCCGAGTCTAAAGACAAGAATAAAGAATTTTTTGTTCGTAAAAAAGAACAGTTATTGGAAAGTCAAAAAAATATGATGCATGTAACACAAACTATCAATGAAAAGGCCACGGACGTATCATATTTAGTTAGCTATCGCATTGCACAAGCAGGTGAAGTGCACACTATCGCTGAGAATCTAATAAAGCCATGTGTGTTAGACATAACAAAATGTATGCTCGATGAAAAATCTGCAAAGCATCTTTCTACTGTACCGCTATCAAACGATACTGTTTCACGGCGAATCCATGATCTGGCAAGCTACGTCAAACAAGAACTAGTTCCACGTCTACAAAAAACACGATTCGCCTTGCAAATGGATGAGTCAACTGATGTCACTGGTCTGGCTATCTTGCTGGTTATCGTGAGATATCCATATGAACGTTCTTTTGAAGAAGACATGCTTATGTGTTCACCGCTGCCCACAAACACTACCGGGGAAGAAATTTTTAATAAAATAAACATATTTTTTAAAGAAAATAATCTTAGTTGGAACGATTGCATTGACATTTGTACAGATGGGGCCAAGGCGATGACAGGTAAAACAGCAGGAGCAGTGTCACGAATAAAAAGTAAAGCGCCTAATTGTAGTTCCAGCCATTGTATTCTGCATAGACAAGCACTTGCGATGAAGCAAATGCCGTCAAATCTAAAATTAGTTATGGATGAAGCGGTAAAAATAATTAATTTTATCAAATCACGACCACTACGATCCCGATTGTTCTCATTATTGTGTGAAGATTATGGCAGCAAACATAAAACACTGCTGCTCCATACAGAAGTGCGATGGCTGTCTCGGGGTAAAACTTTAACAAGGCTATTTGAACTTAGAGCCGAGTTACAAATGTTTCTTTCAGCAGATACTGTTTCTTTTCATTTGAAAGACCGTTTGTATGATAAAACTTGGTTGTTCCGATTGTCTTTTATGGCGGATATCTTTCAAAAACTGAACGAATTGAATTTATCATCGCAAGGTAAACAGACAACAGTGTTCCAGGCCTATAACAAAATAACTGCCTTCAAAAGAAAATTAGATTTTTGGATTATTTGCGTTGGTGAGAGAGAAATAGAAAGCTTTACGTCACTCAGTGAGTTTGTTAGCGATAATGACTCAGAAATGTTTCAAGATGATGTGTTTGAAGAATTGGGCCAATATCTCACTTCGATGCGCGCATCTTTTGAAAAGTATTTTCCCGAAGAACAGAATACAAAAATGAAGCTGAATTCATGGATTCATAATCCTTTTTTACCCAACTTGCAAAAGCCCGAAAGTATGTCAAACGAGATATATGAATCTCTTTTAGAAATGTCATCAGACACAAGTATGGAGTCACTGTTCAAAACGACGCCTCTCAACGATTTTTGGTGCAGAATCCGTGATGAATATCCAATGCTTGGCAGAATGGCTCTGAATATTCTTCTCCCGTTCCCAACAACATATTTGTGCGAAACAGGATTCTCAACCTATGCAGCCACGAAAACAAAATATCGCAATAGACTGGACGCCGAACCTGATATGAGACTTCAAATGTCTTCTATCAAACCTGATATCAACCAATTGATGAAAAATAAAAAACAGTTTCATACCTCTCATTAGTAAAGATTTTTTCATTTTTAATATCTTCTATTCTTGTACTTGCCATGTGGTAAAGTAAGTAATAATTAGTAACTGTTACATTGTACTTTTATTATGCTTATATAATAAAGAATACACTTTTAAAAACTATTGTTTTATTGTAGGGTTCCGTCAAGTATTTTGCTTGTCAAAAGGGTTCCGTGACCAAAAAAGTTTGAGAACCGCTGAGCTAGAGTATGAGTTAATGTCTCTGATAAAGCCCACAAACGTCGAGGCAAAGGACTTTCAACTCGTTTGAGTTAGTAAGTGCTTAATTTTACTAAGTATAAAGTTACTTTAGTAAGTATTTACCTACACAGTTTATAGCTGATAGATTTGTAACCAAGCACACCAACATAATTATTGCTTAAAACTTATGAAAACACTTCCTAATAAGGAGTATTAGGTTGTTTCCCTGCTAGCTATGTTTTGGTATTAGTCTAAGAACCCTATATTTATAGTTATAATATACATAGGTACTCGGTATTATTATTAGGCATGTAAATAACAAAATTGGTCCCTATTTTGTTTTGACTAGATCTAGATTACCTACTCATTTTTTTATTGATTTATTGTTTCACAGATATTATGCACCTTGTCATTCTTGGCTAATGGCAGTTATCAAAAAATAATAAACGAAAATATAAGAACATATAGCACCCATCAGGCTTGATGGCATCAGCATCTCGTTGCATAAATGAAGTACCTAGTGGAAGCTCTTAGTAATCCGGCGATAGTAAAAAAATATATAAGGTTTCTTCAAAATATACAAGAAAGACTTAAGGCTCCTACATACTGGCGCGACTTGTCACGCGACACAAAGGCACCGCTTGTAGCGCTACACGCGGTGTCTTTGTGTCGCGTCGCGTCGGGCGACAAGTCGCGCCAGTATGTAGGAGCCTAAATGTTAAAAGAAAGTTAGTAGGTATATTATAATTAAAGGGACCCTTCTTCGATTTTTACATTTTTGTGATAGTTAATCATGTTAGTGGTTACTTTAAATTACAGGTTCTACAAAAAGTTTGGCTTCCCAGCAGCTCTTGGGTGTGTCGATGGCACTCTGGTGGCATTGAAAAAACCAGTAGAGAATGAAGAACGTTTCTACTGCCGCAAAGGATACCATGCAAGAAATGTGCAATTGGTAAAATGGATTGCAATGTTGTAATCTATTACTATTAGGTATTCAATTAGTCTTCTTAATATTTCTTATGTTACATTTTTTTTCAGATAACAGATGCAGATCTAAATATTTTAAATGTGGATCCAACATATGGTGGAGCTACTCATGATAGCTTCATTTTTAACTATGGTGTTATAAAAGCCCACTTAGAGGCATTAACAAAATGCTGGTGAAGTTGTTTTGCTCGGTTAGTTAATCCCTCCCTACGCCTACTTCAGAATATAAGCCTAATTAGGTATAAAAACTACATAATTATTTGAAACTTTTTTTCTTATTTCTGAATGATTTTCATTCCTATTTTCAAAATTAATATTGTTACTTGTGTCACGCTGAACAGTCCATAATTCAATCTGCCTTTTCTGTCTATATTGGGCCACCAAGATACAGGCTGTGCCTAGTTTGAAGCCCACGGCTACTTCTACTTAGGCACTCTTTTAGACTTGATTGTACCTGTTTGTAGGTTTCCTAACTTGTGTGTGTCAATAAATTGATTTATTTATTTACTTATTCATTTTTTCAGGTGATTCAGGATATGCTCAGCGCGCCTTCCTTATGACGCCAATTAGTGGTGCTGAAGATAATTCCCCAGAAGCTTCCTACAATGACCGTCACTTAACTGCTCGTAATTCAGTAGAGAGAACAGCTGGTCTCCTAAAAGGACGATTTAGGTGCTTGTTAGTACACAGGGTGCTCAATTATCATCCAGACGTATTTGCAAAAATAGTTATTGCATGTTGTGTTTTGCACAACATGTGCAATCACAGTAGCGGTCACCGAAGTGTACCATCAGGTCACTCCATCAAGTCGGAGACGAATAGGCATTTATAAATCCTCTTTACTTTTAGCGAAAAAGCATATTTTTATAAAAACCTGTGATTATAAAAACATCGTATCAAGTATCTAATTTGGTTTATCGAATACTTTGTACGAGTATATACAGGGTGACATTGAAAACATGCGACAAATCGAAATGGGAGATTGTACTCATCATTATGAACAACTTTTACTAAGGGACCAAAGCTACAATCCCAAAAAAAAAACTGCTGTCCCCTACATTTATGTTCGCAATACCTCATCAAAATGTAGGAAAAGCAGATTTTTTTTTGGGATTACAGCTTTGGTCCCTTAGTAAAAGTTGTTAATAATGATGTATACAATGTCCCATTTCAGTTTGTCGCAAGTTTTCAATTTCAACCTGTATACAGCGATCTTTTTCAACACGAGACGCGGCTAACAGGCGATACATTGTCCACTCACGACGACGGCCAAGCGCGGACCTAGGATGCATTCGAAACGTTTGCGCAATATAGCAAGACAGGAACAAAAATAAAATAACCCCTAATGCAACCGATTAAGATTCATCCGTAATAGCAAAATATGTGGAAAAATAAGTTCAGTTTTTAATTATTTCTGCGACTATGTGTGACATTTTGATATTTTCTTTTACTAGTTTTTGAAATTGAGGACGTCTGCCCACGTCTAGTATTTTTATAAACCTTAAAATATGTTGATAATAAAACAAAAAATGTACCTAAACTCATCCCGGTATCGTTAATTTTGTGAAAAATGGGAACAGAAAATCGTTTTTACTTTATAATTATCTATTAATTTCAACAAAATGGTTACTATTATTTGAAGATGAAGAACCAATTTTTTATCTGGAAGTGGAAGTGGAAGTTATATTTGATTTGGTTTAATTTTGTCACAATATGTACCCAAAAACAGCACAATTCTGTCAGATTTGCAAACGCGCCCTTAAGAAGAGGACAGAAGATAAATTTTAGTTTAGTCATGTCAAATTAATCAGCGCCTGTCACTACTCCATACAAGTTGAGACGTGATTAAAAACTTGCTAACTAAAATTACGTCAATTTACCTCAAGCGCTGATTAATTTGACAGGACTAAACTAAAATTGATCTTCTGTCCTTTTCATAATGAAATAGAAAGAAAAAGATGCACTGAACTTAAATTTAGTTTATTTTGTGAACAAGGGAATCGGCACCAGTGGTCATTTTTGCTCAATGATGAAATCAGTTCATAAACATATATTGGTGCCGATTACCAATACCAATACTACAATCAAACCTATAATTAAAGAAATTATAAAAAAATGCTGTTAGAATGTATTTTATTTATTATTTATTTATTTATTTAAATAACATGGGAGACTTACAGCTAAAACAAACAAATCAACGACAGTACAATAATCTGAAAGCCAATTACAGGTCTCCACTTATAAAATACAGATTTAAAAAAAAAAATCTAAGGACATTCACACAAAGTTACACAAAGTTACAGTTTTCAAACTTTAATTAAAAACTCCAGTTTCTTATTATTAATAGTCATTGATCGGGTAAAATTCAAATTATGAACACACTTTTAACCAAGAATCGTCGCACATTTTAAGTGGTTTGCTTTGAATGGAATGTTAAATGGTTTAACTAACATGTAGTAAAAAAAAAGCGATGCTAACCTTGGCCCATTGTTTGTAATTTTTTATTGTGCCACCTAAACTATTTAGGCGCACGGCTAGTTCCTCCCGCTGGCGTCGACTTCGCTCTCTGGCATTTTGAGTTCTCAAGAAACCCCCGAGAACCAGAGTTTCTTTCCATAAACTGGACGTAGTTAAACGGAAAGGATCCACCCCACACACAGTTAGTTTTGAGATATTCAAGTTTTAAGATAATTTTATTAATCTCTAGTCCGACATCATGACTTATTTTTCGAGATATTAGCAAAAATATAACGATGGATCCTTTTCGTTAAAATACTATTTCAAAAACCCAGGATAATATAAATATTTAGCTATAAGGATCCAAGCTTTAAAATAGAACAAAACCATAAAATGTGTAAGGAATTATAACAGATTTATACAAATCTGTTATAATTCCTTACACATTTTACTTAAAACATACGTTTTAGAAATTAAAACTTGTAAGTAATCTAATATATCTCATGTTTTAATTACTACTACCATAAAAAGCTTAATTAGCGTAGATCTTAGATAAAAACACTAAAATTTACATTTTTATTATTAAAAGGCATAAAAGACACATAAAAAAGAATAAATATTATAAAATATCAGTCTTCAAAATTAAGTAAAGCCTATATTTTTTTGCTTAAACTTAATCATCATTCTCACCTTCAATGACAAAATCAATCCCATCTCCGTAACCATCAACATCATCCATAATATTTTAATTTCCTATAAACGATGTACAAAAAGGTAAGCAATCTTTTGATATTACACCAAACATTGATTTAAGGTAATCCAATTTAGCCTGCGGAATCTCTTTACCATTTGACCAAAAAAAAGTTAAATCATCTTCCATTTCCAAAGATTTTCCTTTCACTCTTTTTTCTATACTTAGCTCCAGAAACTGTTCACTTTCTGTTGTTTCATAAATATAGAGTATGGTTTTTCTTTTTTGATCAGTATTTCTTTTGTTTTTAGTATCTTTTCAATTTATAATCTATAATATTAAATTAATAATTTAAAAAATCATAATCCTTTCAATCATTTTCATATTTGTTTGCAACACGATGAATTTACTATTACAAAAAGATAGTGGTCTCACGCGCATCGCGCAGGCAAGACAACGAACGTGGACGAACTTGAATGAAATAGGTCGTTGCGCCGGTTTTCGGCCTTTTAGTGGAGTTGACAACTTTAAGGCACTAGAAAAAAATATTGCCATTACTTTAGCCTAGTGCTTTTGCGGTTAATTTATAGCCTACATAATGTAGTTTTAATTTTTATAACGCATTGGTTCCTACAAATAAACCTCCTTTTTATATTATTTTTTAAAGTGAAAAATGGTTAAAACGCCGGTTTTCGGCCACAAATTTTAGATTTCGGCCCACAAGAATTTGGTTTTCGGCCACTGGATTAGAGAGAATAGAAAGGTAATACAAACTAAATAAAATAACAATACAATGTATTTCTTCCTGTATTTTTTTTTTACAGTAACATTAATCAAATTATTACTATATTATATTATCAACAAAAGCTTCGTCTTCATACAAAATAATAACTACACCTAATCATAATCACCATTTTTCTATCAATAAAAATCAATCTGCCTACCCTCTTCTTTCTTTACTTTTTTCTGTCAATAAAAATCTAATATCAAAATCTTAAATATGGCAGCTTTTGGCTAAATAATCTGGAATCAAATATGCTTAATTATAAGTGTATATGTAATGCAAGCATTGCATTTGATGGGTTTGTCTTGTACTTCTTCATACTTTAGTCCAGCGAAGTCTGCGCATCTTAAATTATACCATTTGGTGCAAAAAATACATCCAATGTTTCTTTCAGGATCTTCTTCTGTATCACTTATTAAAATAACTTGACACAGGAAGCAATCTACTTTAACTCTTTTGTTTCCCTTCAGGGGCTTCTTGGTCTTCGCGATATTTCGATTTGTAACTTTAGCATTCTTTAAATGTTCTTTTTCTATCCTTTTCTTTTTCAAAATTTCTTGTCGTTTTTCCTCAATTCTAACTTCTCTATTTTAACTTTTTCTTTATCTTCATAAAATTTCAAATAAAAAAACGAGGACCAAGGACCTTTCCTGTTTTAGGGCAAAGGGGTTCGCCCATTCTCATCTCCATTGAATATGCGTTCCGGAGATTGCAATATATCACGATGATATGATTCAAAATCAAAAGTCATTTATTCTCTAGGCTACTACTAGGCTGAGAATCAGCACTTTTCGAACGTCAAAATTACATAAGACAGTCCCCCAAAACGCCCACCCTTCACCACTTCCTAGTGCTTTAAGAAGAAGTGGTCAACAAACTCCACAGCAGCACAGCTGTCTGTTCAGTAAGAGAAAAATAAATGGATTCTATACAACAGATTCTACCAGAAACGCTCCAAGTTCTCGAAACTAGAGCTTGATTGACTCCTTCGTTACCCAAGCTCTCGCCTTGTTTATTTCTTCAGCGGATCTTTGTGAAATTCCCGGATGCCTTTTCAAGAATTTCAAAAACCAGGTTTGTCCAGGACGGTCGTCTTTAAAAGGGGTCTGCATGACTAAGTCTTTTATGATTTTATGAACAGTGTCTAGCAGTTCTGATTTTTTTATAGGAAAACCCACACATTTGCTTCAATTAGCCATTCCACTGTTTTTATTTCGATTTCATGGGTAAGTATAGGATCAGGACCTCGAGTTTTAATCGAATCACTACTTCTTCCAGATATTCGATCTTGAACAGTTGCCCTAGGAACTCCATAATTTCGCAAACTTCTCTAATCGAAAGGTTTTTTCGCGGATACCGCTAAGTGCCTGGTTAGTGGTATCTTGAGGATACGATGCATTTCTTTTTCTCTTACACTTTGGAGGAGCCATCTGAAGCAAAAAAAAATCTTATTAAAAGATATTCCTAAAATTGCATCGTGAAATACTTTATATTTCATGTAATGGCTGAAAATCAGAGCGCCGTTCGGTTTACGGCCACCCCATTTTTCATACAATTTTAAGTAGGCCGAAAACTGAATAATGATTGTAGACTTGCTCTAGTTTTCGGCCACTACCGAAATGCGTATTTTAGTTTCATCAATAACCGTTAAAATTGCAACATTTTGATGGCCGAAAACTGAAAACTAGTGTATTCACAATAAAACGGTTCAATATAAACGAAGAGAAGTTTACTTTCGTATAATCAATTAAATAAAAGAGACAAAAATATTTAGGCTGAACGCGAGCTACTTTTCGGCCGCATGGCCGACAACCAAACATTTGGAGAATTTATTAAGTCACTTTCCGGCCACCTAATTTAACAACTATTTCAATAAAATATTGCACTTATTAATGTGAAAATACAATACTAAGTGATTTATACAGTGGAATATATGCACATTGTTAAATAATCATAGTAAAAATAGCACAAAACTTACTTTTGAGTAGAACGCGCGCCACTATATTTTTTGCTCGTTCCCACACGTTTTGATAGCTCCTGTGCTGGCGTCTTACTAAACAATTGATTAAAAGTCGCGTGTTGTGTTTACCCGCCCGAGTAATGTTGCCTGATATAATGCAACTATCTGCAAATGTATCCAACTTAATTTCGTGCGATAATATTTATTATAATCCTTATTAAATCAAATTTGCTGCATCACCTAGTGCCAAAGGCCGAATACTAGACCCGGCCGGCAAACCGACGCAACGACCCTATATTAAATCTATGAATGAAATGAAGGAAATCAATGTATGTTGCAAGGAACAATGTCAGGTTTCGGCCTACTGTTAAAAATTAAGTGGTAACATTCATTAGTTCCTGTTTTTGACACAGAAAAGTGTGTGGCGCTAGACGTATTGAGATAGAGAAAAAATCGCATTTGAATATTTTCCCTCCCCGAAGTCCGAATGTAAAGGAACATAATATTTGCTCTGTAATCATCTAATGTATATATAAGTCAGCCTGTGGTATATTCATTAAAATGTACCAGTAGAGTACTCTGTGTAGTCTGTGGTCTATCTGTGACAGCTGTCATCAATAAAAAAGTTTCCCGTCATGTTGTCGCATCTGCCGTGTTTGATTCCATCCAATAAATCTATCCTAATTAGGGTGATCCCTACGAACTTTCAATACCTACACAACTTTTAAAACTAAATTCACACGGACACAAAGATTTTACTTACAACAATTTAAATACAAAATTCTAACTTATTAATAAATATTTAGTTCTTTTCGGGAACTTTTCGAAAAGAAAATCATTTTGTTAAGTAATCATTTTATCATGTTCCTGAAGTACAGGTTTTTCTTTTATAAATAAAAAAGTGTCAAGTAGTTACCTGTTCGGCCACTGTAATCGATTATTTTAAATAATACGTTAATCGTGTTTATTATAAATACATTTAGTATTTTTTAAAGAATATAAAAACGTAATTCAAGAAATCGATTTTCCTGATCTGTTTTCGATAACTTTATCGCCTTGTAATGGCAACTAGGGATGTGACATTGTACATAAAAAATCGATTATTAATTAATCGATTGTTTTCCCTAGTAAAAAAATCGATTTAAAAAAAATCGATTTTTGTAGTGATAATAATCGATTTTTCTAAAATTTTTTGGGCACAAGGCACAAATAACAGAATTATATACTAAAGAATTATATTATATACTCTATTACCTAAACAATAAATTAAAACCATTGAAACAAATTGACCATGCTTTCCGTTCAACTTCTCTCCACAGAATCAATTGATATTACAATATTAATTACATTTAGCATTTTAGCTTCTTAACACACGTGTCACATTCAAATTCGAAAGTTAGTCCGTGCTATAATTTTTAACTACAATAGTCACCTACCTTTTACATAATATTGCAACAAAGTAGTTAGGTATATAACTCTAATAAAAGTTATCACTATATTTAAATATTGTTTTCATTACTGGTGATGATGCCAGAATGTTTTCTTTCCATGTGTTGTTTTAGATTGGTAGTATTACTACACGTTTTTAAAATTTTCGGGCAATATTTACACTTGGCATTGCCAGATTTATTGTCAACATGAAAATATTGGCGCCAACTACTCTTCGGCTTTTTGGTTGTTGACATTGTTGCTATCAAAAAGTTATCAACACAAAACTAACAACAAATACTAGAAAAGAATACTCTTTAGTCTTTACTTTTTTCACGAAAAACTTTAAATTTTTTGTTGTTGTTGACAAAGACACTGTTTTACCGACACCGATAAAATCTGTCATGAATGTCATGTCGGCAAAACAGTTCTTCTAGTCGCGGTAAATCGGTAATACAGTTCGTTGACGCCATCTATTGTCAGGTTTGATTACTTCAACGTAACATTGTTTTCTACGTACAGAATTGATGACATAGCGTTAAAATCTCAGATGGCGTTAGCATCATTTATTGACGAACTTCGTAGGTAGTGGTTCGCGGCCGCGGCACTTTGCGGCTTCACGATCTTGACTAAAAAACTCAGTGTTGCGGCCGTTGCGGGTGAAAGAAATCGACAGTGAAAAAGAAATCGATTTTTTATTAATCGATTTTTTGTAATATGTAAATGAATTATAAAAATCGATTATTATTAAAAAAAAAATCGATTTTTAATCGATTTTTTCTTTAATCGATTATTTTTTCACATCCCTAATGGCAACCCTGTTATGTTGCCTTCTGCAGTTCTGTCAAGATCGGGCGAACCGCGGGAACCGCCACTGTTTGCTGTGTAAGTGTGTAGACTCCGCTACGAGCAGCTAGGAGTAATAGTGTTCTGTGCTGTGTAGTGTGTGTGGTAGTTATTTTCTTTCGTAGATATTATAATTAAATTTAAACTAATTTCCTTCCGAACCGAATGCGATATCGGGCGCCGAGAATAAAGTGAATTTAGAATATTCTTCGTCATCGTAGCGGTTTTGAAGATAAGCATCACCACAGCAAGAGTTGTTGTAAGCTTTGCTTGATTGATTCAATTTGCTCATTTCTAGGCGGTCAGTGGGTCGTAGTTTTAGTGCGTGCGAATTGAGTTATTTATGGCGTGTTTTTTTGCCTTGCTTCGCATTTTATGATCCACTAGTTCTTGAATCCACCGTGGCATCCGGTCACATCATGTGGGTACATGTTACATTTTGAGCTTTTGTTCTAAAGCCATCAAAAGCGCATTCATATGAATTGACAGGCAATTTTCATGCATTTGCTGAATTAGCCGCGTGCTCCGTGCATGTGCAATGGATGTGTTCATACTTTAAACTTTTAGCGATATCAACGAATTGCCTAATTTAAAGCATGTTAAAATAAGTCGAATGTTTTTCAGCTTTGCCTCGTGTTTAGAAGCTTTGAACCAAAGAAAGACCGCAGACCGATAGGCCAAACCACCAGTAAAGCTGTGCTCCTAGAACTACGTTGTACCACGCTACGGCGTCATGCAGCTGTCACATTAGCCTACTGCGCGGAGCACGAGCCTCGGACCAATCGTAAGTACTTTCATAACTAGTTTTAATAATTGCATTTGCATAGTTTGAAGTCTGCCCACCACAGTCATGGGTTGCTTTGGGACAGTCTAAATTTCATTATTCAAATATAAGTAGTCAAAGTCTGTGTATGTGAGTGTAAGGTGAGCAGTGCATATGTGTACTTAATGACCACAATTCTTAAAATGGCTGTGAATGGAAAAATAATCAACATTTGTGGGGCCTCTATAATGCTTTGTGACATTTCAAATGATAATCCTTTTTTATTTTGGACTGTGGCATACAGGAATAGTTATGAATCTCACTAGTAATGTATGTTTTAGTTTGTTTGTTATATTGTACACTGTCGACTACTGAACCAATGTGGTCTACAAAGAAAGCTTGTACAGTGATGGATGTAGAATGTGACACTGAAATTATTTCAATTGCACATGTAGGGTAGTGAATGGGTTTACAGTGTGTGGGTGCTCACTGTTGCTGTTATGTTGCACACCTCAGTGGCTGAACGGATTGGGGTGAAATAATGATGGGCACGTACAGTCAGCCCCAAAAAGATGTACACATGGACAAGGAACCATTTTATTGTCTCCAACTATTATTCCATATCATTGTACCTACCGTACAGGTACAGAACATAGTATACAATTTATTTTACCAAAACAAAGTAAAAGTTTTGTCCCTAAACATCTATACACCATATGAACAAAACAAGGTAGTCTATATATACATTAATTCACAAATATGTACGAGTACTACTTAAAAATGACATCCACATTTCCCGTTACATCACACTCACAACACATAACATCACGCTTGCATTTCCCTGGAAAGTAGTTGGGCAAAGGTGAACATACATACACCCACACCCACATTTCGCCAGTTATGTTTAAGGTAAGGTAAGTGGAACCTTAATTTTCATTCGGTTAATAATTTGCAATTGGAACCCGCCTGCCACTAAACTTAATGCAGGTATTTAACTTAGGCTTTCAGCTCATAATATAGTCTGTTAAACCGAAGTAGAGTTTACTTGGTTTATAGTTTATTTTAATTTTGTTCTCTATTCTCAATCTTGTTTCGTTCTTCTTAGTGCATTACTTTTAAATTGTCTATTTTGCAGTCGGGTTATTGATTTTTTAAATTTTTTCTTTTATTTTATACTTTTTTGTGTCCCGGCAGACTCTTATTTTTTTAACCGACTTCATAAAACGGAGGAGGTTCTCAATTCGGTTGTATTTTTTTTATGTTCATTACAGTATACAAAATTTTTCCAAATCAGTTTATAAACAACAGAGTTCTAAACTGTTGTTTATAAATTGATTTGGAAAAAAATTGTATCAGCAAGTCGAATCATTTGCATTCAGAAAGTATCATTTGGGTGTAAAGTGGAACTGATAAAGAAGACCATGGCCACTGGAACTCTTCAATGATTCTCTCAATTAATATAATTAATTCTAATTCAATATTAATACACGCTTCACAACGGATCTCCAAAATGATGAATCAGCAAATCTTTTAATGCAGACCAGGTAACAGTATCTTCACGTTCCGATAAGGGCGCAGCTGCATCCTCTTTGCAAACATTAAAAACATAAAGATTTTGTTCTACCTTAAATTGATCAACTACATATTGACATTTTCTCAAATAAAGGTTTAAATGTCTTTTGTCACCATTATACAGCAGGATTAATTGTACAATTTCGTTTGGTATTAGAGCAGTGGTGGTTCAGTGGTAACGGCCGCGACTTACGAGTTGTATGTCGTAGGTTCGAACCCGGACAGGCGCTTTACTTTGTGTAAATAATTTCGTCACCACTGCTCTCAAAACGGTGAAAGAAAACATCGTGAGGAAACCGGCATGTCCTACAACCAAAAATTAATTATGTGACATCTACCAACCCGCAATGGGCCCGCGAGGTAGATTACGGCCCGCTCCCTCTCGGTGAGAGGAGCCCTGTCCCAGCAGTGGGAACTTTATGTATAGGTTGATTATGTTTGGTATTTGTGCAGGATCAGGTTTGTTCGTCCAAAATGAAGCGACTTGTGTAGTTTTAACAGGTGTATATTGTAAAAATTCGTTAACAGAGATTCGCCATGGCGGCTGGCGGTTCGCAAGAGAGGTACAAAAAACATAGTTCTGTCGGAGGCGCGAGTGAACGAAAAAACCGAATGTGAACGTCCGAGGCATGACCGAAATCGATGCTTTGCTTCCTTCACTCGTCGTGGTGGTGCCTGTGCCGCGTCCGATATGTTGCTGCGTCGAGTCTCGTGTAGATGGCGTGGACAGTATTGGTTCAACTGCAACGGTTGTTGGCGTCGTCATGATTATAGAGTAATGAACTGGTCAGAGGTTGCAACTCGCTTTAAAACACCTATTGAAACCTATTGAACCGATAACGCCCCAATGGCTCCGAATAGGAGCCCTCGCGGCGCGCGATTTGAAAGTAGTTATCGAATATAAAAGTTTTTTGTGAGCGGGAGAGATGACGTTATTGAGCCAGGGGCCTGAGCGGTGAAATTCACTACACACACTTAAAATACCACAAACACAGAATGCACTATAATAATCGGGAATACTGGATAAATTTAGAAAATATTTATTTCCAAACTTCTACGAGGGCGACACTGAAAGTTTTTAGAACTGGCCACTTGTAAACGATATAATAAAACAAAAACAGTTCATATTTTTGTTCGAGAGCAGTGGTGGCCTAGTGGTAACGGTCGCGACTTACGAGTTGTAGGTCGTAGGTTCGACCCCGGACAGGCGCTTTACTTTGTGTAAATAATTTCATCAGCACTGCTCTCAAAACGGTGAAGGAAAACATTGTGAGGAATCCGGCATGTCCTAGAACCAAAAAATTCGAAGACATGTGACATCTACCAACCCGAACTGGGCCCACGTGGTGGATTACGTCCCGCTCCCTCTCACAGAGAGGAGGCCTGTGTCCCAGCAGTGGGAACATTATAGGCTGATTATGTAGTTCAAATTTTGAAAATGAAACTCACTGCCAATATTATTAAGTATGTATTTTATTAATTTGTCATTTTTTTACGATTTGGCGGCAAATTGAAAATTATCTGTCACGTCAGCATGAATTAAGCGCGAGAAAATTTTCGTACAATTATTTTCCTTTCGATGTCATTTAAGTCAACAAGAAAGTTATGATAGACTTTGATTGGCCTTTCACGATGAAGCCCCATCTCTTGCCACTGTTTACAACTAGTTTAATGAGTTTAAACGTGGTCGTACTAATCTTACCGATGATCTGCGTGAGGGACGGCCTTCTACGGCGACGACTGAAGATAACATCAGTGTTGTGCGGCGTATGATAGAGACTGTTAAAAGAGTGGCTTATCAGCAGATTCGGACAAGCTTAGACATCGGTATGATTTTGGGTAATGTGGTAAGGATTTTGTACACATGACGTGCACAAAATCCTCCATGAACATTTTGCGGTCAGGTAGCATTGTGCCCGGTGGATACCTCATAATTTGACAGAGGCCCAAAAACTCCGTCGTGTTGATTGGTGTCGTGAAATGGTTCAAAGATTTAACGGAGCTGACTCAAATGCTGTTTTCGACATACTTAAGGGTGACGAAAGCTGGATTTATTTTTATGATCCTGAAACTGAGAGACAGTCTGGGTGTTTCCTTCCGAGGAGTTGCCAACTAAAGAGAAGTCGAAGCGTGGGAAAAAAGATGGTGGCCTCGTTCTTCGGAAGGACAGGTCATTATGCAACAATTGTTTTAGAGTATCAAAAAACAGTTACTGCAGAGTGGTACACTAACAATTGTTTGCCACTTGTCTTGGAAAAAGTTCGGGAGAAACGAACTTGCAGTAGGATCCTCCTTCACCACGACAACGCCTCGTCGCACACCGCCAAGCAAACAATCGACTACTTGGTGACGTCAGACGTGGAATTACTGGGTCACCCGCCCTATAGCCCCGACCTCGCACTTTGCGATTTTTATTTATTTCCAAAAATAAAGGAAAATCTTTGAGGATTAGGGGAGCAAAGGATTTGCGAAAAGATTTACCCACCAACCGTCCGCGACTCCCATAGTCGATGATTTTTTGCACTCACGCGATACAAAAGAATATTTCTTTGGTTCGAATGATTTCCTCTGTTTTCGTAGATTTTACGCCTAATTTTATTTTGACAAATTGGGACGTCGAAAAAACGCGAAAACTACGGGTTTCTAGGAGAAAACTCCTACCGGCTGCGCCACTTTTGGTTTCGGGGCGTTAAAAACCTCTCTAATACTAAACTTTGTACTCAGGATTTTTACTGAGGATTTTATTTATTTATTTATTTATCGACTTAAAACTACCATTACAGGGATTCCCTAATGCGGTATTTAAGAACATACACAACGATTATATATATACACAACGAATATAAAGAACACAACACCTTAATAATAATAATTATCCATATTTTAAAATAAATCTAGAATATTTATAATACTTATTATCTACTTATAACAATTCAAAAATCTTATTTTCTATTATAACTTAATATAAATAACAAATTACTTGTGAATTCACTGACACTACAAGTTAATACGTCCACTTTATCATGGAGTTCATTAACAGTTCGAATTGCCTGGGCCACAGCTGAGTTGGCAAGTAAGTTCGTTCTGGCTGCTGGCACCACCAGCAGCGACGGCCGCCGTCGTCTCCATACGTAGCGGTCCGGGACACTAAGTGCCAAACGCTGCAGAACTCCCGGAAGTAGTTTTACAAGATACGCGACAAGTGTAAACTCTCGTCTTACCCTCAATTCGTCGTATCCGACCATACCCAGTACAAATAGGGTGGGGTACATTAAAGGGTAAAACGGATACACCCCATATAACTTATGGTACAAATGTCGCGTAAACTTGTTCTGCACACGCTCCAGCATCACCTTGTACTTAGTCTCGTGCGGGGCCCATATGACAGCACTGTGTTCCAGATGAGTCCTGACCAGTGCGTCATACAGGACCTTGACTACAGTAACGTTGGTGAAGCCTTGTGACTGCCTCAAAACGAAACCCAAATTCCTATAGGCCTTTCTGCATATCTTGACGATATGATCTCGGAATGATAATTCTGTCGTAAGAATCACCCCTAGGTCCCGAACCTGCGAAACCCGTTGTAAGGGTGCTGCGTCTACCTTGTACTCGTAATAAACGGATAAAAAAATTAAATTAGTACTCCCGATTTGGAGGCGAGTTTTATTGTCTTACAATGCGTAATATGGCTCATCCCTTCGGCACAGACCGCTGAGCTTGCAAACGATATCTAGTTGCTAGAATGGAGCCATGTATGTATTTTTTGGATGGGAAATTATCAATTAACTTTTCCCGCTCTGAGCGGAGCGGGCGGGTGTGTCAGACTCTTACTGACTAAAACCTACCCGTATTCCTTCCGTTGCCAGTGTTGCCAAGGGCCTAGGTAACCCTTTCGAACTTTCACGCGACCCTGCCAGGCCATGGCCCTAGTGGACCTCTACACTTGTGCTGACATCTCTTTGAGGTGCGCGTCGAATATGGGCGAGGTGTATTCATAACTACATGACAAATATTGATATACGAATTAAAAAGCACCACAACTGAAAAGTGAAAAAAAAAAAAAAACAACTGACTTCCAAAACATACACTACAAACTGAAAAATAGCCTCCATTTCATTTTTTTTTCTCGTCTACCCTATGGTGTGGGGTATCGTTGGACCGGCTGTTCAAAAATAATGTGGGTCTGTGTACACTACTTTTCGATTCAGGGATCCGCTTGCGTAATATTAAGCATTAAAGTGAATTTTTTTGTTACGAGTCAAGTGTTCCCCGCCGCCACTGCCAGCTAAATGGTTGTTTATAGAGATGTGAAAAAATCATGGCAGTATTACATATAATGAAGTTAAAAGGAAAACTATCACAGCTAAGTAGGATTATTACTCGTTACAAGGTAACGAGTAATAATCGACCAACTTAAGGCGATACCAAAATAAATTGGAGTCTTTTTCGTATCCATTTATTTCACTATTACAGCATGTATTGATTTTATTTTTGGATATATGTTTATTGTCTATTTGATTAATTCTTAGACTGAAAGAAATTACAATGGGGTTAAATTTCCTGGATAGAATTTAATCCCGAAAAGACCTCTACTTTTTTATAATTTTCTCTGTAATTCTAAAATCCTAATTAATTTTATTGCAAAAATTAATTCTAAATGTGCGTATTAGGTAATAGAAAATTCTGACTGAAAACATTTTTGATAGATAGCTTAATTTATTTTTAAACAATTTTTATTTGGGTTGGCGCTTACGTTGTTTTATTTTGGTCCCAGCGCATTGTTGCGCTCTCTTTTTTTGCATTTGGAAGTAATTGACTCTGTCACTTTCTTAATCCCGCCCACTGCCGGCCAGTTCGCCTGCGGCCTTTGTCAGTAACAGACCTGTGTCGGTTCCTCCCGCAACCGTGATTACATTCAACATTACATTGCCATTATGGGGAATAAATATAAACAACGAAAGGTAAACAAATCCCATAAGTTGAAACGCCTGTGGGAACATGCTCGTAAAATGACGGAAAATAAAAAGTAAGTTGGTCTTTATAATAATTATGTAATATTATGACTATGTATAAATACTTGAATGACTTTTTTTTTGGGTGGGAAATTATCAAATAACTTCTCCCGCTCTGGCCGGAGCGGGAGGGTGTGTCAGACTCTTACTGACTAAAACCCACCCGTATTCCTTCCTGTTTGCCAGGGGCCTCGGTGACCCATAAGTACCTTCCCGCGACGGAATGATGATTGTGGAAGATGCGAAAGTGGTATGTCAGAATCGTACGTATGTACGTAGCGAACGGCAGTGCAGCGAGCCTTCGGTCGCCCTCGGCGCCACGGGTTCAATGCGCTGCCGCAAGCGAGCCGAGCGCCAGCTGATTTTACGCTTCGATCGTTTAGTATTAGTATTATTTACTATGATTATTACCAAATCTAAATTGTATTTATTATTTTAGTATTTCAACATCCATTGCCGATTTATTTATTTTTGCTGTTTTATTTACATAAATTGAGTGCTACGTACAGATAATGTTATTTTACATTGAAATATAGGTACCTATAGTAATTGAAAAAACGATAAACGAGAAATTATTATACCGGTGGAATGATTCAAAATTAAACGAATAGTAAATAAAATAATAGTTGAATGCACCCTGTTAGTTTGCGGAGGGTTGTGCCTTACCCTGTATTTTCAAGTATCTAAGCCTACGTTCTACCGCCTGAGAGCCTCTCATGATATTATTTCCTTTCATATTAGGTAGGTATCTTTTTTATATTTAGGTACTTACCAGTTTTATTTTTAAGAGCAAACCGATCCCCAACACAATAAAAGCGACAAAATAACAGCGCCAGAGCAGACCCCGGACCAATGTGATTCGGAAAATAAAATAATTGAGTCGCCATTATCATTTTTAAAGGACGATCAATGTCTAACTACTAACTTGTTGGAAAAAAATGTATAAGCAAATTGTTTATTACCTATTGAGATGAGTTTCTTTAATATACATTTAATTTAATCTAATTTAATTTTAAAACTAAAAAAAACCGGCCAAGTGCGTGTCGGACCACGCACAATGAAGGGTTCCGTAGTTAGGATGAATTTATCCCAAAAACAAACATAACTTTGCAGTTGAAAAAATGTTTTCCCATAGATCGATGTACGTCACGGTCAACAGGGTATTTGACTGTTTTTTTTTTTGTTGAATTTTCGAAACCTTGTAAAATATAAAGACAGTAAAAAAAAACAAATACTTATCTCAAAATATGGCGAAGTTGTATGCGTTTTAAAGTCGATGCACGGTCACAACACAGGAACGCCATAGTAACGCCGTTCAGTACAATTATCGTTTTGCGTGACAAGGACAGAAGAATAATTTCAAAAGTGGGTAACTTCTCCGTTTTTACGCCGTTTTTTTTTTTAATAATTTGGCCTTTTAGGAACGTCTTTTTAATATGTATCTTTTTCATGTATATTTTTGATAGTAGTCAAATACCCTATTCTCCAACTGCACATATGTTTCTAATCGCAAAAAAAAAATGCGACGAAACTACAAATTAACGATTTTCGGACTTTTCCTTTACTTGCTGTGAGATCCTACTTCTTGGCAAATTTTATGATTTTAGGTCAACGGGAAATACCTTAGAGGTTTTGATTTATTTGCGAGAATCAAAATGAAGTAAAAAAAAAATGATGTCGGATAAATTGCCGTATTTTGTTATTGCATTGACTTAGAAACTCATTTTACTTCACGGAACAGAAAAAAACAGTGGAAGTGCAATGCAACAAACTCACTATAGGAACCGTTGTCGCCAAACTCACACAAATAAACTGATAATCATACAATGCACTACAAATAAACAATTCGTTTGATTTGTCGTTTTAATTTTAGTCAAAACTAGCATAAGTCACAGATCCTTCATCTGGGAATAAACCTTCAGAAAATAAATCCTATTTGTAGAGAACAAATAGGATTTATTTTGCTTTAGTGCAAAAACTCTTTACAACGTTTTGTAATTTATAATCAAACTAGATTCGATTGCCGAGTAAATTCCGCTACCCGACTATAGATGGCGGTTTTCTCAGTGGTCACAATTATAAACTTTAACGTGTTAAACATAAGGTTGACAATCGCGTCATAGGTCGTTATCTACTGCTACTCGGCCAGTGCAGACGTATTGAATTTTGAATTACTTTATCGATATCGATTTCTTGTTTATTTCGAAAAAAAAAAAGACTCGTTGGGAGTTCAGTAAAACTGTGGGACAAATAACGTAGTACGTATTATTCAAAAATAAAATATTTAAGTACTAATATAAATTACTTGCTTTATATAAATTAATGTGTTTTACTGATACTTGGGTTAAAATAAAAGAACACGTTATTTTTAATTCGTATTGAACTGAACTGTCTGCGGAATGAAATTGCACAGGAGTTACGTCATCGCCTTTCAAGTGATAAAAATAAAATATGGTAACTTACTTCATTAAAAAACTTAATGATTTTCATAGATGGAAGCGCTGTAGGTTTCGTGTATCTATATACTTTATTTGAGCATATAGTGCTTAATTTGGATGGCATCCAATTAACTCTGCCCGTTGCATCAATCCATTTACATACACACTTAAAATAAATTTCGTGTATGAATGTTATTCGACCTTATATTTGTATTGTAATGTTTATAATAAATATTAAATTATTTATTTTCTTTTATCGATATCAATCTATAAAATCAACATCCGACCAGACTACATCACTAATTGAGTAGCGAAGAACTTTCGAGAACGAAATAGTGATACATTAAAACCAAGATAAACTTTATTTTAACCGCTCAGGCCCGTGGCTCAATAACGTCATCTCTCAATCTCAAAAAAAACATTTTTATTCGATAACTACTTTCAAATCGCGCGCCGCGAGGGCTCCTATTCGGAGCCATTGGGGCTTTATCGGTTAATGAACATAAGTTTGATTTTAACTAGACGTTCTATTAAATTATTAGTGAATTGAAATTAACTTAGATTTTATTAGAAAACAAATAAAATCGTACCTACCGATGGTACGAAACACCTCCATTTTTAAGATTTTTTCTCCTACTATCATTTTTGCACTCCAAAATGGAACAATACGGCATAGCTACGGAAAAATAAATTTATCGTGAGACTAGCGACTCGACGCGATGTTAGAACACGACTGGGATCAAGTAAGCGTAACAGCGCTTATTTGTGGCACGCGTGCTACGCCTACTTTGCACTTCCACTGTTTTTTCTGTTCCGTGTTTTACTTAGATTGATACATTAGATTATGGAATGTGCATGCGTCGCCACTGTCGATAAACAGACGTGTTTTGCAATTAAATATGTCCTATGTATATATTTATAGAGGCATGAGGAACAGGGTGTAAAGTTCACTCATCCTCCATAGAAAAGGGATGATCCTCCAACCAGACGGGTGTCGTGTCTGGTGGGCAACTGCCCGACGGTTGATGTCGGGATGTTGTATATATGCAAGTTGCGCGGTAAACTCTGCTTGCGCGATGCAGGATTTTGCGTGACGTCAGTGTGCTGCTTATTTCGTATGTGTCCATGTAGATGCCGCCACATCACTCCCCTCCGGAGACTGGAGGTCGATAGAGGGCTGAGTCGTGTATCTTGCGATGCTTGCCAGTGCCAGATGTGGTTCCAGTGGGTCGGAACCGGTTGTCGCATAGTTCGCGGTGGGTCGGAACTGTCTGCGGTGATGCCCCAGTGAGTCGGGGTGACGCTGCGTTATGCTCCAGTGAGTTGGACGTGGTACAGCGCCGGGTTGAGGGCTGACTGCTGGCGTCGACCAGGAGAGGGTTGAAGAGCTCTGCTTGTTGACCGGTCGAAAGTGCAGTGTGCTGTGCCAAGTTTGCTGATGAGGCTTAGGGTGATGACCAGGTATGCGCGGTCACTGCATGCTGGTGGTCAGGATACCCGTTGAAGCCGTGGGTGCTGGCTGGCTGTGTGACTCGCCGCTCGAAAGCTTGAGGAAGTGATGATGATGACGTCACGCTGATGTAGTTGCACGAAGGCTGCGCTGACGTTCATACTCGGGGTCACCAGTATAGAGGCATGAGGAACAGGGTGTAAAGTTCACTCATCCTTCATAGAAAAGGGAGGATCCTCCGACCAGACGGGTGTCGTGTCTGGTGGGCAACTGCCCGACGGTTGATGTCGGGATGTTGTATATATGCTAGTTGCGCGGTAAACTCTGCTTGCGCGATGCAGGATTTTGCGTGACGTCAGTGTGATGCGTAGTTCGTATGTGGCGACGTAGATGCCGCCACATATTTTTAGAACAAGAAATATTTCAAGGAAGAGACAGCATGACAATTATTTGGAGCATTCGCTGGAGATCAGAGTAGATGATGAGCCTCTACCATATGAAATGGAGATTGCCAATAATGATGTGAGTTACCTTTACAAAAGGCTCCAACAAACCCACTTCCTCTCGAAGAGAGGAGGCCTGTGTCCCGGCAGTGGAAACACTAGGCTGATTATAAGCATTTTTTTTAACATAAGGGAGCTGAAATTGTAATGTTATACAGTGACTACTGAATTAAATTGTTATTATTTATTTTGTTCAGAATGTAATAAACAGCAGTAACAGCGGCCATAGAATAATCGACATAAATATGTTTTTTAATAGTCTGCTTGAAATATCTCAACACAAATCATTGTTTGAGTGCGGATTGCATACTATACAACTAGTATCAGAAAAACAGTCTGGCCTAACATCAGTATTTTCATTTGCTTGCTTACTATGTAAGAAAGATTTCACTGTACAAAATTTATCAGACAATTTAAATAAAATGGCAGTTTCGGGGATGCTAACGGCGGGGTGTGGTAACGCTCAAATGAATCAATTATCAGCACGTCTTGATTTACCACTCATGACAGATTATAGATATAAAAAAGCCCAAGACGAGATTTTTGATGAATGGGAAGTGACAGCATGGGAGGAGACAAAAAGGCTGGAGAACGTGAAAAAGAAGCAGCTTTGAAAGAAGACGTCATCTTAGATGGTTGCTGGTATAAACGTTCGTACAAGACCAATTATGCAGCATTATCCGGTGCTGCAGCCATTATTGGGAGGCGGATTGGCCAAATTTTATATATGGCTGTTAAAAACAAATATTGCTGTATTTGTGCCAAAGCAGAAAAAAGGAAAGAGGAGGCCAAACAACACGAGTGCTTTAAAAATTTTTGTGGAGCTTCCACGTCTATGAAGTCGACGATAATTGCTGAGGGATTTAAAACATCAATAGAGATGCATGGACTTACCTATGGGAGATATATCGCAGATGGCGATAGTAGCACTTACGCAAAAATTTTGGACACCAAGGCCGTATCCTTCCATTACAGTGGAAATAAGAAGAAATTAAGAATTTTTTGTAACAAATTGCAAATGTTAAAAACAGAAACAACATAACTTAGCAGAACGTAAATTGTTGACAACTGAAAAAATTATGAGCACACGCAAGTACATCTGTGATGCCATCGATTACCAGGGTACTCAAGCTAATAAATCTGAGGGTACAACAAACTTGCACAAAGATGACATGATGACATGTGACAATATCTGTTTGTCATGCACTTGGATCCCACGAAGAATGTAATAAAAACATATGCAGCGATCAAACAGTAAATGATGTAAAAAATATATTTAACAGTCAACTTTGGCAACGGATTAGACACTTGGTAGGGAATGTTGCGTCACAGGCAAGAAGTCTAATTGAAAATGTGGACAGCAATGTTGTGGAAAGATTTAATGGAGTGGTGGCGAAATTTGTTGGCGGAAAGTGGGTGAATTATGCTCTCAAGCGATCTTATCAAGCAAGAGTTGCCGGAGCATGCCGTGTCATTTAACTCTGGCAAAGTATCGACCACGGTCCATAAAAATTTTCACCATCGAAATCCATTAGCAAAGATAAAGAAGTATGAAGAAGCAGTGGTGAGAAAAAGAGAATATAACCGGACTTTAAAAAGAAAAAAAAATCGTAATTTGGTATGTAGGAAGATAAATTTCGACTACGTAGAAAATGTCAATAAGCCTGATATGGATAATGAAACTTTTGAGCTTGCGAAATCAACCTTTTTAAGAAATTTAGAAAAAACGGAGGAAGAACGCAAAGAAATAGAACAAAGGACGATATTGCAAAGTGACAGTGGGGAATGGCTAGAACTACGGCGAAATATGTTAACTGCTTCAAATTTCGGCAAGGTAGTTAAGAGAATAAAAACTAATAGTTGTGCCAGCATAGTAAAAAACATGCTGTACAGGCCAAATATTGACCATGTGGCCTCCATAAACCATGGAAAGAAAAATGAAAAAGTCGCATTAGAGTTGTTATCAAGGCTTATAAATCAAGAAATACAAGGATGTGGGCTTTTTATTGATGAAACCTACTCATTTCTTGGTGCAACGCCAGACGGCATCACAAATGACATGGTGATAGAAATTAAATGTCCAATAGCACCATTCAAAATTGGAATCGAAGCTGCTATTCACCAAGGAAAGATGCATTTTTGGCGTTGTGATACGAAAACAGGACAGGTTCAAGTAAATCCGACTGGTATTTCCAAGCCCAAGGCCAAATGCACATATGTAAAAAAGAAAAATGCTTTGTGGCGGTTTGGTATGGTGACGGCAAAATAAAAACACAAATAATTTACAAGGATGAAAAGTTTTGGAAAGAAAAAATGGAGCCAATGTTATTGTCTTTTTATTTTGACTGCCTCTTACCTGAACTGGTAGATCCTCGGTACACGAGAAATCGGATGATCCGTGATCCAGAATATGTTAAAAATAAATAAGGGCAAGGATACAAACAAAGAAAATAACACATCATGCGACGGAAATGTCTCTGATGAAATCTTAAAATCAAATCAAAATCAAAAGTCATTTATTCAAACTAGGCTGAAAATCAGCACTTTTCGAACGTCAAAGTTACATAAGACAGTCCCCCAAAAATGCCCACCCTTCACCACTTCCTAGTGCTTTAGCTGGGAAGAAGAAGCGGTGGAACAAACTCCCCAGCAGCACGTCTGTCTGTTTAGTTATATAAACTTGATTCTATACAAATCGTATGCAAAGTAATTAACATTACGAAACACAAAACATTAGATTAAATTACACACTTGCCATACGTTAGCTAGCACGCGCCAGTATACCAACAAAACAATGAACAAACTGTACTCAAGCAGATAAAAATTACAATAAAAAAAAACGTAACTAGAACTTAATACCTAAATAAAAGCCTCCAGGCATAAAGGGCGTGCCCGCTTACATAAGGCAATTGCTGTAGCTCGAAGTGAGAAATGATAAACTAGCCCCATCGAAGTAAAATAAGTAAACAATTACTAATAACAATTAAAACCATGATCAGCAAGACGACCAGTCACCACAAGCAGCACCGAGCACGAGCATAACGCAAAGATCAGCCATCACCCCCCTCGCCATATTGGAGGGAAGGAGGCAACCCGACCCCCGACGCTACCGCAGGCAGTGACATCTAAGGGAGCATGACGACCTTGCTGCCGGTTGCTCAGGCAAGAATAGTATAATCAATAGTCGAGGACGCTAGCTAACCACTTATTGCAATACAACTCATAAAACACACATTGTAATGAGTAGATTATGTCACTAATAAATTAAAATTTAACTAAATTAAATTACATTGACTTATATAGTCAAATAAAAAAATAATCAATTATATGAACTCATATAACCTGTCAGTAGGTAAGCTAATTCTGGAGAAAGAACATAAACATTGTCTTGAGTTAATCACAGCGACCAACTATTCTTATCGTTTAAGTAGTCATTGATACAATAGTATGCCTTTGAACAAAGGGTGGATTACTTTAGTTTTAAACGCATTAAAAGGCAAATCTAGCAAAGAAGAGGGCAGCATGTTATAAAAAGTTATACCAAGCTCAACAAATGAGTTATGTACCTTATGAAGCCGGTGAAATGGAGCTCGTAATTTGTCCTTATTTCTGGTGTTAATATTGTGAATATCACTATTTTTAGTGTATAAGTGTATATTTTGCCTAATATATAAGATGTTGGCGAAGATGAATTGTGATGCCACCGTGAGAATACCAACATCTTTAAAAAAATCTCTCAGAGAAACTCTGGCACCAAGCTGGTAAATAGCTTAAACGAAGGCGAGAGACATATATTCCAAGAAAACAGTGAAATTGTAATAGGTTTTAGTAATTTTTGAACAAATGTCGTACATTTTAATATACTCTGACTTTTATTCGTAAGAAAACATCCATCACATTATTTAATTAGTTAAATACCGACTCGTAGTCTATAATTAAAAATAAGAGTACTGTTGGAACAACTTTTGTTACTACTCACGTAAAGTTTATGAATTCTCTTCAAAAAACTTTGGTTTTCCCAAAGTAAGAAATTGTTCACTAGCACTACACTAGTAGATAATTACAAAGCTGTTTAAAATAAATATTAAAGTTTATGTCAAAAAAACAGTAGGTAAGTAATTTTACTAAATGAATAAAACTAAAGACCTTGTCGACTACGTAACCCTAAAAATCTGTTCATACAAAGTACACAAATAAGAAAAAAAACGACTAAATGTTTGTTCTAGGGATAAATTCATCTCAACTACGGAACCCTTCTTTGTGCGTGGTCCGACTCGCACGTGGCCGGTTTTTTTACTGACGCGGTTTGTTTTGTTAGATCAATATGATCCTAAATGTTACCTGTTCATTTACACACGTCATACCTATTATTTTTTGTCATTCATTATAGCAAAATACTAAATTAAGTAATAATAAGTAAATTATAATTAATTAGTAAGTTACTTTAATTTAGAAAAAAAAAACCTGATGTATTGTACTTCTGGCGACTCATTTCTCTTTTCTAAAACTTCAAAACAGACTCGCTCGCGGTGCGCTTGCGATGTATTCAAGCGGGGGCGCGGGGCGCTCCCCGCGAACGCGTTGAGCGCCCGGGTTAGCCACGCCCCTCGAGCTATGATTTATGTTTTACGTATCATCAATTGGAGAATTTACCGTGGCATATATCGATGTATAGAACATGTTTTTCAACTACAATGTTAAGTTTCTTTTTGGGATAAATTCATCCCAACTTTCCAACTACGGAACCCAGCATTGTGCGTGGTCTAACATGCACTGCCAGTTTTTTAATTCTTTTGACCTGATGTGGGGTCATAATTGTATTCGAGATGCATCGTCCTCACATATCATTATATAATTAATGTACCTACAAGGGTCATTCAATAAATACTTAGCATACAAAAAGTAAACGAAAATTTTGGAAAAGTGGCAATTTATTTTTCAACAAAGTCTCCTTTTAGTTCGATACACTTAGCCCAGCGATGCTCCAACTTTTTTAACCCGTCCGAAAAATAGTTTTTGTCAAACTCTGCAAAATAGGCCTCCGTGGCGGCGATGACCTCCTCATTCGATCCATATCTATTCCCGGCGAGTGATTTTTTCAGATTAGGAAACAGAAAGAAGTCACAAGGGGCCAAATCTGGAGAATACGGTGGATGGGGCAACAATTCGTAGCGTAATTCGACCAATTTGGCCATGGCAACGGCAGACGTGTGAACCGGTGCGTTGTCGTGGTGAAACAGCACTTTTTTCTTCGCCAGATGGGGTCGTTTTTTCTTTAATTCGGCGTCGAATCGGCCCAATAAATCGGCATAGTAAAGCCCTGTAATTGTTTTACCCTTCTCGAGGTAATCGATGTAGATCACACCTTGTGAATCCCAGAAAACGGTGGCCATTTTTTTAAAACCGATCGACACGTTCGCTTCCATAAGTTGTCAAATTAAAACAAATGAAGGGATTGGAATGAAAATTTGAAAAAAGAATTAAAAAAGAATGTGCTACACTGTGGTAAAACTCTTTTGAAACTACAGCGCCCTCTGGCGATGAGGCTAGGTACTTATTGAATGCACCTCGTATACAAAACATTGAAAAACTATTTTAAAAGAGTAACGGTAGAGTTTCTTGCCTATTCTTCTCCATACGAAACACCTTTTGGATGGGGCGACTAGAGTCAATTCTATTTTTTTTTGTAAATATTGACGTTCAAAAGTGCCCTCTATGTGCCTGTTTGAAATAAATAATTTGACTTTAGGAACATCGTCATCATCATTCCCTGCCCTTGTCCCGATGTGCTAGTGGTCGACGCAACATGTCGCTTTCTTCCATGCAATAAAACGACGCAACCCCTTCGAGTTTGGGCTCATTTGATTCATCTTGACAAGTACTCTATTTGTAGGGTCTTTATAAAATAAATACATAATTATCTACAATAACCATAATTTCAACTTTTTAACATTGAGAGTTTGCTAAAATATAGGTACGCTTTATTTCTTCGGGCAATTGAAGAAGCATATATTAACTGGTAATGTAACATCATAAATACTAAAATTAAAAAAAAAAACAAGTGTGTGTCGGACTACGCACAATGAAGGGTTGGGATGAATTTATTCCAAGATCCCATATTGTTATAAGGACCATAAACTTCTTCCAGGTTTTTCTGTAATATTTAAGTAAAGAATTATATTCAGTATTTATTCAAAATGTTAGGCTCTGTATTTTCGGAGATAAGGGGGAATGGTGCCTATACTTTTATCTACTTTCTTAAATAACTTTACAAGTATTTATTTTAAAATTATAAAAAATATATATCTTGCAACAGACCCTTTCATTTCATATGTAACACGGTACAGTTTGTATTTTTTTCTTTTCTTTATTTGCCCCCGAAAATGGTCTCCATATTAAAAATTTGTATATTTACGTTACACGTCCGTGTTTAAGTCACATATACTCATATGTATACCAAACATAATCGGCCTAGTAGATTCGTAGCAAATTGGCATCACAGCCAATTTGCTACGAATCTACTAGGCCGACGGGCACCAGAGACATGAGTGATCCTATAAGGGTTCCGTTTTTTCTTTTGGAGGTACGGAACCCTAAAACAATATACAGTATACCACATATATACAATAAATGAAAACACCTGTCGGTATACAAAAAAAAAATGTTAAAAAAAAAACCCAACTGCAAAAACAGCGTAGTCGCAGCGCTAAAATGTCGAATCTCTTCATTTCAGTTTAGCAGATATTTCGTTTATTAAGTCGTGTAAATGTGTATGGTAAGTACGTGTTTTCAACAAAAACTGTTTCCGCTGGAACTACGTCATCCTAGCGGCACTTCTTTTTCTATGGTCGTACAAGAAAAAAATATGTTTATAAAAATGATATGTATAAAAAAATATATATTCAATAATAATTAGTGTGTAACGAGAGGTGTGACTCAAAATTACTTAGGTATACTTACATTAGTTTAAGAACTTAGTTATTAAGGTTAAATAAAAAAGGTTTATTATTTTTTGCTTTTCAGTTTTTTTTTTGTAAAAAAGTTTTTATAATATTTATATTTTTTTGTGGTTATAATCTACTAATTACTGCTTGCTTAACTTTTGATTACTTTTTTTTTATTGTAATACAACTCAGCATTAAAATCTGTGAGTGGACAATAAATCACTCCTATTTTCCCACCCTTAGGGTAGGATTTTTTTTTTCAAATTTATATGGGACCAAGACCCTATCCAATAAAAGAATTATCAAAATCGGACTACTCTGTAAAAAGTTACAAAGTTATTCGTGGTCATACATTACAATCAGTGAGTGAACAATCAATCATCCCCGTTTTCCTACCCTTTTTTTTTTAGGGTAGGAAATCATCATAATAACTTCTCCCGCTCTGGGCGGAGCGGGAGGGTGTGTCAAACTCTTACTGACTAAAACCCACCCGTATTCCTTCCTGTTGCCTGTGTTGAAGGGCCTCGGTGCCTTCCCGCGACAGGACCCGCCCGGAGGACCCGGTGGAAAGGGAAAAGGTCGAAAGGGCATGAGCAGCCGTCATATCCTTCTGCGAAGCAGTAATGCTCGCGAAGGAGGAGGCGTGACGGTTGAAGGAGGAGGCGTGACGGTTGCCCCTAGCCGCCGCAGAAGACGCCCTGGGCGTCGGGAATCCCGGGTGGATTTCCGGACACCGCCGTAAGCGCGGGCTTGCGAACGGTGAGCAATGGGTAGCTCGCCATCCCATAAGGACCAGTCCCGGGTCGACGGCGCGTTGTATTTCACGCGCGCCTCAAAGAGATGTCGTCAGCACAAGAGTAGGCGTCCACTAGGGCCGATGCCTGCCGGTGTCGTGGGTAAGTCCGAAAGGGATACCAAGGCCCCTGGCAGCACAGGCAACGGAAGGGACACTGGTGGGTTTTAGTCAGTAAGAGTCTGACACACCCTCCCACTCTGCCCAGACCGGGAGAAATTATTTGATAATATCCCACCCAAAAAAAAGAGAGCCTAACTTATAACGTTTATTTGTATCTTGTAAGGGTCTACAATGTCCGCCAAGTTTCAGTTATGTGCTTTTAGTAATTAATGGGCAATGGCATAATTTGCTACGACTGCTGGACCACTATATTGTTTGACATCCGATTGTAGGACTTTTTAATGGAAAAGCAAAATAAAACATATTCCGATATTTAGTGTATTAATGCAACTATTCACAAATGTAAAATTTCAGCATTTTTATTATAATCAATACGCGGATAAACCGACCAAGTTTGAATGGCTACAAAAAGCGGCATATAAAAGGTGTAGTTTTGCATCCTCGGCAAATTCAAAGAGGTAACTATGCTAATGGTACTCGACACGAATCAATAATAAACGTGTTGAGCACAGCACACGAAACGCTCTGCTGACCCTTCAACCTGAGGCTGTGCTGTGCTGGCGAGGGTTACACTCTGATAGGCGGGGGTATCGTGTTCTCCCAAGGGGTGCGAATGAAACCAGCAAAAACGTAGTTAACACTTGTATTTATCAATAGACGTACACATAAACAACAGTTACACAGTTACACGATTAATGCTAAACTAATGCAGCACTAATTACTTTAAATGACATAATACACGCGACTTTATAGGGCTCGAGCGATCTCAACACCTATATGTGTTGCTCGTTTGATGGTTTGGAAAGACTAACTTGACTAACATGACTCCATGATATGACTTGAGATGCCTTAAGATGACTTGAGATGACTAACTCATAAATTCATAGCGTCACCATCACCAGGACCCAGTGTGTCCTTCCCAGGCACAACTTACCAGCCTACAGAAACAGTTTCCGTGCAGCAGCCACTTCAATCAGTTGCTCACCAATCATCACATTCATCATACGAGGCCGTCACCTCAGAAACAGTTTCTGCGCAGCAGCCAGTTGAACCAGAACAATCATCAAGTGCATGATACACCGTTATTGACTTTAATGATCCAATAGTCAGCGCAATGATAAATTCTAATGTAAACAACATGCAATAATGTTCTTAGTTAAGGTTTAATTTGTCTTTGAAAAATAAATGAATGAGTCACACGTCATGTATCATTGAATTAATTGAGTTTTACTTACTTGAAAATGTCCGTCCAAAGCTTCAGAAATAGTATCACAAACTTCTGGTATAAATTTTGATTTAGAAGCTTTAGATATCCTGAAAAATACTGATAGCAGTCTGAATGATATTCCTGAGCTTAGGAAACACAGGGTTACTTCCAACTTTACCCTTGCTGCTATGGCATCTCTCATCAATGTGTTTTGACGTTCTATTTTTGTTTTTATCAAATTTCAAAGGCTTTCGACTTGTTCAGGTGTCACTCTTATCACTGCTTTATATTCGCGGGGGTCTTCATGGTAAAGCTCGTTGAGAATCATATCCTTTTCTTTCGCTTTTTTATATTGGCTATGGTTATAGATATTTTCCAACTCCTGACATACAATTGTTGTCATAGAGCGTATCACCGTTTTTTTTATTAAAACAAGTTCACTCGACATCGCGACACGACTCGGGCTGGGCAGTAGCTAGGTGTCGTGTAGACAGCAAAGGCGAGCCGAGCTACTGGCGTACGAGTAGACAAACCGAGTAGCTGTCTACTGGCCAGGCATCAGCTCGCACTGTGTAAACCAGCCTTTACTGTAGTATGTTTCTTTCTAATTGGCTCAATCTGCCAATCGGCGTGGATTTAAAAGTGGTCCCGCCCCTATTGTTGCATCATATTTAGTATGATGTAATCATTATGAAACAATCTGGAACATTCCACAAGTGTATGATGCAATCATTATGAAACAATCTGCAATATTGCATCAGTGTGTGACGTAAACATTGCGAAACAATTGGCAATATTGCGTATATGTATGATGTAAAATAACGTAACAAGTAGCAGTATTGCAGGACGCAGCCTATATCTATTTCTATCTTATGCTAGTTGTGATAAGTGGTAAACGGAGCTAGAATCATGGTGCTTCCTTTACAAAACGCAACGGGTGATTCTGTTCTGTGAAAGTGGTGTATTCTAAAATACTGTCAAACTTAAATAACTAAAAAACCAAGTATGTATTAATTATTAGCAGGTATCGTAATTTTATTTGATTTTTATGTCTTTCATAGCAGCCTCCTGTGATTTGACGAGGATGCAAAACGACACCTTGTAGAGCTAGGTAACGTTCTGACATTTCCAGTATAGTAGTGCCGATTCCCTTGTTCACAAACTAAACTAAATTTAAGTTCAGTGCATCTTCATTCTATTTCATTGAGAAAAGGATAGAAGATAAATTTTAGTTTAGTCCTGTCAAATTAATCACCGCTTGACGTAAATTGACGTATTTTAGTAGGCAAGTTTTTAATCACGTCTAAACTTGTATGGAGTAGTGACAGGCGCTGATTAATTTGACAGGGCTAAACTAAAATTTATCTCTCCTCTTAAGAGGAATACAAGACCTAAGTGTCCTTGAAAAACGCACGCACACATTTACACAATCGACGTGAACGCCATCTAACGACGACGCCCATAGAACTAACGGCATAGCGGGGTTACGCCCGAGTATTCTAATAGACGGCGCGGCAACGACGCGCAATTAGAATGTAGATCTAACAAAAAATAGTTGGGACAGTTAAATTATTTTTAATTGTTTTGTGTGTAATCTTAAAACATTTTTTTTATACAAAAAATAATAATACCAAGTAGCACCTTTTATACATTTTTATGGTTTACACTAAGCACTGAGGGTTTTACAGATGTCTACCACATTTTAGTTTTAAGCTCTTTTTCAGGTTAACATTATGCGACATTTAGTTTTAAGCTCTTTTTTAGATTAACATTAGGTGTGAAATTTAGTTTCAAGCTTCTTGTTACCTTTAAATTTTAGCACATTTAGATTTAAGCTTTTTCCAAGTTTACATTAAAGCACATTTTGTTTAAACTTTTTTTCAGGTGTACGTTTACGTTGTTTTGTTCCTAAAATGTACTAAAATCTAAGTGATGTGTAGAGGTTGACATTTGTTGTGAATAATTTTCCTTATAATTTTTACGTAGTTCTTTATCGTTATCTTCATCTTTACGTTCGCTTTTATCTTTGTTTTCACTTTTATCTTTATTTTCGGTTTTGTCTTTGTTTTCGCTTTTATCTTCGTTTTCGCTTTTATCTTTGATTTCACTTTTGCATTTGTCTGTATTTTCATCTTTATTTTTTATGTATGGCTCACGAATTTTCACATTTCTTGACATTCGGGGATCAAGTATCTCAGGTAATATGCAGTCGAAATAGAATTTCGTCAATTTGTCTTTCATTTCTTTTTCCCAAAATGTATCATCTCGTTGAATCATTTCCGTCTTCAGCTTTTCTTTTTCATTCTCCCATACGGCAAACAGGCAATATTTTCTTTGGGTCACGTGTAGCTGCCCTTGTGCTTGGTAATACCAAGCATGTTTTTTGTTGATGACTAGTTCACCTGTTTTAGTTTTTTGCCAGAAATTAACTTTTTTTTTTCAATTGCTGCTGCAAGACCCATTTTATTGGCTGTCAAAGGACACTTCACTTCAACCACAGTATCTTCTCCAGTTAATCCATCAGGCGCTGCACCCAAGAAACATAGTTCATGGTCTATAAATAAACCACAAGGTCTAATAGTTATGTGTTCTTGTACAGCCAATTGTGCAAGGGCGGTTTTTTCAACTAAGTCCTCCTCTTTCATATAAGAGTAGAGTTTACAGCCAATTAAAGCTTTAATTTGTAATCACTTACATTATTTTGAACATGTTTTATTCGTATATCTGGAAAACAAAAGTATTTAAAAGAATCGAAAATGGTCGATGCATTCCGTTTTTTAATCAATTATTATTAAAAAAAAGGTTATGTCAATGTCAGTTGTCACTTCAAGTTATTTGTCATTCACTTTGTTTCTTGGCATCATGAATATTGTTTTCCTCGTTTTACTGTGATTCGTTTTCAAGTATTGTTTTGGTTTTGACAATGGACATTGATACCCCTTCTCACGTTGACCCCGGCATGCCTATGAACTCCGACACAAATCCCAGCGTTGACCCCAGCTTGAATATGGATTTTGTACGGATACAAACGAGGCAATTTCATTTCAACTTTTGCCTGTGGTGGAAACTGTGACAGATCCGATATGCGAATTGTGATACTGATATCAAGTAAAGAAGAAGGCATACCCTTGATCTTGTGGAAGTGAAATCTGTTAAAAGGCAGTGGGGGTCAAAGTAGGCATATTAGTAGAAAAGTGTATTTTGTTTATATATTCAATGAAAATAACAGTCTGGAACGAAACTCAATGAAGCAGTATTGCTGCAACTGCATAATTGGCCGAAGAACAGTGGGTTGCTGCGGTCATGTAATTACTGTAGTGGCTTTTAAGCTGAGCAAGGTACCAAGATAATATATGTATATCCACCTGCCCAGTTCCTAGACAAGATATTATTAACTTATGAGTCAGAATAATAACAAAATTTATAAATAAAAATGCGTGTTATTAAAAAAAAACAAGTAAGCAAAACAAGTCTTACAAGCACCATGATACAATCTCATTACAATATTCTCTTTCCTACTGGTATTAGCTATTAAACCTGTATTATATTTATACTGAAAGGGCCTGTTCACACGGAGCCAAATTCCCATACAAAGCGGACAATGCCCTTTCAAAATGTTCACCACGTTTTTAAACGCATAAGTTAGGTACATACCGCACAATGTTTTCTCGAAGCCTGCTCATCAAATTTCGTTCAGGATCCAGAGCCATGGCTTTTAATTTGTTAAAGGCGGCGCCAATACGATTGCGCAGTTCATCTTCGGTTTCGGAGACCCGCGAGTAAACTTCATTTTTAATAAAGCCCCATACAAAGAAGTCGAGAGGAGTGAGGACCGAGCTGGACACCTGCGGGGGTCATAGCGACCAATCCATTGTTCGCCGAACATAGTGTTAAGCCGCTCTCTCTAGCTCGCAAGGAGTATGGAGTGTAGAGGAGCTTCGTCTAGCTGGAACCATACCCGGTTGCAAGCTACCACAGACAATCCTTCTAAATATTCTGTTATTGGGCCGTTAAGAAGATCTAAAAACTTCTGTGCATTCAGGTTTCCGTTGATAAAAACAGGGCCGATTATTTGATCTCTGTGAATGCCTGCCCAAACATTAACGGAGAATCGGTATTGAAGAGCTGATTCCTTAAATAAATGGGGATTCGTACGGCTCCAGTGACGCATGGTTTGTCGGTTCCACATGCCGTTTCAAGTAAAGGTGCTTTCATCTGTCCAAAACACATCTGATAAGAAATGCTGGTCTTGAGATATTTTTTCCAGTATCCAGTGGCAGTAAAACTCTCTAATCGGCTTATCACGGGGCAGCAGGGGCCTGCACCTTTGCATATTTATAAGGATGTAGTTTGTTCCTTTTCAGCACTCGATGTATTGTTTTATGGCTCACTCTAAACACACGCCCATCTTGTCTAAGGCTGCAGGTTGGGTTGCGATCAAATGGTCTAAGACTCGTTGTTCAAAAGAGGATGGAACGTGACGCGGAGCAACTCCCTCCGCGTCACGTTCCATCCTCTTTTGAACAACGAGTCTTAGACCATTTCGATTCATGATTTTCCCTGATCCTTTGGACAGCTCCTAGGGTTGTCCGGACACAAGTAGAGCAGATGCGAGTTGTGCCGTATCTCTCACGATAAGTTCGTAGAGTTAAGGCTGAATTTTGGCGGCATTCGCCATACAATAAAACCATGTCAATATACTCTGCAGCACTGTAAAAATGCTCTCGTCTTGGCATTTTGTTAAAAAAAACACGCAAAAGTCAAATACCTAGTGTCAATTTCACCGTAAAAAATAAATACAAATAAACTTAAAAACACAATTTACACTCATACACAATGTCAAGTAGCTAGTAAGTGTCTATTTCACCGTAAAAAAAGTAGATATAAATTGTAATTATTAGTTTAATTTGCTAAAATCTCTGCGAAAGGCACACGTACACTATCCTGGAAGAATAGCGGCTAACTGACAAAGCGGAACTTCCGAAATGACGAAAAAAATAATGTCATAAAAAGGGCAAACGGCGCAATTATCGATTATTGATACTTTTTACACTTAGTTACCTACTACCTAAACAAAGCATTAGAATACAAGTATTTTTGTGTGATCCGAATGTTTTAATATTTTTAACAATTAACAAATTATTGATTGGATAAACTATAAAAAAAAAGTTTGTTTGGACGATTGAACTTACGAAACTACCGTTGTGTGACTTCCTGAGTAGCAAACGGGTAAGTAGGCACGATTTTTTTAATAGGTTGCTTCCTATACACAACATGTAAAAAAAAGTCATAAATCTTTATTGTTTACTACTTTATTAATTTTATATTTAATAAGAACACACTTTAACAAAAAAGTTATTTAGCTTTAAATACTTGGGGCGGTGTTTTTAGAATTATCATAACAGCACGATAATTCTAAAAACACCATGCCCTGGGCATTTGAAGCTAAACAGCTTTTTTGTTATGTCCTTTAATTTAACCTTTTGACCGCCACGTCAAAAAGCAAAAAAAAAAAGCAAAGCTACAAATTCATCCTTTAATACCTACAAAATAGTAGTGAGTCGGAATTGTATCGATAAAGCACATGTAAAACTATCAATTTATTTTTTTAACATATAGTATCTTTTTAATAAAAGTTACTATTTACCCGAAATATTTAATACAGGAGTTTTATTTCATCCCGCTTTGTCCTATAAGACAGAAATGATAATGATATGTGTCACAGTTTCGGTGTTCTTTATAATTTAAATCCACAATTAAAAACAACAGTCGACTAAATCAATTCAATACCATCACAGCACTATGATCAATCAGGACGTACTTTTTTGTCCTCATATGATGACGGTGGCGTAGCAGGTAGTGGTGGTTTATAAAGCATATAGCATAATAAAACATCTTGCTTATCATACATAACATAAAGCAAATGCCATCGTGGCTCTCACTTGTTGCTATTTGCTTTTTGCTTTACATCGCACTCTCTGGCTCTGGCCGTCGCACATCGCAAGCGCATGTAGTAATAAGCAACCAGGCATAGCAAAGCGGCGGGTGGCCGCCGCACGGTGGATCGAAAATCGGCTGTAGAAGACATAGGATCTCGATTTCTTAAATGTTATTTTTTTTGCTGGAAATGACTTCTGCTGATCATTACTGTTCTATAAAATGTCATATGAAGTAATTGTGTGCACAAATGGAAGAGTTATAATTTTTATAAGAAAAAAATGTATGGAGCTGACATGAAAAATGAGGATATCTCTGGAATCGCAAGGTTGGCCGTTATATCCTTGCACACTGTTATAGTACTATTTATTTGTGAATTTTTGACATACTTAATATCGCGGCATCACATGCGATTCTTTTTTTAAATCTTCAAAATTAAAAAAAAAAAGTATATGATACATTTTAATGCTTAAATATGGCTATACCAAGTGTAATTTACAATATTTTTTATGCTTAGACCAAAACATTCTAAGAAATCACAAAGTCATATTACCTACTTATTTGAAATGACATGGTAATTATGAATTACGTAATACGTAATCTTGTCTAATGCCTCAAGTCCACATTAGCTAATGATTAATAAAACTTAATACCTATATACCTAGTTAAAAGGATACGTACTAAAATAATTTGGGGTACTCGCTAATTTAGCAATTAGTGCAGGATTAACTTAATGAATGTAATTAGATAAATGTGATACCATCATTAGTCAATAACAATAAATAGTCAAATATTGGATTCACAACTTCAGTTCATTTAGAGCATTTCTAAAACTAACATCTATCCTACCGTGTCTTTTTACTCAGTGATCGTGAATAATGGAAAGCATTATTACAAAGAAGAATGAGCAAAAATATATGGAGCTTGGTCCAAATTTCCACCATCAATAAGAACTATGACATATGATGGAACACTGCGTTCTGAATCATTATAAGAAGACCGCAACCAAAAATATTTACTCAGTAAAAAGTTATGACCCCATGAAAACTTGCAATTTAAAAACCTTTTTACGCTTCATTATTTCACTATATCTTTTAAACTACTCGATTGATTTAGGTGTATGACATTTCGTTGTAATTCATACGTTATTCTGGTTGATATAAGCTATATGAGCCAAAATATAAACAATATGGCGGTCGCGGTAGGTACCTCGCTACGTCAAAAAAATCAAACCCTATCATGTGGGGTATCAAATCAAATGAAAGGACTTATAGCAATCTTTACAATGCTTATATTTATTTTAAAATATTTGTAATACTGGGAAGAATGTAAACACAAAAATATTTCACACAAGTTTTATTTATTCCTGTCTCACAGTGTGGAGTCTGTCCTTAAAAGAATACATCTCATATGTCTTCATCCACAATAACATTGTCCAGATTCGCAGCTGGAAGTAGAATTGTGGGTTGGTGTCTCGCCCATCCAAAATACCAAATAATTACCATGACGTGGGCACAGCAACCCACAGTTCGCATTCCAGAAAGACAAGAACAGTAGTAGTTCGAAATGGTTTCTCGATTATGGATCATTACATACGTGTAGTATTGTCTTGCACGTGCGTGTCGGGATTGTATTCTTGCGCGTAGCAACATAGCGTTTTCAGGTTCAATGCCAAAATCAACTATTTCACTAAATGCTCCATCTCTTGCTACTTCAATCTGATACACGCCATTCCGTACGTGTTCGCTATAGTAGCTACGCGCAAGTTTTATGTGATATGAACCAAGTGCAAACAATGTCAAGTCTTCTTGAGTCAGAACAGGAAATTCATCTGCTCCTATGGCGTCGGCTTCAATATTTCGAAAACTTGCCCGCCTTCTATTTATATTTCTATTTGTAATCTCCCAATTGATTTGGTACATGCAATCTCTCTCTAATGATTCTTAAATATTCTTCCGCATGCGCGTTATCTTCGATTAAAAGATGAAAAGCGTTAATAAGCGCAGCAGCCACCCGGAAATCATCCATCATGTGGCTCATAGCACGATTAAAAAATTCTTGCCTGAATAGGCGAAAATCGCGCTTAAAACATCCGTTTACGACCTCGACGACCCAGCGGCATATCGTCACTTCCCTATTTTTATTGGCTTCTAACGTGGTTAACTGGTCTTCGCCACGCCGTTTGCTAATTGGCATACGTGCCACATAACCACACGATTCCATGTCACCAATAACGTCTCTAAAGCCGCGGTCGCAGATAAAAACATCGTTTGCTTCAAAAAAGTAATGGAATGGATTGTCTTCTCTTTCGTTAATAAGACCTTTCATTATAACGGCATCCGATGTTGTTGCTGCGTGAGCCCCAGTAACATCTAATATGTAGCCATCACAACATACAATGAGAAATGGTTTTAACAGGTTCGTGTATTTGTGCTAACTGTATGTTTTCCGCTGGAAAAGGAAGTTGGAAGACTTCTGAGTATAGACGTAGGTTCCATCTATCACCAGAAAAGCTTTCCTTTCTTGTAAGGGTGCATCTGGGTTTCCAAAAAGACCATTTGGCACAGTCAGATTTTTCGCAACTACTTAATTTCTTGAAATATGATCCAGGCCCAGGTGCCTTGGTACGAAATCTTGTACCAAACATTTGCGCACAGTATTCATTTTCCTTTCGAGCGTACGGCGACTCATTCTGAAAAGTACGCTGAGTCTTTCGTTCGACTCACCCGTCCGAATCTTCATCAAAAAAATAGCAATTGCAGTATTGGGGTCGGTTACTTCTTGCTGCAATGAAGGGGTTTCTCGTATCACTTGCTCAAATGCGTTATGAGTGATGCCCACACGATGATGCAATATTTTTGGATCCATAGTTTGTATATTTTCAAAGTCCATTGTGTTGGAACTATTAAGAACGGCTGTTTGTAAGATTTTCGTAATGTCTACGAACATTTCTCCGGTAAAATCGTGGGATAAGTTTGGAGCATCAATTAAGTGACCCCATTGATTTTCATCCAAATGTTGTTGACATACTCTTGCGTTTGGAGGTATGTATAAATTCGAGTGTACCAACAGTTCTAGTTTGATAGACGCCGGAATACGGCATCTACTTGCATTGCCACATTCATGATAAATGCATGTGTTAGATGTATTTGGTGCTCTTTTGAATTCATTGGTTTCGAAGATTCCTCCAGATGGTCTTCCGACACGAGGAGGCGGCTGGTCAGCTTGGTTTTGACTGCGGTCAACTGCATACCTTACCCGCAACCAACAATTGCGGCAGATATATTGCTCGCCATCCAGTATTAACTGCAACAAATACAACACCTTTATTCATGACGTTCTGTCTAACTGCGTGTGTTAGCTAACATGTCTACTCGCTAAGAGAGGTCCTAGGTTCGATTCCTTCCGCATACAGGCTCTCCGGCAATAAGCTAGTGTTGATTCTGTGCGTCTGGGTATATTATCTATATAAGTATGTATTCAAAACAAAACAAGAAACGGTAAGAATGATTAAAACATGACGTTACTACCGATAGTAAAATATTGATTAAACTAACTTAACAAAAGTGTTACAAGTAATCTTTTTGTTCACGCCATCCCACGTCTGGATATATTATCTATGTTATGTACTTATGTATTCAAAACAAAAAATCGTAATGATGATTAAAACATGACGTTACTACCGATACTAAAATATTGATTAATTGACAAACAATAGTAACAAAAATGGATCAAGACTGAAAACGTCCAAAATATTTCGCTTCAAAAAGGTTTTTCTAGGGATCTTTCGTTACAAGTAATCTTATTGTTCACGCCTTCCGACAATCTCAAATGGAGTCGGGGCACGGCATTTGAAATAAAATACACATATGCATGTACTAACCTATCGAGGTGCTAAAAGTCCTTGAATATGCTCTGCAGTTCCTGGGTGATTATCCAGAAACGGTTGAAGCAACTGATAGTTTCTTCTTTGAAACAATGAATAATTGCAACATATGCAGTTTCTTCTTTCCGCTTCCATTGTCACAGATACACAAAGCAATAACAAAAAGTCCGATGAGATATAGCCGTGGTCGAAAGTAGAGAATCAGAAGAAATCAAGTACACAAAAGTCGCAGGGAAAATATAACCAGAAAATGCACAGTACGCACCGAAAGCAAGCAAACGAACAACTGCGTGGGACACATGTGTTGATTGGGTCAGGTAGTTAGGTAAAAACCAGTTTTCTTTCAACGTCGTCGGCGCAGCGTATACCGTATTGCTTCCTAAGTGCGAAAGGGACAAAACTAATGCTATCTCCATCTACGAGTCGACGCTAGCAATCCCCGGGTTCCGAAATGCAAAAATATTAAAAAATACTTTTAGCACGATTGCGAACCGTTCCGATTACATTTTTATATGAGTAGGTGCGCTAAGGTTATCATTGTATACTTTGCAGACGATTTGAGCGCATTACAGAACAGGGGGAATGCGTCATCATTGCTACCATGTTTTTACTGCTTGAAATGTGGCTATGTGCGAAAAAAATTAACGGTTAAATAACTAAAAATACGTATTTTTAAAACAGTCATAACTTTTTTCTGAGTGAATATATTTTTTTCACCTAGTAATCAAAATTGTATGGTATTTAGTCGACTTTAAGCTTACATAGCCCTCAATAGTGGTGGAAATTTGGACCACTTCTGCTCATTGTCTTTTGGATTTGTTTGTTATTCTGAGCAATCAGGATGCTTCGTCTTTCGATCATGAAATATTGTTCAACACACTTGTTATTCGACTGGGCTCTAGCCTTTCAGATGAAGACAGTGTTACCGTGAAAGAATTTTGTCGAAGATTTACACGGGCAGTTCAAAAGAGATGGTTACGATCCCACAGGAAAAGTGAAGTTTTTAGGCGTGAACCAATTTGCTCATTCAAGAATCAACAAGTGAAAATATTTCTACTGAACCTGTACCTGAACCTGTACCATCAACTTCAACAATGAATCCAACTTCAACGATGACAAAAAGATCTCGAAAGCCGTTTGAAGATCTAAGTAACAAGCAGAAGAAGAGACGATCTGATGAACATATAGGCAATGACCCTAATGAAGTAGCTTATTCAGCTGCAGCACTTTTGAAAGGAGATGGTCGTGAGGATATTGCATCTGTTATTGAACATATGCTCCAAAATCCAGAAGCAGCAGCAAAAATCAAGGAAATGTTGAACAAACCAGCTCCTTCAACAATATTTTCACCAGAAAAAGCACTGGGTTTGCTACTTTCATTAAAACTATCGAAATGGCAATATACCATATTAAGGGAAACGACTATTCGAGAAGGTTCAAAGGAGATATATCCGTCTTACTAAGTGCATAAAGCTAAGCTACAGTGCTACCCTCCGAAGACATTTGTGACTGTAACGGATTCATCTGCTAAGATTGCACTACAAGCGTTACTAGATTTAACAGTGAACAGAATTTTTGAAACTATTCGTAGTCCTGATGCGATACAAGATAAACAATTGATATTAATATCAAAGTGGGGATTTGACGGTGCATCTAACCAAAGTAGATATAAGCAAAACATAGAGAGTGGTCAAGATGATTCCAGCATATTTATGACCTCTTTGGTTCCATTAAAGTTGACAGCTGACGGTGATACCGTATGGGTGAATCCAAAACCCTGCTCACCTAGGTATTGCCGTCCAGTCCAGTTTAGTTTTGTGAAAGAAACCAAAGACGTTGTCATAAATGAAAAAACTGCAATGGATAACGAAATTGAAGCTCTCGTGCCCTCAAAATGTCAAGGACATGAAATTAGTCACAAATTAATGATGACGATGATTGACGGCAAAATTTGTACATATCTTTCTGAAGCTAAGTCAAATGCGGCCTGCTACCTGTGTTTGGCTAAGCCTACAGAAATAAATAAGTTAGCTGTCATTGCGTCAAAAACCATTTCTTCTGGTGTGTATGAGTTCGGATTATCATCACTTCATGCCCGCATTAATGTGATGGAATGTCTTCTACACATAGCGTATCTTCTCGACTTCAAAAAGTGGTCTGCAAGAGGAGAAGGTCATCAAGAGTTATTGCATTCACGAAAAAAACTCATTCAAGATCGATTCAAAGATGATCTCAACCTTTTGATTGACATCGTTAAGCAAGGATCAGGCACAACTAACGACGGGAACACAGCAAGACGGTTTTTTGAATTTCCTGATAAAACTGCAGCGATCACTGGATTAGATGAAGACCTAATACGCAGATTTGCTGTGATTCTGCAAGCTATCACATCTGGAGAGATTGTAGACGTGCCGAAATTTAAAGAATACGCTAGAACAACCGCTGAAAAATACGTGGAACTGTACGATTGGTACTACATGTCATCAACCGTCCACAAATTGTTGATTCACGGAGGGGACATAATTGCAGAAAATGCTATTGTACCAATTGGAAGTCTTTCGGAAGAAGCTTAAGAGGCCCGAAACAAAGACTTTAGGAGGTTCAGAGAACACCATTCGAGGAAAAAGAGTAGACAAGCATCAAACGAGGATATCCTCAATATGCTTATCGTCTCTTCTGATCCTCTAATTTCTTCCACAAGACCAAAATTAAATGCCCACAAGAGGCAGACATACTTTAAGGAAACAGTAGAACTACTGAAACTTCAGGATCAGGAAGCTCCGACAGAGTTCTTAGAAGTTATATCTATTGTAGAGCCTGATTCTGAAGTGGATTCTGATGGTGACGAAGTATAAAATAAGTTAACTTTTATTGTTTATGTTAGGTTAGGTTAAGTTAATATTTTTTTTTAATAATTTGCTTTTATTTTTAATCATACAATAGTTTACCATTTATTGTTATTGACTAATGATCACGTTTATCTAATTACCCTCATTATGGTTCGTATCCTTTTTTTGCAACTCTATATTCATTTATGGTTTTGACGATTCCAGCAATTCCACTTGCAATACTGCCAGCAGCAGACAAACCAGCAAATATTGGTATTAAAGGTAGAACACCGCCAGACTTAGGAACTGGTATGATACGTGGAACCCTGGCAGATGAATCACGATTCAATTCTCTAGCAGCAGCGTAGGCCAATTCTATTAGTTTTTTCCTACACTTCGGTTTAATTTTTTTAATGCACTTTTTGGTATGGGTTACTAAACTTTTAAAGTTTTTTTTTAGTCCAGCTCCAGAACTTACTTTTGCTAACATTATATTATTAACTAAATTGGCAGCAAGTTTTTCTCCTGTGCTTGCACCGGAAGATAAAGCACGCTTTTTTGCCATACTTAATAAAATTATATCTGCTTTGTGACGATCTTTCAAACTTTTGGAATTATTGTATGCAATATCATGATATTTACAATATTCGTCTAATTTGTTTACACCTCGATCACCTCGAGCCAATCTTTCACGTAATTTAGTTCCTGGGCCACAGTAATTATATCCCGGTAAATGGAGCTCAAATGGTAAACTATTAATTAAATTATTGACAAGTCCTTCTTCCTTCATGTACACAAACAGAATGGAAGCATTATCGTAGAGCATGATGTTATATTGATAAAATCACTCATAAAACATTAGTATCGTTAATCCAACTATTTTCGCAGGATGATAACCCCAACCATTTCACGAAAACTTTTCTGCCTTTTCGTTTTATAACTTTTTCAACAATGTAAATGTCGGGATGTTTAGTTTTTTGTAATTCTTGATCGTAAAAAGCTCCTAAAATAGGTTGCTGTTTAACATCTTGTAATAAATACGTAACAGGATTTGTATTTTGAACTTTTCTGATCTTGAATATCTCTGTTGACCAATTAGGAGTGTACCCTTTTTCGAAACAACCTTTATGTTTACTTATTCGAACAAAATCGCCTGTTTTAAACATAGGACATTTTGTAATCGTTCGATTTTGATTTAAATATCTCTGTAGTAGTTTAATTTTATTGCTATGATTAACTTGAGCAGGTGGTAAACCAATTGTTCTGTGTATGGTATTATTATATCTAGTAATGGTTTTTGCAAGTGTTCCGTCAGTCCATTTATAATCCCCCTTGAAACTAAATTCCTTGAAAAGCTTACTCTTTATCGTCCTTATAAATCGTTCTACAATTGTAAAATTCTTTTCCTAGATCTGTTTGCAAGTTTCTAGGGATGCGTTTTTCTCTACTCAATAATGTACTAAAAGCTTCAGATACAGCTTCTTTGTTTTTTTGTTTAAGTGGAATAGCCCAAGCATACTTAGAGAATCCATCAATGACGACTAAAATATATTTGTTGTTGTTGTTGAATTTAGAGAAACTTTGCATATCCATCAAATCAGCTTGCCAAAGATTATCAATATCTTTTAATATTACATGTCTTCGAGGAAAATGTATTCTTGTTAATGTATTTCGTTTATAATGTCTCTTTTCACTTTGCTCATTCTTTCAACTGTCACTTCTGAATTACAAAATTATACTGATATTCAGTTTATATGATGAGTCTTTTTATTCTTTTATAACACCCGCTTCTTTTAATTCTTCTATAATTGATAAGATTTCGTTGTCAAGATTAGTATTACCTGCAGTTTTAGATGCGATCAAAAGTTTAAGCCTGTCCACTAATTCATTAGGATCATCCCAATAAACAAGTTCGGTATTTTTTTTATATTTTTTAAGATACGGCAGACCAGCGCCTCGTTTTTGTTTAGATTTAGCTTCTGTAGATTCTTGTAAGCGTTTACTAGGCTCGGGAAATAACGGTTTGATTACTTGAGAATATTTTAGACCCTTATCACCTTTAACTTGACCTGCAGGGTCAAAGTCTCTTTTATGAGCATTAGTTGTGATGAGTATTTCTTTGTAAACTAATTTATCTTTTAAATTGACTAAATTTAAATCAGGCTTCTTGCGAAGCAATAATTATTTAAGACCAGGCGTTATTTTATACTGTTTATTAGCTACGCGAATAAAATACACTTTATCAGAGTTCTCGCGAGTGGTAGAGAAATTAACTATTGTATTTCCGATCATATGCTTATTATTATCACTACGTACGCCAAATGGTATATTCACATCATCGTATATTTCAAAGATATCTTCTTTTTTCAGCGACACATTACTATCTTTTTCTGATTCAGATGTGTTACCTTCTTCATCTTCTGAATAAAATTTTTCTGACAAGCTCGACTCATTAGATGATTTATGTTTGTACATATCATGAGATTTATCACACAAAAATATTTTTGAATCTATAGCAGTGTGTTTAATTTGATCATCATAAGTATCTCCATTTTTTATTGTAGAAATTGGTTTGTTAGCTACTATTGCATTAAGAGGGTCTGCTAGAGGCTTAAAAAAATATTTCAGATGAGTGTCGGTGTTAAACTCATAATCTTTCATTTGTTTCACTTTTTCCTTTATAGCGTCTGCAGCCTTTATTAATTGATCTGTAATATTGTGGTCCATTATACGACTTATATTGAGAAGTATTTATGCTCAAATGATTTATAATCTTGCAGTCATAATTTATATAACCATTAATCAAAATAAAAAAAGTTGTCAAAGGACTGTCTATATCTGCCTTTGTTTAATTCACAATCCTTATTAATAGTCAAAAAATCATAAGGATGTATCCAGATTTTAGAACACAGATCTTTGAACTTAGACCACTCTATATCAGAACTAACGTGCTCATCGTATATATGTTTCATGTTAACTTCATCTTGCTTGAAAATTATCAAAAAATTAACATTGTCACGTAATAACTGCTTTGGTATTTTTGAATACGTTTGAGATAAATAAAAACAATCTATACTTCTGTGTCTGCCCATTGTAAAATAATTTCGTATGTTAATTTGCTTTTCACAAACCACATCATCAAAAATAATAACAGAATTTGGTAATGCATCGTTAGGATGAATAACTTCATCATCAAAATTAAATATAAAAAGATTTACTTCTAGCACTTTTTCTAAAATCTGTTTTAGAAAACTATATTTTGGTTGAAAGCTAGTTTTGGAATACAAGTAAACATTTTTAAACTTTAAACCATTTTCGTGGATTAACAAACTAATCATGACGTTCGTTTTCCCGCAATTCGAAGGGCCACATATTATACATCTTATATTATTCGGCAGAAGAACACTATGCTTTGGGTGTAGCTTATTTTCCTCTACCTCAATATTTTTAACTTGTAATGAAACTGGTTGCTTGACCCACTTCATGTTTGTTTCTGTCAGAAAAATAATAAGTTCTAGTATTTATAATGCTTATCAGGAACGGAGGAATATTATTCAGGAATTGTAACCCTACTAACAATCAGATCTTAATTATTTTTAGGTTTGGTTTCATCGACTAAGTTCACGAATAAATAAAATTATCGTATATACTCATATAATGTCTATACAAGTCATATTGACAAATGGTTTCAAATAAAAACAGCAAATATAGTACAAGTAAATATGTATGTATTAAATAACAACATAATTATTTAATTTTATATAATAATTGACAATTCTGGATTATAATGCACTAACGATAAAGTAATACGTATACTATAATATTGTATTTATATTAAAATATTGTGGCACAATGTCCCCATGGTAATGTATCTATTTGATTTGGTAGTATCTGCCTCTTGTCGTCACTTTTATTGATAACTATTTTATCTACTTCTTGAGAAAACAATGCATGCTTTATTGATTTAATAGTGTTAATTTTACATTTATATATTTTGTTACTCATTAATGCTTTATTATAATTATATAAACGTAATCGCTTTGTTACATACTTGGTCACACCCTTAGCTTTCTTAATTTCTCCGTTTAAACTGTTGATGCAGTAAAGCTTAGCCCTAAGCCCAGTAAATTGAGTAATGATATCACCCCCAAGCTCGTCTTTAAATAGGCCTGGAATTTGTGCGTTGACTCTAGGCATATGATAGCTATTGTTAACATCGAAATTACTAGTATCAAATTTAAATATATCTTCTTTCATGTCTTGATATATATCCGGAGTCTTAATAAAATAAAGTATACTGTCTGTACCTGTATAACAGAGCCTTGCTTTATTTGCATACTTATTTTTGATATAGTCATAGTGAAATTTGTACAAATGCTGTTTTGCATATTCCAGAACCGTAAAGCCAATATATATGGGCTTGTCAAGTAATATTTTTTCTGGACTTAAGTGAACAGCAGCAAAGTTTTCTGAGAAAATAGTAATATTTTTCAAGTTAGGTTTCGCAATTAATTTCGCAGCACTGAGGCTTTTCTTTGTTTTGTTGTTTGTATCATTCCATGTTGTTACTAATTTGATGTTAACTTGTTTTCGTTTGGAAAACTTCGTCAAGTCTTCTCGTCGCCAATCCCGCAGTGTTTGAAGACTAAGGTCTTTAACCAGTGCGTCCTGCCCGTTATGACATACGGTGCCGAAACGTGGACACTGACAGTCGGGCTGGTCCACAAATTCAAGGTCGCTCAGCGCGCCATGGAGCGGGCTATGCTTGGAGTTTCTTTGAAGGATAAGATCAGAAATGAAGTTATCCGGATGAGAACCGGAGTTACCGACATAGCCTGCAGAGTAAGCAAGCTGAAGTGGCAGTGGGCTGGCCATATTTGTCGAAGGACCGATGGCCGGTGGAGCAGACGAGTCCTAGAGTGGAGACCGCGTATCGGCAAGCGTAGTGTGGGAGGCCCCCAGCTAGATGGACCGACGACCTTAAAAAGGTGGCTGGGACAGACTGGATGCGGAAAGCGGAGGACAGGGTGATGTGGCGCAGCCTGGGAGAGGCCTATGTCCAGCAGTGGACTGTTATAGGCTGAGTTGATTGATTGATTGATTGATTGTTTTCGTCTATTTTCAATAGTTTTTCCAAATATAGCATTGTTCAATAGTTTAAAAAGGTTTTTTTCAAAGGGTGAAGATGAAGCTTGACGTAATCGAGTATTTAAGTTAATATATTTTTGTAAAAACTTTTCTTGCCTAAATGTTAGTATACGGTGAATCTTTTTTAAAACAAGCCCGTTCTTTATACATTCTTTTAAATGAACGTAATGTATAATATATTTAAATTTATCATATAAATTTGCAATTAATTTTGGGTTTTTACCCCCTGGAGGAGTAAATTTTTCTACTGCAAAGGGTAAATCACGATGAGCTTTATGTAAGTAGTCCGGATAAACCAAATCAACTTCTAAGATATATCCATAATTTGAATCATCTGGTATGCTAGTTATATCCATTGTAGATATTTCTTCAGGTAACAGAAATCGGAAATCAGATATTGGTAATTTTTTTGTCATCGCATAACCGTACAGATTATTGCAGTCAAGATATATCAAGTAAGTTGATGCTTCGGAGACATTAAAATTAGGTAAATATTTATTATTAGCTTTTGCATTGCGAAGAGAGCACTGTGCTAAGCGTCCACGTATACCCTGTTCTAAAAACTCATAGATCTCTATATCACTAATTAATTCTAACTGAACCTTTGTAAACAACAGCATCGCATCCCAGCTCAAGCTGGGTGCAGTGATATAATAAGCTGGATCAAGGTTATAATATTCCAAACAAGTATACTTGATTTTTTCAAATATATCACAAAGTAACAACACATCTGTTTTTAAATACAAATCTGTATATTCACCAAGAGATTTAATTCTAAAACTTTTCCATATGTTTTGTGCATGGTTATATTCGTCATTGGTTATATGTTCGCATTTTAAACTATTGTAAAAACATTCTTTCGAAGGAAGATGATTTTGTTCGTATTTCGAAAAAGAATCTATATAATCATACGGATAAATACCTTTTTGGTGCAATAGTTTCACCAAGTTTGTTTCGTGGAATTCATTTGATAAATGAATGAAGTCATTATCACTTAAATTTTTAGATAAGACGTCCAAACTACTGTTAAGGAACTGGAAGGAATCAAAAAATTTTATTTGAACTGGGTGTGAAGTATTATTGTTTTTCATAACTTTAGTAACAGGCATGTACTTTTCTTTAGTTTTCGGTATTATTTTAAAATCACCTTCATACTTTGCTAACTCTTTGATAAATAGATGGCAATCATAACCTGCCAAGTTATGAAAAAAAACTGGCACGAATGGGCACACTCGGTACATTAAATTGCAATGGGGATGTGCAGCACCCCGATATTGTGATGTTACATGATCATGATCTCTCACCTTGTCATCAAGTAATAGCTGTTTACATATATGACATATAGTGGCATTATTAAATCTGTGTTCTTGAGCTAACGTTAAGGGCGACATAGGTTGTTTATTTGATAATATATTACAAATTTCTTCTACATCCCTTAGCAAATTTTGAACAAATATTTCAACACAATCTGGTCCTCTATACGTAACGTACTTATTTAAATGACGATCATGTGAGCAACAAATATAGTTACCAAAACTAGAAGGTTCGTGAACTTTGTACATGCGAGTACTCGGCGTTATAAATTCGTTATGGTTTAATAGAACACTTTCAAAGTCTGCATATATAACGAAGTTAATTTTTTGCTCCCTTTCATAATTTTTAAATTGTAGAATAGTATTTTTCTGTGGTAATATTGTTAATATTTTGTTACACATATGTGAGTTGTACTTTATTTCACTTGCGAAACATTGCAAACTGTGCTGTAAAGAGGGAAGATTCGAATCAAACTTACCGGTCGCTCCCGTCCCGCAGCTTCGCACACCGATGGGCTTAGAAGGCGCGTTCGATAGTTCTGAATCTTGCTTCAACTCCACTTCACATATTTTTCCACAGGCGCTGGTTCAGGGTATATCTGGTATCTTGCGGGGATTGTAGCACGTTTTCAACCGAAGGACCTTATTTTTTGTAGAAAAGTATATATCGCGCGTGGCGTGTTTTCGCGGACACCCGTATAGTACGTAGTACAGTGAAAAAAAAACACACGCAGGAGCGCGGCGCTAGTGTGCTCATCCGCAACCAATCGGAAGGCTCGACGAATGGGCGATGAGCAAACGCCGGAAGCTCATTCAAATCAACACCCTCGGCAAATACACAAAAAAGCCTGATTACCAGTTGTGGGGTGAAGAAAACACTATTCTAAAATCTCCAAGATTTAATTCAGTAGGTACGTAATACCAACTGCAAAGAGAACGGTACGTAACATGCCGCTCGCCTTAAAAGAATTAATTTCTTTTAACCTTAAATTAAAAGACAAAAAAAAGAATGTAACATTCGAAATAAGAATGAAAAATGCTACGAAAGCATGAAGCCTTAAAATTTTAAACTAAAGTTATTCTAACTTAAGATTACTTAACTAAGATTCGCAACAATATTAACTAAAACTTACAGAATGATTATTCTAAGGGCAAAGGACATATTTTGACTACTGAGCGTTTCACTAAAGTTTTGCCCATCTGTAAAGTTACGACACGAGTAATATTATCGGAACCTGGGTGGAGAGTATGGACACGAGCCAGTCTCCATTGTAATGGTGGCAAATTATCATCTCGTACAACGACAATAATACCTTCACGGAGTTGTGAGCCGCGATCTCGAAACCATTTGTTACGTTGTTGAATTTCGTGTAAATATTCACGACTCCAACGTTTCCAAAAGTGTTGCACACATTGTTGTATTCTACGCCATCTAGTGAGTCGATTTGAAACATTATCGGTTAATGAAATGTCTGGTAAGGACGTCAACGGACCTCCTATTAAAAAATGAGCTGGTGTCAAAGGTAACGGATCTAATGGGTCAGCACTTAATACACAAAGTGGACGTGAATTAAGTACCGCTTCAATTTGACAAAGAAGGGTATGCATCTCATCATAAGTTTGAGTTTGCGTACCGAGGACTCGATGTAAATGATGTTTAAAACTTTTAACACCGGATTCAAAAAGGCCACCAAAATGAGAGGCGTAAGGAGGCTGGAAATGCCAAGTAATGCCTTGTTCTAAAATTTTACTATTAAGAGTGGCTTGAACAGAATCATTACGTAAAAAATTATACAAGTCTTGTAGATAATTATTACAACCAACAAAGTTCCTTCCACAATCAGAGTAAATGTCGGTGCATAAACCTCTACGGGACGTGAAGCGTCGCAATGTTGCCAAAAATGCATCAGTTGACAACTCGGATACGAGTTCGAGGTGTATGGCCTTGACAGACATACACACAAAAAGAGATACATAGCATTTAATAATTTTCGCATTTCGAACTTTGTTTGCTCGAACGTAAAACGGACCCGCGAAATCAACAGATGTTTTAAGAAATGGCCGCTCGGGGCGCACTCTGACGGCCGGTAACGGACCCATGCATGGCTGCGGATTCACGGGGCGCGCACGAAAACAACGAACACAGCGATGTATGCGTGTACGTATAGCGTCACGACTAGACATTATCCAATATTTTTGGAATAAAATGTATTGCACGGATTGCGGACCAGCATGTAGATGCGTGATATGTGTATGGTCAATGATTAAATCTGTAAGATGATGTTTCTTAGGCAAAATCAATTGATGTTTGGAAACAAACGGTAAAAGTGATTTATGAATTCGCCCACCTACCCGAAGATTATTTTTGTTATCCATGAACGGGTTGAGTCGACGTAATTTAATTGATGGATACTTTCCATGTGAAATATTATTAATGTCTTCGGAAAAACAAGAATGTTGAACTAAATGGATAAGTCGATTTAAACAAAAATTAAACTCGGATACAGTTATGTATTTTGGATAGGAATTTTGAACTTTCTTACATTTATTATAGAATCGAAATAACAGTGCTGTTATCCTAACAAGTTTACTTAGAGTAGAAAATCTAGTAATATACTCGACCACATCGGGTGGTGCTGAGGTGGAAGAGTTTGACACCATAGACATAGGTAGATTGCGTTTGTCTTCAGTGACTTCTAGTATTTTCTTGGGATTTGGCCAAGAACTAGAATCACGCGCGAGCCACCAGGGCCCATGGAGCCACATCTCATTTTGGACAAAACTTGTAGGAAGCATTCCTCGAGAAGGTGCGTCAGCTGGATTGTCAGCTGACGGGACATGTCTCCAAGTTTTGGCCGGAAGCCTGGATAAGATTTCACTAGTGCGATTAGAAACGAATGTTTTCCACTCGTGTGGTGGAGAACGAAGCCACGCTAACACGATGGATGAATCAGTCCACGCACAAACATGTTCACAGTTTAAATGGTTATCATACACACTTCTCACTTTATCAATCAACTTTGATAACAAAACAGCTGCGCACAACTCTAGGCGCGGAATAGTAAGAACCGGTTTTATAGGTGCTACACGCGTTTTAGCGAGAAGAAGAAATGTTTTAACGTTATCATTATTATCGGATATACGGGCGTAAACACACGCGGCATAAGCCCGCTCGGAAGCGTCGGAAAACCCGTGAATTTGAATTGCATTCACGTTTGCAAAAACGAAACGTGGAATTTGAAACTTTGATAATAATGGTAACTCGTTAAGAAAACTAGACCAAGCGTTTATAATATCTAAAGGAGGTGACTCATCCCAGTCGACCGCTGAAATCCATAACAACTGAATGAGATGTTTCGCAAAAATAGTTACAGGAGATAACCATCCCATAGGGTCATAAATTTTCGCTATTTGTGATAGTATGGATCGCTTTGTAATCTTATCATTAGTTGACTGAACGCTAAAAGTGAAAGTATCAGATTCAGGATTCCACTGAAGTCCTAAAACCTTAATTTGTTTGTCATTCTCCATCAGAGCGAAAGAAACGTTATCAGGCCGCTCGCCCTGAACGACTGACGTTTGTAAAGCAGCGAGTAACGCTGGCGAATTGCTCTGCCACTTACGTAACTCGAAACCAGCTGACGAACAAATACCTACTAACTCACGTTGTAAAACCAGGGCATGCTTTACGTCGCCTGCTCCGGTGACGATGTCATCAACAAAAACCTGGTTCTGGAGAACCTTAGAACCTAACGAGAAGTTAGCAGCTTCATCATGAGCCAACTGTTGAATAGTACGAAGGGCTAAGTATGGTGATGAGCTGACACCAAAAGTGACGGTGCGCAATCGATAATCACGCAACGGTTCAGTGGGTGATTTACGCCACACAATGCGTTGAAAATCCCAATCGGATTGTTGTAATTTTATGTTTCTGTACATCTGCTTTATGTCGGCAGTGACAGCAATAGCATGGATACGAAAACCCAATAAAACGTCTACTATATCCTGGTGCAGCTTCGGACCAGTCAGTAGAATATCATTAAGTGATATTCCATTCGAAGTTTTACAACCCGCGTCAAAGACGACACGAGTACGAGTAGTCTCACTGGACTCTTTGACCACGCAGTGGTGCGGAATGTAATAGCTATTAGCTAACGAAACAGGTAAATCAACGGGCTCCATGTGACCGAGTTCCAAGTACTCCTGGAGGCACGCATGATAGTCTACCTTAAGTTGAGGATTGTGTTCCAACCTATACTCTAATTTCTTAAACCTAGAGGCCGCCGTATCTCGTGATGCGCCGAGGGTGGGTGCATCAGGTTTGAAAGGGAGTGGAACAACATATCGCCCAGTTTCATCACGAGTATGTGAATTTACGAATATAGATTCACACAACGCTTCGTCGGGACTTAGAATTCTTTTTTCCGGAAGAGATTCCAATTCCCAGAACCGTCTCAGGTTGATGTCGTCATCGTAGGATGAGCTTAAACTACTGAGACAAACTTGAAGTGAAGTAGATGTATTTTGGTTGTATGAAACATCACCCATCAATAAATAACCAAAGATACTGTTCATAGCCATCGGTGAACCGGGTGGACCCGTGATCACGTGACCTAATAAAACTTGGGATAGTATATCCGCACCTAAAAGCATTTCCACCGATTGTGGAAGATAAAACTTAGGCTCAGCTAAAGTTAAGTTTTGTATGTGTGGCCATCCCTTAAAGGGCAACGTCACACATGGCATACGTGAAATAAGATTAGATAAAATTAATGCGTTAACTGAAATTGAAGGTTGATCCCCGTGTGTAGGAGTGACATGACAAGATACTACACCCTTAGGGTAAACCGCTCCAACCTCGGTCCCTCCAACACCGAACACCGGAACATTCGCTTGGCTGCGATGTAACCCTAACCGCTGAACACAAGACTCGGTAATAAAAGTCGCCTGACTGCCTGTATCAATAATACATCGAACTGTGTGTTTTTGTGGGCCAACATGCACATTGATGAGTGCCGTACATAGGAGCACCGTACTCGCGCTAACCGACGGAGCAATAGAACGCGAATTGTTCTTGCGATCGTTCACCGCCGCAGTCATCGCAGCGTGCGAGGTACTGGGAACCGCTGTCTCTGTCGTTTCGTTCACAGAAAGTGAGACCGCATTATCACTACTACCACTAATAACTGATAAACTGTTAGACTTTTCGAAATTAATTAATGAATGATGTCGTTTATGACATGAACGACAAACAAAGTTAGATTTGCATTGTTTTAAATCATGACCGACATGTAAACAATTGAAACAAACGTTCTTGTTTTGAATAAAAGAATACCTATCACGGGGAGATAAATTAAGGAATTTCGAACATTTTGTCAACGTATGTTGAGCATCACAACATAAACAATTATTTTTTAAATTATTTTGTTTGGTAGATTGTAAGTCTGTTGTATTCGAACTCGATGAAGCGACATTGGCTGCGAGCGCGCGTCGCGAGCCTTCGTTACCGCGCGATGTGCGGGAAGTACCTACCTTTTCAAGATTATTTTTATTTTGTGGGTGAGAAGAGAATTCGCTTGCAGCTAACTCGCGTTCTAAGAAAGTTATCAATGTACTTATGTCAGGTACATCCGATGGCCTCGATAGTGATAATTCGAAACGTTTTCGAACACTAGACGGAATCTTACGTAGTAAAATCGTCACTATTATGAAACTCCACTGATCTATCGGAAATTGCATAGCCTGCAATGCCTTGATGTTTTCTTGATAAACATTGAGTAAGTTTCTTAGACTTTGAGTCATTTTCTCGGTACTAGGTTCAATGTCTAATATTTTTTCGAGATGTTTCGTGGCGATAGCCCGTTTATTATCATACCGAGAAACTAAAATATCCCACGCAACACTATAGTTTTCGTCTGTAATTGGTATCGATTTAATAAGATTATAGGGTTCATCTTTTAATGACAGTAACAGGTAACGAAACTTCTCTGTATCCGTGTAGGTATTTTTGTCATGTACTAATGAACGAAACAAATCGTGAAATGGGGGCCAATCCGTGGTTTCCCCTGAGAAGGTAGGCATTGGAAGAATAGGTAATCTACTTGCACAACTATTACTCGTATGAGTAGATGGAACATGTACCACTGAGTTATTATTAAATGACGTACTAGAGGACATTCTTCGTTTACGCTCATTATCCTCTTCCTTAAGTTTATCTAAATGAACACTAATTGCGAAATAACAATCATTAAAATTGTTACGAATCTTCAGTTGTTCGTCTTTGTCGAAAGTATTGGATTTTATTAAGAATTTTTCTATTTTTGCCTGAAGTTTGAAGAACTTTCTTTGTTGCAAAGTTAATTCTTTTGAGCGTGACCTAAACTGTTGTTCGTCTGAATCTATGAACTCTAAAATACGTTTGAGATCATCGATAATGATCTCACGTTCAAAAATGTCTTGTTGAATAAGTTCCGCCATTTTGGACGCGTAACGCCGCAAATGGACTTTGAACTAAGAACACTAGGAAAATAACCCCACAACAAGTACCTAGATATAAATCCAGGCTCGAAGAGATCAAACAATTATGTGCTGTAAAGAGGGAAGATTCGAATCAAACTTACCGGTCGCTCCCGTCCCGCAGCTTCGCACACCGATGGGCTTAGAAGGCGCGTTCGATAGTTCTGAATCTTGCTTCAACTCCACTTCACATATTTTTCCACAGGCGCTGGTTCAGGGTATATCTGGTATCTTGCGGGGATTGTAGCACGTTTTCAACCGAAGGACCTTATTTTTTGTAGAAAAGTATATATCGCGCGTGGCGTGTTTTCGCGGACACCCGTATAGTACGTAGTACAGTGAAAAAAAAACACACGCAGGAGCGCGGCGCTAGTGTGCTCATCCGCAACCAATCGGAAGGCTCGACGAATGGGCGATGAGCAAACGCCGGAAGCTCATTCAAATCAACACCCTCGGCAAATACACAAAAAAGCCTGATTACCAGTTGTGGGGTGAAGAAAACACTATTCTAAAATCTCCAAGATTTAATTCAGTAGGTACGTAATACCAACTGCAAAGAGAACGGTACGTAACACAAACATAAATCACATAAATACATTTTACCTTTATGATGAGTGATTTGCCGTTTAACCAGTCGCAAAAGACTTTTGATTAAGCAATAGTGACTTTTGCCATTTTTTTCAATATATAACAAGTTTATATGATTGCGTTTTCTTGAATTAGTCACATATAAAGGACCAGTTACAGTGTTTCTGTCTAATCCATAAATATTAACACTTATGTCAATATTGTTCTTTTCAAAGTTTCTAATATCTGCGTATGATGGTGGAAACGTCATATTATCTATATTCAGCACTGTGGAGTAATGCGGATATAAAACTGGTCTGCAGGCATTACTCTTTTGTGGAAATAACGCTGCTACAATACTCCATACGAAACAGTGATCATCATTGTTCTGTATATTAATACAACTTTTTGAATGTTTCACTACACCCGGTAACTCTATATACGAGCCACCCCTCAAAGGATTGTATTTATTAAGGCGCTGACAAGACCCAATTGACCAAAATAGGCTTCTCTTAAGAAAGAAAATTGCCAAATCTGTATAGTTTGTGGTAGCGGAAAAAATATATGTTAATTTTGAACATATTTCCCAGAACTTGGTTGTCACCAAAACACGTTTTGAAAAAAAAATCTCGATACAAACTAACGTTAAACTAACCTCTTACCTTGAGTTCTAATCCAAAATATCTGTATTAAATATCAACATACATTACGTATTTAATTAATAACAAGTACGTCTTATTTTAATGCAGAACTTGGTTGTTTTTTATTTTCGATTACTCAACTCAATTCTGAGTAAATAGATAATTACTTCATATTTTGCAATAAATTACAAGCGTTTTGTCGTCGCGCTTCTCTTTCTTTTCTATGCAATCTGACAGTGACCGCGGTTTAGGTGTTGTCAGCGTCTAATATTAATCTCTAGATGACTCATGAAGACACAAGTCCAACCAGATTCACAGTGTTTAAATTCAGATAGTTTTCTTTGAAATGTTTGTATAACATTTAAATATAATTCATTAATTTGGGTACTGTGATGTATTGATACATACTTTGTATTAAATGATTTGAGTTCTTGGTCGCCTGACTTTGGTAGAACAAAGTAAGCAAAAAGTTCGAAGTTCACTTTAATACAAATATGTTTTACAAGACAAACACTAATTACATTTATGACATGTTTCTGATTATCCATTAGGAATGCCTCTGGTGTGAGGTACTCTTCTGATGGAGTAAGTCTGTATGTAATTATTCTATTTTTAAACGCCGTAGCAATTATATCAATATTCTCAAATTCAGATTTTAATAGGCAATTAGATTTATGTAAATTCGTTCTCAAGTGATATTGGTATTCGTTTTTAGGTATTTCAATTTGACAGTATACACAATTCAATAAATTATTAGATCTTGAGATGGAATGGGGTGTAACTGCAAACAAAGATACAACATATACATTAATTATATGTATTTATTGCAAAATAAAACCTAAATTACATACCTAATACCAAATAATAATCACGGGAGTAAATATACTAGTATATGCAAGTACCTGGGTAGAATACGTTAATATACGACACCTAGGTAACTACTGCAATTATGAAGTAAGATACACATAAACTTTAACAGTGTTACTTAGTACAAAATGTTGTTTTATATTAGACAAATGTTTAAATGTGTTGCTGTCACTCTTTTACAATATAAAAGAAAAGGTGACAACAACAGATTTAAACATTGTCTAAAGTAAAAACACCATTTTGTACGTATTTATCCTAAAAAGTAAAACTTAAATTACGTACACAATGCAAAGTAATAATCATAGTATAATGATGTGGGTAAATATGCAAGTTAATAATTAACTAGGTAACGAATACGTTAACATTCGATACCTAGGTACTAAAATTATAAGTACTAAAATTAGTAAGTAAGATACACACAATAACCTAATGCCCTTATTACACTGTACTGAATGCAAGCGTTCCTAACACTCTGTATATTCAGAACATAAAAAATCAGGATAATTTTTATCAGTAAGATATTTTTTAATGTTTTTTGAATGCTCAGTAATAATTACTGATAAAGGTAGGAGGGCAATTGCGGAACTCTTTCCTGGTGGCAATTATAAAGTTAGATAAGTGTTGCCACGCGTCTGTATTTTGGGCAGTACGATTTTTGACGCATACAATTGCATGACGCCATCTATTCAAAGGTTGCACCTTCTCTATTTCGTCACAACTATAAACTTTCAGCTCTACATAGTGTGTTCCCTGTTTAAAATCAAACGTTTGACGAGAATGACCATTAGCAAGTCTTCTACTTCTACTAACGTAGGATTGTAACTGAGGAATTGGTTTACCCGGAGTTGAAAGCTGTTCCACAGCGTCGTCTTCACTGTCGCTCCCGAAGATATCACGGACAGTTGCCTTCTTCGGAGCAATCGGCTTGATAACCGGCTTCTTCTTACTCCATGGTGAAGACTGCGTATTACACATGGGGGCAGGGCTCGCTCGTGATGTACTCGGTGCTGACGGTGAGCACGACGGGGAGGACGCTTGTTTCCTTTTTTTTTACCTCTTCTCAGGTTCACGCTGCTGATGAACTTCGTCGTCAGATGGGAACAATGCTTCGGCATTTGCTTGGTGGGACCTGGAATGAATAATAAAATACGATTAAAATTTCAGTCAATAACGTGAGGCTTGCATTTTGTAATCATTATGTTTACCTACTTATTCTGTACTGTAACAGATTTTCATGAAATAACTTAGATAAATGTGGAAACTAACAACAATAGAAGTTAAGGAAACTGAATTCTATTATATTATATTATATAGTATAGGTACGCATAATGTGAAGTTTATTATAAAGAGACACATGTTTATTGAATAGAATATACGCCACATATCAAAATGAATAGATGTAATACTTATATAATCGTTCGTTTCACTGAAGTCATTTCAATAACACTGAGATATCACTTTTTGCATCCAAACGAATAGAATATTATCTTATTTATGTACTAGAACGAATTACAATTGAGCTCTAATTATTATTACACATATAAATAAATAAAGAAAAAAAAAATTATTATGACTTACATTTTTTAATAGTGGTTACTGTCTTCAATGTTGGTTCAGGCCCGGGGAGGAATATGTAATGATGCTCCAGGTGGTCCCGATTTAAATACCAACAAATCTACGTAATTTTTAACCCATAAAAGGAAAGTGAGACTTACTGAAAATCCTGAGTCAAATCTATTGTCACTAAATAAGGGAAATGCTTACCTAGCTTTATCATAAATAGTTCAATTCTCAACCTTAACCATACGCAATAGAGATTAGTACTTAAAACATATATTTCCATTGCATGCTGCAAGGGCCCGTTCATTAATTACGTGAGAAGTCGAGCCAAATTTCATGACATCTCACCAAAGGGAGTGAATGGGTCGAAAAAAAAACTCATCAAAATCGCCTCACGTAATTAATGAACGCCCCACTAAGTAAGCGCCGATACTAGTCTTATACCCTGACTTTACTTTTGCATTAATATCGTGATAAATGTATGAGAACACCGTCAACGGACAAGCATACATTCGGATCTCTCTTATTAGTATTAAATTATTTGTAAACAAAGCAGCGCTGGCGCCGATCCGTCGGGGGAGTCCTGTTACATCAAACCATTCATGTATAGTTCTGGGAATGATATAAAAAATATTTGATTTTCAACCTTAAAGACAAGTTTAAAAAAATAATATTTATGTATATAAGTGGTTAAAGAGAAAAAATATTTTAAATCGAATTCTCAGTCAGGTTGGCTGGGTGGATATAACTGTTATGTCGGTAAGAAAATATTTTTTATTATTTTTGTTCAGAAAATGTGAAATGATTATTATTTGTTTTTGTTACTTTTATTCATTCTTATAATGCTTAATATTCCTCTATACTTTTTGTGACATTCGAATTAATTATTATTTTATTATTATTGTATCAGAAAATTAATGTATCGTGCTAGAAAATTATTATGAGTTATTTGGAGTATTGATAATACAATAATTAATAATTCATTTTTCTTATATTTTCAGGATTCTCAAGATCTATTCATTTTCTCCCCTATGGAAGCTCGGCTAGTACAAAACGAGGTTGGCGAGGAATCGTCGAGGCGTTTGAATCTGAATCTGAAGAGGTCTAACGATGGTACTCATTACAGTTTTGTGAAGCGACCTTTAAAAGGGTCAAAGATAATCCGCATCGAAATATACGACGCAAAAGATTTTGCCGATCGCGAAGAAAGTTCATGCAAATGCAAAGCCGATTTGTGTGTGCAACATGTTGTTAAAAATACCACGATGGATGGTATATACCAATCAACAAAGGACCTCATATTTAGGATCCAGGAAAATTTGGAAAGCGTTTTTTAATGAATAGATAATAAATATTTACTTACCTGATACTGATACTTTAAAAAAAATTGTAACCTTTTAGTAAACGCTTATTTAAACAAAGAAAACGTATTTTAATTCAGTGAATACTAGCAGTTGTGTATCATTAACCATTATGTAATAAACGTATCAGTACACCAATGTATATCATCCTAAATAGATATTGAAGTTAAAAAAAGGGTTTATTATTTAACCACTTTAAAGTTGGAGTGTACCACAATAAATAATTTGAATTTGGTATGATGTTTTTTAATAGAACATGTATTATAGTTAAATGCATGCATAAATAATATTCGGTTCGTAACGAAAAGAACCCAACTTCCATATAAAAACACAAGCTCATGTAGTCATGTTCACAGTTCACGTGAAGCACAAAGCCGAGCGCCACACACGATGTTAACATTACCACTTACTAGTGTCTGGTCTTTATAAAACGTAGTGATCACTGTATAATTAGCTCATTCAATTCATATGCAGTACCTAACGTAACCGTAGTAACAGATTTATACCTTTTGTTTGTAAATAGGATGCAAAAAAAAAATATTAATGTGGTTTTTGAATAGATGAAAAGTGTTTATTGGGGTTTTTAGATCAGATCGCAAGATCTGATCTAGAAACCCCAATAAACAACTACTGTAATATTATAAACAATGTTGTTTTGCTTAGTGTAAATAAACAGTGATAGGACACGCAATATTGATTATGTACATAAAAACTAATTGTGTAAGTAAGGACGATTTACTGAGTGAGGTATCGTGTTGTTGTTTTGTGTGTAGGTATTTAATGGACGAAAATGTTCAGAAGGAACAGTGAACTTTTAAATACGCCTATAATTGTTTTAAATACTGACATACCTACATTATTTCTTAATAACACTTAATCAATTATAGACAGTCCTAAGCCTGGAAAGTAAGAAGGAAAGTTCATTGTTTTTTTACTGTTCCATAATAAATTCATAAACGCGATGTAATATTCCGCTCTGACAACTCCGCGCTGGTTTTATTCGCGCCCGCCAAACGGGTCGTAACAAGTACATACGCATATAAAAAAGCTTAAAATAAGGTATATAAAATAGTATGCTTAAAATAAAGGGCATATAGCATTAAGCAAGTGATTGCCATAAAGCAACTTTGAACACCACTAGTAGCAGGCACGGCTGTTTTTAATTTGCTCGCCTCTGCACTAGAGGTGTGCAACCGATTTTTATTAATAATATCGAAAAAATAATAGGTATTTTATTTTTATGGTTTCGTATTTTCTATACAGTATCAGCATTGTCAAATAATAAAATTTAAGTTTCTCTGAACGAACAACCAGTAATAATGCCTTAACGTACCACTACGTACTGATGCACTATGACTGATATATTTGCTGAAATAAATACTATTTACTGTATATTATACTTTTCAGAATACGAGGAAAATATACGAAAGCAACAAAACTAACATAAATATAATATTCGCATTGTTATTGAATTTAGAATTTACTAGACAGACGAACACCGCCATTTTTTAGAATTCTTACAATCTTCACACGTCGTGTTATTATTCTAATAAGAGCGGCTAAACAGACCTCTAAACAAATTTTTGTACCTATTCCACGATAAATTATGCATTTTTACAAAATAAATACCGTCGAGTCATAAATAGGTACTTAATTTATAGAGGTAAGTATGTTTAGTTATGCCAGGAGGTATCTCGTCTACGAATAGGTGAGCGACAGCGCGGCGCGCGGCGCACTAATGAGACCGAACGGCGAAATCTTAGCTGACTTAAATTTGAGCGTCTAAAAGTGACGAAACAAATTCCATTATTTGGCTACGATTTTTCAAAGTATATTTTAAAGTACTAACTAGTAGAAACTATTCATTAGGGCCAGATAAAAAAAATACTGTAAAATACTGAAAAGTTATTTGATTTTTTCATTACCGTTTAGTGTTGCCATTTTATATTTATTCTGCCAAGTGACAGTAAGTACAGCATTATTGTATTGTTTTAGTTTGTTATTATAATAAAACGGAGTAAATTAATTACAAAACAGTTTATTTTCTAAGTGTAGGTGTTCCTTGCAGGTAGGTAAAAATACGGTGGTGTAAAAATAAATAAATTACTTTCAATTAATGACTAACAAAAATACTTGTAACCCAAATAAAAAAAAAAGTTTACTTATTGATGACTGTTGATTCGTCCATAGTTATGCTCATGTTGTAGATACCTATTGTATATCTAAAGTAAGGCCAAAGAGTATTTAGAACCACTGGGATTACCTACCATAAACAATATTTTTACAAGACATTTCATTATGAATTAACTACGTAAGGAAAATACGATTTATGCGTTATTGCCATTTTACTTCCTCAATTCGGAATATAAAAGTTACCATTGAAATAACCTACAAAAGTTCATGACTGAATAATTATTATTCTCGGCCTTCTCGAACAAAAAATCTTGCACAAACTAATTAAGAAGGTGAAGATATTTTTAATTTAAAGACGTAGAAATTTAATCTCAGCTAAAACAATGTATGCCATTGTTCATTAGTACGTATGGATATTATTATTTAATAAGAAGACTTAAATAACACACTTTGTACGTATTGCAAAATTTTACATCAAATTTAATCTTATTTAACTCATCAGTACTCATATTATTGGTTTATTATTATTATACCATTGTTATTACTATTAATAATAAAGGAACAGCTCTATTTGAAAATGTTCCGCGTGTGACGTCATGGGATTGTCATGAATAGATGACTGTGGCGTTCCAGGCACAGAAAATATGACAGTGTGATGGAGACGAGCATTAAGGCTCCTACATACTGGCGCGACTTGTCGCGCGACGCGACGCGACACAAAGACACCGCGTGTAGCGCTACAAGCGGTGCCTTTGTGACGCGCCGCGTCGCGCGACAAGTCGCGCCAGTATGTAGGAGCCTTTACAGTCATTATGATTTATCGATAATCAACTGACAGCGACATTTCCTGAGCAGAGAGTTCAGTAATATAAAATGTTCATGATTTCTCAATCATAAAAACTACAATATCAAAAGTTTTATTTATTTATTCAGGACTAATTTAAAGAAATTAAATATAACGTAGGTTATCGTCGAGGTCGATATGCTTGTTATATTGATTGCTACCTACATCACTACGTGTCATGATTTATGGTGACTGTGGCGCTGAGGGCAGTATGTTTTTCGAACTTTTTAATGGGTATTAGTTTTTGTCATCTTATGTTAATATACATGAAATATACAGAAAGAAGTTAAGACGCTGACAACACCTAAACCGCGGTCACTGTCAGATTGCATAGAAAAGAAAGAGAAGCGCGATGACACAACACTTGTAATTTATTGCAAAATATGAAGTAATTATCTATTTACTCAAAATTGAGTTGAGTAATCGCAAATAAAAAACAACCAAGTTCTGCATTCAAATAAGACGATCTTGTTATTAATTAAATACGTAACTTATTAAATATGGAGGCCTTGGCAGAGAGTACAACTTTGTGCCCTTTGGCGTCGAGACCCTCGGTCCGTGGGGTCCCAGTGCGCATAAGTTATTTGCGGAAATCGCGAAACGTCTAGTTGATGTAACTGGTGACCGAAAAGCTGGCGGCTTTCTCGCGCAACGCATCAGCATTGCAATTCAGCGAGGAAATGCCGCCAGCATCCTCGGTACAATGCCCCGAGGGCCTTTTTTAAGCCTAACTTAGTTTTAATTTAATTTAGTTAATGTTAATAATCATCTTGTAATTTGGTTATGTAAATAAATGATATTATTAAATACGTAACGTATGTCGATATTTAATACAGATATTTTGAATTAGAACTCAAGGTAAGAGGTTAGTTTAACGTTAGTTAGTATCGAGATTTTTTTTCAAAACGTGTTTTGGTAACAACCAAGTTCTGGGAAATATGTTCCAAATTAACATATATTTTTTCCACTACCACAAACTATACAGTTATGGCAATTTTTTTTCTTAAGAGAAGCCTATTTTGGCCAAATAGGTCTTGTCAGCGCCTTCAACTAATCTAAATTATGATGAGTCAAGGAACATAATTAGCAAAGGAAATAAAAAAGACAATGTTGTTGTTGTTGTCTTAAAAATCCGCTAGTTTCTAGGTGATTTTAATCAGCCAAATATTGACTGGCACGCGGCGATTGATGGTGATTATATGTGTCCTAGTAATATGCAAGGACCCGTCCAGATCTCCTTTTGCGATACTCTTACCGCTTGCAATTTGTAACAGTACAATCCTCATCGTAATGTGAATGACAGGTTTCTTGACGTCGTAATTTCGAATAACGAAGTTACTGTCGCTTGCTGCCTGGATTCTTTAGTGGAGGAGGACTTACACCATAATGTCATAATTGTAGAAATGGTCGCTAGAGACTGGTCATTAGAGCTAAACCGTAGGACTCTCGAACTATTTTAATAAGAGGGATTTTATGCCAATTTGGCATAAAATCCCTCTTATTAAAATAGTTCGGGAAAAGGCTAAATTTCACAAAAAAAAAGGGTATGGAAATTAACGGATCATCATTCTTTTGTAACTTAATGTCAAAGATCTAGAGAAGGAAATGTTCAATTTAAGAAGATTAATATTATGAGACCCTCATAATATTAATCTTCTTAAACTGACCTTGTTGGCAATTCATTTATGAAAATATTATGTATGTAAGAAAAAAATCGACATCTTTTTAATAAAATAAGTGATACATATAATTTTAATACTAGAAATAAAGATAAAATAAATCAATAATTTTTCAGATTATCTAAAACACATACATCTTTTATGGGGTACTGTGTCAAATTTTACAACAAAATACCTTGTGATATGTTGCAATGAAATGAAAGAAAATTTAAAACTCATGTTAAAAGTACACTTTGTAAACAAGCCTATTATAAATTAGAGGATTATATCCAAGATAAGAATGCTTGGAAACATGCTGGTCCAGCTCCATAGGACTATCTAGAGTCTAGACAAAATCAAACTGGTTGCTATTTTAATTGTACAATTTATTATTTGATATAAATAATAAATCAATGTTGAATTTAAATTCTGCGATTACTTTAACTCACACACTGACCTATTACTTTATTTATTCTTTTTAGGAAAACGTATACTTTTTACTACGTTTGTAAATATGCGAACATCAAGTACCTAAATTCATTCTTTATTGCATTCATGTGTAGGTACATTTAGTTGTTACAATGTATGTAAGTTCCAACATGAAGCTCGGTTAGGGCACGGCAATATAATAATAATAATAATTTTGACATAATAATAATAAGAGTATGGACTATAATAAAATATGTACCTAATTATTTATCTAAGTACTAAGTAACATATTTACTAAATATTTTGTTCTAGGTATTCTGCGACCGAGCATTTTTGTGTTAGATATTCTTTTACTTTCCTGTTAAATGTATTGAATTTGGTTTTTTCTTTTATTTGTTCCGATAATTTGTTGACATTTTTTATTGCCATATAATATGGGCTATGGTAAAGCATTTTGATCCGAGAGGGTGTAAGATGTAATCTATTTTTATGGCGTGTATTTAAGTTATGGATATCTTTTGTTTTTGGAAAAAAATCGCTATTTTTAAATACAAATGTGCAAAGGTCATGTATGTAAAAACGTATATCAGAAGGGAATCACAGAATTTAAACAACAAATTAATCAACACAGTAACAATATTTATTATCAATTATTCAACATAATTCAGTGCATTTTTATATTATTTTACTAACCTTACAAACTTGTCACTCTGGTGCCTCGTTCGAGACCGAGTCATGTCGGGAACTTGTTGACTGATTATTCAACGTCAAAATGATTTGATCACTGACAGTGACTTTGACATAAAAAGACGTAAACGGAACTCGACTATAACAAGACCTATCCATGGACAGTTCACTATAAGATTACTAATATAAATCTAGCCTCACATAGATAAGTCTTGTTACAGTCGGCCATCGTTCATGAACGAGACACTTCGTTCCTTATTATAATTTAAGAGGTGTATTAAAGTTTTGGTGAGTATCTTCTATCAAACCAACAATTATCTTTCATTCACACATATATAAATAACCTGTACATAATTAGTTTCGGTATTATTTAACAATAATAATAACAATTAATCAGTTTTGTCTCATTCCTTGCAAAAATATCAATAAAAAATTTTAGATGATCATTTTCGTTCATTTTATAGTTTGAGCGATGTGAAAGCTACTTCCTTCACTCTAACACCGCTCGAGCCGCAATGATTTGAACTACTCATGGGCGGCGAGTTCATACGCCAATCCTGCCCAGTTCAACCATCCTCACTCAATCTGTTGTCATGTTTATTGCCGAGCGAAGTGAAGCTACTTCCTTCACCATCACTTCGTCATCGGCAGCGGTACTTTGAGCCAATCCTGGGTGGCGAATCCCAACGCCAATCCTGCCCGACTCGAAGCACCCTCACTTATCTCTTAGGGCCTGGCAAGTTCATATGCCAGACATCATCGAGCTAGTACATCGCAATAATTCCAAATCATTAACTAAAGATCACGTATAATATTAAGTCACATACAAAACAATTAATTAATAAAAATACACATAATTAATAATATAATTCGTTTTAATTGCTGTCACTCTCATCGTCGTTGTCATCGCTGGACGAGCAAGCAGGGGCAACCATGGATACATTTTGTCAATAGCAACAATTGATTCGTACTTGGCTCCTTATCAAAGGGGTGTCTACAACGAGGGATTGATAGTTTGGTAAGACTTTCTTTATTATTTCTGGACTCTGACACTTTGCTTCTAACTTCTTTGACTGGCCCGGCGCCACTACTACTGCGCCTACCTCGCTATCCTATCCAGATCGCCCTCTTTATAATTCGTGGCCTTTTTCCTGTTTGTCATACTGCTTCTTATTTGTCTCCTGATTCCTGGTAATTCCTTCACTCGCTTCAGACCTCCTTCTAAAGTTTGGTTACTACTCTGTCCTATGTCATCGATTACGTTATTTAATATACATACCTTGGTCCGGGTTTTCACACTGTCCTACCTAACCTAACAATAGCTCCTGCCGGGGTCGCGGGAGGGTACTAGAGGGTCACCGAGGCCCCTGGCAACATAGGCAACAGGAAGGAATACGGGTGGGTTTTAGTCAGTAATAGTCTGACACACCCTCCCGCTCCGCCCAGAGCGGGAGAAGTTATTTGATGATAACCCATCACCAAAAAAAAAAAACCTAACAATAGCTCTGTAGGGGTTTTTCTAGTCACGTCATGAACTGTAGTGTTAAGTCCTAGCTGAATGTCTGGCAGAAGTTCGTCCTACGAATTTTTGCTCCTATCGTGGGCCATGGACCTCAGGGATGCCAGAATCGTCTGATTATACCGTTCGACCTGCTCATTTGCTCTTTGTGTGGCGACGGAGTTAAGGATGTGTTTTGCACCAATCGACTGCACGAACGTCTTAAACTGTTTGCTTGTGAAACTTGTGCCTCTGTATATTATGAGCCGCGAGGGAGCCTCGAAGTAACTAAAGAGAATATTCAATGCTTTTATACTCTCTTTGGTTTTCGTACTTCTAACAGGTGTAATGCTAACATACTTAGTAAAGGCGTCGGCTATTACAAGTATGTAAGTGTAGCCTCGCTTACTTCGTGGAAAAGGACCCAAGTGGTCCGCATATAAATTGTAAAATGGAATCTCTACTTTAGGAATTGGGTGAAGTAATCCCTCTTTGCCTCCCGAAGGCAGTTTGTGGTAAGCAAACTCAAGGCATGCAGCTACATATTTTTTTTATGAACTTTCGCATTTTTGGGAACCAAAAGAGTGATTTTATTCGGTCCAAGGTCTTCTCGAAACAAAAATGACCTACGTCATCATGGTTGGATTTCAACAGTTGCCACTGCACGCCTTTTGGGACCACCCATCTGGTCACACCCTCACCTAAAGTCCTAAAGACTCGTCCGTTTTTTGTTGTGTATTCCTTATGAATACCTGCAATGTTAGATGTTTCCAGGTCTTTCAGAACATCTTTAATGCTTCTAACCTCTTCGTCAAACGACTGCACCGTAGAAATCCAGTGCGCTGTACTAACCGACATAATGTCTAGAACGTGGATGTCTTCAGATGGAGCTAACACTGGGCCCCTACTGAGTGCGTCTACATGTGACATTCCTTCACCCAGGATGATACTCGATTTCGCAGTCGAATTCTAAGAACTGAATCGACGATCTAGACCATCTAGATATGCGAGGTATGAAATCTCTTGGTGAAAGTAGATCGTAACGCACTGCAGTCGGTTATAATAGTGAACTTCATTCCAATGAGGTATGTGCGGAATTTGTTTAAGGCACAGAAGACCGCAAGTGTCTCTAACTCGAATGAGTGCAATTTCATCTCATCCGCTGATGTTTGGCGACTAAAGTATGCTATTGGCCGCCAGGGTTCCGAATCTTTGTTTGTACTACGATGCCCGCAACTCCGAATTTACTCGCGTCGGTGTGTAATTGCGTTTCTGAGCTGGGGTTTTACAAGTCCAGGACAGGCCTTTCGGTTAGGTGCTTTTTAATGGACTGGAAAGATTCCGTTTGTATATCTCCCCAGCTCCAAGGTGTGTCCTTTTTCAGGAGGTTTGTCAAGGCCCTAGCAATTAATGAAAATCCATTCACAAACCTTCTCAAAAAGCTAGCAAGTCCAAGAAACCTCCTAAGCTCATGTTGATTTCGGGGAGCAGGAAACCTGGACACTGCTTAAATTTTTTGGATCCCAGTGGAGAAGCAGTCATTATATTTTTCCAGCAATGTTACGTATTGCCGGTTTTGATTTTCCGACAGCTGTCTTCCGCAATTTGGAGTAACAGAGACATGATTATTCAAATCATTCATAATTCTTAAAATATGTAAGTCTAAGTGGCCCGACCCTACAAGCTAAACGCGTGTAATGATGGTGTTGTTTTTGAAGTACTCTAGGCTCGAACCAACATTTTGAACTAATAAATAACATTCGAAATTATGAATTTCATATTCTCCCGGTAATAGATAGTACTCATGACCAGCCCCTTACCGATCCGCCTACTTAGATATTTCCGGTACAAGCAACGTTTGACCTTACAGGGACTAATACCATCTCACCGATGTAACAGTAATATCACAAGTTATGTAAAGATGTAGTTTAGAATAGTCGTCTTGTCCTACCCGTTCAAATATTATATCGGTGCTGTGTCCGAGCAACACGTCGTAATTAATTAAGTGCTCATCTACAATAAACACTTCGAACCCCTCTCTGCAACACCTTGCACATCTATATTCACTGAAGTACGCCCTAGCGGTAAGTATGATACCCTAATCCTCTTAAATATGGGCCATTAAGGGTTTTCCACTTCAATCCTAGTCTTATAGCATTATTTTTACGAATTAGTGTTGCCTCGCTACCTAAATCCAATTGGCAAATATTTGTACCTTACCTTGTACTTATCGTTACTATTTTCACTGAAGAAAACTTCAAGGCCCTCTTTATCTTTTGAAGGACTATTTTGATTCTTTAATCTAGGACAGTGGGAAATGTTGTGTCCCATAAAATGACAGTTAGTGCACTTGACGATCGGCTTAGGGCACTTACAGCTGGGGTGACCGACACCCTGACAGTTAAAGTACTTAATTGACCCTCTCACGCCACTATTTTTGTTTGACCCCGTATTATCTGTACTCTTTGCCGAGTTATTACTTACTGATGCACTGCTAGGACGCTTATCCCTATCAAAATCTTTGTTAAAATCTGATTGATTTCTACTATGATATGTAATCGTTTTAAAGAATTGTGTGCGTTACCCCAACAAAATAATATCGAAAATAGTCATTTAAATCTTATAGATAATTAGTTACCCAGCTTCTGTAATTGTTGTGCACATTTTTAAATTTGTTGCACTTATAGTTTTTTAGTTATTTCACAAAAACATTTCCCATTTTTTTTAAATGGGAATATTGAAACAAATATTAGCTATATAATTAGTTGTCTAGACGAGGTAAATGTTGCACTTTATATTGTATTTGTTCTTTCTTCGGCTGCGAAGTTATTCGAGATCCTGCTGGAGTAACGTTTGTGGTTTTGCTGGATCTCTGAAACGGTTTAGCGGATCCTTATCATCTTTTGTACATATCTTTTTAAGAATTAGTTGTAATTAGTTGTGCAATAAAAAAACCATAATAATGCACCGTTTAAAGGTTATTTAATTAAATATAAAACACTTCAATAGGTCCTAACACTCTAAATAAGAGCTCTAAAGACTTACTTCAAACTTTATTTTGTAGCTCGTAACTGCCTTCAAATGTATGTGAAGCTTCATTAGTATCCAGTAAGTAACTAACAAATTATGATGGTATTCAGTTCTCCACGTTTACGGTCACAATGCGCGCGGAGTTATTTGGCCACCGATAAACCTGTATGTGGATATATAAACTGAATTTTAAACCAATAATTAGTTGCTTAGTTCAGTTTTATACCTGTAAAATTTCAGCGTAGTACATACAATAATTAACGAGATACCACAACCAACCATAACCAACCATACAAACAAAAGTTATGGTGGACAAACAAAAGTTACACCATATTTCGGGTATTTTATTTATTATTATTTATTTATTTATTTCCAACTTACATCTATCCTTACAGAGAAACCTATTGCGATAGTGTACATCTGAACTCTTATCCTAACTTATTTACTAACACATTATTTTAATTCAATTTTGTAAGTTATTACAAATAATGCATAATGCAATAATGCATGTATTGGTTTGTCCCCGCCTGCGATACCATAATTCTGTCGATTATAATGCTTGTTTTTCTCTTTTCAGTTAGGTAAGTGTTTTTGCAGTCGGGTTTTTTGTTTTTTAAATAATTTGCTTAAAAAAAAACGAGTTCAATTTTTGTAATTAACTCAGGCGACAATTTTTTTTAAATATTTACTTTTTGATATTACTCACATTAATCGATAGTGGAAGTTTGTAATTGGCCATCGTTTACACAGTGTACTAGATATTGAAATTTATGAGCTGTAAGCTTTCCTAAAATGAATATCATAAAATTAAACTTAATAATACATTTAAAAAAAACAATATACATACACGCTATTATAAAAGATTTACATGCTCTTACTAACACTTATTGTAATGGTTATTTTAGCGCAATACTATTAAAAGTTTGTTTTCACTTCTCATGCTCTAAAAGTTCATCTTTATGTTGTACGTAGGCGACATAAAATCGCTTTTTATGCTCTTGTGCATAAAGTAAACTTTTTCTAAAACTAAGATAATCAGGCCCAACAGCCAATAAAACGTCGCAGATTAAAGTCGTTATTTTATTTCATTTTCTTCAATTTATATCACTTGCGTGTTTTCTATCGTTAATTTAATAAAATAAATTATTTAAAAAACAAAAAACCCGACTGCAAAAACACATAACTGAAAAGGGAAAAACAAGCATTATAATCTATATAATTTTGGTATCACAGGCGGGGACAATCAAAAGTTACACCATATTTCGAGTTATTCGACTGTCCCCGCCTGCAAGACCAAAATTATATAGATTATAATGCTTGTTTTTTCCTTTATAGTTATGTGCTTTTGCAGTCGGGTTTTTTTGTTTTTTTAATAATTTATGTTATTTCAAGCTTTTTAGTTTTATTAATATATATATTTGAAAATTACACATTACTAGCTTTTATTTGATACCAATATTGTTGCAATTAATTAAAAAAAAAAACTTCCCTTCTTTTTTTTGTATTTGCAGATGCAATTTATAAATATTATATAGCCTATGTCACTCCCACAATTAAAACGAATCTAAGGACACCTCATACGTTAAAATCCATCAAGCCGTTTAGGCTACAGAGCGTGCCAAAGAAATAGACTCACATACATACATACATACTCTCGAAAAACATTACCCTCCTGAGGCAGTCGGGTAAAAAGTTACGTGGCGCGAATATTAGCTATTCTCTTTTTCTCTTTTGCAACATTTTTGAACAGTGAAAAGTGATTAAACTAAAACAATGGAATTCATGGGACGAAGAAATTGCACTCTCGCCTAACACGCTAATGGAGCAGAATGCGATAAACGTGGTTGAAGAAATATTACCGCCGAAATCCAAGCAAGTTTATCTCAACGCGTACGACAATTTCATGCGTTGGAGATCAGACAAACCAGTAAATACTTTATGCCTGTTTCATTTCCTCGCAATCAGTGAAAAATAAAAAAAAATAACTAAAAAATCTTTACTGTCGCCAGTTAATACAATCATCTTAGAGTAATCTGACATATGCATCGTTAATGTATTACACAAGGAGTACTGCTACTGATTTCCAAACTAAGCTTGAGCTTGTATTTTGGGAAACAGCGTTCAGCCGCAGGAAGTATCACTTATTAAAGAAACGAATACATTGGTTTGAATGAGGCTGCAGTAGACTTACTTTACACTTATCTTAGTATAAATTCCAGGAATTCTTATTCAAATTATTATTATTATTATTTATCTTAAAGTTTAACAGCACAGAGTGTATAACTCGGGCATTAACGAGCCATTTTACAATGGCTTTTTTATGCACTAGTTGTACAATCTACTATTATGTGATTCCAGAGTTACAATTTTAGACATTTAACAACAATTTTTAAGTATTGGGACATCGACCAAACGGTGGTGCGGGTTTCCATACAAATAAATATTTAGACATATACTTCTAGAGTGACATGGCACTGATTTCGACAGCCACATGCTTAGCTAGCAGAAACTATTCCCTGATTTTCAGGATGCTGTGTGCCCCAACCTAGGGTGAGCTCCTCATTAATTTGGTACTTATACCAGACACTTTGCGCTGGATAATCTGTTAATATCATCACATATGTGGTATCTGATTTCACGGGTGTCAACGTCGGACCACGCGGCTGTGGGTTATCCAGAGCCCAAGAGACTGGGTATTGCTGCTGCATCGGGGCGGTGCAGGGCCTCACTGTATACGAAGGCGACACTGAAAGTTTTTAGAACTGGCCACTTGTAAACGATATAATAAAAAAACAGTTCTTATTTTGAAAATGGAACTCTTTACCAATATTATTGTGTATGTATTTTATTAATTTGTCATTTGTTTACGATTTGGCGGCTAATTGAAAATTGTCTGTGTCACGTCAGCATGAATTAAGCGCGAGAAAATTTTCGTACAATTATTTTTTTATGACTTTCGATGTCATTTAGGTCAACAAGAAAGTTGTGATAGACTTCGATTGGCCTTTCACGATAAAGCCCCATCTCGTGCCACTGTTTACAACTGGTTTAATGAGTTTAAACGTGGTCGCACTAATCTCTCCGATGATCTGCGTGAGGGACGGCCTTCTACGGCGACGACTAAAGATAACATCAGTGTTGTGCGGCGTGTGATAGAGACTGACAAAAGAGTGACTTATCAGCAGATTCGGACAAGCTTAGACATCAGTATGATTTTGGGTAAGGTGGTAAGGATTTTGTGCACTTGACGTGCACAAAATCCTCCATGAACATTTAGCGGTCAGGAAGCTTTAAGCGCGGTGGATATCTCATAATTTGACAGAGGCCCAAAAACTCCGTCGTGTTGATTAGTGTCGGGAAATGGTTCAAAGATTTAACGGAGCTGACTCAAATGCTGTGTACGACATACTTACGGGTGACGAAAGCTGGATTTATTGTTATGATTCTGAAACTAAGAGACAGTCTGCTGTCTGGGTGTTTCCTTGCGAGGTGTTGCCAACTAAAGTGAAGAGAGGTCGAAGCGTGGGAAAAAAGATGGTGGCCTCGTACTTCGGAAGCAAAGGTCATTAAGCAACAATTGTTTTAGACGATCGAAAAACAGTAATGGTACACTTACAATTGTTTGCCACTTGTCTTGGAAAAAGTTCGGGAGAAAGGACCTCGCAGTAGGATCCTCCTTTACCACGACAACGCCTCGTCGCATACCGCCAAGCAAACAATCGACGGTAAAATCTAGTATCGTTTGGCAGGAGAAGGGGAGTGAGAGTGGGGGGGAGGTTGGGGGGTGGTGCCCCTTGCCCCCTGGCACCACTCCCATGAAAAGGTAATGCACCGTTCTTGAGAAAAACAAATTATTGTAACCTAACCTCAAAACTCTTAGTCGCTTAAAAAGCCGTAGTATGAGCCCAGCTTCGCGGGGGAAATTGGAGAGGGGTGCCCCCTGCCCCCTGGCACCACTCCCATGAAAAGGTAACGCACGGTTCTTGAGAAAAAATAATTATTGTAACCTAACCTCAAAACACAAAGTCCATTAAAAGGCGTAGTATGAGGCCCGCAATAACCTCGAAGGGGATGGCGGGGTCTGAGTTCGCTCGCTCCGCTCGCTCACTAGACCCCGCCATCCCCTTCGTACCTAACCTGACCGAGTCGGGGTGTCCGAAGTCCTGATTTCTCGAAAAATATGCATTACCTTTTAACCGCTCAGGCCCGTGGCTCAATAACGTCATCTCTCAATCTCAAAAAAAACATTTTTATTCGATAACTACTTTCAAATCGCGCGCCGCGAGGGCTCCTATTCGGAGCCATTGGGGCTTTATCGGTTAATAAGAGTGGTAGCGTTATAATCGGGGACCCAACCCCTACCAACTTTAGCCCCTTTTACCCCCCAACTCCTGCCAAACGATACTAGATCCAACCCCAATCGACTACGGTGGCGACGTCAGACGTGGAATTACTGGGTCACCTGCTCTATAGCCCCGACCTCGCACCGCGATTTTTATTTATTTCCGAAAATAAAAGAAAAACTTCGAGGAAAACGTTTTATGGACGCCGAGGAAGCAGTGTCTGCGTTTCAAAATGCCGTCGGAGAGACCTCTACGGACGAGTGGGTAAAGTGCTTTTCTCAGTGGTTCCATCAGATGCAGCGATGTATTGATGTAAATGGACACTATTTTGAAAATATACGGTATGGTAGGATAAACGAGGGACTTCTTAAGGGAGGGTATTCAGTATTCGATTCTCGTCCCAAATATGTAAAAACCTATAACCTTAATTTGTGACGTAATTGTCCAATAAAATACATTATTCATGAACACTGAGCGCGCAAGTGAACTTACTTGATTACTTTACTGTTTACAAACAGTAAAGTAATCACGCGGCAACACTTGTGCCGATCTTGCCGAAAAGGAAGCCCGTGCGCAAACCCCGCCCCTTTCCCTTGTTTTGTCTCCGATGCACCGACAGGACACACTCCCCTCCCGCGCTGACCGCAGTCTATGTGATTGCGCCGCTCTTTCCGCAAGTCGTATTGCGCTTCCGCGTATCGTTTAAACAACCCGCTTACTTCGCGATAAAAAGTGTAAACGTGTTGTTGAATAAACAAAAATGACGTCTTATCAATATTCCAATGAAGAATATTGGGTTAAGGTTCGTGCCTACACGTCATCTAATGATAGTGTGCGAGGACCCATTAATTTGTACCGAGAGATGTTTCCCAACCGCCAGATTCCGTCGTACAATCTTATGTTAGGTGTCAACCAACGATTGCGAACATTCGGTCAGTTCACCGTACCGACGCATGCACAAGGACGAGGAAGGGAGCCAAGCCATACCCAGTGCTCCTACAAGAAGCCATTTTTGAATACTTCGAGCATCACCCACATGAGGGTAGGTACTCGAAATGCTGCAAGACGGTTCGGTGTATCGCATTGGACTGTGTGGAAGCTGCTGCATGAAGAAGGAATGCACCCATACCATTTTAGACCCGTTCAGGAACTCGGGACCTCAACCTCAACGACCACGAACCACGGGTGAATTTTTGCCGCTGGTTTTTGTCTAATTTAGACAAAAACATTTTATTTACCGATGAAGCCACATTTACACGAATGGGGATATTTAATGTGCACAATGAACATTGGTGGAGTAATGAAAATCCCTATGTTACGCGACAGGACGCTTATCAAAACCGGTTTAGTGTAAATGTGTGGGCAGATATTTTAAATAATTGTTTAATAGGCCCTTACTTTACTGATGGAAGACTTGATAGTGTATACCTTAACATTTTAAATAGTGTGGTGGATGAAATGTTGGACGATGTGCCTCTTAGTGTTTATCAAAACCTCTTTTACCAACATGACGGAGCGCCCGCGCACTATCAGGTGCGCGTACGTGAGTTTTTAAACAATTATTTTGGTGACAAGTGGATAGATCGCAGTGGGCCCGTGCCATGGCCCGCACGCTCTCCAGATCTCACTCCATTAGACTTTTATTTATGGGGTGAAGTAAAAACAATTGTGTACGCTACGGAGTACTCAAATAGGGAAGAATTAAAGGTGCGTATCACGAATGCTTTTAATAGTATAAGAAGTGATCCGTTTGTTCTTAACCGCGTAAAGGATAATATGCGAAGACGTGCTGAACTATGCATAACACGAGGAGGTGCTCATTTTGAACAACTTTTAAGATTCATCTAAAAATGAGTAAATAATCAAGTTAATCGTTGTAAATAGGTGTGATTCCATTTTTTTAAATACGCGAAAAATACTAAGGTGCATAATTATTAACTTTGTCTTATCATATCTTTTTCTTAATTATTGTGGTTCACAATTCACATTTGCAATGAAGATTTTTTAATGTTTTGTTTAGTACTTAGATATTTTTGCTTGTCCTAAACCAGGTTAAAGTATGAAGGGAATATGGATCATACCTAAAAGTCATTCACCCGCGCAAATGTTCTGCGATCAGATTAAATCACCAGTGCAAGGGTGGACACACGTTGCGACACTTTTTGCGAAATTTTTGTTATGGTTCTGTCTGTTATTTATTACCTAGTGTTTTTTTTTGTTCATATTTTTATTAGCATCATGTATATAAGCGTGCACTATTGTGGGTTTGAATACGTCCCTCGTTTAAACTAACATACTGTATAATAAAACTAATAACTTGCTAGTTTGATCAGTTTTTGATTTTCTAAGAACTTTCAGTGTCACCCTCGTATTACGAGATATATGCTTGCGTGTCACATACATAGCCTCATCATAGTGTATCTGTCATTGTGCCAAACTGTCTTTGCAAACTCTCTGCCCGTCAACCGCTGCGATATGTTGAGCTTTCGCCTACCGCTCCCCACACCGTTCCTTGGTCGCTGGAAGGGTAATGAAGCTGGGCACAACGCATGCGGCTTGCTGCTTTCGCACCGCAACTAACATGCGCTCCCTAACGCGTCTTCCAGGGTTCTACGTCCGGGCGGAGGGCAGAACATACACATTGCACGCTGCCCATCAATCACTGCACGCGTAGCCGACCTGTGCGCTACCGGTGCCCTACGGCGTGCTACCCACGGGTACCTGCGCTCTTACGAAGGCCGGACCGGCCACTTGCTGAGCCTGTGCTGACAGGCCCCACGTCGGCCACGTTCTGCCAAGGGCGGTAATCTTTTTACTTTAAATCGTGAAAGTTCTCAGAACAATGTGACCATCCGCGACCTAGCCTTCTTGAATTTTACAAGTGTTTATTTTATATGTATACACAAACTTGATAGTTAGCGGCCTGCGCAGCCTATCCACAAAGCCCGCTACAGACGCCCAGGCTACATTTAATATCTTTGTCACACTGTTCTGGACTGAGCTCTGCTGCACACAGCTCGCTTTAAATAGTTGCGGCATAGTTTTAAGTTGTTGTGTTAGTCACTTAGTGTACTCTATGCGCGGAAATAATCCTAACTAATGTTATACATGCGAAAGTGAGTGAGTTTGTTACAGTTTCACGCTAAATCGGCTGAACGGATTTGGATGAAATTTAGCACATGGGTAGACCATGACCTGGATGTTGGAATCGAGACTGACGCGGGTAAAACCGCGGGGCGCAGCTAGTATAATTGTAAAATTGATTTCCCCTAAACTTTAAATTCATACAACCATAACACTAAACCAAATAAACAAAAATACAGAATAGCGAGCAGCCATTGTTGTTTACATGTACAGATTACTGGCGCAGAGCAACGTCGCCGCGTCGGGTGCGCACAGCGCGGCTTCTGTTCTGTTTGTTAAAATGAAAGCTTTAACTACAATGAATTCAATAGATTAAAATCCACGCGCACACTGCGAGATACCTTCTACAGCATGTATGTGTCATGTTTGTTATTGTTGTCATAATTATTACTACTGTCCAATCCTAGCCGGTCCGAACTGCGCAGAAGGCTGTCCCATAATATTTTGTATGTACCAAACGGTGACATGAGGCGAGCGTAGTGAGAGGACATGCGCGACAGTTCGGGAGCCTGCGCTCCGACTGTCTTCTAAATTATAATCCAAACCAATCTCAATTCCAGAAGCAGTCGTGAACTTGTCAGTTCGTAGCTACACCTGAAGCGGCAGCTGCTGGCCGTCCATCGTAAGAGACGTCGTGAGTGACGTCACGCTCGTTGGTGCTGGCGCCTGTCGCGGCGCTGTGCGAGTCGTGGAACAGTTTGCTTAAGGTAAGGATGACTGTTTTGTAAGGTTTCATTAGCTTACTAGATCTGGCAAAAATGTGCGCCAAAAATATAATTTGTGCGCCTTCAGGTTTTCGAGATATTTCATTTCCTGCACGAGTAACGTTATTATAAGCGTCACGAATGACCGAATGTAGTTTTCAGCGAGCTTATACGTTTTCTCAATCAGGCGCTGCGATATTTTTTCTGGTTTTCAATAAAGCAAGATTACTTGAAAATTATAAATATTTTGTTAAATCTAATTCTGTCACAAATACGCACGATGTTAACAACATTACTGTTGACGCTGATCCTTCAGTGAATGTCGTGTCCGTGTCAACTTGCTGCCAACTGTTTAGATAAGGCGCCACGAGCGGCGCTAGTTCACGCTCAAAATAAATCGTCGAAGGAAAAATTTCTACCTGACTTTTTCGATTATTAGCTGGAAAATAATTCTCAAAAAAAGTTTTTACAAAAAAATTAAACCGCCGAAAAAACTGATAAGCAAAAGTAATAAACCTTTTTTATTTAATCTCAATAACTAGGTTTTTACTACATGCTTAATTGTTGATTTTTTTTTTATTTGTAATGCACAACTCAGCATTCAAATCCGTGAGTGAACTATAAATCATCCCTTGTTTTCCTACCCTTAGGGTTGGATTTTTTTTGTAAATTTATGTGGGACCTACTTCGGGGTATACTCTTTCCAATAAAAAAATACATACCTATCAAAATCGGACTACTTTGTAAAAAGTTGTGCGTGGTCATACATAAAAAAAATATATACGCGTCGACTTAGAACCTCCTCCGTTTTTTCAAATCAAATCATTTATTTGCATGACACAGGTTCAGAGTATATTACAAAAAGTTCATAAGGTACGCCGTATTATAACCATGCAAGGTGTGCAAATTTAATGTAATATTAGGAACATTATGACACAATTATTCTTAAGACGTAGACAACACCTAAACTGCGGTCACTGTCAGATTCCATAGAAAAGAAAGAGAAGCGCGATGACACAACGCTTGTAATTTATTGCAAAATATGAAGCAATTACCTATTTACTCAAAATTGAGTTGAGTAATCGAAAATAAAAAAACAACCAAATTCTGTATTCAAATAAGACGTTCTTGTTATTAATTAAATACGTAACGTATGTTGATATTTAATACAGATATTTTGGATTGGAACTCAAGGTAAGAGGTTAGTTTGTATCGAGATTTTTTTCAAAACTTGTTTTGGTAACAACCAAGTTCTGGGTGATATGTTCAAAATTAACATATATTTTTTGCGCTACCACAAACTATACAGATTTGGCATTTTTTTTTCTCAAGAGTAGTCTATTTTGGTCAATTAGGTCTTGTCAGCACCTTAATCAGTTATCGTATTAAATTAAATTTTCATTGAACATGTACATACATAGTCAATTTCGTTACACATTAAATTAACCCAGATAAGCCTGAAAAGGTTTTCAGGGAAACAGCCGTCCTATATGTAGGACAGTAGGATAATAAGGGGAAATAAAAGATCATAACAAAATAGCATGTGATCGTAAAAAAAAGTCAAGGAATGGGTATAAAGGTTAAAAAAATGTGTTTTTTTTAGATAATTAAAGATTAGGAAGGTTTATTTATGAATGATATGTTTCAAAACACTTAACACAAGCTTCAGCATAACATTTTTGCAGCGTGTCGAACATTTCTTATGACATTGAAGGCAGCGAGTTTGCTTGGATTCAGGAATAACCAGGTGATTGATTTGGTATTTTCGACTATATCAGCATGTTCATGTTGTGAGGGTCGGCGTGGCCCTCATTTTTCAATTTTTCTGTTTGATTCAATCAAAGCAGTCGCTGCCCACCTGACCCGAGCTGATCAAGATTTCCATTATTTATTTTATAAAACTACCGTGCATTATGTTCGATGAGATCAATTATGCGTGTAAGCATTATGCGTGCTTGTAGCTTTTCTTACCTAATATACCAATTTGGTAATGAGAAATATTTTCGTCAGACCAGTTCACTTCTTCTATGACTATGTTTCTCCTTTCACTTTGTGAGAAGCGTTTTGCAGATTGCTTAGGATTGATTCCCACAGAATATCTGTTACTCTCTGACACCAACAAGGAAATAACAACTTCATCTATGAAGTTTTCAAACCACTCAATTGGGCGCTTATCTTGAAAAGCTCCTTGGACCTCTCTCAGGTACCCAGCGTGGGGCACGCCGCAGGACACCGGTAGCGCACAGGTCGGCTGCGCGTGCAGTGATGGGCAGCGTGCAATGTGTATGTCCTGACCTCGCCAATTCACTGGATTTCTTTCCAAGTCCCGTTTCCTTCACGCGCACGTTCGCCTGCGTTTGGTTCGACCTGTAGAATCCGAAGGTTCTTCTTCTGTATCACTCATCGGAACCTGCCCTTGTATCAATACTCCGCCGGTTGAAGTAGTAGGTATGATTCGTGACAAGTTGTTCAGTGTCACATTAGCTTCTCTCCCGAATCTGTCGGGATCAACAGGAGGAGGTAGGATATATACCACTTTTTCTCTATTATCTTCTTCATCATCAAGAATGTTTTCAAAAGCATTCAAAATATCATGCGCACCTAACGGCCTATAAAGAAAAACTTACTTGTATTATCCTACTGTCCTATAGGTAGTACACCAGTATTTATAATAGATTATATCGAATTTTCAATGTGTTATTGCTTTAATACGTTGTTAGTACTACAGTTAAATGATAAATGATGTATTTTCTGTAAGTAGGTTTGTACAAACACTTTTACACGTCAATCATATTTTTAAAATAAAGCTAGATGAGGTCGGCGTTTCCTATCTGACTACTCTGAGAAGAAAGGCCGAAACAAACTCAGAGGTCACAGTCTCTTTTAAAGTCCAGACATAATCTTGGTCAGATCATGTGAAGGCCATGTAGATTGGTGTCTGAAATGGTCCTTTTGAGGAAAGAACCACACAGATTGAGTGGACCTGTCCAGTCAGTGCACGCATTTGTCAGTAATCGTGCTGCTCAACTCAGAACTTAAGGAGCTCAACGATTCGACGAACAATACCAAAGAAAGAACATTTGGGTAGGCCGCATAAATTACTCAAACTGCCAGACCATGATTAATAATAAATGAGAGAAAAAAAAAAAACAATAATGACCCACATAGGCTTCACATTCACAATAATTGAAAACAATATAATACTTTACAAGTTGAAGTTATCAACCATGTGTCAACACAGAAAAATATAACTAAATTGTAAAATACAACTATTTATACATAGGTACCTGTTATCCGACATGTCGGCAACTCATTTTTGTTACACACTTTTCGCTGAATTATTATAATATATAAAACTGATAAAATAACAGGACTTTTTTATTTTTTTTATAAAAGCACATATCTTTTTCACTACATATCACAAGAGTTTAAGATCGATCGATCGAAGATTGTAAGATCTTTAGACAAAGCGGGTAATTAGAAGAAAAAAAATGTTTCCCCTGTCCTACATATAGGACAGTAGGCATATCTGGGTTAAATTTGAACTAATAAATTATAACAGTGATTTCAAGTAAATTAATAATGTCATAGTAATTGTATTTATTATACTATAATCAAAATACAATATCTTCGAAGTAGTCTTTTACATTATAATAACACTTTTTAATTTGGAATGTGAATAATTTCTTCTTAAATATATCAGTAGGTCATCCTAATGTCATCGGACTATTTATTATAAATCAGTGATGCCATACAAATAACACCTTTATTGAGTAATGCCGTTTTCCCATAGGATATTTCTACATCTAAACTTCGTCGTTTAAAAAGGACGAACATCGGTCCGTACCAGTCAAAATAAAAATCAAAAGTCATTTGTTCAAACTAGGCTGTGAATTAGCACTTTTCGAACATCAAAGCTATATAAGACCCCAAAAACGCCCGCCCTTCACCACTTCCTAGTGCTTTAGCTGGGAAGAAGTGGCGCAACAAACTCCCCAGCAACACACCTGTCTGTTTAGTTATATAAACTTGATTCTATACAAATCGTATCCACAGTAATTAACATTACAAAACACATATTAAATTAACTTACTTGCCATATGTTAGCTAGCACACGCCAATATACCAACAAAACAATGAAAACTGTACTCAAGCAAATAAAAATTAAAACATAAAAACGTAAACAGAACTTCATACCTAAATATAAGCCTCCAGGCATAAAGGGCGTGCCCGCTTACATAAGGCTATTGCTGTAACTCGAAATGAGAAATGACAAACTAGCACCATCGAAGTAAAATAAATAAACAATTACAAATAACAATAATAAAACCATGGTTAGCAAGACGACCAGTCACTACAAGCATAACGCAAAGATGAGCCATCACCCCCCTCGCTATATTGGAGGGAAGGAGGCAACCCGACCCCCGACGCTACCGCAGGCAGTGACATCTTCGATCAATAATTATTGATCGAAGAGTGACATATATGGGAGCATGACTAACTTGCTGCTGCTTGCTCAGGCAAGATTAGTATAATCAATTGTCGAGGTCGCTAGCTAACCACTTATTGCAATACAATTAATAAAAAACACATTGTAATGAGTAGATTATGTAACTAATAAATTAAAATTGAATTTAATTACACTTATACAGTCAAATAAAAATAAACAATTATAAATTATATGAACTCATATGTCATTAGGTAAGCTAATTCTGTAGAAAGAACATAAACAACTCATGTCAGTAGGTAAGCTAATTCTGTAGAAAGAAGATAAACATTGTCTTGAGTTAATCACAGCGACCAACTATTCTTATCGTTTAAGTGTTCATTGCATGGCGTGTTTTGTATAGCACCAAAAATATATGATAAAATTCCAGAGGATATAAAAATATAAACCAGCCCAACTTATTCTTGTTGAACTTATACTTATTATTATTTGTTGTTCCTGCAACCAGGCTCAAAAAAATAGGCAGCTCGTCTAGATGCCAATGTATACGTTTTTATAATAAACTTCCTAGCCACATTCAAGAACTAAGCCTTAATAAATTCACATGTTTTATAAAACAGAAACTGTGCCTGAAAGCCTTTTATACTGTTAAGGATTATATTGAGCTCCAATAAACTTACAGTGAATGTTGTTTTTTTTTACTCTTTTTATTTTGCTAGCTATTTATATTTTCTTATTCTATATAAACAATGACATGAATATTTACTTTGTATAGTATTATTTTATATTATTTTAATTATTAGGAATGTGAGGACTATGTGGGTCATTGTTTGTTTGTCTCTTAGTTTTAATGATGGTCTGGCAGTTTGAGTACTTTATGCGGCCTACCCAAATGTCTTTTCTTTAGTATTGTTCGTCGTTCGCTCCTTAAGTTTTGAGTTGAGCTGCATGATAACTGACAAATGTTTGCACTGACTGGACAGGTCCACTCAAATCTATGTGGTTCTTTCCTCAAAAGACCATTTCGGACACCAACCTACATGGTCCTCAAATGATCTGACCAAGATTATGTCTGGACTTTAAAAGAGACTGTGACCTCTGAGTTTGTTTCGGCCTTTCTTCTCAGAGTAGACAGATAGTAAGCGCCGACCTCATCTAGTTTAAACAAATATGTTTGACGTGTAAAAGTGTTTGTAAAAACCTACTTACAGAAATAAAATCATTTGTCATTTATCATTTATTCAAAAGATAGTTACTTGCTGAAAAAAGTTACTATTATGTTAAAGATTTTTTAAATGATAGTTTCTAATCTGTTTGTGTTATATTTTGGTTTTGTTATGCTTTTTTTTGTCTTTCTGAATTGTGTTATATTTCAAGTGGTCATAATTAATGTTGTACGCCGATGGTGGCAAAACATGTTGAAACTCAAAGATTTTCACTTTTACATCCACATTGGCATTTATCTTTAATCTTTATCTTTATAGATACAATAGTATGCCTTTGAACAAAGAGTGGATTTTACTTTAGTTTTAAACTATGAAGCTTATGAAGCCGGTGAAATGGAGCTCGTAATTTGTCCTTATTTCTAATGTTAATATTGTGAATATCACTGTTTTTAGTGTAAGTATAAGTGTATATTTTGCCTAATATATAAGATGTTGGCGAAGATGAATTGTGATGCCACCGTGAGAATACCTACATCTTTAAAAAAATCTCTCAGAAAAACTGGCTCCAAGCTGGTAAATTGCTCGAACAGCTCGTTTTGTAGAACTGATATATTTTGAATATCAGCGGCTTTGTCCCACAGCAGAATACAGTAGGACATAATGCTATGAAAATAACTAAAATAAACTAATCGAGCTGTATCAACGTCAGTGTATTGTCTTGGAAAGGCAAATTTTCGCGCCCTCTCGCCCCTAGCCGCCGCAGGAGACGCCCTGGGCGTCGGGAATCCCGGGCGGATTTCCGGCCACCGTAGGCGCGGGCTTGCGGACGGTGAGCAATGGGTAGCTCACCGTCCGGTAAGGACCAGGCCCGGGTCGACGGCGCGTCGTATTCCACGCGCGCTTCAAAAAGATGTCGTCAGCACAAATGTAGGGGTCCACTAGGGCCGATGCCTGCCGGGGTCGCGGGAAGGTACTAATGGGTCACCGAGGCCCCTGGCAACACAGGCAACAGGAAGGAATACGGGTGGGTTTTAGTCAGTAAGAGTCTGACACACCGTTGCGCTCCGCCCAGAGCGGGAAAAGTTATTTGATGATTTCCCATTAAAAAAAAAAAGTGTATTGTCTCACTTTTCTGACGGCGTAGGCGGCCGAACTGAGCATGCCCGCCCGCTAGGCTTGATATATATGGGCCCCACTGAATTTTGGCATCTACTGTTATACTAAGATAAACTGCCGAGTCTACAATTTCAAGCACCCCGTTATCTAAGACGATGTTGGGACCTAGACTCCTAACATTCGGTAAGGCGAACTTTATACAATTCCTTTTCTTGGCATTGAGAACTAAGTTATTTGTCGTAAACCAATCCGTAACCATTGAGAGTGCACTGTTTACGTCGTCATAATCTTGTCTATTCCGGTTTACTTTAAAAAGAAGAGAGGTGTCATCTGCAAACAATACAACGTCACAGATACCCTTTAAATAGAGTGGTAAGTCATTAATTTACACTAAGACTAAGAATGGACCCAGTATTGAGCTTTGATGTACACTTAACTGAACTGGTAACCCGGAAGATTTCACACCATTTACATATTATACACATTGGAACCTATTATTACTTTTAATAAGAATTTATTACTTTGAGAGCTTCATTTTGGACACCATAATGACGTAGTTTACGCAAAAGCTTGTCATGGTGCACGCATTCAAAGGCTTTGGAGAGATCACAGAAAACTCCAACAGCATTTTGCGATTTCTCTCATGCGTCAAATATGTGTTTCAGCAGTGAACAGAACGACCTTTTGTAAAGCATTGTGGTTCGTTATGAAAGAGGCTGTTTAAATTAAAATGTCTTATCAATTGCTGAGTATTAACTTTTCAAATATTTTGCTGAATGCAAGTAAGATAGAAATAGGTCTGAAATTGCCAACGTCATTTTTATTACCTGATTAAAATAAAGGTATGACTTTACTACTCTTCATGAGGTCAGGAAAAGAGCATTTATTAAAAGTAACAGCTAGATGGGGGGCTGCAACTTCTATTATATTGCTTAATAGTTTAATGGAGATACCCCAGATATCACCAGTGTTTTTAGACTTGTCTGTTAAAAAACATTAACTACATCATGTGGTGTTACATGTTCGAAGCTAAATAATAAGCGACTACATTTAGGCATACTACTATGCAAAAGGTTTTCAGTTTTAGACGGGGACGAATTTAAGGAGCGAGTCGTAGTGATATGTATGTTGGCAAAAAACTGATTCAGCACATATACCTTTATTTTGTAGTAGAACGAAGTGTAACGCTTTCTACAGTTATCTATATTTAATTAATAACATAATTAATAAAATAAAAAACTATTTTTTTGTAAACAAATATTGTGAGTAGAACAAATAATGTATAAAACACCACCAAAAACACCGCCAAATCAATACCCGTCCCGGTCAGAATCTGACATCCAAAAATTATATTACGCTGACACCAACATACAAGGAAATATAACACAGCGACCCAAAGGCAGGTGCCTATCAGGTGAGGATACTGGAGCAGAATTAGATGCATTTAAAAACGAGATCAAGAGGATGCTTGATGAAATGATTACTGCCCAAAATTCCCGGCTAGATAAATTAGAGAACCATTTCATTGAGATAAAGAATCACTACTCCGAGATTATGGCAACCAATAATGAACTCGAGAAAACAATGACTCTTATTTCGGATCAGATGCAGTCTGTTGAGGTTAAAATAACGGGTCTTGAAAAAGAACGTAGCTCCATGGCGATTAAGCTATCTACGTTAGAGGAAAAGATAGAATTTTTAGATCGTAACCTCGTTAAATCGTCCATAGAAATACGCAATGTCCCCAAAAGAAATCATGAGACAAAGATAATGTTGTTTGAGACTATGTTGCACTTGTCCAAACACTTGGACGCTGACATGGGGCTAACCAGTATTCTTGATATAACCCGACAACCGTCTAAAAAGGAAGCTCTGACATCAAATATATCAGTTGAGTTTTCAAACACACTCGAGAAAACTAAGTTCCTTACTGCCGTCAAAAACTACAATAAATTGAATGCCAGTAATAAAGTAAACTCCACCCATCTTAACTTCAACGCTGCACAAAAAACACCTATCTACATTGCAGAGCAGCTGACCCCACTCTCCAAACGGCTGTTTTACTTAACTAGATTATACGCCAAATCACATCAATACAGCTGGACATCAAACGGACGTGTGTTTCTCAAGAAGGACTCGGATAGCCAATCCATAGTAGTTAAAAATGAAGAACAACTGAAGCAGCTGCCCTTAACCAACAATGCATGTCTGCGTAACTATAAGTTCATTTTTTCACTTTTATTTTTGTTTAGTCTCACTATTTTTTAATTCCGTTTTACTACCTTTGTTTTTTAAATTACATATTACTATCGCATGTTTACCTTATACACACAACACACGAACACACCACTACATCATCTTTACAACTCATACACAATGGCCTACTACACACCTAATATTCATACAACCACTCAATCATTTCAATAATTGGTTTGAACAACCACTCTGTGGCCATACATGGTGTCTATTCACTTATGGCTCTATTCTCACTCACTAACACTCAACACCTCCAAAACTAACTTTATCACCTATTCAATAAGTCCCGCCACTCAACCAAGATTTCCACTATCTATTAAAGCCCACAAATACAGGTGTCTACAAGGAAATGCGTCTTGCCTCTGCCCATCCCTAAATGTAGTCGATCATATCAAATATTTGGGAGTACATATAGACAAAAATCTTAATTTCAAAACTCAAATTAATCAACTTACCAGTAGAGTCCGCAAGTTAATTTATATATTTAAAACCCTCCGAAGTATCGCGAACCCAAATGTTATACGTGTACTTTATTTTTCCCTGTGCTTATCTATTGTCACATACTGTATCACCTGCTGGAGTAGTGCTGCGAAAACTATACTAAAACCACTCGAGATTGCACACAGAGCGGTACTGAAAGTAGCTACTTCAAGACACTTCATGTTCCCTACTGATCTATTGTATAGTTGTTGTAATGTTCTTAACGTCCGACAACATTTCATCCTTCAAACAGTTCTCCTACAGCACCGTAAAACCCCTTATAAAATAGTAACTAAGCGTAGGAAAGACTTAATTTGCACTCTTCCACAAGTACGCACATCATTTGCACGTAGATTTTGCAACGGCTTAGGTCCAACTCTGTACAATAAATTTAACAAATTCTGTTTGATCTACGGACTATCTCACTTTAAATGTAAAAAGATTCTACGTTATTTTCTTCTAAATAAAAGCTATGATTAAACAGAAAATTATCTCACTAGGTGTCAGTGACAGATCAAATATTACCTCACTCGACTTCAATCAAAACGAACACACACTCTACACAAACAAACCTGCACGTATTCAGTTATTAAAATTATTGTAGTATAATAGAAAAATATTGTACTAGTTTTTTGTAACTTTTGTAAGGGACGGGGACTGTTAATCCTTAATACAGGTTATTCTATAACCTAGCTAGGATAGCAGAACTTCACCCACCAGATTGTGATTGAAATTGTACAAACCTATATGTATAACTCTATGTATGCCTCATGTACTACAATCTCCTTTTTTTATGAAATAATTTTATTATTATTATTATATTAAATTGATTGTTTAAAGTAAAATGGCTACGTTTCATTGAGCACCGAGCTCCAGTGTCTCGCAGTAGACAATTACCAGAAGTTAATAGAATAGAATAACTCTTTATTTGCACAAAAAGTAGGTACCAAGTTACAGGTGTTAAGTTTAAAATGATTAATACAAGTTTACCATGTCAAGATGAAATTTAGTAAATAATTTGAAATAGACAATACAATTCATTATTTCAAGTTTAATAAAATGATATGTACATAATGTCAAGTTTAATAAAAATGAGATTATAAATTCGTCAAGTTCGAGGTCTAGACAGTTAAATTAAAATATGAATGATTTAGTACAAGTCAGGAGTACAGAGATGTCATTTTATCAATTTAAATACTTATCAGTCTAAAATATAGTGAGTAATAACATTTATTAATGAATAGATCTGTCAATTTCTTTTTGAAAAGTGGAAAGGTTTCGTTTTAGGGTTCCGTAGTAAACAAGTAACCCTTATAGTTTCCCCATGTCCGTCTGTCTGTCTGTCCTTGCTGTAGCTCAGAGACGCTTAGTACTAGCAACCTGTAATTTGGCATATGTATATATCGCCTATCCCTATTAACATTGTCGGATGTGAAAATCAGCAACATTTTATTTTTTAACTTTGAGACGCTCTCTTGAGCGTCTCAAAGTTTGAATTGCAATTTTTTTTTCATATAGAAATTAGATTGTCAAAAATCAACAAAATTTTAATAAATGTTCTTGACTCCACTAAAACAAGGGACTTTTTAAGAGTGATTAATGAAATAAAAAGAAAATGGCAAAAAAACATATACGACAATGTTAATAGGGATAAGCGATATATTAATCACGCCGACAAAGGGGTAAAATAAAATATGGAAAAAAATATTTACCTTGTTTGCACGTAATGTGGGGATGTCTCATTTTTCTCGTCTATCCCAAGGTGTGGGATATCGTTGGATAGGCCGTTCAAAAATATTATGGGCCTGTGAACACTATTTTTCGATTCAAGGATCCGTATGCGAGATGTGTAAAAATTATTGGCAGTAGTACATATAATGAATTTAAAAGGAAAACTATCACAGCTAAGTAGGCTTTACAAGGAAACGAAACGAGTAATAGTTGACCAACTTACATTTGCACTTGGAGAAGCAACTTTTTTTGATCGTTTTGTAACCAGCGCAAACAGACGTGCTCATCAATGCATAATATAAATAATAGTTATTAGTTATACAAGAGTGCAAAGTGCAAGTGCAAGAGTGCAAAAATTTGAATCCTGAGCGTTAGCGAGGGAATCAAAAAATCACGAGGTGAAAAATCTACACTCGAGTGCAACACATATAACTTCATCCCACCTCAGCGAGGAAATGACTAAATGCAAAAAAAAAAAACGTTTACAATCACAAGATACTTTTATTTCAGTTTAGGTATTAACTACTACATTATGATAGGTACGTATTACAGAATAATCTTTAAATTATAACAAATAATACTTAGGTATAATTAAGAAAAATTGAAAGTAACGTTGCTACAGTTACTTAAGTTGAGTGTAATATTTTTGTTAGGTACTGTAATGTTGGTGTTAGTGACTTGTGTACTGTTTTTCGGTAAACTATCTGTCATACTTAATAGTTGTACCGCTTCACCGGATTCCCTTGGCGTAAATGTTGGCCAGAGAGGGCGGTGGTTAGGTGTTTCGTAACAGTTTTGATGTAGAAGGGCCAGTCCAAGGATCTGACTGAGGCTCTTTCAGTGTTATGGCTCCTACGATGCCTTTACATATTTTAGAATTATTTTGGATGGAATCCTCAATGTATGGTGCTTCGAGCCATGTGTTCGTGATTTGTGTTTTCTCGTGTGGTTGCGAATCGGATCAGTTAGCCTCCCACAAGCGGGTCTCCCTGACTGATTTGAGAAGGCGCATCAGATCGCACGGGGGAATATCAGAGCACATTCACAGAACAAGTATCAAGAGCAAACAGTCCAAGACTCGAGCAGCAGCAAGGCAAACAACAAGTAAGCATTTGGCATCAAGGCTTCATACAAGACAATCGCATCAAGTAAAAGCTAGCTAGCAATCTAACACAGATCGATCTGCAACAAGTATCAAGCAATTTGACGGCAAGAGAACTCCGAAAGTCGGCATGGAAAATCAACAAATTTGAGTTTTCTTATTATCAAGAATCAAGATGGAAGAACTACTTCACAAGCAGCAAGTTGCCATCAGTGGCATGCGACAACTTTGGTCAAATTTCAAGAAGGATGGTCAAGATCGCAAAACTTCAGAATACATCAAAAATGGAATTGAAACCCTGAACAGCTATTGGAATGAGTTTCAACAAAAATCATGGAAAACTTTGAGTATACGAAGACAAAAATCAAGAATATTTTAGCGGAAATCACTACGAAGAAACCAAGGCGTTCTACTTGGATTCAAAAAGCAGGTTTGATCAAGCCAACTCTATTCGGCCGGCAACAAACAGGTGCTTTGGCGGCGGAGGACAGAACTGCCTCGAAGAGTCCAATACCAACCCCAGAGTATACTACTCGGGGTACTGATAGCAAGTTCGACGAAAAGTTGCGTAAACAGGGTAGCAACTTTAAAGCATTCGCCCGTTTCGTGAGCAATATAGATCTGTCAACCGTAGAAGAAAAATGGGAGTTTGAAGACATTTTGAAAACTCTGGAAACCCGTTGGAAAGCTGTTGATGGGCTCCACTGGAAAATAGACAGCGAATTTGATGAGACTGACGAAAATTACGAGGCTTCATATACGCACCATGATCAGATGTATTTTAGTATCAAGAAAGAAATAAATCGTAAACTATGGTCCGTATCTCATCGAGAGAAGTCTACACCGCAACTGGATATTCCTATTTTTAACGGGAATTAACAAAATTAGGTGTCGTTCAAGGATTTGTTCACGGAGGCAATACATGGTAACCCATATTTATCTGCCGCTCAGAAGATGCAGTTCCTGAAGAGCAAGATTAAAGGAGAACCAGAACGCCAGATACAGCATCTTTCGATCAGTTCGGATAACTACATCACTGGCTGGGAAATATTAAACCACCGTTACAACAATAAGAAACTCATCTTCTCAACTCATATGAACACCATGGTGAATATCCCAGTTACGCAACAAGCGTCATCAAACCACATCAAACGTATTCATGACGTAGCAACCGAATGCCTAAATGGAATTAAGAATTTAGGCATCAACATTGACACTTGGGATCCAATAATAGTACACCAGCTCACTCAGAAAATGGATTCTGAAACTCTCAACGAATATTTTCCTTCACTCAAACAGCCAAGAGAGCTGCCGTCTTTGAAAGATTTTTTAGAATTCTTGGAGAACAAGTTCACTACAATGAAGTCAAACTCAAGATCAAATCAGGGTAAACATTACTACGTCAGCAACAAGGCTACGTCACAGAAGACTCCATCCATCTCTTGTCCAGTATGCAACGATCATCATGGCATATATTATTGCAAAAAAATCAGAGAAATGACGCCAGCGCTGAAAGGAAAAACCATTGCTCAACTTAACTTTTGTACAAATTGCCTGTATAATCACAATGGAAAAAAATGCACGTCAAGTAAACGTTGTCGAAAATGCAATGAACTACAAAATACAGTGTTACATGACGCCTATTCAAACGCAAGCACAACGTCACCAAACGCTTCCGGCCCCGTGCTGCCCGAGCAAGGGTCAAGTCACGCGGCGCACGTAGCACAGCAAAAACTCGCGTCGACAGTTATTTTGGCAACTGCAATTATCAAGGTGACGGTGAGGTGGGAGGTAGGAGTCGATGAGATAAAAAGGACTATGCGAGCCTTAATCGACCAAGGGTCACAAACTTCATTGATCACCAAAATCGCAGCACAATTGCTAGGGTTACCACGACAGAAATGTAAGGGAGTTATTACAGGCATCGGCATGAATGACAAAACGTGCAAAGGAATGTTGAGTATCAACTGTACATCATTGGACGGCCACTACAAGTTTAGCACTAATGTTCTCATAATTAATAGTCTAACAAGAAACCTGCCGAACTCAACCTTTTCTAGGCCATCATGGGCACTTTTAGAACAAACTGAATTGGCCGATCCACAGTTCTATATCAGCAACCCAATTGACATATTATTGGGTGCGGACATTTACGCTAAAATTATCATGAACAGGATTCACCGAGAGGATTCTAGTAGCTATATTGCGCAAAAAACACACATTGGGTGGATTTTGTTCGGCGAAGCTCAAAGTCTACAATGCCACATAATTCTAAACAACATTCAAGACATTCAACAATTTTGGGAGATAGAAGATATTCCTGAAGGCGACCAAAAATCATACGAAGAGGATGAATGCATTCAGTTTTACAAGTCGTCCACGACAAGGTCTAAGACGGAAGATATCGAGTGAGACTGCCCCTAAAGTCTAACTTCAACACGGAAATTGAGGAGTCCAAACATAAGGCTCAGCTATATCAGATAGAAAGAAAGTTCAGTAGAAACAAGTCTATTGAACAACAATATCAAGCATTCATTGTTGAATACTTATCACTCGGTCACATGAAACCGACACATAGTAACGAGAAACCTGAGTATTTTCTGCCGCATCACTGCGTTCTACGTAACGAGTCAACAACTACGTCACTGCGAGGAGTATTTAATGCATCGTCTAAAACTTCTACAGGGAAAAGTTTGAATGATTGTATGCATACTGGACCCAACCTTCAAAAGGATCTTCTGACACTCGACCTCGCGTGGGCCACCAGCGCGTGGTACTGCGTCTCGAACTGCTCCCGGGATCTCGTCATACATTTCGTCCGCATCCTCCGACAACAGCTCCAAATCTGTCAGCAACACGTCGAATTTCTTATACAATGTGTCTGTATACGGTGTGCCGAAATTTAAGGGTGTGGTACAGACCGTCAAACTGAACCACTTTCTCCCGGGGACCAAGATCGTAATCGTGAAAGAATCGTCGCGGGAAGGTACTTATGGGTCACCGAGTCCCCTGGCAACACAGGCAACAGGAAGGAATACGGGTGGGTTTTAGTCAGTAAGAGTCTGACACACCCTCCCGCTCCGCCCAGAGCGGGAGAAGTTATTTGATGATTTCCCACCCTCAAAAAAAAAAAAAGGTGTTGGCGAGCCAGTGAAAGGCAGGAGGGAGCCCACAATCACGGTGTGGTGTGTGCCCCGATGTGACGTCAGGAATTCGCCATAACACCAATTTCAAGTCGGTCGTGGTGCGTGTCATCCTTGTCAGCCGTCGTCCTCGGAAGAGGAGTTAGAGATAGATGAAGAGTGCTCTGACTCGACATCGGATGTCGCACTAGCACTGTAGGCGTAGGGGGTCGGGCAACATTTGTCGCGGGTCGCGGCTTCGTCAATGTCCATTGATACTGCGCGACGCGTGTAGACGTGTGTCTAAAGACATTAGGTGAGTGAAGAAGAATAGTTCACCAGAGCCGACTAGGAGATCCTCCAAGGCCAGTTAACTCTGGGACCCGTCCAATTGACTGCCTAGCCCAGAAGGGGTTCGGCGGGCGTAATTAGGTCAACACCCCACTCGGTTTTGTTGGCACCGTATGGTATCCACCGAGAATCCACGGAACAGTGGTTTCGGTCCAGAGGGGGCTTATGACGCTACTCGGACGTTTTCACTAAAAGAGAAACTTGCCTTGAAAAAGGCACTTTTTGAGATCAAACATTAATAATAATTACTAATCGACTGTTGATCTTGTGTAGTCAGGTAACTACGAGACGTTACGCAGCGTAACGATCCGATTCTGCGGGAGCTGTGAGAGAGTGCAGCGAGCGGGAGCAGCGGCAGCACGTCCGCTCACGGCGAGTGGCCAGCACGGAATCCAATCTGAAACGTTTTTTTTTTATTATGTATGGCATCTCGTAGTTGACTTTGAGAGGTCATGACTACTCAACCAGGCTATACTGTGGCTGCCTTAAGCGAACTCAAAGCCTCCAGCCATGGGCGAATTTCTTACGTTACTAAGCGACTGCACGCTAATGGCACCCCCTGTGGGGTACGAACCTCGGCTTAGGGCGTCGCTGGGGAGAGGACAGCAAGGTGGGACAGGCTGGATCAGAACTGGATAATTATTATTATTCGGGGAACTTAAAGCCACGGGCTCAGCTACGGCGCGGGATTTATAGTAGATTTAAAATATTTATAGAAAAATAATAGAACTACTCGTAATTTTACTGAAATTTTAAATTACAAATTTTAAAGAAGATATTCTTATATTACAGTAAGCGATTATTATATTAAATTAAGTAAGATAGATATATAGGTGAAAAAAATAATTTTATCGACTAATAAATCGTGATAATTTCGCATTGTTTGGATTTTAATTTCTCTTTTAACTAACTATTTTTCTAAGGATCTTTGCAGTTAGATAAAATAAATTGTTTGTTAGGTTGTTCAGTGGTTTAAGATATTTTGAGCTTCTAAATTGACGCTCGAAGTGAAATTAGGAAAACCTCTGTTCAGCAATCGTGATAGAATTCACAAATACTCCATTAATCTACAAATTTTCCTTACTAACTATTAAGACAAAAAAAAATTGCAAATATTAATTAATTTGTTTTAAAAATATTTTTTTATGGATATTAACGGGTTGGTACTGTTTTTGAGCCATATTAACCTTTTGACCGCCAGAGTCATGTATAGATGACAAACTAAAATGTGCCCAGCACGCCACGGTCACGACTACATGACAGATTTATAAGGAATAATACGTAGCTCGGCGCCGAGGGCACGTTTTTGCATTTTTGACGTGGCGGTCAAAGGGTTAAAGGAAAAGTACTGTTTTTGAGCCAACCAGCCAGCGTACTTGTGCGTAGTCCCAGCGGAAAAATGTCGTATTTCTTCATTTCAGTTTAGCAGATATTTAGTGTAATAACGTCCTGTAATTGTGTTATATAATAATAAGTTTGTACTTTTTTTTTGATGGGAAATCATCAAATAACTTCTCCGGAGGGTGTGTCAGACTCTTACTGACTAAAACCCACCCGTATTCCTTCCTGTAGCCTGTGTTGCGGGGGCCTCGGTGACCCATAAGTACCTTCCCGCGACCCCGGCAGGCATCGGCCCTAGTGGACCCCTACATTTGTGCTGACGACATCTCTGAGGCGCGTGTCAGATAAGTGGATGGAATACTATAGGTATAGGTATTAATATCCACTAAATTAGCAAGTTTTGAGTGTCAGAATGGTTACTAGTTATGTACTGTGTTTGAAAGTACCTATGAATATGGTGTGTAGGGAAAGTGACGACAATGAAGAAAATGACGACACGGCGTAATGGCTGAGCGATCGACTGCTGCGCAGCGTGTCGCGGGTTCGATCCCCGCACGGAACAAATATTTGTATGATCTGCAAGTAATTGTTCCGGGTCTGGGTGTTTGTGTTTGTGAGTTTCTATGTTTGTAAACGCACCCACGATACAGGAAGAAATTCCTAGTGTGGGGCAACGTTTTTAAAAAAAAAAAAAAGGATTTCATGAAGAAAAGCACAGAGAGACAAGACTAGGTATTTATTTAAATAAGGCTTGTCAGTTAACTACGTTATAGAGAAAACTAGTTGTCCGTTCCTAAACTAGGTCTTCATGGAGAAGAAGGACAAGAAACTCCATGGCAGCTTGGTTTAAAGTATTTTATCAAAACATTTTTAAATTAGTATAAATTATCTTTATCACATTAATCTCTTCGACAATTTCTCAAAGCTATAGAAATTTATCAACGGAAAGAAACAGAACATGAATATTCCTTAATTCGATTTAACACAGACATTATAACACATACAGAAAAACATGGTTATCAGCAGTAATCAAGTTATAGGATCAATTAACTTACGGAACATTATAGGTAGTCCATCTTTCACAACATTTGTATCAAAAAGTCCTCTAACTCGCGGATACACATATCTTGTACAGTCTCCCCATCTTACTCAAGTACCACCCACGTTGCCGCCATTTTAGACCAATCGCAGATGGTCACCAATTATTGTTTAATCTTTTATAATTTATGTAATAATTAACAAATCGAAGGTAGTCAATGATTAGTGTGTAACGAGAGGTAAATGTGTATGTTTAAATGAAAATTGTGTGTCCTAAAACTGTGAAGATAATTCAAGTTACCGCGCTGCCGTTTGGCTATTTGATGAAAATCATATAAAACGGTTTAGTGTAGAGTTGTAATTTTTTACACAGGTTTCTTTGAATTTGTAATGTTTGTAAAAACAGAATTTGGAAAAAATATACCGTGCAGAAAATATACACGTACAAGTTAAAGAAGGTTACGAGGGCGGCACTGAACATTTCGGGAATCAAGGAAGTGACACAACATTACTATTTAAAAATGTATTTATTGCTTTTCGAAGTATTCTCCGCGAAATTTGACACATTTTTCTATACGATGGAATCAATCATTGAAGCAAACATTCCATTCGGAAGTTGGGGTCTCTAAAATGGCCGTTTTGTAGGCGTCCACAGCTTCTTTAGGTGATGAAAATCTCTGTCCGCGCAATGTATTCTTTATTTTAGGTAAAGTATAGAAATCATTAGTGCTTAGGTCGGGGCTGTACGGCGGATGGTCTAATAATTCTATGTTTTTGAATGTGAGAACGTTGTGGGCTTAATAGACTAGATATTATGTAGACCTTTTTCTTTTTTTTTTTTTTAAGTACCTGGTACGTCTCGACAGGCCTACACTGTCCTCCCATGCCTATTAACACTGTAATTTGAAAACATTGTTAAATCCAATTATTTTTAACGTTCCATAAGTAAGTCCTTCTGACGTTTCATAAGTGCCCATGTAGGTTTATGTGAAATAAAAATATTTTGATTTGATTTTTTTTCTTGCTCTAAAAACTCTTTTGTTCTGTGCGCGGTGTGAGAACTCGCATTTTCGTGATGGAGGATGATGCGGCGGTTGCAGTCACTTGCAGTTCTCTTTACGGAGTTCAGAAACGACCTGTGGCAAACAAATGCTAGCATACCATTCTGCATTAACCGTTCTTTGTCCCTCAAGAGGAAAAGTCGTAACATGACCGGTTTTGGAGACAAACGTGGCTACCATTTTTTTTGCAACACTCCGTGAACGATCAATTTTTATTGGCTTTAACTCATTTTCGAACACCCAAACTCGTGACTGGTTTTTTGTTTCGGGTTCGTCAGCGTATATCCCTGGGATTCGTCACCTGATACGATGTTGTATACAGCATTTGAGGATCCTGCGTGGAATCTTTCGAGAGTTCTGACGCACCAAGTAACGCGAGCCGCTTTTTGCTCTTCACAGAGCGAATGCGGTATCCATCGGGAAAACAACTTTTTTACACCTAATTGATCATGCAAGATTATTTGTATTTGACTCATGCCAATGTCTTAAGTTGCCTGAATTTCGCGGTATGTCACATGTCGATCTTCCTCAATCAGCTTACGCACAGCATCAACGTTTTCTTGGGTGACTGCAGTTTTTGGACGACCTTGACGGGGATCATCACTGAGCTTGACACGTCCACGTTGAAATTCAGCAAACCAGCAATAAATTGTGGTTTTGGATGGGGCTTCATCACCAAATGCGGAAATCATCCGGTCAACACACTGTTTTTGTGTTAAACCACTTCGAAAGTCATAATAAATCATCGCTCTTGAATTTTCTCGAGTCAATTCCATTTTCTCAACGACTAAACAAGTTTGACAAAACCTTGTGACAAGACCGAGAATCTTTTTTTAAATAAATAAATGGTATTCGATTTTTAAAGCCAAGGAGTTTTCAATTAAAAAGATTTTAATATGACAGGAACAGTGGAAATATTCCATTCCCGATACTTTTAGTGCAGCCCTCGTATTAGGTCCAAGTACTTAAAATAGGAACTCTAGAGCCTAATTATAACGTTTATTTTTATCTTGTAAGGGTCTACAATGTCCTGCCAAGTTTCATTTATGTGCTCGTAGTAATTATTGAGCAATAGCATAATTTACTACGACCTGCCCACTATATTGTATAAAATCTGATTGTAGGACTTTTTTATTGAAAAGGCATAATAAAACATATTCCAGTATTCAGTGTATTAATGCAACTATTCACATGTGAAATTTCAGCTCATTACACTAAATAATTAAAGAGATATAACAAAAATACCAGAACAACCTCAAGACGTGGATAAACCGACCAAGTTAGAATGACTACAAAAAACGCACAGCTGTTTTTTGTGGTCATTCTAACTTGGTCGGTTTATCCATTTATTGCGGTTTTACAGTGTCCGGTATAACCAGGTACATGAATACGCCCAAACAATTGTTATCGATCGAGTAACGAATTATAGTTAGAATTTTCATTAGATACGACTATTCAGTTGTATAAAAAATAAAAATATTATTGTTATTAATATAAAAAAATCAAATACAAGCATTTGTTAATACAGATGCAATTATTATTGTAATAATTTCGTATGTTTAAGAACAAACAAGTAACCTACTATTTTTATCACGAAAGTTATTAGTTACTTGTTCAACAATTGTGTGTCCACCTGTACCAGTCCAATAATAATAATGGTACAACACTGGAAGTTTTAGAACGTTAGCCCTGTATACTGCACGGCCGCTTTTTTGTCGTCATTCAAACTTGATCGGTTTATCCATTTATTGCGGTTGTTCTGGTGTTTTTGTTATATCTTATTAATTATTTAATATAACGAGCTGAAATTTTGAATGTGATTAGTTGCATTAATACACTAAATATCGAAATATGTTTTATTTTGCTTTTCAATTAAAAAGTCCTACAATCGGATGTCATACAATATAGTGGACCAGCAGTCGTATTAAATTATGCCATTGCTCAATAATTATTACGAGCACATAACTGAAACATGTATTTCCACAAATTACATTCATAGACTAGTTATATTTAGTCGACAGGTATTTTGTGAACATTTTATAATTTGTGGGAGATTTGGAGTCTAAACTAAGCCTACGAGTAAGCTTGTATTTTAGAACTTCAGGCCCCCATTAAATCACGTAGTAGAGGTTGTCAACGTGGTACAATTGCGGTATGCCTACATTTATTTTACATACAATATTTCATAAATACATAATACAATTTGTTATATACATGTGCATATAACATTTAAAATAAATATTATATTACACACACATAGAAAACCACCAAGCGCTTGCGTCACCATCTCCGAGCAGCTTCCCGTTGGTAGAAGCAACTCAGATACTGCGAAACAAGCCCCAATCAAATAAAACAAACAATTACAACAAAATACACCTTGTTACTTTACAATCTCAAGGACTTTTCGTTTCAGTGTAGCTTCGATTTAGTAGCCATTTGTTTACTTTTTCTCTACATTCAATTTTAGGACAAGTAGCTATACTATAATTTTATTTATTTTATTGAATAATTCGCCTCTTCGGAATGGGAAAAATCTTTGCGCAAAGGAGGTACTGACTGCAGTTGACTCACATATTGCGTAGTTTCTTCTGGAGAGGGCTATGCGTTTTATCCATTCTTCTGGTAAGTTGGAATGTTGAAGAAGTACAGTTTGCAAAATGTAAAGCTGGCGTACAGTAAGCAATTGAGTTTCCTCATAAAGTTTTGAGGTGGAGAAAAGACGAGGTTTGGATAAACTCACTTTTAGTATCATCCTTTGGGCTCTTTCAACGGTTATCATTTTTATTTTACTAACTAATTACTGATTGCACCAAAGATTCATAAACCATCCTTATCATCTGTTTTTCTGCTACACCACGAAGCTGTTTGTGAGCTTACGTATTCTTCTTGATAAATGATTTTATTTCTGTAAGTAGGTTTTTACAAACACTTTTACACGTCAAACATATTTTTGTAAACTAGATGAGGTCGGCGTTTCCTATCTGACTACTCTGAGAAGAAAGGCCGAAACAAACTCAGAAGTCACAGTCTCTTTTAAAGTCCACACATAATCTTGGTCAGGTCATGTGAAGACCATGTCGATTGATGTCTGGAATGGTCTTTTGATGAAAGAACCACACAGATTGAGTGGACCTGTCCAGTCAGTGCACGCATTTGTCAGTAGTTGTGCAGCTCAACTCATAACTAAAGGAGCTCAACGATTCAACGAACAATACCAAGGAAATGACATTTGGCTAGGCCGCAAAAAAATACTCAAAACTGCCAGACTATATTAAAAACTAACTGAGAATAAAACAAAATTAAACAATGACCCACATAGTCTTCACATTTACAATAATTAAAACAATATAATACTACACAGAGTAAATATTCATGTCATTGCATAAATAAAATTCATCAATGTCAATATGTATATCCGGACATAATCTTGGTCAGATCATTTGAGGACCATGTAGGTTGGTGTCCGAAATGGTCTTTTGAGGAAAGAACCACATAGATTTGAGTGGACCTGTCCAGTCAGTGCAAACATTTGTCAGTTATCATGCAGCTCAACTCAAAACTTAAGGAGCGAACGACGAACAATACTAAAGAAAAGACATTTGGGTAGGCCGCATAAAGTACTCAAACTGCCAGACCATCATTAAAACTAAGAGACAAAAAAAAACAAACAATGACCCACATAGTCCTCACATTCCTAATAATTAAAATAATATAATATAATACTATACAAAGTAAATATTCATGTCATTGTTTATATTATTTAGAATAAGAAAATATAAATAGCTAGCAAAATAAAAGAGTAAAAAAACAACATTCACTGTAAGTTTATTGGAGCAGCTCAATCCCAAGCCTTTTGTCCTTAATATAATCTTTAACAGTATATAAGGAATTGATTAAGGCTTAGTTCTTGAATGTGGCTAGGAAGTTTATTATAAAAACGTATACATTGGCATCTAAACGAGCTGCCTATTTGAGCCTGGTTGTAGGAACAACAAATTTGTGTTTGTTCCTAGTATTTACATTATGGATATCACTATTTTTTAAACAAATTAATATTTTTATGTGCGTACAAAAGATTTTCATAAATATACTGAGAAGCTACAGTCATATTAATCTCTTTAAATTTGTCTCTGAGGGAGTATCTGATACTTAATTTATAAATTGAACGGATTGCCTTTTTTGTAAAACAAAAATTGTCTGAATATCGGCGGCATTTCCCCATAACAGAATACCGTACGACATTACGCTATGAAAGTAACTAAAGTATACTAAACGGGCTGTGTCTAAATCCGTTAAATCACGAATTTTTCTAACGGCGTATGCTGCAGAGCTAAGCTTTTTTGACAATTTATCTATATGGGGGCCCCATTGAAGTTTGGCATCCAAATTTATGCTAAGAACACAGTGGTATCTTCGGGGTTCAACTCTTCACCCTTTATGAGACCACTAGTTTTTACTTGTCTAACATGAGGTATTGTAAACTTAATACATTTGGTTTTTTCTCGTTAAGAAGTAGGTTATTAACATTAAACCAGTTAACTACTTTTCCGAGGGCACTATTTACATTGTCAGTAACCAACTCCTGACGTTTGAGTGTAAATAAAAGTGAAGTGTCGTCTGCAAACAGCAGCATATCATGATTATCCTTTATGAGGCAAGGCATTTATATAAATAAGAAACAAAATGGGCCGAGAATTGAGCCCTGGGGGACCCTCATTCTTACTACAGATCCTGATCTTTTTCCGTTAACATCAACTCTCTGAATCCTATCACTCAAATATGAAGTAAGAAGACCCAGAGAGGCGTTTCGGATTCCGTAGTGGTTCAGTTTTCTGATGAAGTTTCATGAAGAACGCAATCAAATGCCTTGGACAAATCGCAAAAATACCCAAAGCATCGCATTTGTCCTCCCATGCATTATAAACATGTCCTAAAAGTTCAACACAACAGTACACCACAATACAGTTCAACAGATCAGTAGTCGAACGACCCTTTGTAAAACCGAACTGTTTGTTATGCATTAATTTATGTTTATTGAAAATTATTTGGATTTGATCTAAAACAAGTTTCTCGAAAATTATACTAAAGGTAGGTAGTACTGAAATAGGTCTATAATTAGTAGGGTCTGATGTACTACCCGATTTAAACAACGGTATTATTTTACTGTTTTTCATAAGATCAGGAAACTTACCACAGTCAATACAATTATTAAAAATAACAGCTAAAGTGCTACAATGTTTATAATCAACTTAGCAACGTCCACAGAATTACCCCATAGATCTGCGGTCTTTTTAACATTTAACGTGTGAAAGGTTTTAATTACATCTTTACTGGTGACATATTGGAAACTAAATTCTGAATCACAAACTGGAACGTTTTCTATAAGTAAAGACTCTGCGGCAGTGGGTGATGAGTTTAGAGATTTTGTAGTTGATATGGGAATCTCTGTAAATAAACTTTCAAATGCCATGGAGACTTCAGAATCTGATTTAATTATATTGTCATCAATAGCAAGGCTGTATTCACTACTTCGGTTGCATGACCTTCCCGTTTCACTATTAATGATATTCCATGTCATCTTAATCACATTACCAATATTTTTAATGTTTGAACTCATGTAACGTGACTTGGCCATACAACAAACTATTTTAAATAATTTAGAATAATTCTTAACATATAAATTAAATTCAACAGTGTTTATACTAGTCCGTTCATCATACAACTTATATAGTCGTTTTCTACTTTTATGTATACCAATGGTCAGTCACTGAAGGAAGCGTTACTATTAACCGAGAATATCTTAGGAATAACAGTGTTCTCAAATTGTGTGCATATTAAAAAAATCATTATATTGTTGATTAAGGGCATCATTAGTTGACAATAGTGGTAATTTACTCAAAAGTTTAGTTTTAAATGTTTCCAAGCGCTTAGTCGTTTTTTGGTTGACAGTGATTTCTTTTTTAGTAACATTTTTGCATGGATTTGGAACAGTGACAAATTGTCATCAATACTATCACAAAATTTAACAGTTCAACTGACACTCGCGCAGCGCGCGCACCGACCGGCGGGCGGCTAGGCTCACTTCATCCAGCCCAAGTGAAGTGGTGTTGCTATGGCAACGAGAATCGAGTGAAGTGATAAGATCACGACACGCGCGCGTCGCGCTGACCGACTCACTTCACCTAGCCGATTCACTTCGGCGCGGGTGGTTACTATGGTTACGAGAATCCGGTGAAGTGATGAGATCACGCCGCGCTTGCGCGTGAGTCGCTGTTATTAATATCAAGTTGTTTTCTTTTTTTTGCCGTTTTATTTTTAAATGCGCGACAAACAAAAATTTGGTTTTACCACCTTTATATCAAATCAAAATGGCGGCTACAAACATTGTTCATCATGGTTGTCGTTTTCATGGTTTTCGGGCGTGTTACAGCCGATACTGAGGTCAAATCTAAAAAGCAAGATGGCGGCTGCGAAAATGTTCAGATTTTTCATCATGGGCGTCGTTTTCATGGTTTTCGGGGATGTTAAATCCGATAGTGAGGTCAAAATTAAAAAGCAAGATGGCGGCTGTGAAAATGTTCAGATTTTTCATCATGGGTGTCGTTTTCATGGTTTTCGGGGGTGTTAAAGCCGATAGTGCGGTCAAATCTAAAAAACAAGATGGCGGCTGCGAAAATGTTCAGAATTTTCATCATGGGCGTCGTTTTCATGGTTTTCGGGGATGTTAAATCCGATAGTGAGGTCAAAATTAAAAAGCAAGATGGCGGCTGTGAAAATGTTCAGATTTTTCATCATGGGTGTCGTTTTCATGGTTTTCGGGGGTGTTAAAGCCGATAGTGCGGTCAAATCTAAAAAACAAGATGGCGGCTCGAAAATGTTCAAATTTTACATCATGGGTGTCGTTTTCATGGTTGTCGGGGGTGTTAAAGCCGATAGTGAGGTCAAATCTAAAAAGCAAGATGGTGACTGCGAAAATTACCAAACCTTTTGGAATAAAAAAACAAAATTGAGTTCCTGACTGAATTTCTGTTTTGCAAATTTATTTAAAAAACCCCTTAATAGTAACGTTTCAACACTTAAATTCTAGTTTTGAAATAATATAAAATGATTAATAGAAATAGCATAAAAATATTACTATAATCTCGATTATGATTTTAAATGTAATACTTGGTTACTCCCTAGCATCAGTGGGATGACACTGACAGCTCACTCCACGCGAGTTTTCACGGTGAGATTTTTACAGAATCGACATGCTGGTGGCTTTTAAGCCAATGTTCTGTCATACAAAGAATATCTATGTATATTGTCTGTCATAGAATATTTGTATTCAGGAATAATTCTTTTTCTAAATCTTTGTTCAAAAACCCTTGAATATTTTGATGTACCAGGTTGATTTGATTTTTATTTTTTTTACACTTTCATTTGATTTATTATTTACTTTTATAACATTTTTGCAAGAGGTTGACTCTATTGTCCTAATTTCTAATTTAAATGATAATCAATGTCATTAATTGTGACCAATTTATTACCCGAAAAGTATATATTCATAAAGTCATTGCATTGCTCAAAAGATGCAATTTTTTTAGCCAAATATTTGGCTGAAATAGAAATAAAATATGATAGCGACACAGATAGACTTTTGTATTAGTTTGAAAGACAGTACATAACAATATTACATATATCTTGAGTCAAATACAAATTATTATCAACATAATTGTTAGTATCAATTAAATGGAATATATTATATTTTATAGTGTAGTGTAGTATAGTATAGTATAGTAATATAGTATACGTTATAGGTCAAATTGTGCAATGTCATGTTAATGTCAAATCTTAAGTTATTTTCTTCCTGTGGCAAACTGTTACTATAGGGCAATGTAAACAACACAATTTTTCTTAAACTAAGATTGCACAGTGTTCTATATCTATATTTATCACACAAGTTTATTTGGCCCTATGTCAATCTACACACATCAAAAGTCTAAGCACCATGTACGGTTTTGAACTTTTGAACGATTTATATAATTTTATATATATATTCTTTTTTATAAATAATAACTAAGCATTTTTTGATGCATTAGTGAGTAAAGCAACAAAATCCTTCATTCAATTGTTCTTTTAATCACAATAATTAAGGGCACAACGAGTTTCTAGCGCTACTCAATTATAGGTGTTCTATGCGCTCCGTGTATGTGTGCGTGAGGTACACCGGCAAGAGAGCGGACATCTCCTGTGAGGCAGCGAGCCTCCTTGCCGGATTGCCGCCATGGGATCTGGAGGCAAAAGTCCTCGCGCACGTGTGGGAGTGGCGCGAGGAGGCGAAACGCCGGGACGTTAGTCCGCTGCCGCGGCACAGCGGACGGAGCTCCGGCGGGATCTCATGGCGTCATGGAAAGTACGGTTGTCGGAACCCAGTGCTGGGCACGCCACGATTGCGGCGATAAGTCCCCTCTTTGAGGAGTGGCTGCATCATCTTCGAAGGCGCTTCATCCTCTCTCCTACCGTTGAACGCCAGACTTTTGATAAAAAAAAAACAAAAAGATAATAATAATTAAATTAAAATAGTATAATTTGCTTTTACGGTATTTATATTTTATACAAGTATTTATATATTTGGTTTTAAGTTTTATTTATGTATTTTTATATTATGGGTAGCACAATTATTATAATAGACTAATATTTACAATTTTGTTGAGTCTTGAACTATGTAATAAGAAGATAGTATAGTGACGAAAATCTATGATTGTGTTATACTTCACATACCCAACAAACAGTTACAAGGTTTGCTATAATGTAGTGTTAGTTACTCGAGAAAACAAAACAGATCAAACAAAACCTACCTTTAGTTTTTAAAATAAGGTATTCTGATGTACAAAATGATAATAGATTGTTTTGAAATACAGATTGCAAAACCTTCAAATCCAGTAAAGCAAGCACAGGCATGGTCTTGGCCGGGGTCGCGGGAAGGTACTTATGGGTCACCGAGGCCCCCGCAACACGGGCAACAGTAAGGAATACGGGTGGGTTTTAGTCAGTAAGAGTCTGACACACCCTCCCGCGCCCAGAGCGGGAGAAGGTTTTTGATGATTTCCCACCCTCAAAAAAAAAAAAAAGACATGGTCTCAATACAAAAGTTGCAATACTGTAAAGTATTTGATAGGCTGTACCCCTAATGGTTTTGTAAGCTTCATTTCAAAAGGTTATGGAGGAAGAATATCTGACAAAGCCATAGTTGACAAAAGTAACTTATTAAATGTTTTGCAACCAAATGCTGTTGTTTTAGCTGATAGAGGATTCAAAGAAATTGAATCGGTATTAAGTTCACATGGTATTAAACTCTTGAGGCCACCAAGTGCTCAGGTACCAAACAAACTGTTACCGAAGTTATACAAAGCAAAGTAATAGCAAGCTTAAGAGTCCATGTTGAAAGGGTTATCGGATGTGTAAGAGAATTTTCCATACCCAAACCACACTCTGTTGTAAATTATAAATATGTTTCATGTTTAGATGAACTTGTTGTCATAGCTTGTGGCCTAGTTAATTTACAGGGAGAAATAATAAAAAGTTATTAAGAATATAAACTGATTTATTATTTTTTAACACTTTTAAGTAATTTTGGAAATTTTCAACAAAGCAGAACTTTTTTGGAGTCTATATAGACTCCAAAAAAGTTCTGCTTTGTTGAAAATTTCATTAATGTACACTTCATCAAAATCAACCCAGACTACATGAATATTTTTAGTAGTCTCAAATAAAGGATCTGCAACACAGAATAATTCTTTAGATTTCTTACAAGCTAGCATTTGGCATAATAATTGTGATTTATATTTGTTATTAACAATATCATTTTTAATATATGATTGAACAGCTTTCTCCGAGGCTGGACATTTTATTTCCACTATAAAATCCTCACCAACTCCATTTGGAGATGCTCCCAATATACCATTAATAAGCATAAAGCCTGATTTTTCTATTTGAACACCTAATTTCTTTTGAATAACTCGTAGTACTCTGTTTTCTAACCTCCTTCCTCTTAATATACTTTTGTTTCTGGCATTTTGTAACCTCCTAATATACGAGTATGTTCCACTAATGTTCCATCTGTCTTACAATGTGCAGCTTCATATAATTTAGAAGCTGTCAATCTTCCTTGGCGTATACTATGCCAGTACTTGCTTTCAGACTGCCCTAGAGATTTTGATTTAATTTCTAAGATAATCTCATCATTTATGAGTTTGTTCAAATAATCTCTGAAGTTGGAATAGCTGTGTATAGTTTCTACATCAATAAATTGTAACATGATATCAAAAATATTTTTTGAATCTGATTTATTTCCGTCACAAAATTTTAAAATTAGTGAGTTCCCAATATTTCTTCGTTTGCACTCTTCTTCAAATTCAATTATGATAGTACTATCTTTAGGGGTCAGCTTAGGAATTTTTGCTTTTGGAAATATTTCTTTGCTAGTAACTTGTTCTGTTCTCGCACTTGATAGTGTAGGCTTATTCCAGTAGCATTCAACTGCTGTTGATGATGGAACTTTTTTTTGCCAGCCAAAAAAGAAGTAGTAATGAGTGTTTGCAACCACCTATAATGAAGAAAATAAGGTATTTGATCAACATAATATGTAGTTTTAATCCATAGAAACCAATATTTTATAATTCGTTCTTAAAAGAAATTACCTGCAGATGCAGCAGTCTTCACACACAGAATCAACAATAACATTTAAACTCATCAATGTTACATGACAGTGTATAGTTTCTTGCTGATTCTGTGTTCCGGCATAATTTTAGCTTTAACTATGCACTCACTCCCCGTTCTACTAACTTTGACGTACCCCACTGCAGTATCTATGTATGAATCTCGAGATGACCTGAAACAATAAAAACATACACTGATTAAAAAAAAACAAAGTGAACTCGTTTACTCGAAAGTTATTTTATGTTGTATGCAATACTTACATTAGAATTTTTGCTCCCCTTATTTCAGCTACGCTATGATGGCTGCTAGTAGAAATATACTCCAATATCATAACGGTCTCAACTTTAGGCAGGTTTCGCGAGTCAGCTTTAACAAAATTATCGCTCATTGTGATTCATGAAAACGAACAATAATGTCCCCGCGTCGATTGTTAACGTAGTTTTACACCTTCAAAAACCACTTTCCGTTTAAAATTTGCAACTGTTTCGGTCGAAATTTCGAAAAATAAGTCTGTATTTGATTTGTAAACAAATATTGTAATTAAAATTAGGATAGGATTCGATTGACAATGACAGATGTGAGATGAATGACGTTGTGTTGTGAGATTATTTTTTTTTAAATTTTGTACTAGTGAGACAACGGCACAGTCTTGTGTGCCACTGATGACGTCACCTACTTTCAAATATATAAATACTTGTATAAAATATAAATACCGTAAAAGCAAATTATACTATTTTAATTTAATTATTATTATCTTTTTGTTTTTTTTTTTATCAAAAGTCTGGCGTTCAACGGTAAGAGATAGGATGAAGGCGCTTCATCCTCTCTCCTACCGTTGAACGTCAGACTCCGGATACCTTAGTTCTTATGCACCAATGGTGTATCATGCGACATTTCACAAGTTAAAAATTAACTTTGCTGTGCGGGTCCATAATTGATTTGATGTTTTAACATACCAACTATTTTAAGTACACATTATGGAATGCAATAAAGAATTCAGTATTGAGTAGTTCATAATCAGGATTTGGAGAAATGATTGATTTCTAACTTGTTTACAATGTACAGTTGATCTTGCAGGATGATGCTAGTTATGTTAATCAGCTACAAATTAGAAAGAGGTTATGAGAAAAATAAAAATAGTGGATAGTGTTAAAAAGTGTATGATTGAACTATATTTCACCTATTCATCAACCAGTTTCAAGGTTTGCTCATTGGTGATCTTTTTATAACTATTATGGCTAAGTTAACTATAAACCTACCTTCACTGGTATTGTGGAATATGAAGATGTAGAGGGCATTATGGAATCCTCATATATCCTTTTTAATGGTTTGCGGGTGGTAGCATGTTGCAATAACAGCTTAGTTCATTCTGCTGAGTCTTTACTTTTATTTGGTGCAATATAGCAGAGAGAAGCTGTAGGTTTAAGACGCTGACAACACCTAAACCGCGGTACCTGTCAGATTGCATAGAACAGAAAGAGAAGCGCGATGACACAACGCTTGTAATTTATTGCAAAATATGAAGTAATTATCTATTTACTTAAAATTGAGTTGAGTAATCGAAAATAAAAAACTACCAAGTTCTGTATTCAAATAAGACGTTCTTGTTATTAATTAAATACGTAACGTATGTTCATATTTGATACAGATATTTTGGATTAGAACTCAATGTAAGAGGTTAGTTTAACGTTAGTTTGTATCGAGATTTTGTTTTCAAAACGTGTTTTGGTAACAACCAAGTTCTGGGAAATATGTTCAAAATTAACATATATTTTTTCCGCTACCACAAACTACAGATTTGGCAATTTTTTTTCTTAAGAGAAGCCTATTTTTGTCAATTGGGTCTTGTCAGCCCCTTAAGGCGTGGCTCTTCATTCATTAACTTATGTTGATAATAATTCTTCAAATCGTTTTTAGGCTGTAAAAAAAGCAAAACGTGGTAAATAGGGGTCGCATTAAGATACAGACCATACAAAGAAATCTAATGCTTCTAAAATACTTACATCAAAGTGATCTTCGCAATAATACATTGTATAGACCTTGCAATATTCCACGCCTACATCAAGACACCACTTTTCTCGAAAATCTTCTCTAATACGAACAAACATTTTGTTTGGACTATTATTACTATTATTGCTGCAAGTTGGAACAAAACACTTCTTGTATTCCATAACTCTTCCAATATATTAAATATTGTCGAGTGTTGAGATAATGTAATTAGATATATACGAGATTATGAGACAAGTCGCAGGAATTAGAATTGTAAAAACTTTACGTACCTACGGTACAATAAATGTTTATATTTTTGACATTTTTATAATTTGGCACTTGACAGATTGTAGACAATACTTGCCACTTTATTTTTATTTTCTGAGGCAACGATACAAAACTACTAGTGACAACTAGTGACGTCATTTGAAGGGCAAAGAAGGTCAATCGTATTTTATCAAAAATATCAATAAATACGAGTAATGAATATTTTTCATGATTAATTAGTCCGTAATGATCAGTAACGCTATTCCTCGAAATGGTTTTTCAATTACAACATTTAAAAAAATATGAATAATGCCCATTATCAAAAAAACTGTTTTTGGATGAAAGTAAGATCTATTTCATAAAAATAATTTCTGTAAGGGTTATTTAATTTAATTTGCTTCTAACTATTTACACTAGGTAGACACGATATTAAATTACTAACTATATACAAATGAATAATATCGTTGATGCTGCCGTGCCGTGCTATGCGACCTGCGCTCCTGCAGCAGGACAGGCCATGATGTCCAAGACTGTCGACGGCTTCACCGCAGTGACACCGATGCGGAGCAACACAAGGTGCGCCCAAGCAGAGACACGTGGCGAGCCGAAACGATGAGTCATCCATCATAGTGCCTATGGTAGATGACGGGAGCGCCTGAAACCACAAGCCTGACTCCCACTCTCCCACAGCCAGCAGACGAGCATGCTCAGCAGTATTAAGTGATGTGTTTATCAGGGTGTTCCGTATAACATTGCAGAGGGGCACGTCCCACCATCTCTGGGAGGTTGGGTTGTCTGGCAAATCCATATTGGGACAAGCCATTTTCCAAGCGTTCTACGCGTCGGTAAACCACGGTACCTCAAAATCAACCAGTGAGGAAGATAAAATGTTCCTGGTTAATTTAAATTTGTAATTTGTAATGTGGACCGAGGAGATGAAGGCCGGTAAACTGATACTTGAAACTTTGAGGACGCCGAGACCACCCAGGTGAATGGGAAGTGCTCGGTCGTCCAAAGCCACATTAAGGATCGAAGTTAGTGTGTTCCTAATAATTTGGTCTACTTTTTCTAAAAGTTGTGGATGCTTCCATAGATGGGAGGAGCCAAGGCTATATGTAAATGTTGGTCCAAAGCCACAGTATCGATTAAGTGTGAAAGCCGAATGAATGTTAATTTTGAAAAGTCTTTCCGAACATTAATTAACATTTTGTATTTTCTCCTCAATGAACGTTGGAAAGGATTCGTCAAAAATTGGGGACCCCAGGAGGTGAAGAGAATTTCTTTCAGTAATTTTGATATTTGGTGCTAATGTGTTAAATTTTGTTATGGTAGTCTGTCTGTCAGTGGTTGGGAAAGAGAAATTTCACATTTTGAAAGGTCAAGGTCTAGGCCAATGGAACTGAATTTTTCTTTTAAAAAGTTAAATCTTTTAAGACTGTGTCTACATCACCTAGGGTTCCGTCATCCAAATACCATACGTTGAATTCAGAATTTAGCTGTCGAATAATTGGATTTATTGCCTTACTAAAAATGACTGGCCCAAGAGGGTCACCCTGTTGACATCCAACGGCTGATCTTAAAAGGTTGTCTTTATAAAGTAATTTAGAGGGATGCCTGTAACATTGATAAAGAACACTGTAAATTTTGGGTATTTCTTTTTGAACTTCTGTCAATAAGGTGTCCCTGTTAACGGAGTTAAAGAGAGCAGAGCTGTGAGTGTCTCTGGAGAGTAAGGCGCAACCATATCGCTGCTAAAGATGATCCTAGCTGCACCTCTGATATCACCCTCGGCTAGTTTAGATTCCACATGGTGCAATAAACCTCTTTGGGGAGGTGCGCTGTAAATTAAGGGTCGAAACTTTGGCCCGAAATGTTACAGTTATCCTTGATTTGTGCTGTTAACGTTTTTTTATTTGCCAAATTTAAAAAAAAATAATTAGTTTCTGAACTTACAATACCAGAGTTTGATAAATTTTGGAATCGGTGTCATCCATGAAATTTACCCCGGAAATTGAAAGTTATAAAGATAATGTGGTACTTAATTTATTATAATGTTTTCTCAAACACATCCTATTATTTTTACGTGTGCGTTACCCCAGCAAAATAATGTCGAAAATAGTAATTTAAATCTTATAGATAATTAGTTACCCAGCTTCCGTAATTGTTGCGCACATTTTTAAATTTGTTGCACTTACAATTTTTTAGTTATTTCACAAAAACATTTCCTGCTGGGGTAACGTTTATAACGTTACCGCAGCCAGACATTTTTTTTTAATGGGAATATTGAAACAAATATTAGCTATATAATTAGTTGTCTAGACGAGATAAATGTTGCACCTTATTTTGTATTTGTTCTTTCTTCGACTGCGAAGTTATTTGAGATCCTGTTGGAGTAACGTTTGTGGTTTTGCTGGATCTCTGAAACGGTTAAGCGGATTCTTATCATCTTATGTACATAACTTCTTAGGAATTACTTGTAATTAGTTGTGTAATAAAAAAACCAAAATAATGCACCGTTTAAAGGTTGTTTAATTAAATATAAAAACACTTCAATAGGGTCCTAACACTCTAACTAAGAGCTCTAAAGACTTACTTTAAACTTTATTTTGTAGCTTGTAACTGCCTTCAAATGTATGTGAAGTTTCATTAGTATCCTGTTAGTAACTAACAAATTATGATGATATTCAGTTCTCCACGTTCACGGTCACAATGCGCGCGGAGTTGTTTGGCCACCGATAAACCTGTATGTGGATATACAAACTGAATTTTATATCAATAATTAGTTGCTTAGTTCATTTTTATACCTGTAAAATTTCAGCGTAGTACATACAATATTTAACGAGATAATAAAATAAAAGTGCAAGACCGTGATAACCTGACCAAGTTTAGTTGGTTACAAAAAAGCGACCGCGTAGTACATTATGCTATATTTTAAAATATGTAGGATAGTGTTACAAGTTTAGTACAGATGTGTACACAAGTGTTAAAAAAAACTATGTTTCTTAAATAATTTTTATTCACAGGTACAATAATCATTTCAAATGAACTTTTAAAATAATTAAACTTTAAAACAATCACAGATAGCAATTTTGATTTTATGACAGTTTCCATTATTTAAATTTAAATACTAAGTATGTACTTAAAATTCAATATTTAGTACTATTATGCCTTTAAAAAAAAATGATCAATTTTAGATAAGTACCTATCAAAATATAGGTACTAATAATAATAATATTGCAACTATTTCTGTGTAGATACATTATGCAAGCTTACCTTGTTCGTGAATTCATTAAGCCACACACAATAATTATGGTCCTCAAGAGGAGCAGTCCACATTAGTTATAAAAGTAATTAGGTACACACTTATTGATTAACTCTCACGCATTCGTTAAATATTTGGAAAAATAGAGAGCGGAATTGCGGAAGCCTACATGCACTCTACAAGATGAATTATGTGACTAATGGTCAAATTTAGTGCGCTATGCAAACAATGAAGTACCCCTTCCGCGTCCCGGTTTTTTTTTTTTTTTAAGGTTGGGAAATCGTCAAATAACTTCTCCCGCTCTGGGCGGAGCGGGAGGGTGTGTCAGACTCTTACTGACTAAAACCCACCCGTATTCCTTCCTGTTGCCTGTGTTGCGGGGGCCTCGGTGACCCATAAGTACCTTCCCGCGACCCCGGCAGGCATCGGCCCTAGTGGACCCCTACTTTTGTGCTGACGACATCTCTTTGAGGCGCGCGTGGAATACGACGCGCCGTCGACCCGGGCCTGGTCCTTGCCGGACGGTGAGCTACCCATTGCTCACCGTCCGCAAGCCCGCGCCTACGGGGGCTGGAAATCCGCCCGAGATTCCCGACGCCCAGGGCGTCTCCTGCGGCGGCTAGGGGCGAGAGGGCGCGAAACGTGCCTTTCTTTCAACCGTCCCGCCTCCTCCTTCGCGAGCATTACTGCTTCGCAGAAGGAGGTGACGGCTGCCCATGCCCTCTCGCTCCGTACCATGGCCTGAACCAGGGCCGGACGCGAGAGGTCTCTGCCGCCGATCGCCTCCACGAGGACACGGCGGTGCTCTGCCCAAGCCGGGCAGACCTCCACCGTATGCTCCACCGTGTCCTCCGGGCGATCCACACAGTGGTGACACCCGGACGTTTCCTCCCGCCTTATCCGACACAGGAACCTCCCGAAGCTGCCGTGTCCGGTGAGGACCTGCGTCAGGCGGAAGGTGAGGACGCCGTGGCGCCTCTCTAGCCACTCCTCAAAGAGGGGACTTATCGCCGCAATCGTGGCGTGCCCAGCACTGGGTTGCGACAACCGTACTTTCCATGACGCCATGAGATCCCGCCAGAGCTCCGTCCGCTGTGCCGCGATTTCTCGCGGCAGCGGACTTAAGCCCCGGCGTTTCGCCTCCTCGCGCCACTCCCATACGTGCGCGAGGTTCCGCGTCCCACCTGACGTGTTATCGTCGATTCTTGGTAAGTATTTGCAATTGTGCACATAATAATAGATACCTATCTAATAAGTAGCCGAAAGATAATAATAATAATGTTTTCATAGTACCTACAGATATTATAATATTGTTATGTATTAACAGTGTACGCGTCTGTACAGAACTTGTAAGGTGTATTATACTAAACATTTTAGAAAATAGCATAATGTACTACGCGGTCGCTTTTTTGTAACCACCTAAACTTGGTTGGGTTACCACGGTCTTGCGCTTCCTTATGACTTTTATTTTATTATCTCGTTAATTATTGTATGTACTACGCTGACATTTTACAGGTATAAAACCGAATTATGTAACTAATTATTGATATAAAATTCAGTTTACATATCCACATACAGGTTTATCGGTGGCCAAAAAACTCCGCGCGCATTGTGACCGTGAACGTGGAGAACTGAATATCATCATAATTTGTTAGTTACTTACATGATACTAATGAAACTTCACATACATTTGAAGGCAGTTACAAGCTACAAAATAACGTTTAAAGTAAGTCTTTAGAGCTCTTAGTTTGAGTGTTAGGACATAGTGACGTGTTTTTATATTTAATTAAATAACCTTTAAACGGTGCATTATTTTGGTTTTTTTATTGCACAACTAATTACAAGTAATTCCTAAGAAGTTATGTACAAAAGATGATAAGAATCCGCTTAACCGTTTCTGAGATCCAGCAAAACCACAAACGTTACTCCAGCAGGATCTCGAATAACTTCGCAGCCGAAGAAAGAACAAATACAAAATAAGGTGCAACATTTACCTCGTCTAGACAACTAATTATATAGCTAATATTTGTTTCAATATTCCCATTAAAAAAAAAATGTCTGGCTGCGGTAACGTTATAAACGTTACCCTAGCAGGAAATGTTTTTGTGAAATAACTAATAAATATGAAAATGTGCGCAACAATTACAGAAGCTGGGTAACTAATTATCTATAAGATTTAAATTACTATTTTCGACATTATTTTGCTGGGGTAACGCACACTATTTTTACGCTTACCTCACCAGTTCAAAGAGTCATCTCTTTATTTTGTAGTTAGGTGCCAACAACTAAGGTACATTTACCTTATAAACAGAAAAAGATAGAGAATTTTCCAGTGTACCTATTTGTTCAAATATCGTAAATAGGTAGATAAGTGACAACTAGGTACTTTTAATAACTAGGTATAATAAGTAGGTAGGAAGATTATACTTACGAAGCCACAGTATTCTCTTTATCATCAAAATGTTGATGATTCAAATTTATTTTGCAGTGAAATATCATCAACTGGTACATTTACCCAATAAATAGAAAAAAATAATACAGCAAGATTCAAATCATAGTAGATTTAATTTAGTGAATTTTTAACTGTTTAGATTATGTATCACGGATCGACAACATATTTTCCAAATTTCGAAATTAATAGAAGTAATTACGAAATTCACAAAGACGGTCATCGAACCTTGATACTGAGCACTTACCGAGTCTTCAGTATGAATTTTGCTGCATGAATTATTGTCACCAGATACTAGAAAGTAGGTAGGTACTGTACTGAGTATACTTACAAAGCAACAGGAGTATTCTCTTTGTCTTCCACATTCTCAGCCTGTAGTTTTCTTGCTCTGAAAGATAAATTAAATTGATTTTAAAATACCACATTAAAAAAAACACCACCTAGTAAGGCAATTAATAAATAAGTAGGTAAGTATACGAGTTTTACTTCATTTCTTCATGCAAGCGTTTAACATTGGTTTTTCGCCAACCCCTTCTCTGTCTTGATTTCTATACTTTGTTCCCCATTTCAAATACGCTACAATGAATTTTCATACAACTTTCTTCATTACATTATTAAATCCGTGCGTAAGCGTAAGCGACACAAGCTCCCCGTCCGATGGCCGACGCAGGACTAAAGCGGACAGAAGGGCGGCGCGGTGGCTCTGGATAAGATGGGCGAAACTCGCGCGAATTTAGGTATTTCCTTCTTATTGTTAAAAAAACACACATTTTGAAAATGTAAAGTGTATACGTTATATAAAACATGTAGTTTGGTTATTATTCAAAAACTGATGACCTTCCGCGAAGTATTCACGCCGTACTAACCGTTTGTTGTGTTTTTTAGAGATAACTTTGTACATCATTCTATCGAGCCAACTTTATCAAATCGTGTATACTGCCTAGTATATATGCCCAATAATACCAATTTATTTTCTCAGATTTTAATTTAATTGTTTACTATTTCAAACAACCGTTATAAAAACGCGTTTTTGTGTATAAAAAGCTCGGTGCCCCGTTAACAATTTAATATTGTGTATTGTGAACGTACTATTAAATATAGTTAAGACGAAATTAAACTTTTCATGTTTTACAAAATTAAATAACGACATTTTAATACTTATTTGATAATTCAATACAAACTGTGACCGCCTCTGTTGTTTAAAATTTGTCGGTAACGATATTTCATTGAATTTATAAGATTGTTTACCTGATCCTGCGGCAATCGCTCCCAATGGAATTTTAATAACTCTTTCAGTTGTTGGGTTGTCGACACTCCATGTCCGTCCAGGTTCTCTAGATCATGTCTCTGGAGCATGTCCCATGCATACGTCTGGCGATTTTGCAGGCCACGGCAATACCTGGATGTTTTCCATTGCCAAGTACTCTCTGGTCCTCTGAGCTGTGTGCGAACGGGCTTTGTCATACATCAGCGTGAAATCTGAGCCAAGACTGTGCAAATGGGTGAACATAAGGCCCGAGGACATTTTTTACGTAACTTTCAGCGTTCATATTGCCATCTACAAAAACGAGCTCAGTTCGTCTGTTGTGCATACCATCACTGTGGAGCCACTGTAAAGGTGCATTTCCTGGACGCATCTCAGCCGTTCAGAATTTCCGGGACGAATATACACTCTTATCCTTCTCGTATCAGGACTTAATCCAAACTGGGACTCATCGCAATAAAATTTTACCGCATTACTCCTGGGTCCATGTCAAGTGTTCCCTAGACCATTCGTTTCGACAGGCGCGATTCCCATGGCGTATAAGTGGGCACCTTATTGGGCGTCGTGATCATAGGCCTTATTACGCATCTGTGGGACATCGGATACGACTGGGTGCTGCGCGCTGACCTCCCTAGCGGCGTCAGCGTAGTGTGTGACGCTGACGCCGACCTGGGACTCGTCCTTGACAGCCGGTGGAACTTCGTGGAGCATTTCCGACGTTTGGGTCCCAAACTGGAGCGGACAGGCGCTGCATTGAAGCGGCTCCTGCCCAATCTAGGGGGTCCAAACGCCTCCTGCCGGAGGCTCTACGCGGGGGTCGTGCGGTCCATGGCCCTCTACGGGGATCCTGTATGGGCGCGCTCTCTGGCGCTGCGGCCAGCCCGCCGGTTGAGCGCGGCCCAAAGTGTCATGGAAATCCGGATGGTCCGGGGATACCGCACGGTCTCCTGTGAGGCAGCGAGCCTCCTTGCCGGATTGCCGCCATGGGATCTGGAGGCAAAAGTCCTCGCGCACGTATGGGAGTGGTGCGAGGAGGCGAAACGCCGGGGCGTAACTCCGCTGCCACGAGAAATCGCGGCACAGCGGACGGAGCTCCGGCGGGATCTCATGGCGTCGTGGAGAGTTGTCGCAACCCAGTGCTGGGCACGCCACAATTGCGGCGATAAGTCCCCTCTTTGAGGAGTGGCTAGAGAGGCGCCACGGCGTCCTCACCTTCCGCCTGACGCAGGTCCTCACCGGACACAGCAGCTTCGGGAGGTTCCTGTGTTGTATAAGGCGGGAGGAAACGCCCTGGTGTCACCACTGTGTGGATCGCCCGAAGGACATGGTGGAGCATACGGTGGAGGTCTGCCCAGCTTGGGCAGAGCACTGCCGTGTCCTCGTGGAGGCGATCGGCGGCAGAGACCTCTCGCGTCCGGCCCTGGTTCAGGCAATGGTACGGAGCGAGAGGGCATGGGCAGCCGTCACCTCCTTCTGCGAAGCAGTAATGCTCGCGAAGGAGAAGGCGGGACGGTTGATGGAAAGGCATGTTTCGCGCCCTCTCGCCCCTAGCCGCCGCAGGAGACGCCCTGGGCGTCGGGAATCCCGGGCGAATTTCCGGCCACCGTAGGCGCGGGCTTGCGGACGGTGAGCAATGGGTAGCTCACCGTCCGGCAAGGACCAGGCCCGGGTCGACGGCGCGTCGTATTCTACGCGCGTCTCAAAGAGATGTCGTCAGCACAAGTGTAGGGGTCCACTAGGGCCGATGCCTGCCGGGGTCGCGGGAAGGTACTTATGGGTCACCGAGGTCCCTGGCAACACAGGCAACGGGAAGGAATATGGGTGGGTTTTAGTCAGTAAGAGTCTGACACACCCAGCCGCTCCGCCTAGAGCGGGAGAAGTTATTTGATGATTTCCCACGCCCAAAAAAAAAAAAAAGCCCGTATTCATGCAGCCTATTTCTCACGGTTTGGTGGCTAACAACAGCACCGCTTGAGAATAGTAGCCATCTCCCGGGCGGCTAACATCGGCTGACGTCTTACAGTCAACTGTACGAGGGCGACACTGAAAGTTTTTAGAACTGGCCACTTGTAAACGATGTAATAAAAAAACAGTTCCAATTTTAAAATGGAATATTTGCCAATATTATGTATTTTATTAATTTGTCATTTGTTTACGATTTGGCGGCAAATTGAAAATTGTCTGTCACGTCAGCATGAATTTAACGCTAGAAAATTTTCGTACAATGATTTTTTAATGACTTTCGACGTCAATTAAGTCAACAAGAAAGTAATGATAGTCTTCGATTGGCCTTTCACGATGAAGCCCCATTTCGTGCCACTGATTACAACTGGTTTTACGAGTTTAAACGTGGTCGCACGAATCTCACCGATGATCTGCGTGAGGGACGGCCTTCTACGGCGACGACTGAAAATAACATCAATGTTGTGCAGCGTATGAAAGAGACTGACAAAATAGTGACTTATCAGCAGATTCGGACAAGCTTAGGCATCGGTATGAGTCAAATGCACAAAATCCTCCATGAACATTTAGCGGTCAGGTAGCTTTGTGCCCGGTGGATACCTCATAATTTGACAGAGGCCCAAAAACTCCGTCGTGTTGATTGGTGTCGTGAAATGGTTCAAAGATTTAACGGAGGTGACTCAAATGCTGTATTCGACTTACTTACGGGTGACGAAAGCTGGATTTATTGTTATGATCCTGAAACTAAGAGACAGTCCGCTGTCTGGGTGTTTCCTTCCGAGGAGTTGCCAACTAAAGTGAAGAGAAGTCGAAGCGTGGGAAAAAAAGATGGTGGCTTGTTCTTCGGAAGGACAGGTAATTACGCAAAAATAGTTTTAGAGGATCGGAAAACAGTTACTGCAGAGTGCACTAACAGTTGTTTGCCACTTGTCTTGGAAAAAGTTCGGGAGAAACGACCTCGAAGTAGGTTCCTCCTTCACCACGACAACGCCTCGTTGCACACCGCCAAGCAAACAATCGTGGAATTACTAGGTCACCCGCCCTATAGCCCCGACCTCGCACCTTGCGATTTTTATTTATTTCCGAAAATAAATTGAAAAACTTCCAGGAAAACGTTTTATGGACGTCGAGGAAGCAGTGGCTGCGTTTCAAAATGCCGTCGAAGAGACGTGAAGTGGGTAAAGTGCTTTTCTCAGTGGTTCCATCGGATGCAGCGATGTATTGATGTAAATGGACACTATTTTGAAAAGATATAATAAAACTAATAACTTGCTAGTTTGTTCAGTTTTCGATTTTCTAAGTACTTTCAGTGTCACCCTCGTATGTATTGGTCCTGTCGACCAGTTGTATTCCTTCCACGTCCTGGGTGCTGCTCAGCAGGATCTCCTGTATTAACGTAACGCTGCCAAAGACGACAAATCACGCTCCTATTGACACCAAAATGCCGAGATACCTAGGACTGATTTCTTCCCGCCTGAAGCATTCACTTTATTCACCACAGCTCTCTGCATTTCATCAGCAGCCAAATAGCGTCGCTCCATGATATAATAAATTACTCACCACTCAATTTAAAAAAAAAACAACTGTTATCTCAAAATTATAAAAGTGAGATGAATACCGAATTTATCAAGCAACGAAAACACATGAAATCGGGAAAAAAATAAGCTTTTATTTTAATGAAAACAAAACACGATCGAAAATTCTATTTTTAAAATCAGCATATAGTTTCCGAGAACAAAAAGATTGTATACCGATCTAGTTTGTTAAGATAAATATTATAAAGTATCAATTAATAAAACATGCAGTTTCTGTAAATTATGCGTGTTGCTTAGACTTTTTGATGTGTGTATAATTCAATACTGCATCACTTCATGAGGTGGCGCACCAAAAACCAATACTCTTCTTCTTGAAAGAGCTCAGAGCGCAACTTTAAAGGTAGTAGACTTCCATCCCTTGTTCTTTCCCACAGATCTGCTATGTAAATTCTGCAACGTGCTGACTGTTCGCCAACTTTTCATTGTGCATGGGGTGCTTGCTTACCTACACTGCTGACAATTCTAACAAGAGACCGAATGATATAGTATGCACATGTAATGCCTAACCTCAATACCATGTCTTTGTAAAAAGATTATATTTACATTCTTAGGCCCATTTCTGTACAATAGATTAAATAGAAAACTTCCAAAAATTACTGTAGCTGTAAAAAAAATATACTTAAATATTTACTACCTACCCATAGATTATGCACAGACAGAAGATCTACTTGCTGTCTGCAAATAAAACCGCTAACATATTTTACTTTTGTTTACCTATTTAAATTAATTTAGTTTAACTTTATATTCGTTGTTAATTTATTAAATTTAGTATTTATGCACTTCCTAGCTTGAAGCACAGATTCAACCTAGTACAGGCAAATAAGCAACTGTGCTCCATTTTTTAACCGACTTCAAAAAGGAGGTTTCTCAGTTCGACCGTATATTTTTTTTTATGTGTGTTCGCCGATTTCTCCGTCAATTGTGGTCCGATTAAAAAAAAACTTTTTTGTTTGAAAGGGTATGCTCCCAAGGTGGTCCCATTGTCACCAAGTCATAATCTGATGAGGGGTCACCAAGTAAAAAATAACTTGGTGTGCCTTTTTTTTAAGTAGTCGTTGATAGAATAGTATGCCCTTGAACAAAGTTTGGATTTTACTTTAGTTTTAAACGCAATAAAAGGCAAATCTAGCAATGAAGAGGGTAGCTTGTTATAAAAAGTAATACCAAGCCCAACAAACGAGTTATGAACCTTGTGAAGCCGGTGAAATGGAGCACGTAATTTGTTCTTATTTCTGGTGTTAATATCACTGTTTTTAATGTATAAGTGTATATTTTGCCTAATATATAAGATGTTGGCGAAGATGAATTGTGATGTCACCTTGAGAATACCAATATCTTTAAAAAAAATCCTCAGAGAAACTCTGGCACCTAGCTGGTAAATTGCTGGAACAGCTCGTTTTTGAAGAACAAATATATTTTGAATGTCAGCGGCTTTGCCCCACAGCAGAATACCGTAGGACATAACGCTATGTTAATAACTAAAATATACTAACCGAGCTGTATCAACGTCAGTGTATTGTCTTACTTTCCTGACGGCGTAAGCGGCCAAACTGAGCCTTCCCACTAGGCTTGATATATGAGGGCCCCACTGAAGTTTAGCATCTACTGTTATGCCCAAAAAAACTGCCGAGTCTACAGTATCAAGAACCTCTTTATCCAAGACGATGTTGGGTCCTAGATTTCTAACATTCGGTAAAGCGAAATTTATACATTTTCTTTTCTTAGCATTGAGAACTAAGTTATTTGTCGTAAACCAATCCGTGACAATTGAGAGTGCACTGTTTACGTCGTCAAAATCTTGTCTATTCCTTTCTACTTTAAAAATAAGAGAGGTATCATATCCAAACAGTACAACGTCACAGATACCCTTTAAATAGAATGGTAAGTCATTAATATACACTAAGAATAAGAATGGACCCAATATTGAGCCTTGTGGTACACCTAACTGTACTAGAAGCCCGGAAGATTTCACACCATTAACATCTACATATTGCAACCTATTATGTAAATATGAACTTATTACTTTAAGAGCTTCATTTTGGACACCGTAATGATGTAGTTTACGCAAGAGCGTGTCATGTTGCACGCAATCAAAAGCTTTGGAGAGATCACAGAAAACTCCAATAGCATTTTGCGAGTTCTCCCATGCCTTAAATATATATTTCAGCAGTGCAACGCCTGCATCTGTAGTCGAACGACTTTTTGTAAAGCCATATTGTTCATTATGAAGGAGGCTGTTTAAATTAAAATGTCTTAGCAACTGCTTGAGCATTAACTTTTCAAATATTTTGCTAAATGCAGGTAAAATAGAAATAGGCCTGAAATTGCCAACATCTTTTTTATTACCTGAATTAAATAATGGTATGACTTTACTATTCTTCATGAGGTCAGGAAAAGTTCCTAAAATTTTTAATATATTACTTAATAGTTTAATGGAGATACCCCAGTAATCACCAGTGTTTTTAGACTTAAGTGTGTTAAAAACGTTAACTACATCACCAGGTGTTACATGTTCGAGACTAAATAAGCGACTACATTTAGGCACACTACTATGCAAAAGGTTTTCAGCTTTAGACGAGGACGAATTTAAGGAGCGAGTCGTAGTTATAGGTATGTTGGCAAAAAACTCATTGAATGCCTCAGCTACGTCAGCTGCTTTATTAACTAATTTGTTGTCGACCATAATCTCAAGATGTTTTTCTTGTTGGTTAACCGACTTACACGTTTCATTGTTAATAATTATCCAAGTGGTTTTTATTTTATTATTGGATTTTTTAATTGTGTCGCTTAAAAATTTAGATTTAGCAAAAACACAAATATTTTTAAATAATTTTGAATCATTTTTGACATACTCTAGAAAAGGCATATCAAACCTGTATTTTTTTAAACCATATAACTCGTATAGTCTCGCTCTACTTTTATAAATACCTGGAGTAGCCCATTGGTTAAAGCCAGCGGGGGTGCCATTAATGTTAATGGTTTTGGTCTTGAAAGTGTATTGGTACTCTTTTTGGACAACATCAAAAAGAGCTCCATAGATTTCATTAGGATTCTCGTGTTCTACTATAGATGGACTATAGACTTTGCCGGACAGACCCTTCATATTTTGATGTACAACATTCAACATATGCGGCTTACCGTTTGTCGCACCTAATAGTTTAAACTACCAGGCCTATCATAAGCAGTGTTAGTACCACTACTAACAGTAATCGATGGTACAATACAGGTACCAGTGTCACTGTGTATATTGTAAGCTAAAAGATTAGCAACATGTCTCCTACAACTAGGTGGCAAATACATTGCATAATTTGTCAGTTTGTAATCAGTAATAAATTGATTACAATCAAAATATAAAATAGCGTCACTGTGACGACAGGTCCTATTATAAATGAACATATTTAAATTAAAAATGTGACTATTTTGCTCATCAGACAAATATTTCGAATAAGGCAAGGCACAAAAAATAAATTTACAATTATTTGTCTCATTGAGAGGTAACATCAAATGGTCACATTCAATTATATCCTTTTTTCTTACAGTTAAACTATCCCCATATAATAATATAACAGTAGAACTGGGATTAATTTTTCTCTTTTTAATTTTACTAATTAATTGGCTAATACTGGCACCGGGTAAACAATTATTGATTACATATTGTTACGAACACTGATTAAATACACTACCAAAACCTTGACCAAATTTGTCAGAAAATACATATGTTGTTTTAATCAAATTATTCACGCTATTGTTATCATCATTCATACAGCTACCTACTAGCTGAGCCAGTGAGGGTGTGGGGGGTGTAACAAGTTGAGGCTGGGGCTCCTGGGAGCAGGTACAGCTAAAAGAGAGGTTATTTGTCAGAGACTCATATCTCTCCGCATTGTACTTGACCAGATCCACCAAATCATTTGCCTCCTGCAAGCGCTTACTCAGGTCTTGTTGAGAAGCCTCATATTTACTAAAGATATCCTTTATAGCATATTCCCTAACAAACAATTCATCCTTTAGGTGCTGAGTGTCGGTATCATACATAATATTACATAATTCTAATTCACTATTACACTTTTTTAATTCTTGAATTAATTTTTTTTTTTGCCTATGTTTTGTGTTTAATTTGTTATTTTTGTGGCGTTTTAATGATTTCTGAATTTTTCGAATTAATCTTTAAATTTTAATATTTTTATTTATCTTATTATGGCTAGTAACCATATTGCATTTAGTGATAGTGTCTTCTGTTAAGTCTATTGTCACAATTGGCTCAACACATGTGGGTCCATACTCGCTACCAACCAACACATCATAAAGGCTGCAGGTGATCGAAGACTCTTCAACGGCTTTGAGAGATTCCAAACGGGTTATTGTGTTGTGGGCCCTGCTTAATTCCAGTTCGAATTCAGATATCCGTCTCAAAGCCAGTTCGTGGGTGTCACTATATTGCTGAAAATTTGTTACAAGTTGACGGAGGTGTTGATGCTGGTCAATTATGTCCATATGCTGTATATGTAGTTCAGCCAACTGGTTTTAAGTTCAGTGTTCTTTTTATTAATGAACTCAACTTCAACCTCGTTGTCATCCCTTTCTTGTAGCAGCTGATCGCACTGATTTTTGCTAGATTCCAACTCTTTCAATGTAGGCCTCAGTTTTTCCTCCAAGGATGCAGCTCTACGGGTCAACATATTGGCAAGCCAACCCTAGAGGCACCCTGGAATGAGAGAAGAAGCTAAGTGAGTAAGAGGAATAAAAGAGAGTGATAAGATGAGGATAGTAAGTACCAGGACGAAAGGCCTATTGGAAGTTCAAATTATTTAGAATTTAATGAAAACAAAGGAATGGCTACAAAGAGGTGTAATCTCAATTATGGGATAATTTATTCTTTATTCAGTGGCGTCTTAATTGAGATAGTAATAATCTAAAAAATAAAAGGGAAAAACAACAAAATTAAGTTTGGAAAATCGTTGGGGGTACTACTGTTTTTAAGAGATTGTAATTCCTGTGTCGGATAAGGCGGGAGGAAACGTCCGGGTGTCACCACTGTGTGGATCGCCCGGAGGACACGGTGGAGCATACGGTGGAGGTCTGCCCGGCTTGGGCAGAGCACCGCCGTGTCCTCGTGGAGGCGATCGGCGGCAGAGACCTCTCGCGTCCGGCCCTGGTTCAGGCCATGGTACGGAGCGAGAGGGCATGGGCAGCCGTCACCTCCTTCTGCGAAGCAGTAATGCTCGCGAAGGAGGAGGTGGGACGGTTGAGGGAAAGGCAAGTTTCGCGCCCTCTCGCCCCTAGCCGCCGCAGAAGACGCCCAGGGCGTCGGGAATCCCGGGCGGATTTCCAGCCACCGTAGGCGCGGGCTTGCGGACGGTGAGCAAGGACCAGGGCCGGGTCGACGGCGCGTTGTATTCCACGCGCCTCAAAGAGATGTCGTCAGCACATAGGTAGGGGTCCACTAGGGCCGATGCCTGCCGGGGTCGCGGGAAGGTACTTATGGGTCACCGAGGCCCCCGCAACACAGGCAACAGGAAGGAATACGGGTGGGTTTTAGCCAGTAAGAGTCTGACACACCCTCCCGCTCCGCCCAGAGCGGGAGAAGTTATTTGATGATTTCCCACACTAAAAAAAAAAAAAAATGGTGCACATAATCGAACGCTTTTGTCGTATCCATAAACATTGCAGAGACAGGAACATGTTTATCAATATTAGTATAAACTGGTTTTAAAAGATCATAAATTGCTAAATTAATTGACTTATTTTTTCTAAAACCTTTTTGTTCTGCAAATAGGTAGATTGAACTTCTCTAAGTAAGTATTAATTGCATTATATATAATTTTTTCAAATATTTTTGAAAAAATAGGGATAAGTGCTATTGGTCTGTAACATGCCATGTTTTCCTTGTTATTTTTCTTAAAAAGTGGCTTCACTATAGACTTTTTAAGTTTAGTCGGAAACACACCATGTTCAATACATATGACTTAGTACTGGGCTGATGATGAGAGCAACTTCCTTTATTGAGGATGTTGTAATGTCATCATATCCAGCACTTCTAGTATTTTTAAGTGATTTAATTATATTATTAATGTCATAAGGTATTACAGGGTTAAAAAACAAAGAATTATAAGAGCTATTGGGTAATGTCAATTTGTTATTGAAAGATGTCAAATTTATACTAGGCTTATTATTATTGTCCGCAACTGATGCATTATTATTATTGTGTAAATGTATTGGTTTTATTAAGTGAATATAATAATTATTAAATTCTTCACCAATTGTTCGTGGGTCTGATATTGTATGATTGTTTACTTTTATTTTATTAATATTTTCTTTTGGAAGTTTGCTTTTGTTTGAGTTTATAATTTTCCACGTGGCTCTCGATTTGTTCTCTGCATTGGATATTAGGTAATTATTCTGAGACTTTTGGGTAAGTTTAACTATTGTTTTGAGACGAGAAATATATTGTTTGAGAGCATTTTTCTTGTCTTCACTAGGATTGAGTCTATACTTCCACAGTTGCTTTCTTTTTTGCCGACAACACTGGCTGATTCCCTTAGATAGCCACTTAGGTTTTTTAATAATTTTTAATAAGTAGCGTCACATTTGCTACCTCTAATATTATGGGAAATATTGTCAATGTTGTTACTCGTTGGCCTTGTTGGCCAATTTTTTTTGTGTGCCAATTTTCATATCATAAACATAATGTCCAGTACAATAAAGAGAAGTATATGGTTATTTAGGACGCAGCTCACAGGGACGAGCAATATAAACGTTAAAGGGGTAAAAGGGGTAATAAGAACTATTTTGATATAAATATGCTTAAAATTAAAACAAATACTCCCCGGGTTAGGTGTTTTCAAATCCGTCCGTTGGATGACAGCTGGTACTAGTTTTGGTTTTTCAATGATTTTGGAGCGAAATTACTCACAAACACAAATCCTTAATATTTAAATGAATGGCATATTTATTTGCAAGAATAGGTATAGGTAGTTGACATAAGTTCTTAGGATCTATGGGTTTCACTATATTCGGCATTCCAGTCGTGCAAATATTTAGGTTTTACATCTTGGTTATACATAAGCATGCAGTGGGTACACATTTAATAATTATTAGCAATAACATAAAAATACTAATAATAATGTCATAATTTATGTTTAGATTACAATGCAATTAATAAGATTCAAATTAAATACAATTCTATCCATTTAAAATAATAATTAAAATTAAAAAATAGCGATCAATAATAATGATGTCAAGTGAATAAAAAATAGCAAGAATAATGAAAATGTTTCAATATTATTTAAGTAATGTCATTAATAAATATGTGGATGTCATAATAATTATAATACATAAGTTTTACATTTTATATTCAAAATATTCATTGATGGAATAAAAACACTCACACAACCAACTATATAGCTTTCTATTAAATTCTAAATCTGTAGCATTTCTAAATTCTTCGGCTAAGTGGTTATATATTTTCACCGCCATGGTAGGTATAACAATTTTTGTTGCATACTTTTAGTCTATTACGCGGGACTACTCCACTAGTAGTCCCGCGAAGGGGTTTTACAACAGAAAATTTTAAACTGACGGGGAATATACTCCAAAGATAAGTTAATTATGTAAATCAAGGGTTTTGTTAAAGTTAATAAATTTTGTTTGATCATATTAGTACTAATGCTATCATATCCCACTGAGTTGGTATTTCGTAATTTCCAGTTGTGCGAGGTTTTGACAGTAAGACAGTTATTTATACTTAAAATTATCCTGCAACAACATAAAAAACAGCCCTACAACCCAATGATATTACAGAGACGTCGTAAACATCATGTATGTGACAATTTAACCTCATTTAAAACAACCTTTGGTAAAAGATTTGTAAGTTTACTAGGCCCTTACCTATATAATAAGCTTAACCAATCAATAAATATATACACACTGACTAGAAAACAATGCAACCTAAAAGTAGGCCAATATTTGCAGAAATTAAGCTACGAGGATACGGAGCAACTAATATATTATACCACTCTATGAATACGGCTAAAAGCACAGAAAGCAAAGACACACTCACTACATACATAGCTCACCTACTCACACAAAACACTCATGCGTACTCACACACGCACCCTCATATATGTATATACACCACACGTACACCCACACAAACACTCACGCGCGCATGCACATGCACCACGAACACACACACACGAACACACACCCTCAATCCATTTAATTAATTGGATTAAGATTATGTACTTACCTATTTGCAAATAACTTATCAACTATTATTCTGTATTTCTGTAGTACTGATTTAATTATATATGCCTTTATTGCTTGGCACCTATTCTTGTATTATAATCCTTGAGAGGAATGGTGCTGATAGCCGAAATACAGGCTATGCCTAGTTCGGCTACAGACGCTATTTTCTTTAAAGTAATTGAAATTGTTGCCACATTGCCATTGTAAAGTAGTACTAAGTTTTTTTTTTTGGAAATAAACTATTATTATAATTATTAAAAAAAAAAATCATAGCTGTCATAAATATTTCCATACAAGTAGCTGGTTCTAGATAAATTGAGTTCACAACCGTTTTATTGCATACATGTTTAAGTTTTAGGATTTTGGGCGTGTCCCTTTTTAGTAATGTTAATAAAGTAACTGTTAAAGTATGTTGCTATATCATAAACTTCTTTTAATATATTTTCCCCATCCAAAATTTCTTAAATTTCATTACTAGCATTGTTCTGTTTAAGTTTATCATTTATTATTTTCCATGCAGCTTTACATTTGTTGTTTGCTTTCTCTATGTATTTTACGTTATTATCCCTTTGTATCGTATTTACACAATGGCGTCGATTCCCTTGTTCACAAACTAAAGTAAATTTAAGTTCAGTGCATCTTTTTCTTTCTATTTCATTAGGAAAAGGACAGAAGATACATTTTAGTTTAGTCCTGTCAAATTAGTCAGCGCTTGACGTAAATTGACGTAATTTTAGTAGGCAAGTTTTTAATCACGTCTAAACTTGTATAGAGTAGTGACAGGCGCTGATTAATTTGACAGGACTAAACTAAAATTTATCTTCTGTCCTTTTCTTAATGAAATAGAAAGAAAAAGATGCACTGAACTTAAATTTAGTTTAGTTTGTGAACAAGGGAATCGGCGCCATTGCCTTAGTCTCTTGCTATATTCTCTAAATTGTTGTTTATGGTAGGTAGTTTTATTTTTATAATAGATACCTTGTAGTTTTCTCTTCACTATAAATGACTTTTTTAGACCATTAATTACCCATTTTTGGTTAAGAGAGTTAGAGTTCATCTTAATTTTAATCAATGGGAAACACAGTTCATAGAATAGACAAAGTTCATCGTGAAATAATGAAAAGGCTTTATTTACGTCTGTTTCCAAGTACGAGTATACTTCTGAAAATGTTAGCTTACTAATATAGTAAGTCAATTTTTCTATATATTATTTTCCATTTTTAATTTTATTGATAATGTTTGTCCGGTATTGTGATCTGATAGTCCTAATTCATGTGTTTCACCTTTTGCTTCTTTGATGTCACTTATAATATTGTCAATGCAAGAATTTTGTCGAGTTGGTTTCCTTATGTGTATTCTTAAGTCATAATTGTATAGAATATCGATAAATGTATTCTTATATTTACTATCGCCTAGAAATTCTATATTAAAGTCGCCACATAGAATAGTCTTTGTTACGTGTTTCATCTAATAATATTTGTAATTTTCTAAAGAATATATTTATATCAGAATCTGGTGTTCTATAAAGACAGAATAAGTTCAGGTTATATTGTTTTATCTTACTACCGCATATTTCAAAATGTTTTTCCATCGCTATACTATTCAACCACTCTATGTTTTCAAATTCAACATCTGGCTTCATTAGTATACAGACTTCACCTCACCTTTGGTCTTTCCTAGAATAGCTGCTGACTAATTTAAACGAGTGTACTGTCATATTAAGGCTCCTACATACTGGCGCGACTTGTTGCGCGACGCGTCGCGACACAAAGGCACCGCTTGTAGCGCTACACGCGGTGTCTTTGTGTCGCGTCGCGTCGCGCGACAAGTCGCGCCAGTATGTAGGAGCCTTTATCTTCTCCAGATTTAATAAACGTCTCACTTAGGCATAGGAAATCTACAAAATATGTTTGATCCTGAAGCAAATTAAGGGCAATTTCATTTATTTGTTTAATTGCACCTGAAATGTTTTGGTAGAGAATGATATGATTTCGGTTCTTAGCCACGAAAAAAAGATTTATTTTCAACTTGGATCAATTTATTGCCCTGAGATATTTCAGTAATGTCTGATTATTTATTCATATCACCTATCAATATATCACCAGTTTGTGTGCTTTGGTTTTTCGTTTTAATAATGTTGAAACTCGAGTCTAATCCAGTTTTTTTGTTATAATAATTAGAACTTCCGAAAAAAGATAAAAACTGTTTGTTATAGTCTATTTGATCTAATAAAGAATTTATTTTATAACTTAATAATGTTATAATATGTCATATATTATAACATTTTTTGAGAAAATAACATTCTTTAGTCTGACTACAAATTAAATCTAGCATTCCATTCAATTTTATCTCATTGGAGTAGATGTTTTTATTCACACCCAATACAATTACAGGACAAGGTACAGATTTTAAAAACACACATAATTCTGTTGTCATTTTTAAGGTATTGTCATCATTTTGTCAAATAGATATTATCAATTCGTCGTCAGCTCTGATATCAAATAGTTTTGCGCTTCTTAAAATTTCCTGTGTGGAGGCATTCGTTTTAACTATAGAGTTAAACTGATAAGTGTTATAGGGATTACTAAACCTAGATTTTGTCAATTGTGATGATAGTCCACTGCACTGACTGCCTCCAATTATAAGAGCCCTTTTGTTACACTTATTTTTAGTATTAAGTACCACGTTTTCTGTGCTGTTCGTCGTCTTTCCTCACTCGTATTTTCTCGAAGATGTGTGCATTTTGAGGATTGGCTAGTAGTCAATTTCTTATTAAATTGTTGGCAGGGGATTAATGGGCTTTCGTTCATTTTTTGAGGAGAGTCCCGAAAACTGTCTGTAAGTCGACGTCGTACACTTTTCTTAGTGCTGCTTGACATATTTTGTCTAAAAGTCGATAGTGGGCTTCTACATAACTGTTTGAGAATGCCCAGTTCCTGATTCATGTTTGCAATAGTTTTTTTAAGTTCTAAATTTTCTAAAATAATATTTTCCATCTCACTCTGTGTACTTTCTAAATTTGACTTTAATTGTTTAATTTCGTCCTTCATTTCCGCCATGTAACTTGAGCATATGTTGGTGGATAAATCAAGGCTTCTACCCAACAATTCATCACAGGACATTGGGCTCGTGTTGCTTTGATCAAGGAAGTCCATAGACCTTGATTTAATGGTTTGGTGTCTCCGTAACGTAACGTTGTTTATTTCTTCCATGTCAGCAATTTATTTTTGTTTTTGAATAAATAACCTTTGCCGCCAATTGAACGTTAGTAGTCGTCGTCGAAATAATTTATTACAATGTTTAACATCGGGTGATAAATTTGCTGGTCATTTATTGGAGGTCCAAAGGTCAGTTTTGAATCAAGCAAATAGTATGCGTGTTTTATTTTGTTCAACGGATTTCTTTGGAGTAATATTTAAAAATACACTCACTTGTGTGAACTCTGAATTCTAACAGGGTATCTAGTTAATAGTTTAAATATTGAAATTAACAGTTATTCAGGCCCATAGCATTTAAAAATAAGGTTTTTGAAATAATAGTCAATTTATCATGTACTCACGTATAATTGTATTTCTCCAACACACAGAATGAAATATACTTATCAATTCACACTAGGTATCCTTTTAAGCACAACTCGAGCGTTAGTACTCGTAAATCGACGTCTTAGGCACGACTGAGATCGCAGGACTCGCACGATGACCCAAGTGGCATTTTCCCGCCATTTTATTCCCGCCATCAAACGGCGGTGTGCTGTGATTCGTTAGTCGTGCCATTTACGAACTCAGTCGGTACTACAGTACTCAAAACAATACTTTTAATATTAAAACCGGTTTAATCTAACAACTTATTTAATAAAATGCGATATAATTTACTATTGATAACAGTCGGCCATCCAAGGTACATTATACGTCCTCGTGTAAAGAAGTACAAGCAGAACATAAACATAGCTTACAATTATTGAACAAATTAATGCATTACAATATTTATTTATTTATTTATATATACTTTATTGTACACCACAAAAAATACATGACAAAAAATAAATCAAACACTACAAAATATACAATGGGCGGCCTTATCGCTTTCTGCGATCTCTTCCAGGCAACCATAGGATGGACAGTGATATGCCTGGACATAAAGTGGGGCTGTCGTTGGTGTAAAAAATAAATAAATACAATATACTAAAATAGATACACAGATATATATATATATATAACCTAAGTACAATACTACAGTCTAACAGCAGCACATAATCTTTGTATCTATTTTATTAAGTGTAAGGAAAATAAAGTTATAGATTTAATAAACAATAGTTATTATCTCAACTAATAATCATTTTATTATTTTAATAACGAATTATAATTTTGGGCAGTATTTCATGGCCCACTATAATTAGTAATGAGCGATATTTCATGGCTCAATGTACATACGGGCATTATTTCATGGCTCGATGTACATATGCGTACATTATTTCATGGCCCATTTTGTCGGCATTATTTCATGGCCGGTTTTGACCTCAGTAGACATTATTTCATGGTCTAAGGGTCTGGAAGGATTTTTGTACAGTAGCGGGCATTATTTCATGGCCCAGATACTGAAAAATGTAACCTGTAGGTAAAACTGGAATAAGTTAGGTTTATAATTACACAATAAACATTAAATAACAATATTGACATTTGATGCAAGAACAATTTATTAAGTTATTCGGTGTTATTGCCAGATGATTCGTCATGTGGTCTATTAAAGTTTAACCAGGCCTTAATTTTATCACTTGCAATAACTGTCGAATAAGACCGGTTAGATTTTCGGATGAGGGGAGTATCCTCAATTTGGTACCGATCAAAATCATAAATTTTTGTTATTCGATACCCTGAAATTTCGGAATAAGTTTTTACTATTTCTCGTAGCTGGGACTTGTCGTTCTACCCTCACCAGATCACCTACTTTATATTTTGGAACTGGGCAGTGCTTTGCATCATAAGCCTTCTTTTGCGACTCTTAATAGGAACTGACATGCGAGTTGATTTCTTCCCTAATTTGTGATAGGTCTTGGTTGTTAGAAGAACCAGATAAATCGTCTGACAGTTCGGATACAATTCTACAGTTACTTAGACCCGACGGTCTTATACCGAACAGAGCCTCTGACGGTGTTCGATTTATGCCCTTGTTGAACGTATTGTTCATGCCCCACTGAACATCAGATAAATGCTCATCCCATTTATTATCAGAAGAACCAACACGCTTTGCAATCAAGGCATCAACAAGTATCCTATTATAGCGTTCTACCTGACCATTGGCCCTTGGGGTAGAAACAGCATTCAGCACATGTTTGATGTTCTTTTCGATCACAAACCTTTTAAAATGGTCGCTTGTAAACGAGGTTCTACGATCCGTTATGACCCTTTTTGGAACATCAAACAAACCAAAATACTCCCGGAAAGCTTTTCTACAGGTAGAAGTCTTCGCGTTTCTTACGGGTTTTAAATAAATATACCGAGTAAATGCATCAATCAGAGCTAGGATGTACATGTTTCCTCTCGTACTGCGTATAAAGGGACCAACATGATCTGCGTGGATAGTGTCGAAAGGGATATCAATCTTTGGTATAGGATGTAAAGTACCGGGTTTTTTTCCGCCAGAAGCTTTTGAATAAGCGCATTCTAGGCAAGAATTGACATTTCTTTACAAAGTTACGCATTATTGCAAACCAATATGTCGATTTGATACGTTCCAGAGTTTTGTCTAGTGCAAAGTGGCCTATATCGTCGTGGTTTTGTTTAACAATCTGCCATCTTACCCCTCTCGGCACGACCCACTTATCGCCCTCACTAGTTACCCTAAAGAGCCTATCATTCTTCAACTTAAAATTTGATTTAATGTCAATTACGCCAGCAAACTGATTTTTTAGAATTCCAACGATCCTTTGAATCTCACTATCTGCGCCTTGGACTGTAGCTAACCAATCACAATCACTAACGACCATAACAGCATGAGCCTGCTGTATAGGGTTCCGGCTGAGTGCATGGACAAAAATTATATTCCTGCATCTGTTCCCACCACCTAGCTACTCGTGGAATCATATCTCTCTTCTGAAAGATTGCACGGAGAGAGTTACAGTCGGTTATAATTGTAAAAGGGATACCTACTAAATACGAGTAAGCGCGGAACTTCTGCAAGGAAGAAACTACGGCAAGCGTCTATAAGTCGTATGACGAGTAGTTTTGTTCCTCGGGCGTTGTTTTCCTACTAAAGTACGCGATTGGCTTACACATCGTTCCTATCTTTTTGAAACAAGATACCTGCCACTCCAATCTTACAAGCGTCCGTATGAAGCTGGGTATCTGCCTTTGGATTGTATAGGGCTAAAGTGGGACGTTATACGAGCTCTTTTTGTAAACAACGGAATGCGGTTTCCTGATCCGTGCTCCATGACCATTTGGAGTCCTTCTTCAAGAGCTGTGTTAGAGGATTTGCTATGACCGATTTTTTTTTTTTACAAATCTACGGATAAAAAACTAAACAGTCCAAGAAAGTGGCGAACATTATGTTGGCTCTGAGGGGTTGGGAACAGTTTCACAGCCCCCATTTACCTCTTATCTGTAATACTCCTGCGACTACTAAATAGCAAATACCCTTCTGAAATGTCAAACCTCCATCGACAAATATGTCACCCTGATGGATGTGGATCTGTATACACGTCCACAACAGCATGACCCAAAACTTCAACGCGATGTTTACAGAACAAACTTATTTTGCTGTCGAACAACTATCGTTAATACTAAGACTACCATCCTTTAGTAAAACTCAGTTGTATAGCATCAAACCGAGTAACTGAAGTAAACAAAATAACAGAAACCTTTACGTATTAAAAGAAATCTAATGTGTAAAAGTTCGTTACATGTGCATAAATGGTTGAAGGACAGTATCCTTACGTATCCTTAACGAGATAACAAATTGTATTGTGATTACGTCTAGAGCGCTTCATTACACACAGAATTAAAAGAAAAAAATAACATACATTTAAGATTTCACTGAAATTTTATTAGCCAAGCACCAAATTAAACTTATAAAAAATCATGAGGACAAATAAAATTTCACTATAGTTCAATACACCCGCTGGTAGATAATTAAGATTAGAAAACATATTTAACTGGCCAAAACAGGAATCTTTATCCCACTTCTGAGATGTGAACTCTGAATTCTAACAGGGTATCTACTCGTAGTTAATAGTTTAAATATTGAAATTAACAGTTATTCAGGCCCATAGCATTTAAAAATAAGGTTTTTGAAATAATAGTCAATTTATCATGTACTCACATATAATTGTATTTCTCCAACACACAGAATGAAATATACTTATCAATTCAAACTAGGTATCCTTTTAAGCACAACTCGAGTCGCGGGAAGGTACTTATGCGTCACCGAGGCCCCCGCAACACAGGCAACAGGAAGGAATACGGGTGGGTTTTAGTCAGTAAGAGTCTGACACACCCTCCCGCTCCGCCCAGAGCGGGAGAAGTTATTTGATGATTTCCCACCCTCAAAAAAAAAAAAAAAAGCACAACTCGAGCGTTAGTACTCGTAAATCGACGTCTTAGGCACGACTGAGATCGCAGGACTCGCACGATGATGACCCTAGTGGCATTTTCCCGCCATCAAACGGTGGTGTACTGTGATTCGTTAGTCGTGCCATTTACGAACTCAGTCGGTACTACAGTAGTCAAAACAATACTTTTAATATTAAAACCGATTTAATCTAACAACTTATTTAATAAAATGCGATATAATTTACTATCGATAACACTTGTTCATGTTGTTTCCTTGAAATTTTTTGCTGATTTCTTCATTGGGGTATTTATTGTGTTGTGGTGTATATATTATAGAAAACTTCACTAATTCAGCTGTTAGATTTCACTTGATATTTTTAGTTATTTTTGGTATTAAACATAGATTTCTTTTTATCACAAACATTATATATTGGGAGTCACGCAACACTGAATCATATTCTTTACATAGACTTGTTAAAAAATGAGTTTTACTGTTTTCAAATTATTTTTGTACACGGAGCTAATGTTTACTATTCCGGCTCCTAGGCGCGCTGGTCTGGATATTTATAACTATAACTATCGAATTTATACACTTTTATCAATAATTAAACACGAAATAAATTAATTTTACAATTTAATTCTAACACGAAAACTTTTGACGGCCGGCTGCCAGTGTTGCCAACCACAAGTACCTTGTAAGGTTAACTTGTAAAGCCTACTTAGCTGTTATAGTTTTCCTTTTACTTTAATAAATTCATTATATGGAACGCGCTGCGTGCGTAGCTGAACTGCATGCTACTAAGAACGGCGCACAGTGGGCTGAAATTCGATTTTCATAGACATTCAAATATTTTTTTTTAAGTGACGCTTTTTTGGATTGGGAACGATAGAGAATACCTACTATATGCTATATATAATGAACTTTCAGGTTTATAATCGTAAATCAGATTATTTTTCGAAAAAAATTGTATGGAGTCCGGCATAATAAATGATGATATCTCCATTATCGCACAATTGAGCCTAATATCCTCTTAGGTTATTAATATATGAATTATTTTGGATTTTTGACATACTCCATGCCAAGGTCAAACATGCTTTTTTTATTAAATCGTTAAAAAAATAATATTTTTTTTTTTTCAAAATCATAATATTTTTTTTTGTGTAACATAGGTAGCGAATACAGTTTTTAAATTGAAGATAGGTCGCTATGTTATGCCAAGAAGCGTACAAATATAAGGTTGCGTGTGAAATAAAAAATAAAAATAAAGAATTATCAATCATGCGAGAGGTAAACACAAATTATTTGGTAGGTATGTCAAAATTAATAGAATGATGTTAAATTATAAATGATAAATGTCAAAAATTTTAAAAGGTCACAATATGGAGTAATTTCTATAGTCAATGCTTAAATTAATAATCATAAATTACAATTAGTCTCATTATTCAATTAACAATGGTTTATTGTGTCCAGTCGAATAAATAAATAAGTCTACATTAATTTATCATTCAGAAATTCATCAATAGTATAATAACATTTTTCAATTAAAAACAGTTTTAATTTTTTTTTAATTGAGTAATATTTAATTTTTTCATGACATCTGGTAATTTATTGTAAATGCGCGGTGCCATACCTAAAACGCTTTTTCTCACTAAGGCAGTCTTACGAGGGCTGCACTAAAAGTATAGGGAATGGAATATTTCCACTGTTCCTGTCATATTAAAATCTTTTTAATTCCTTGGTTTTAAAAATCGAATACCATTTATTTATTTAAAAAAAGATTCTCGGTCTTGTCACAAGGTTTTGTCAAACTTGTTTAGTCGTTGAGAAAATAGAATTGACTCGAGAAAATTCAAGAGCATTGATTAATTATGAATTTCGAAGTGGTTTAACACAAAAACAGTGTGTTGACCGGATGATTTCTGCATTTGGTGATGAAGCCCCATCCAAAACCACAATTTATCGCTGGTTTACTGAATTTCAACGTGGACGTGTCAAGCTCAGTGATGATCCCCGTCAAGGTCGTCCAAAAACTGCAGTCACCCAAGAAAACGTTGATGCTGTGCGTAAGCTGATTGAGGAAGATCGACATGTGACATACCGCGAAATTCAGGCAACTTTAGACATTGGTATGAGTCAAATACAAATAATCTTGCATGAACAATTAGGTGTAAAAAAGTTGTTTTCCCGATGGATACCGCATTCGCCCTGTGAAGAGCAAAAAGCGGCTCGCGTTACTTGGTGCGTCAGAACTCTCGAAAGATTCCACGCAGGATCCTCAAATGCTGTATACAACATCGTATCAGGTGACGAATCCTGGATATACGCGTACGAACCCGAAACAAAAAACCAGTCACGAGTTTGGGTGTTCGAAAATGAGTTAAAGCCAACAAAAATTGTTCGTTCACGGAGTGTTGCAAAAAAATTGTGGCCACGTTTGTCTCCAAAACCGGCCATGTTACGACTATTCCTCTTGAGGGACAAAGAACGGTAATGCAGAATGGTATGCTAGCATTTGTTTGCCACAGGTCATTTCTGAACAACGTAAAGAGAACTGCAACCGCCGCATCATCCTCCATCACGACAATGCGAGTTCTCACACCGCGCACAGAACAAAAGAGTTTTTAGAGCAAGAAAACATAGAATTATTAGACCATCCGCCGTACAGCCCCGACCTAAGCCCTAATGATTTCTCTACTTTCCCTAAAATAAAGAATAAATTGCGTGGACAGAAATTTTCATCACCTGAAGAAGCTGTGGACGCCTACAAAACGGCCATTTTGGAGACCCCAACTTCCGAATGGAATAGTTGCTTCAATGATTGGTTCCATCGTATAGAAAAATGTGTTAAATTTAGCGGAGAATACTTCGAAAAGCAATAAATACATTTTTAAATAGTAATGTTGTGTCACTTCCTTGATTCCCGAAATGTTCAGTGCCGCCCTCGTACAACGCTGATTGCTTAAAGAGTTTGTGTATTGGCTACGAATCGCAACATCTTGTAACGTTGACACTTTTTCGAACAACATCATGTTTGTTTTGACGAAAACACAAATTTCAAAAATATATAATGATGGTAAGGTAAGTATTTTCAGCGATTTAACCGCTCAGGCCCGTGGCTCAATAACGTCATCTCTCAATCTCAAAAAAAACATTTTTATTCGATAACTACTTTCAAATCGCGCGCCGCGAGGGCTCCTATTCGGAGCCATTGGGGCTTTATCGGTTAAAGAATGGTACACAGCTATCATCAATTTTCAGACCACACATTGATCTTATGCATCTTTTTTGTGCCTTAAAAACGATATCTTTATCAGTAGAATTGCCCCAAAAAGCAATACCATAGCGCAAAATTGAGGCAACTCACTCAACTCAGGTCATCTATGTGGGCCTTCCAGTTAAGCTCAAGGAGTAAACCTAAGAATTTTGCTACTTTAACTTCTTCAATGTCACAGTTACTATGTCTGATATTTACTTTTGGTACTACAGTTCTTTGGTGAAAGTGCATTATTTTAGTTTTCTTAAGTTTATAACTAAATTATTTTTATCAAGCCAATTAATTATGTCGGATAATGTATTATTTATGACATCTTGATAAATATTGCGATCAATGCATTTCACTATGGCAGTACTGTCGTCTGCAAACATCACCATTTGATGTTGAGTCACCTTTGGCAGATCATTTATATAGATCAAGAAAAGAGGTGGCTCGAGGACACTACCCTGTGGGACACCAAACTTTATTTTTTATAGATATATATAGAAACGTGATATTAGAGGTTTTTTTATCATCCTCGCGATCCGGGCGACCAAGCCAAGATCGTCGTCCCGTTCCAAGCCTCAAAACATGACTGTGGTCTCTACGCGGCACGCGGTAGCTTGTCAAGCCAAGTTCAAGTAACAGAACTGGCGAGCAGCACCGTGTGTAATATTACACGAACCATTTGGAGCCACTTTGGACCCCCTCATAACTAAAAATCTATTTCACATAAACGTGTCAAATTTGGTTCATATATTGAGATTTGCGAGGTACATATGTGCTCCAAATTTCATAAACACATCTCAAACGGTTATTTAGATATTAACGTCCAAAAATCGTCATTTTAATCACTGACTGACCTATAGATCAAAACTGTAACCCAGTTCTAGATGACCTAGAAAGTTTAAATTTGGCATGCAGATAGGTAATTAGGTGAATACAAAGGAATAAATCAGAAACTGGTAAATTTTTATCATTTTATTATAATTTTTCACATTGATTCTATTAAGAACACTTTACTTATACTTAGTGCCTGTAACTGTAATAATGTAAGAATCAGCAATCAGCTATCAAAACTTATGACAGCCGGTCTTTATGTAGATTTTAAGGTCTCCACGTGAATATATAACGAGTTTAATACCACCCTTATTTTTTTTTTATCCAAAAATTTCCGTTTTAGTACTTATAAGTAAGAGTATAGTCGACTTTCGTATTTATTACGTTATTAACTGGGATTTAGTATTAATTATTGTTTCAATATTTAGCGCACATCAACAGTGTAAGAACATTACGTATAAATAATTATTAAATTATATACGCATTTCGGTACACGGCGCGCGGTGCGACGCCGGAGCAGCGAGGTGGGAGCGGTGCGATAAAACTTTGACGTGAACGTGTCCGAGCGAGTGGCATGCGGGAAGGTACTAATGGGTCACCGAGGCCCCTGGCAACACAGGCAACAGGAAGGAATACGGGTGGGTTTTAGTCAGTAAGAGTCTGACACACCCTCCCGCTCCGGCCAGAGCGGGAGAAGTTATTTGATGATTTCCCATAAAAAAAAAGCCGCGCTCATAAGCGCGAGCGCCGTCTTGCTGTCCGGTTGTCTCTCGATATCTGACCTATAAGGTTGCGATTTATGCTACGAAATTCATAGGTTTTCTTAAAAAATACTTATATATTTGTGTTTACTATGGTAATACGTATTTGGTATTAATTTTGTTATAAATAAATACCTACTAATAATTTAGGTACAAAAAGTAATGATATGCCATCAAAAACATAAATGTGAAATGAGAGCCAAGTTCAATATTATGATATAATATATGCCTTGGTTGTTGACTTCAACGACAAAAGAAGTGAGATCTAAATGGGTGCCAAGTTCAATGGTCAGTCCTGAAATTTATTTATAACAACATAAAATGTTATTTCTTCTTATAACTTAGGATAATATATTGTAGCCTAAGGTCTGACTTGGCTAGTTTTCATATACGAATTATATTATAGCCTTCGCAAGTTCTAAACCTGTTACTTGTCGGTTCTTATTTTATTATTCCGAAAATTTATTTTTTTATATAGTGTCACATCTTTTATATTATTACACACGTTATACATAACTTAATAATATAAAGGTGCTTACATACACACGACACCTCCGGGGGGGGATTTACTAATCTAACTTTTTTTTTCTTTTTTTGAATAGTTTAGGTTAGTTTAGTTATCTATAGGTACATATTATTGCGAATAATAAAGACTAAATAGGTTAAGCACATAATATTGGATGCTTGTTACTAGTACATGGTTATATTTAGCTTAGTAATTATAACTATATAGGACAACGACAGGCTGTTTTTTTGACAGTACTATTTTATAAGTGCTTATAATAATTATGTAAGAATGGTTACAGTGTGGTTTCAGTACATTAAATACATCATTCATAACATAATAGTGCTTTGTTCTATTCTTATGTATGACATCAGTTTTACCATTAATTTCGATTTCTACATTTGGTGAAATGTCCCCGATAACTTCGTAGGGTCCTGAGTATAAGTTTGTGAGTTTATTGCCTGTTTCGTTTTTTACTAATACTTTGTCATTAGGGTTGTAATGCGTGGGGTTAACGTATATGTCGTACCTGCGTTTTGTTACCAACTTGCTGTTAATTAAATTTTTGCGAGCTTGTGTTTGTGTCACTTGTAACCTTTATTTCAGTTCTGAGGGTAACTCTCATAGTTATATAGCGGCTCTATTTTTTGAGTGAGGTTGCTTGGCAAAGTGCACTTCTTACTGTTAACTAATTCAAACGGGGTGAATTTATTTAGTAGACGTATTTACAAAAGTATTGTAGGCAAACACCAGGGTAACCAGGTACTCCAGGATTCTGATTATTGTTCTGTTTGTATACGAAGAAATGCGGACAAACTTTTATGTGAGTTTTCTAAAGCTCCTATGGTTTGATGGTGATATGCAGTTGAGTTCAGTTTTTTTAATATTGAGCAAAGCATATACCTCCTTTATCGTATCTGCCATAAACTCAGTACCGCTGTCGGTGGCGGTTTCCTTCGGCATACCATGATGCAGCACGAAGTTGTCCACAAAAGAACGCACAACTTCTACTGCTGGTTTTGTTTTAAGCGGATAAGCACATACATATTTTGACAACTCGCATGTATTGTTAGAATATGAATATGCATTATTGTCCTTACCTCAACGCCCAACTAAATCTAGGAAAATCTTTTCGAAAGCAGTGTGTGCTGTAGAGGTGATGGCCATGGGTTCCTTTACCTGTACTGTGTACTTTTGTTTCTGGCACTCTGGGCATTTTGTCACATAATTTTTTACATCTGTTTCTAAGCCGGGCCAAAAATAATATTTCCGTATTTTATTTACCATTCGTCTTATTCCCGCGTGACCACTTGTCGGTAAAAGATGAAAATCATTAATTTTTTCTTTATTTTTTACGCGTTCTACGCCAAGCCCTGACCAATTTTCGCTGTCTTTGATTTGACTGATTAATTTTGCAACGAATATTCTATTATTCTTATTTTTCATAAAGTACACTTCCTCTACACATATCTCATTACAAAAATCACTCAGTGCTTTCACAAATTCTGTTTGAGTCATTTGCGAGTGAGCCGCTGGTTGTATAAAGATTGTCTTTTTATTTTTTGAATAGATGAAAACATTGTTTTCTTTATTAATTTCGTTTTCTTTTCTTAACTTTCCTAACCCTGAATTGTCTATAAATCTCAATTCAACTACTTCTTGTGGTCTATTCTGTGTCTCTACGAGATTTGGTTTTTCAAAATAATCGCTGGGCAGAGCTGCCTCGTCTGTTGATGGGTTGGCATTCATTTTTAGTTTCTGCGCCCGCTTCATAACACATAAATCCATCACATCCTGCAAATCTTTGGAAGTTAATCGAGACAGTGCGTCCGCAGTTGCATTGGCTCGACCTTTGACGTACTCAATTTCGTAATCGTACTCCTCAATTATCAATTTAAATTTAAGTAGCCTGCTGGATGGATCTTTGAGATTAAATAAATAAATCAATGGTTTATGATCAGTCATAAGTGTTATAACTTTAAAATCACGGCCAAATAAATATGGTCTAAAATTTTGCATCCCCCACACTATAGCTAATAATTCTTTTTCTATGGTGGGATAGTTTTTCTTTGATTTATTTAGGCTTCTGCTAGCGTAAGCAACTGGACGCCCATCAGCATTTGATAAAATAGCTCCAATTGCATAGCCTGATGCGTCTGTTTGTAATATGAGTTTATTTGCTAGCGAAAAATTAGGATATTACAGTGTAGGTGGTGTTATCATAGTCTCTTTTAATATGTCAAATGATTTCTGACAGTCGTCATTCCAATTAAATAGTACATTTTTCCTACATAATAAGTTTACATAATAAGCTTTATCTGCAAAATTGGGAATAAAGGAGATGGCCAATTTACTTAGGGCACTCTGCCTAGCATCTAAAAATTCAAGTACATAAATGAATTTTGGTTTATTTTGAATTTAGTATGCTCTTAAATTAACTGTAAAATTTACAAGGTTCAGTAACTTCAGATTTCTTAGAAATTAACAAAAATATGTCTTGTTCATGAAACTCCTCGGGCTCATAACTAAGTAGTAGCCAGATTATCCTGCATGGGTAAGCTACGCTTGTCATGATCAATGGATGGATGGCCATTAAGCCAATTATTAACTCACATGGTGTCTGAAGTCTTGTTGACTACAGAAACCATGTGAGTTAATAATTTTATTTACCGTGAAGGAAAACACTGTTGGAAATCCAGGCCTCACTCTTACTTATGGGTCACCGAGGCCTCTGGCAACACAGGCAACAGGAAGGAATACGGGTGGGTTTTAGTCAGTAATAGTCTGTCACACCCTCTCGCTCCGGCCGGAGCAGGGAGAAGTTATTTGATGATTTCCCACACAAAAAAAAAAGGCCTCACTCTTGTCTGATGTGATGTACCATGTATAATCTAAACCCTGAGAGAGTAGTGGGACAGGAATGGAATGATTTGGTACCCAAGATATGTATAACTGGATAGACTCCTTATAAAAGGTTAGGTTAGGTTGTCCTAAAGGATTGCAGTGTTAAAATACAAACAAACATTGAATAACTTTTGAATGAATTATTTAATCTATATATATAAAAATTAATCGCCGAAATGTATGTAAGCGCATAACTTCCGACCAGCTGGACCAAATTGGATAGTTCTTTTTTTGTTGTATTCGTCATTAGCAGGAGAAGGTTTGTATATAATAAAATTGTAGTTAGGTAGGTAGGTAGGCAGGAAGGATAGGTCAATAGGGACAGGACAACGTCTGTCGGGTCAGCTAGAATTCAATAATTCTTACAAAAATGTCATTTCAAAATGATGCTGGGGGAGTAATATTGGTCTGGTGTCTTGCCTAGTCTAAATACCAGATCAATGCATTACCCTACCGTCCTATTACCGACCAAGCAGTTGCAATAAAAAATGGCGAACGTCGAACCTGTCATGTCGTTTCGTTTCGTTGTATAAACAAGAAAAAAGTTATAAAAAATAAATATTTCATAGCATTCGAGTAATTAACAAAATATGAGTTTTGTTATGATTATGATAATGAATAATCATTTAACAGTCAGAATAATTTTAATATTGCTCTGATTTCACAGGGAATGGAACGTGTATCCAAAATGGCGCGTTATCTAGATACGCTGGAAATAAAAAAACAACTATTTAACTTTAAATTAGTTTTCTGAAGTTGTACGAAAATGTAAATAGTTTTATAATTTTTAGTTTTATTTTTATTTATTTATAAGTGGGCGTATATTAATGCATATGCCACTGAGTAACTAGGCTAAAACTGGCCATGTCATTTACGATAGTAGTTCGCAAAAGCGACAAAACGTTTTACATCGTCTATATTTTTGGGAATTGGGTAATCCTTGATAACACTTATTTTTGCGGGATCTGGCAGTACACCTTCACTTGATACTACATGGCCTAAATAAAGCATCTCTTTCCTTAGAAAATTGCATTTCTCGGGGTTTAGTTTTAAATTAACTGCGTAAGCGATCAAGTACGTCTATGAGGTTTTTATTGTGGTGAGAAAGAGACTTTCCGAGGACTATCAAATCATCGAGATAATATACTAAGCACTTATCATATGCTAAACCGGCCATAGCCATTGTCATCATGCGTGAGAAGGAACTGGGACTGGTTCTTAAACCCATGGGCATACGCGTCATCTGGTATTGCCCTAAGGAAAATGCTGTATATTTGCGGCTATCTTCGTGTAAATCTACATTATAGAAACCTTGGTTTAAATCTAAATGGCTGAAGTAAATGCACCCTGATAAAGATTCTAATATTTCATTTATTTTAGGTAGAGGAAACTTATCATCTCGAATGCAGCTGTTAAGTTTGCTGTAATAATCGACAACTAATCGCCATTTTTTATTTCCAGTTGCGTCTGGTTTTTTGGGTACTAGTAATATTGGGCGTGACCATTCGCTGTTACATTTTTCTATAATTCCTTGCTGAAGTAGATTTTCTATTTTTTTGTTTATTTCTCCTTTCTGTGAGTATGGAAGTCTATATGGCTTTAAATATACCGGCGCTACGTTAGGTTTCAAGTTAATTTTGTGCTTATATAAGTCTGTAGTCGTCATTTTGTCCCCTTCTAGACAAAACATGTCGGAATACTTCGCGCATATTATTTCTATTGTTAATTGTTCCTCTTTGTTAAGGTTTTTTAAATCTAATATAGAAAAAAGTTTTTTTTCCCTTTCCGCGTTGCTAAGAGTTTTTTCATAGGAACAAATATCGTATTCCGACGATTTTTGGATAATGGGATTAATTTCATCAAAGGTTAAATCTTTATCCGTTGTGTTAAGGACTCGAATCGGAAACTTTCCGTTCATAGGTTTAACCAACGCGCTAGCTATGAAAACTCCGTTTTGCAGTTCTGACGCGCAAATAACAATTTCTTCCAATGCATACCTCGGCTGGACATTAATGAAATTTATTTATTCACACCTCGCTGGTACGAGGTGCATTCAATAAGTACCTAGCCTCATCGCCAGAGGGCGCTGTAGTTTCAAAAGAGTTTTACCACAGTGTAGCACATTCTTTTTTAATTCTTTTTTCAAATTTTCATTCCAATCCCTTCATTTGTTTTAATTTGACAACTTATGGAAGCGAACGTGTCGATCGGTTTTACAAAAATGGAAAAAGAGCAATCTCGTTCGGTGATTCGATTCCTATTTTTGGAAGGGAAAACGCGCATCGAAATCAAAGAGCGCTTAGATGCTGTGTACGGTGACTCTTCTCCAGCGATGGCCACCGTCAAGAATTGGTTCAACGAGTTTGCACGTGGCCGTACGTCGGTTTTTGATGAACCACGTCCAGGTGCACCGAAAACAGCTGCTACGGAGGAAAACATTAAAAAAATCCATGATTTCGTATTGGCAGATCGCCGATTGAAGGTTCGGGAGCTAGCTGAGACTGTAGGCATTTCAGAAGGAACAGTGCATCATATTCTTCACGAGGAACTCGGCATGAGAAAGCTGTCGGCGCGATGGGTGCCGCGTTTACTCACACCAGAAAACAAGCGCAACCGTGAGACCACATCGGAGACGTGTTTGGCGCTGTTTAAGCGGAATCCAGCGGAGTTTTTGCGTCGTTTTGTGACCGTCGATGAAACCTGGATCCACTGGTACACACCAGAGACCAAGGAGCAATCAAAACAATGGATCCAGACCGGGGAACGTGCTCCAAAGAAGGCGAAAACTGTAAAATCGGCCGGAAAAGTTATGGCCACCGTTTTCTGGGATTCACAAGGTATGATCTACATCGATTACCTCGAGAAGGGTAAAACAATTACAGGGCTTTACTATGCCGATTTATTGGGCCGATTCGACGCCGAAATAAAGAAAAAACGACCCCATCTGGCGAAGAAAAAAGTGCTGTTTCACCACGACAACGCACCGGTTCACACGTCTGCCGTTGCCATGGCCAAATTGGTCGAATTACGCTACGAATTGTTGCCCCATCCACCGTATTCTCCAGATTTGGCCCCTTGTGACTTCTTTCTGTTTCCTAATTTGAAAAAATCACTCGCCGGGAATAGATATGGATCGAATGAGGAGGTCATCGCCGCCACGGAGGCCTATTTTGCAGAGTTTGACAAAAACTATTTTTCGGACGGGTTAAAAAAGTTGGAGCATCGCTGGGCTAAGTGTATCGAACTAAAAGGAGACTTTTATTCCAAGTCCGGGTAATATGTTTTGTTTGTTTTGTTTTACCTTCAGTTATATTCACTTTATATTTCTAATGTTCTACCTACAATTTTTCACGACTAAAAGTAACGTCAAATTAATGTCTTGTCACAATGTTGTCACTGTCAGTGTCAGTCACCTATGTTAGTTTCATTCGGTGCGTTCCGTTTTTTGTAACGGTGGAATGGCTGTGTTTATTTTTTTTTTTTTATTGTTTTCTTTTTAATTTTTCTTGAGTTTTGCTCCTGAAATGTTTTACTTTTTATTAAGTTTTTTTTTTTTTGTACGTTTGTTACTGGACTGTGGTTGTAGGTTTTAATTATTTTGATTCAGTAACGCAACCGGCAGGTGGACTAGTTATTATTTTTATCTATTTTATTTTTATTAGTTTATATTTATATTATTTTTATATTAGGTAAGTATTTATGTCTATCGATGAAAGCAGTGATAATAGTAGTTTTTTCTCCATAACAAGCAAAGACGACAGTTTCGTTAGTATTCCTTCTCTTGCAGACAGTCTTGCAGCGCAGTTTTCTGATGTTCCTAAGAATTTTAACGTTATACATATTAACGCTCAGAGTATTCCGGCTCATATCCACGATATGCTGGCAAGCTTTGACTGTAAGAACGTACATGCTATTCTTATTTCCGAGTCATGGCTTAAACCTTGTCTCCCTTCAACTAGTTACTCTCTTCCCGGCTTCCAGCTTATAAGAAACGACCGGTCGACTGGTGGTGGTGGTGGTGTTGCCATATATCTACGCACGCATATTCCCTACTCTGTTGTCAAAGTGTCAGCACAGCCACCGCCATCAAATGCTGGCGAACATCTCTTCCTTGAAGTCGAACTACATCATTCGAAATTACTTCTTGGCGTCTATTATTGTCCCTCTTTACGCGTTAATTTCTTTTCATCTTTTGAAAATCTCTTAGAAATGCTGATCCCTTCTTACAGTCATAGTATAATCATGGGTGACTTTAATACTTGTCTTCTGAAAAAAAGACCATCGCTCTTCTTCTCTAATTAATATTTTGGCTTCTAGTAATCTTTCCATTCTTCCACTTAGTGCCACTCACCATTTTCCTAACTCTACTCCTTCTCTTCTTGACTTGATTTTTGTCTCTTCTCTTGATCACGTTGCTAAGCATGGCCAGTGTTCAGCCGATGCCTTTTCTTATCATGACCTAATTTTTCTGTCATACAAAATTCGTCCACCTAAGGCTAAAGCTAAGATCCTCATGCAACGCAATTTTGGTGGAATGAACGTTGACAATCTTTGCAAGGATGCCAACAATATAGATTGGTCTGCTCTGATTGTCTCTGAATCAGTCGATGAGCAAGTTAATATTTTTACGGCTAAACTTATTGAGCTTTACGATCATCACGCACCTGTTCGAGCAGTTAAGGTTCGACATTTACCGGCGCCGTGGCTCACAAATGACATTAAAAAGCTAATGTACAAAAAAGTAACGGCAAAATCTAAACTTAAGCGTAGGGCTAATGACGCTAACAGGGAAAGATACCTCTCTATTCGTAATCACTGCAATAAGGTGTGTAGGGATGCTAATTGCCACCACATTCATACTTCAGTCCAAGATGGGGACGCATCCAAAGTTTGGAAATTTCTTAGATCATTGGGGGTCGGTAAAACCCGACAAGAGACAATCACAAAACATATAGATATTAATGCAATGAACAGTCATTTTACTGCTTCGTCCAATTTTGATAGGACAATAAAATTGAATACACTGAATTATCTTTCTTCACTTCCGACTCCCAGTTATTCTCCATTTGTTTTTGGTCAGTTCTCCGTATGTGATGTTAAGAAGAGCATACTATCGATTACTTCCAATGCAGTAGGAAGTGACTGTATCAGCCGTAATATGTTAGTCCCTGTGCTGGACGTTATCCTTCCCGTCATTTGTCACATCCTCAATTTTTCTGCATCAAGTGGTGTCTTTCCATGCTCATGGAAAGATGCTCAAATAATTCCTTTACCTAAAAAGTCGAATCCCACATCCTTTTCTGAATACCGTCCAATATCCGTTTTACCATTCCTATCCAAAGTCCTTGAACGTTTAATTCACAACCAAATAAGCACTTTCCTCTCTAAAAATAATCTCCTCAACCCCTTCCAGTCTGGCTTCCGTCCTGGTCATAGCACAACTACAGCGCTTCTGAACATTACGGATGATATAAGGTCTGCCATGGAAAGCGGTAATCTAACGGTCTTAGCTTTGCTAGATTTCAGTAATGCTTTTAATACTGTTGATTTTGATGTTTTGCTTGGCATCCTATGCTCCCTTAACATATCTCCATCGGTAATTGACTGGTTTCGTACTTACTTGTTCGGTCGCCGGCAACGTATTTTCATTGGAGAGACATTGTCTTCCTGGAGTAATACTTCTGCCGGTGTACCTCAGGGTGGCGTTCTATCCCCTTTACTTTTCGCAATTTTTATTAACTCTATCTCTGACGAACTCATTTCTTTCTACCATCTTTATGCAGATGATTTACAAATTTACTCGAGAGCTCCTTTGGGAAATCTGTCCGAGGCTATCTTTACGATTAATCGTGACTTGACCCGTATATGCGAATGGAGCAAGAGATATGGACTTACGGTCAACCCCATAAAGACGCAGGTTGTGGTGGTGGGCAGTTCTAGGATGATCTCAAGGATCGACTGGACGACTCTTCCCCAAGTTTCTTTTGACAACTCAGTTGTTCCCTTCAGTGAGAAAGTTAAAAACTTAGGAATATTGATTGATAAGAACTTCTCTTGGACTGCCCAGCTACAGGAAGTTAGCCGCAAGCTATATGCATTCGCTGCAGCTTTGAAGAGATTGCGTAATTTTCTACCGACTGCCACCAAGATTGCGCTTGCACAAACGCTTCTTCTACCCATCCTTGACTATGCTGATACCAGCTATCTTGACCTTACCCAAGACAACTTGATAAACTTGAGCGGCTTCAAAATTTTTGTATAAGGTTCATATTCGGTTTGCGTAAATTTGACCATGTTTCCGAATTTCGTGTGAAGCTCAAGTGGCTACCAATTCGCCTTCGCCGGAATGCTCATATTCTTTCCCTTTTGTATAATGTCCTCTTTTCCCCTTCCACCCCTCTCTATCTCAAGGAACGTTTCCAGTTTCTTGGCGACTCCCACACGAAATTTTTAAGGTCATCAGATAACTTGAAGCTTAAAATGCCTATGCATTCCACAACGTTCGTCGACAAATCCTTTACTGTCCAGGCCACTCGTTTGTGGAATGCTTTGCCAGTTCAAATAAAACGCGCGCAATCGTTACTCGCATTTAAAAGACTCGTAAAGGAACATTACTTGTCGCTGTGAGCTTGTTCTCGTAACTGTAATTATCTATAGTCTTCATTTATTTTCGTTGCTTATACATTTAATATGTATGTATTTATGTATATATTATTTAGGTTTAGGGTATATCTGTGTATCAATTTTAGTATATTGTATTTATTTATTTTTTACACCAACGACAGCCCCGCTTTATGTCCAGGCAAATCACTGTCCATTCCATGGTTGCCTGGAAGAGATCGCAGAAAGCGATAAGGCCGCCCATTGTATATTTTGTAGTGTTTGATTTATTTTTTGTCATGTATTTTTTGTGGTGTACAATAAAGTATATATAAATAAATAAATAAATAAAAGGAGACTTTGTTGAAAAATAAATTGCCACTTTTCCAAAATTTTCGTTTACTTTTTGTAGGCTAAGTATTTATTGAATGACCCTCGTATCGTTATATTTTTGCGTGGTAAACGCAGCGGGAAAGAAATTTGAACATTATTATTTCATAGCAATAAAGTATTGTTACCTAGGTTTAGAATAGATTTGTATCTGTTTAAAGAAGTCGTGTTCTATTATGCCACTGGTCTTACAAGGCAAGGAAATAAAAACAGAATTTACGTTTTAATATCTGGTTCTTAGAACTCAGATATAGATAAACTTATCCAATAGATTGAACTTTGCCTCCCATTCCAAATACGTCAATGTTCTGTTTATGGATTGGAATGTTTTGTTTCATTACATGTTTATATTTTATTGCCAATATGGAGGCACCAGTTTCAATTAACCAATTGTATGGGTAACCATTACGACCATTTAAATAAATGGTACTTGAATTATTATTTGTAAAAAGTATTGCTCTTTTAGTCATGAAAAACTCATTATTTTCGTTGGATGGCAAAGAAGATTCGGTTGCCTGTGAAGAAGTTGAATCTGAGTTTGTCAAAGTATGAAATTGTGCTTGGCGATTATAAACCTACCTCTGATCCTGAAATGTGACCGCATTAAACCGCGCGCTGAGAACCGTTGACCTCGCCAACCGCGCCCTGTGCCCTGCTGGTAACCAAAATTCTCGCTGTTCTGCTCTTCTGGCGCTGTGTGTGACGTACCTCTGGTCCTCATACTAGCTGGACGATTCCCGAAACCCCTGTAATTGTTATTATGATAGTTATTGCGATTGAAATATAAAAGTTCTGGATCGGTTGGTCGTGGTATTTCTTCATCTAAAGCCGCTTGGGCAGCATCCTTTAACGAGTTATACTTCCTTGCTGTGATAATTGTCCTGAGTCTACGATTTCTCAAGCCATCTGCAAAACATTTTATAGCAAGTTTTTCGTTTAGTGGACGTAAAAGCTCGTATGCGTGGTTTTCTTACCTTCCGACTGAGTGATAGTTAGGTCTACGAACATTTCTGTAATTTGCTTACCAACTCATCAATTGACAGATTTTCTTGTCTAAAACCTTGTAGTTTGCGTTGAATAGCAGTTGCCGATTTTTTCGGTAAAAGCTGGATTTTCATATCATTAATAAGTGCATCAGTGCTAGAATAAGTATCGGATAATTTCAAGTTCGCGTCCCGAGATAACCTATTTTTCAAAACAAAGTTTACTAACCTTTTCTGGGATTCGCTGTCGAGCTCTGAGCTGTAATATTCAATACCATCTATAAGGCGATGAATACTAGATTCATCGTTGGTTGAAACAGGCAATAAATTCATAGCTATCTTTAAATCAAATTTGGCCGTTTTTGGGCTATCCTCAGTTTTCACACAACATAAACTTATTATGTCCTTGTATATTATATTAAATTGTTCACAATATTTTTTTACTAACAAGTGTTCTTGTTCCTTAATGCTACCTTACAAGTGGTTAGCTTCCTCTACCTTTACTTTAATTATTTTACCTACTCGCCGCGTTGGGCCAATCTTCACTAAATACGTTCTCAATTCTTTTATTTTTATAAGTAAATCTGACAGTTCTTGAGCCATAAGGCATAATTATGAAGTATCTAAGCTTTCACAAAATGAGGCGTCTTTTAGTTATTTATATTTACCTACTTATTATACGTAGGGTCACCTGTCCAACATTGAAACAATAGTACACAGTGAAACTTTACGATATTTCTAAAACACGACGTTGCCAGTTAGAGCAGGATAGCAAGAAAGGACATGCTCAGGCCCCCCCCGCACACGCCCAGTCTGCGAGCGCGCCGCGTGGGAGAGGACGTCTCCAGTGACACATAAGCGATATTGCCACAAAAAAGTAAGAATTTTTGGTAATACTTGGTGATTTTTTAGCAAATTATAGAAGATAATTTCCTATTGTTCAATATTGCGTTGCATTCTGTACATTTCAATGTATCTTTTGACCTGAATCCGTATGAAAATAATTCACTTTTTGTTGCAATTTTTCTGTAGGTTATAAAAAATGACCATGTTGGTTTACAATGAAACGAAAGTATGTTGTACACAATGAAACAGTGTGTCATTGTGTACAATCTTGTTTCGTTGTAGGCCATGTAGAAAATAACCACAACGAATTTTTTTCTAAGCATAGGCATCAACCTATCTAGTAACTAAGTACTTACTACGAGTATAAAGATATTTTATATAGTATTTTTTTCAGATGGCACGTACTAAAGCTATTTTAAGAAAAAAAGGAGATCATTCAGCCGCTAACATGCTTAAAGCTATCCAGCTTCACAGGCAGGGATGGAGTTTAAGAAAAGCTGCTAGAGAATGCAGTGTCCATTACCCCACATTATTCCGTTATGCTAAAAAAAATAAGAATATCAATGACACGGATTTGAAGAATCAAAGGTTAGTTCCAAACTATAATGTTAACAGCGTATTTACCGAAGAACAAGAAGCTCAACTTAAAGAATACATTAAAGACTGCGCATTAAAATTTTATGGTCTTTCTAGTAAAGACTTTCGCAGCGTTGCGTACCAGATGGCTCATATAAATAATATTAAACATCCTGTCAGCTGGGAGTCTGAAAAAATGGCAGGTATTGAGTGGCTTAGATCTTTTAGATCTAGGCATTCTGATTTATCACTAAAAAAGCCTGAGGCATGCAGTTTGGCGCGGGCTACAGCCTTCAATAGAGAAACCGTCAATGCTTTTTTTAACAATCTGAAAAATGTTATGGATCGTCACCCATCCTTCGGCAATGGCTGTAGAGTGTACAATTTAGATGAAACAGCTACAACCACTGTTCAAAAACCACAAAAAGTCATGGCTCCCAAAGGACGCCACAATCTAGGCAAGATTACTAGTGGTGAGAAAGGGACTTTGGTGACAACTTGTGCGATGGTATGCGCTTCAGGGCAAGCTTTACCTCCGGTTCTTGTTTTCCCGAGGAAAAATTACAAGGATTTTATGTTGACCGGTGCACCTCCAGGGTCCCTTGGACTTGCTACCCCGAGTGGGTGGATGAATACGGAGCTATTTGTCCAAGTCATGAAGCACTTTATAAAACATACATGTGCCTCTCCAGAAAACCCTGCATTATTAATCATGGACAATCACGAATCCCACTTAAGTATTGACGCTTTAGATTTAGCTAAAAAGTCTGGGGTCTGTGTTCTTACTCTGCACCCACACACAACAGCCAAAATGCAACCACTTGATGTGGGCTTAAACGGACCATTTAAGACCTATTATAACAGTGCTGTAGATTCGTGGTTGCGAAGAAACCCAGGCAAACAGATGACAATCTACAACGTCGCCGAGTGTGTGGGTCAAGCATATCAGAAGGCAATGACGCCAGTAAATATTACAGCAGCCTTCAAAAAATGTGGAATATTTCCATACAACGCAGACATTTTCGAAGAAATCGACTTCATGCCATCAGAAGTCACCAACAGAGAACAGCCCGGACCATCCTCAGAATTTCCCGTTTGTGCTTCCCGAGAAGTCACCGACATTGAACAGCCTGGACCATCCTCAGAATGGCCAGTTTCTGCTTCCTCTGACTACCTGCGACGTGAGCCAATAAATCTTGGCAGTCCCTCGTCAGACGCAACGTACGCTGAAAGTCCCCCACCACGAGAAGCTGAAAGTCCATCCTTATTTGAAATAGATGAGCGTATTTTTGAAGACCCTATTGTTGAAAATATTTTGCAGGAAGCTATTTTACCTTCACAGAGCTTAAATTTACTTAACATCAGGGAAATTACACCGCCTTCCGATGCTTGTGTTGCCGCAAGCTCTTCTTCTGGTACCAAAAGTAATTTCAAATCACCTAAAGAGTTTATGCCACCTTTAAAGGCTGGCCCACGAACTGGACGGCGCAAGCCAAGAAAGCTCGGTAGAAGCATGATTGCGACGGACACGCCTGAAAAAAATCAAATAGCTGAAGAAAGGAATAAAGCTCAAGAAAGAAAATCCGCAACCAAGAAAACAAAGCGACTAATTCTGTGTGACAAAAAAGGAAAAAATAAAAGCAAAAAGACTAAAGTTTTTGGCAATCAATCAGATGCAGAAACTAGCGAAGAAGAGGAAGGTATGGTGATATCTCAAAGTGAAACAGAACTGAGTGACATAGATGAAGAAGAAGATGACTCCGATGAGAATTTACCTTTGGTAACTGAAACATTTAAACGAATCGATCGAAAACCCCAAGAAGGCGACTACGTTATGGTTGGTTTTGAAACTAAAAAACTTGAAATATTCTACGTCGCATTGATTACTGAAATAATAAGCGGTAATTCATACGGTGCTTCTTTCTTGAGAGTAAAAAACAAAACTGAGATGAAATTTTACAGCCCTACAGAGCCAGATCTTTCAGAAATAAGACTCACCGACATAAAGATGATTCTGCCTCAGCCAAAAATTAACGGCACCAAAAGCCGAAACTCGTTCTATGTTTTCCCTCTTCGTGTATCACCGAAACTAAATTTGCGTTAAAATCTGGCTGAGTTTCGGGTTACGGTTTTAATCATGCGATATTTTTGTTATCTGTTTATTCATTTACTACTAAGAAGTTATACCTAAATATAACGACAATGATTGTGATATTTTTAATAATGAGACTGCAACTCGTACAAAATAGATTAATTATAAGAAGAGGATAAATAATTACATTGTTTTAAGCGAAAAAAATACTTAGGTATTTGTTTTGAAATTTTATTATTTTTAAGTTTTTAAGACCTGTAAGACAGGGACAGGTATTGTTTTTTGTTAATCCTGAACTAGTAGGCATAATATCACCAATTATTACCTCTGTGATTGTTAATGTTTAAGTCTGATTCAATAAGTCTGATTAATAACTTAGAAACCTAATTATTACTATGAATAAAACATATTATTTTCATATAAATTCTTTAATTTATTGCTTACATACTTACCTAGTTGATTAAAAACAACAAAATACTACCTTCTAATAACACTGTTTCATTGTTAATTATCCCTGTTTCATTGTAAAAAATCAGGTGTTTCATTGAATACACACATGTGGACACAATGAAACAAAGTATTTTTTTTAAAAAAAGCTTCTTTATACCTAAATTATAAAAGTAAAGTAAAATTTTAAAATACTATGCGATTACTAGATAAATTGTCTATCTTGGTGCAAAAAATTAGACTCGTAACTTGAGAAACGGCAGAGACAGGATGGTTTGAAATTTTGGTGTTTCATTGGTGAACAGGTGACCCTACGTATCCAATGTTCAACATTCCAATTAGCGCTATTTATTAATATTTGATACACTTATCTATACTCAATACTCAATCTTTTATTGCGTTCCACAATGTATATGCTTAGGTGGTAAGTAGACATTTTTTTGTAACAATCATGGACGCTGTCGGGCACAGCAACTGAAAAATTTTAAGGAAGAGGACTTATTTAATGCATGTAACTAACTTATTCTAAGTATTAGACTAAGGTAACATTTTATTAATTATTAATTTAATCTAAAAACAAAAAAAAATATATGTATTATTAATTTTTATAATCATGTCTATAGATTTGTCAATTAAATATTCTTTTATGCTATAGTAACATTTATCTAGTAATAGCTTTTTTAATGTAAGTGTAAAAACAGCAATCTTTTCCTCATTTTGAAGTACTTCGGGCAGTTTGTTATAGACTTTTATCGACATAACCAGTGGACCAGATGAGTGCATTTTTAAACGGGATGTCGGTAGGTTTGATCGTGTTTTGTGCAGGAGTGTGTATCTTGCTTGTATGTCTTCTCGTTTTGTGTAAAAGACTTGGTGTGTGTGTGCGAACTTACAGATTTCCAGTATGTATACATATACAGGGAAGAGTAAGAATGTTTAGTTTTTTGAAATGGGGTTTGCAGCTACCCGTTTGTTCTAAATTAACTAAAATCCGAAGTAACTTTTTTTGAGTTGTGAACAGCGTCGGTGCGTCTGTGCTATTTCCCCATATTATAACGCCATAGCTAAGCCATGCATAAGCATAGGCATAGTAGGTGACCAGAGCTGTTTTCAAGTTTGTGGTCTTTTTATTTCTCGAAAAGCGTAGAAAAATGTGGAAAGTTTCGATTTTATTTTCTGTACGTGTGGTTTCCAATTGATGTTTGAATCTATAGTTAAGCCTAATAGTGAGCATTAATTTATTGATTCTATTTTGTGATCACTATAAGAAAAAATTACATAAATAAGTTTTTTTTGGTGGGGGTGTAAAATTATTAATTTAGTTTTGTCAAAATTGATTTCCAGATTATGTTCGTTCATCCAGGTGATTGTTTTATTAAATATATTATTAAGGGTTTTATTTAAATGTACGGTATCATGACAGGCAGTAAGAATAGAAATATTGTCCGCAAACAAAACGCATGGTCTGGATTCCTTTATTGTTTTTGGCAGATCGTTGATAAAAATGGGAAAAAGAAGACATCCAACAACGTTGGTCTAAAGTAACGGATAGTTGTGTCCTATCTTTAAAACGAATAAACTGTTAACGTTGCCATGTCTGTATATTTTAGAATTAGCTATATTCGTCAAAACAAATAAACATCTATTTCCATATTTTAATGACGTCAGGAAAAGAAATAACATTATGAGTTCCTAGTATAAGAGTCTATTGTACACAGGTGCATATAATACAGCACTGTTAAAAATGGGAGTGATTTGTATGGCACCCACTGTTTATAATAAAATACCCATTTTAAAAAGTACCTTACAAAATTACTTGTGGATAAATGTTATTATTCATTAACCGATTTTATAGCAGATAAGTTACCAAATTAAATTAATTCTCAATTTATTAATTATAATTGTAACTTGTTATTATGATTGTTTTTACTTTTATTTGTACTTCTTTTTTATAATTGTGACATGTTATAATGATATTTTATTACTAATTGGACTGTGACATGTTTACTCTACTTACATACAATTTACATTTATACAAAGATTTTATTCTGTTAATTATAATTATTTGAAAATTAAATAATTAATTCAATTTTTCTAAAGATTTGCATGCCATGACGTTTGGCAAACATGTATTAAGCACAACTACTTTGTTTATATTTTGTCATGCTACATATATTCACCTACGTGTGTGTGTATGTATACACATGTGTTTTGCGAATGAATTTTATTATTATTATTATGTCCTTACATATCTCGGATGGGGGTCCCGGACCATGGGGTCCCGGACCTTTGGAAGGCGTACGAGGGGCCGAAGCCAACTCGCAGAGGCCCCTTGGACAATTGTAATGGAATGAGGCACCAACCGAAGATTATCCCTGTTTGCTCTATGAAGGTGCACCCAAGGACAACCCCCGGTTGATGCAAGACTATTGCGCACATTTGCTAATTTGCAAGTAACCAATAGATCCATAATGGACGGACGGATGACCCCTGTAACACAGGTTTTTCCTAGCATGGGGGTCATTGATCATTTATTTTGTAACAGACTATTTGATTAAATTAAGTGTCAACCTGTAAAACTGTACTTTTAAGTCAAATAAATATATTTATTTATTTATATTGCAGAACATGGGAACAAAAAATATTGGGCTATGGGTTTGGGAGGCTATAGTGGATCGGTTTCCTAAGACTATAGAAAGGCTATGGCCCCTACCTGACCAATGCTTTATATAAAATACACCGACAAAATGGCTGGGGGTGACTTGCACACTCAATAATGGCCCCCGGAAAACGGCCGCTAGCACATAGTGACGTAGTGACAAGGGGGCAACATTTCCTGAGGTGCTTGAGGAGTGGAGAAGTATTCCACGGCTATCAGGACAATCCCGGAAGTACGGTCAAGATCCCTACCAGCATCTTACTGGAATACTTCTCGGAGGAAGGCCTCCGAGCACGTTTGCTCTTGCGAATCAACACTCAAGCCGGCTAATAAAGGCAAGAATGAGGTGGGAGCTCTGTTCTTCGTCAGTGTTCACTCCAGCCGGCCAATAAAGGCAAGCCAGAGATGAGGAATAAGACTTCTCCCAGGAGATAAGGTCCGTGGGGTCGCTACTGCCCAACAGCTCGCCACATGCTACCCTGCGGGTTTCTGTATCTCTCTTAGTTTGGCTCCTTATCCAAGACCTGTTCCGGCAAAGTAAACTCTACCGGCACAGACCTGGAGTTTGGAGCGCGCAAGCCCCACCACGACGTCAACGTAGAGATACGGCGGTGGGGTTATTATTATTATTATTTCGTTTATTTATTTTTTTTACATATAAAATATATTTTGAAATATTTCTTGAAAAAGGTATAAAAAAACATTTAAAAATATAAAAATAGTGGTCCGCCGGTGTCGGGAGCAGGGTCCAAGCTACCGGTGGTTAGGGCTCCAGAGACAGGAACCTCCTCACAATGCGGGCCGTATCGAGGAGTACTGCCTTCTGAATCAGGCCCTTGATCCAGCCGCTTAACGAGAGCCTCGAGAGATGATGGTTGAGGCTTTCAGCCATCAGGCCATTGGCCGTAACGACAATCAGCACAATGACAGCAGAGTTAACATTCCACATGTCAACAACCTCGTGTGCTAAGTCGAGATATTTTATTTGCTTCTTTTTCTCAGCTTTCACGAGGTTTTCGTCATGTGGAATGGTAACATCGACTATCATTGCGCGGCGCGCTAATCGATCTATCACCACTATATCAGGCTTATTGGCGACAATAGTCCCGTCAGTAATGATAGACCGATCCCAGTACAACGTGACATGGTCATTTTCGAGAACTGAGTCAAGCACATACTTGTAATACGGTACCTCGGAGTTCACAAGTTTATATTTCAAAGCAAGTTGCTGGTGAATAATCCTAGCTACTTTCTTATGTCTGTGCAAGTACTCGCCGTTAGCCAAACGAGAACAACCAGAGATAATATGTCTGATAGACTCACCTGGACGGTGGCATGCCCGACGCACGTCAACCGTCCCGTCCTTCATAATATGTCTCCGGTAGTTATTCGTCAAGATAACTTCGTCCATAATTGCACAGACAAAACCTTCAGTTTTCCCGAAAAGGTCCCCAAAACGTAGCCAGGATACGGACGCTAAAAAATCTACATCGGGCTCATGAAGAGCCCGATAGAAGCGCCCGTGTAGCTCCTTGTTTTGCCATATCTCCTTGCGGTCATCCGTGGTAAGTATTAAAGGTTTGCACCAGTTCTCTTTAGCCATGGAAAGTGGGGTGAGCCCCTTGTCCACTGCGACCACATCACGGTGCATACCCACTTCGGCTTTCAAAAAATATTCCCTGAGACTGCATATCTCGCGGTTGTGGAAAGTCTTCACATTTAAAAAGCCTCGACCCCCGCACTTCCGCGGGATGTACAGTCTCATCACCGATGATCGTGGGTGATGCATCCGGTTTGCGGTCAACAGTGTACGGACCCTCCTATCCAGGGCGTCGAGTTCGGTCTGAGTCCATTTAAGTATGCCGAAAGAGTACATCAAAACCGGCATGACCCAACCGTTGAAGGCGCGCACCTTGTTTCCGCCTGAAAGAGGACTAATCAAAACCTTCTTCAGGCGGCCAAAAAAGCGCTCTTTCAACGATTGCTTCCTGTCAGTTACGTTGATGCCTAACGCTTCCGACATACCCAAATACTTATAGCTTTCGGGTGAGGAGAGGGATTATTATTATTATTATTAACGCTCCCTTGGGGAATTGAGGCGTTTAATGCCCTATAGTCGGATCAATAGTTTTGAAGTTCATTCGTTTTGTTGTTGAAGAATTCTATGTCTACTAATTGCGCTCTGTTTTCTAGGTAAGATTTGAACCATTCATACGACCTGCCGCGGATTCCCACTCCGTAGAGCTTATTTAATAATATTCCATATTGCACCTTATCGTAGGCTTTGGTCATGTCAAGCAGTATACCGATTGCGTATTGTTTAGTATTTATTATATTTAGGGCTTCCTGTATTTTGTAAACTGCAAGCGATGTGGATCTGTTTCTTCGAAATCCATTTTGGCATTCACCAAAAATTTTATATTTCTCACAGAAGGTGTACACACGATTACACATTGCTTTTTCAAAAATCTTTGTTGCAGTAGGCGGAAGAGCTATTGGACGATAATTATTAGGGTCTGTTTTATTATTTTTCTTGTGTAAGGGTTTCACTAGCGCGATTTTTAGCTGATCAGGGAATACGCCCTCTTCAAAAGATTGGTTTATTAATTTGAAGAATGGCAAAGTGAGTTCGTCTGTACATTGAGTAAACTAGGTGGGAATTCGTCTATTCTGTAACTGTATTTGTTTTTTAAGCTTTTTATCAAAGTTCTTATTTCATAAGGGTCTACAGGGGAAAGGAACATTGTGTTTTGGGTAGGTGAGAGCACGGGGGTGCCTTTCAACTCGTTTATTCGTAAAGGGCTTTCTTTACCGATGGATGCAAAAAAGTTATTGAAGATGTTAGCAAATTCCTTAGGTTCCGAGGTTGTATTGATGTTGTTCGTTTGTAGTGTTATGTTGTTTTTTCCTTTTTGGTTTGTTTTATTGGTACGTTCGTTTATAATGTTCCACATTGTTTTGACTTTGTTATTTGATTTTTTTAATTTTTTTAATGTATTGTAATTTTCTTGCTGTATTTACTATTTTTTTTTATGTTTTCTCATATTTTATATAATAGTTTGTTATTATTGGGTTATTTGTTTTTAAGGTAAATGATTTTAATAATCTTTTATTTTTGCAGGAGATTTTGATGCCTTTGGGTTAACCAATATTTCTTGTATTTCACTTTTATTTTAATTTTTTGTTTAGGTATGCATTCGTTTTGGATTTTAGATAATGTATCGTGGAATGCTTCATAGTTGTCGTTTATATTGGTATTTGTTGATATAATATCTATGGTATTCAGAGAACATATAAATTTTAACATGTTTGTGTTGGTATATAATCTCTTGTATGCGTACCAAGTTGGTTGTGTGGTTGTTACATTAGGTATGGTGATCTGTATCACTGTCCCGAAATGATCTGAGAAACCTAGTTCTTCAAGGGAAGTTAGAAGAAGAATATTTTGTTTATATCCAAGTTTGTGAAAATGAGGTCTAAACATGTGGATGTTGTTTGGGTTATGCGTTTTTTTTTTATGTGTTGTGTTAGTTTGTATTCTAACATTAGATCTAGGAATAGGCTAGTCTTCTTGTTTTTCTCTAAAATATTCTTGTTAAGATCGCCGCCTATAATAACATTAAGTTTAGAGTATTTAACGTTAATATAATTCAAGATTCATTTTAATTGACTATTAAAAATATCTTCTTCTCTTTTGTTCCAATAAATCGTTATTAATAATATATTTTCTTTTGGTAATTCAATTGCACATAATTCTAATATATATTCTATTGACATGAATGAGATATTACATCTCTCTATACTATCAATGTCATTTTGAAGCAGGATGCAGACGCCACCACCTCCACGCGTACTTCGGCAGTATGAAGCTGCAATTTTATATCCAGTGAACTGTATCATTTATAGCTTTTCCTTTGATAACCATGTCTCTGATATGCATACGGCGTTATACGTAGGGTTTTCTTTGAAGAATGCTTCTAACACGTGAGTTTTATTATAAATACTTTGGATATTTTGGAATAAAATTTTAAATTTTAGGCCTGTATTTTCGAAAGGAATAATTTCCAGAATTTATGTCACTAATTGTTTGTTTGGGTTGATATTCGCTGTTGATATCGTTTTGGGTTCATTTCAGACTACTTTTTCTTTCATTAGTTGAATACTTTAACTGTTTTTCATGATTTGTTATTTTTATAATTTTTCCTTCGATATATAATTGATTGTTTCGAATCACTGAAAACAAGCCTTTCTTTCTTGCCTTTATCATTTCTTCCCGCATTTGTTGCCTTTCTTTGCGTGCGTTTTCATCTAAGAATTCGGATAAAGATATTCTTGTTTCTTGAAAATAATGATTATTTTTTTAAGATGTATTTTACCATTCTTTTGCTGAGTAATTCTATTACTAATGGTCGGGCACTGGTGTTATTCCTGCCTAATTTATACATGTTTTCTATATAGCCCGTTAAGTCCGTATCTAGGCGTATGTTTACATTTAACTATCTACGAGATTTCACTATTTAGGGTTTAGACATAATGTCTAAAGTTCCACTTCTGGATGCTGTCGAACCGAACCTATGACTTTATAAATTGCGGACACTTACTCACTTTATTTTCACTTTTTTTTTTACTTCGGTGTCAGAAGGATGGTATCAGCACGTAGTTGTCTTCTTATATCAAGCTCAAACTCATGAATATATTGCCAAGGGTGTCGTTCAATATGTAGGTATATGTTACGTGTCGTTGTCGCTGCCTAATCGAATAGTTTTATCCATAAAATCTCTGCTATATGTTCTCCGTATTCATTTCAATTTTGGGGTTTCGCCGCAAGTATGAAATTGATCTTCGCAAAGCGTGTCGATTTATTTCATTGGTCATCCACTTTGTGTGACAGTTCTTGTAAATCCTGAATATGAGGTACACGAATCCCAGCAATAGGAGAATCAAAGTTACCAATAAACCCACATTCGTCGTGCTGGTGTGATACTTCAGCTGTTGCAGATCTGCGTTGTTATTACCGCCAGAAGCTGTTTGCGCTATTATGACTTCATCTTTACTCTGCGTTTTCCCCATGATAATATCGTTCTTTATTGTTGCCACAAAAAACACTTACTCCCACAATACTTTGTTCGCGACTACACTTGAGGTTAATCGTGGAACGGTATCCTTACCTTATACGGTGATAGGAATTTTAAACAAAATCTACGGGACACTTACGTCACGGTCGCCAAATGATGTTGGGAATCGGAGCAAAATGATAACACGGCGAATGATGAGTAAATACTGTCTTTATTTAAATAGTGTCACATCTTTTATATTGTTACACACGTTATACATAACTTAATAATATGAAGGTGCTTACATACACACGACAGTAGAAACTAGCCATCAAACATAATAATTCGCTACAATATATTATCCTAAGTTATAAGAAGAAATGATATTTTATGTTGTTATAAATAAATTTCAGGATTGACCATTGAACTTGGCACCCATTTAGATCACACTTCTTTTGTCGTTGAAGTACGAATCCGCTTAACCGTTTTAGAGATACAGCAAAACCACAAACGTTACTCCAGCAGGATCTCGAATAACTTTGCAGCCGAAGAAAGAACAAATACAAAATAAGGTGCAACATTTACCTCGTCTAGACAACTAATTATATACATATAATATTTGTTTCAATATTCTTATTAAAAAAAAAATGTCTGGCTGCGGTAACGTTATAAACGTTACCCCAGCAGGAAATGATTTTGTGAAATAACTAAAAAACTATAAGTGCAACAAATTTAAAAATGTGCGCAATAATTACAGAATCTGGGTTACTAATTATCTATAAGATTTAAATGACTATTTTCAACATTTTTTTGGGGTAACGCACACCATCTAGCTGGCTGTTTCAGCCCATAAAGTGATTTATTTAATTTACACACATGGTTATCTGGACAAGAGATACCCTTGGGGACTTTCATATAAATATTTTCTTTTAATTCGCCATTTAAGGCGGTTTTGACATCCACATGATGAACTAGCAAATTAAATTGATTAACAAAACTAAGTATAAATCTGAAACTACAAAGCTATTCTTGCTACTAGTGCGAAAGTTTCATTGTAGTCCGTGAGGTATTCTTGACTATTCGTGCCTTGTATCTTAAAGGTTTTCCAAATTCATCATGTTTTATAGTTAACATCGATTTATAATCGACAATGTTTTTATTTTCAGGTCTTGGTACTAAAGTCCAAGTATTATTTAGTTTCAGAGAATTTAATTCGCCCCTAATTGCACTTTCTCACTGAGATCTGTCGTCTCGAGTTTTGATCTCTTCTAATGAATTTGGTATTTTACGAGTACATAGAAAAGACTGAGCAAACAAAATGTCATCATAATCGTCATTATATGAAATAGCTGGCCGATTTTGAGCCTATTGATTCGTCTAACATATTTGCTTTTGGTGTAGACGGGTTATCAGATATTGTATCTACTATTTGCTCCGATTCAATTAAATTATCATGGTTTAAATTGCGAATTTAGGACACTCGTGCCCATCAGATTTAGGCGTATCTGATTTAGACCTGTCATAGTTATGTGTCGTTACCGGCACTGACTTGGATATTACATCATCAGTTTTGCCGTGAGAATTTTTAATATTCCCTTCAGACTTGAGGTCTGGCCTGGATTGAAGAAAACCAGTCTCATCAACAATAACATCCCTGACTACTACATATTTTTTGCATTCTGGGTTCCAAACTTTATAGCCGATTGGTTCATAATCTACAAGTATCCCTTTCCATATTTTTTCCTCAAACTAGGTCTTACTGATTTTATTATGAACGTAAACAGTTGAACCAAATACAGAGTTTTTGAAAGTTTCAAAGTTTTAGGTGGGGTCAAATTAATCAAATAAACAGTAGTCAGTACTGCATCGCCCCAAAACACTGTCTAATTTAGCACCGCTGATCATGAGACGAGCTTTTTCCGTAATAGTTCTGACCATACGTTCAGAAACGCCATTTAACTGTGGTGTTCTCGGAACTATTAAATGATACGATATCCCTCTCCCTACACAATAACTATTCAATTTAGACGATAGATATTCGCCACTATTAAGTTGAGTAATTTTATATTAAACTTAGCCTCGCTTTTAGTCACAAAATCTTTAAAAGCAGCGAACACGTCTGATTTATAGGATAATAGGTACGTGACACAGTAATGCGTATACTCATCAACAAAAGTACAAAGTAGTTTTTGTTGTTGTTAGTTGGGGGAGTAATAGGTCCACAAACATCTGATTGCACAATAAATAATGGGCGTTTAACATGACTTTTATCTTTGACCTGATTGAACGGAAGTCGACTCTGTTTCCCATTTATACAGACCTCACACAACTCATCATCTGGCATTACAGTTTCGATTTGGCTGGCGTTATCAACCATTTTATTATTTTTAAATTTTGACGAATTTATTTTTACTAAATTTGACCAAAGCGTTAATGCCATAATTTTATTACTGCATACTTTAGAAACAGATTGATACCTATCTACAGATTCCATTAAGTCTACAGCAATTAAATTATTTTTCAACATACCTTGCATGATGGTTTTATTATTCTTACGTATTTGGGCTCCTTGCATGTCGAAATTTACTGTCCACCCATCACGTTGCATTTTCGATACGGACAGCAGGTTGTATGGTACCAGCACGATGAAGAGCACGTCCTCCAAAATTCCTTGAATGCCCATGTTGCTGGTCACATACATCGTTCCCTTTTGGTAGCTGAAATAAATTCACAATTTTTAGCAATAGAAATTTTTAATAGCGTTTGTAAGACGATGTGACTAATGAAAAGATCTTCCCTGTTTATAATATGGTCCGATGCTCCAGAATCTAAAAGGAAAGTAACTCTGCTTCCATCATCATCCGCTTCATAGTCTCCCATCATAAAAGAAAATCCAGAAAAAATGCTCGACATGGATGGTTCACTGATCTCGACTGCCTGGACCGTCCTTTTCCTCTCCGTATTTTTCTGCTGCTGCTGATGAGCTCTTTTGAAATGGAAGCAGTCGTTTTTTATATGCCCCTTGCGACCACAGTGATAACACTTCACGTACTGCGACTTCTTCTGCGTGTTATCCTTCTGGTTGTAGCTATTATTCCTTTCATTATTTGAGAATTATCTAATTTTCTTTTTCGTAATTCCTGACCATTTTTCCGCTCAGCTTGCAAACTTATGACGGTGATATCAAAATCAAAAGTCATTTATTCAAACTAGGCTGAAAATCAGCACTTTCCGAACGTCAAAATTACATAAGACAGTCCCCCAAAAATGCCCGCCCTTCACCACTTCCTAGTGCTTTAGCTGGGAAGAAGAAGTGCTGGAACAAGCTCCCCTGCCCCCCTATCACTAAACTAATTTTTCAACTTGACTTCATGATTCAAAAGCCTTGTTTTAATGAATGCTAGCGTTAAATTATCAAAGGCAAAAACGCGTACGATTTTTGCGAAGGAATTCAATTTGTTTAATAAATGGTGAATAATATTTGGTAGTGTCATGGATGCCTTCTGGTGTTTTTCTACAACTATTGCATTAGACTGCCTTATCTCTAAGCTGTTTTCATAGGTGGTTCGAGGTATGTCATGGATTTGGAATGGTTGAATCCATGATTTGACTTAGTAGTGGTTGACTCAGCACGAGTGACGCAGTGGTGTGGCAGGTAGCACTCGGGTTTCGTACTTGTTGCTGACGGCATCATATGGTTTAAATTAAAATACTCACTCATGAACTTGTATTCTGTTTTCAATTCTGGATCTTTCTGTAACTTTCTCCCTAAGTTACGAAATTGTGCCAATGCTAGTGGTTGAGTGGACCCTAGTTGTTCCTTGATTTCTGGTCTGAACGGCAATCGGACTTGGTATTTCCCATTTTCCAATCTCTTTGTTCATCATTTCATCATCTGCCCAGCCTTTTCCCAACTATGTTGGGGTCGGCTTCACAGTCAGGCAGTCTTACCGGATACAGCTGAATACCAGTATTTTACATGGAGCGACTGCCTATCTGACCTCCATAACCCAGTTACTGGATAACACGATACCCCTTGGTAAGACTGGTTGTCAGACTTTCGAGCTTCTGACGACCCGTAACGACTGTCAAAGATCTACAAATGGCAGCCGGGGCCAACGGCTTAGCGTGCTTTCCAAGGCACGGCATTTTCCAATCTCTCTGTTGTTGACAGAAAATATTGCAAGCATTCATGATCTTCAGTGGACATTTCAATGTGCTGGTTGATATCTGCATTTTCCCAAAATCTGCGTAAATCGTCCGTATTGTGAAGAACGACGTTACACCTGTATCGTGGTGTCATTGTCTGACAAAATAACCATCCTAATTGCGTTTGTTGGGCTGTTGGTTGATCCTCGCCATCACCCCTCAAAAGGCCACCCAAAGCTATCTTGCCGTATACATCTGCACCAAACAGTAGGTCCACTGATCGACTGGTATTAAATTCTGGGTCAGCGAAATTAATGTTTTGTATGTGAGGCCAAGATGGTTTTATAAATGATTTATTTGGTAAACTTTTGATAAGATTATTCATTATAAGGACCTCTCCTTCTAATGCAAACTCACTATGGATTGATTAAATTCGGATGATTATTACTCCGTTGCAGCTGTTTTCTTTTTCACCAATGCCGAATATGGTTCCTTTGCAAGGATGTCTTCGAAGTTTCAAAATTTGTGCCGCCTTCTCACTTAATAAGGAAATTTGAGAGCCCTGGTCAATTAAAGCCCTCATGGTATGGTATGTGCCATCGTATCCTGGGACTTCTACTAAGGCCGTAGCTGATAGTGTATTGGATATGTCATCCCAAGATACATACACACATGTTGAAGCTGCTGATTGTTCATCATTGGGCACGCATGATGTCGCAAGTGTGTGCGCAGCCTTATGGTGTGGTTTTGCTGATGTGTTTGGCCTGTTTTTGGTTGTAATTGCGTCATGCAATAATGTATTGTGTTTAGCATTGCATTTGCAACATGTTTTATTTGAAAAACAAGGTTTATTAAAATGGTTGTATAGGCAATTCCTGCAACAGTTTAGATGGTTGACAGTTTTTAGTTTTTGCTCATCCGACAATTGCAAAAATTGGTTACACATCCATAACCCATGGTCAGCATTACACAATGCGCAAGTGATTGACCGCGACACATGTAACGATTTCGTAAAGTTTTTCATGTTGTTTGGATAGCTTTTATTTGATGACTGTTATTATTTGAACTATAATATTTCTGCTGGTTTGCTTGATAATTTTGATGGTTTTGTGTTTGAGTGGTTATCTTTTGGTTATTGGTTTCTTGTTTACGCCGCGATGCTTCTAAGGCGGTAAACTTGTTTTCCAAGAAACCTAGGAATTCTTGAAGGACTGGTAGTTCCCTGGGATTCTTCACTGACTCGATGTATTCAGCGAATGACTCACTGTCAAGTTTTTGTGGTAATAAGAGTACAAACAGTGGATCCCAGGTGGTGATCTATTCCTAGGTTCTGAATTGCGTGGAGACATTCCTTGGTCACGTCATGCAGTTTTTTGATCGCCCCGATGGATTGCTGCTGCATACTAGGAATGTTTAGTAGTATGTTGACGTGAGACGTGAAAATAAGTCTACTGTTGCCAGACTGGTTCAGTATTTCCCAGCATACCTCTTAGTTCTCCGAGCTAATATGAAGATAGTGGATTAACCGCTCTGCTTCTCCTTAAGAAGAAAAAAAAGAAAAAGAAGAAAGAAAATACGTTTATTTGCGGTAAACATGACGCAAAGAAGGAACACAAATACAAAAAGAAACAATTTGGGGGAGAATATGCGTCACATCCACGCAAAACGGCCAACGCTCAGCATAATGCTGCGATCCTATGCGAGACAGAGCCCCAGCGCTGCGATAGCCGGCGTTGACGTGATGACGTCGACCTTAAAAACTCATCTTGCTCTTTAAAAACTGCATTTTTTGTGCGTTTGATAACGATGGGTTTTTGTGGATGGTATCTGTGAATAAGTCTTTAAATGACGTCCATTGGTGATAGTTGCCTTGGAATATTGGGATATCCATTTGTGGAGTAGATTTGTCGCAATGAGATACGGACCACATTTTAGAGTTGATTGTTTTCTTCAAATCGTTATACATTTTCTCATATCTGTTGAATTCCTCTTAGTACCAGACATCCTGATCTCCGTTTTCACCTTCTATATCCCAGTGCAGGTTATCAAGAATTGCCCAACGACTTTGAAGAGATTTTAATGCATCGTCGAACTCCCACTTATTCTGTAGTTGGTCAATTTCTGTGGTAGCTACTGTTCTCATGAAAGCTCTAAAGTGGATAGTCTGCTTTTTATAATTCCTTCTAATTTACTGTCTACGCGTATATTTACGTTGCTGTTGCGGCGCCTCTGAATGAGACGAATCCTCTGCTTGCTTCGATGTCCCCACTTCTGCCGGCGGCTGGTGATGTTCTTGCTGTTTTGACAACAATTACTCCATGGTTATGGTTTGTGGTGGTCAATTACTCCATGTATTAGCTGCTTGATCGCTAAATAGACTAACAAATAAACACACATGGTTAAATTCAGCAAGTTCACAGCCCTTCCTATGGTTACGTTGATATTCTCTCCAAAAATTATCTAATATCTCCAACTTCCGTTTGCAGTAATCCATGGTTTTTCGTTCAGCCCCGTCTTTCTTGATGTTACTTAGAAGTTTAACCAAGGAGTCATAAATCTTCGTTTGGCTGACTGCTAACTGCTCCATTATTCCCACGGCCAATTAAATACGAAAGTGAAAATAAAGTTGATTGGTCTGACCTTATATTCTTCTTACGCGACAGCTGCTCAATCTCTTCCAGATTGATCTCACTGCCTACCTACTCTCCTTATACACAGGTAAACTATTAAACACTGGTTGCAAGGTCCCGGTGCACAAACACTTCACTGTACTTCGCCAACCGAGGCCCTTAATGCTCGAAGGACCATGTAGAATTTAGCGCCTGGTTGGTGTGGCACTAAGTTTTGGGTTGGGGTTCTGGGTTCTGAGTTGGTATTTGGTTGATTTGGTATATTAGACTGATTATGGTTTGATGGTTGATGGTATGGTTGAAATTATACGGTTTAAAAGCTATATTGAACACTACAATTTATTATAGTTATCAAATGGTAAATCTAAGCTTAATTAGCACTAAGATGGTTTGATCTGGGTTGGCTTGAGTTACGCGATTGGTAGTCGAACTCGGACTAATTGGTGGTAGTTGCGATACATGCATTTATGGAAATGCATGCCGGCAAAAGTGCTGAGCTGTTCGGTTGCAAATATTGTACCGAACATATTATGGTATCGAATAAACGGCCGCGTTTTTATGGGTGTGTAAAAGGGTAGTTACAGTGCGGTATCACACGCGTTTTAACATGCGTTTCCCACACATGACGATTTCCGAAAATTAGAAAAAAAATAAAAATAATGACCTACTTATTTTATTATTGATCCGTGTCGAGAATCATTAGCATAGTTACCTCCATGGATTTGACGAGGATGCAAAACGACACCTTGTATAATAAAATTAAAGTTGGTCACCAACTTAATTCTGCTCAATGATTTTATAACTGACGCTTTGGATAACGGTAAGCAGGTCGATGTCGTTTATACTGATTACAGTAAAGCTTTTGATCGGAATGAAAATAACATTTTACTATCAAAGTTATATGGTATGGGAATACGAGGTGATTTACTCAGATGATTTTCTTCTTATCTGGAGAACAGGTCCCAAGCAGTTGTATTAAGCAATTATAATATGTCTGGTTGGGTGCCTGTACCCAGTGGAGTTCAGGGTTCACTGCTCGGCCCATTACTTTTTATTATCTATATAAACGACACCGACTCTTGCTTGATTTCATCCAAACTACTATGTTTTGCTGACGATATGAAAATCTATGTCACAATATCATCACATGTAGACGTGATTGCACTTTAAGATGATTTACGTCGTCTGGAGGATTATTGTCGTGGGAGTAAGCTTGATCTTAACCCTGCTAAATGCTTGGTTCTAACATATTCTCGAAAGCACGCAATTATACCTTCATCGTATATCTTGGGTGATCAAGTACTACCTAGAACGTATTCCATCAGAGATCTGGGGTATATCACGATTCTAAGCTTACTTTTGAATTTCATGTTGTTGCCATAGTCGCTAAAGCATCCAGGTGCTTCACTCAAGCCAAAACTTTAAAAATCCTTTACTGTACTGTACTTTTGTTAGAAGCCACTTGGAATACGAGTCTGAAATCTGGAATCCATGTTATCACGAGTGCATTGATCGTATAGAGAAGAGATCCAGAAAAGGTTCATCAAGTATTTGTTTTCTCATCAGAAAGTGCCCTACCGGTCTGAAGATTACCTCAACCTCTGTAAGAAGTATCATGTATTACCCCTAATTAATCGGCGAGCAATCTCTGACTGTATTTCATTATTTAAAAAATTCAATAATTCTGTAAATAATTCCGATATTCTATCCAAATTTTATTTTAACGTTCCCGGAAGGTCGAAGCGATGGAACGCACCGTTGCGTGTCCAATTTGCCTCTACGAATTACAGGCAAAATTCATTTATAGTGCGTGCAAGTAGCCACTTTAATAGCATGTGTAAACGGCTCGATTTTGATCCTTTCATAACAGGTGTGTTCTCAGCCAGAAAGTGCCTGAGCCTTGACTTTTTTCATTGAGATTTTGTATGTTCAGGTTTTTATTCTTGTATTGAAAATAAAATGTGAATTTAGTTTAAGCTTGAATGTTATACTAGTATTTTTTTTTCTCTTTTTTTGGTAGCTGTATTGTGCTGTTCACACTTGCTCGCGCAAGTTTTAGAAATAAGTTAAATTATAATATTTCCGACCGCAGTTTTGAGCTATATTTCCTTCCCTCCCAATTCCCATACAACAGAACGAGAGGCACGCTCGTCGCACGCCGAATCAGAGGCACTTCCTCCGCGGCGAAAACCAATTACCGCATATATATGCAGAAAAAACATTCTCGCATCAGTGTGTTGTTCTACTGCAACCGCTCACGTTCCGCGCCCCGCTCCGCAAATAATCAGAGTGTGTGTGTTCTACTGCCACCGCTCACATACCGCGCCGCACCGCAAATAATACGCTACTATATCAAAACTCTAAACTCTCGCTATGTATAAGTGTTGGCCGACACAAGTGTAACATTAAAAACTCAAGTGATCAGTGAAAGGAAGAAACCAGTGAACACGTGGGACGTCTGCTAAGGCTGCCCCTTGAGTCAACGTGCTTCGTCCAGAAGGTTCTCAAGTAAGTCCATCCATCCCTCTTTCTTACTCATAATCTCATATTCCCCTTTTGCTCAATTCTGTGTGTCGTCCAATCTTCCAACCCGCAAAATAAAACAAATAAATTACATCCCCGCATATTGGTCCTTCGAAGTCGAAAAAACCGCTTCAACTTATTCACCACCAGTTTTTTGGCCACTTCGAGCCGGATAAAAAGAATCAACCCTATCTATCTAGGATTTAGGTCGAAATACCTAAAATATAAAGTTTATAAAACCGCCATATTGAACGCATACTTACGTTCGTATACTTTCGCTAGATACATTAGTCATTGAGAATTACTGTACCAACTTAATATTTCGCCTATTGCATTGAAATAGCATAGGTAAATATTCTAACCGCTAATTATCGTGAGTTAGTTAAGCTAACTTACCTACAACTTATATTAAAAACGCATTCCTTTGTTATACTCGATTAGAATAAAATTATTATTCTAAATCTACCCGCTTTATTTAATATTTTGTACGCTATATTTTCAAGGACTATTCCAACATGGCAGATCTTAAAATGAAAGTTAAATTACTTCAAGCTAAAAATCAAGCAATCTTTGAACGTTTATCGTCACTATATGAAACTTCTAAGAAAATAAATACGTCTGGTATCGAGCTTCGTTCAGCGGAAACATTTATGGCAGACTCGGAGATAATCTCAGTCACTCCTCAAGAATTTAGTACCAATTTAGATAAAATAAATACATATTCTTTACAATTAAATCCTGATCATAAAATCGATTACAACAATCTGACATCTTACGACGGAATATACACTCGCGTACAACGAGTGCGAACACTTATCGCCGCGAAGTGTTCCAGATCATTAGATGACTCAGCGTTTCATGATAACGCAAACCCATATAAAGGTGCGATCAAACTGCCACCGATTCAAATTCCGTTCTTTGATGGTAGGATTGACAACTGGCCTGTTTTCTATGAATCATTTAAAGCAAATATCCATAGTAATTTAAAACTTACAGATTCTCAACGTGTGCAGTATTTAATAGGTAATTTAAAAGGAAACGCATTGCAAATTATCGCCGGAATTATTCCCTCAGGTGATAACTATACCGCTATTTGGAACAGTTTAGTTCAAAAATATCAAGATAAGCGAGCACTAGGCTCACATTACATGTCTAACATATTAAATATGAAACCCGCAATTAATAATTCCGCATCTTTAAATAGTTTCATTGAAAGTTTTCACGCTTCTGTTTCAGCTTTAGAACAATTAAAAATTAACGATTTAAAGGATTTCATTTTGCTAAATTTAGCTTTGAGAGAGTTAGACCCCGCAACCGTACATATATTCGAAATGAATAAGAGAGATGAGGAAATTCCTACTTATACGGATTTCGTTGAATTTATAAAATCGCAAGTTAAAATATTGGATCGCACTATTTCATCTCGAACCGCGTTAGTGAGTAACAACCCTAATAAAAATAATTCTTCTCGTAATCAGTCACGTGATAGTACAGTACATGCTTTTGTTGCTTTTGATAATAATCAAACCTGTTTGTATTGCAATAAAATTGATCATTGTAAACTTTACACTTGTCCAACCTTTCAATCACTCTCAGCCAATTCGCGTTTGGATTTTATTAAAAACAAACGTGGATGTGTAAACTGTCTTAGTGTAACGCACACTGCTTCACAGTGTAAATCTATACATACTTGTAGGACGTGTAACAAAAGACATCATTCTCTTTTACATCTAGAACACAGTTCGCAGCCGTCTAGGTCTGTCTCGACTGACGCTGTCACTAGCTCAGCGAATTCGCAACAGGTGGCGCTGTGTTCGTGCTCTCGCGTTGATGCAAACACACCGCGTACTAATGTACTTCTGTCAACTGCGCAAGTCTATGTTGATAACAAATATAAAAAATACGTTTCTGTGAGATGTTTAATAGATAACGCTTCGCAAAATAATATAATTACTTCCGCTTGTTGTAAAAAACTACTATTAAACATTATACCGCTTTCAAACTCAATTATAAAGGGTGTCGGATCCTCTTCGCGGCCTATCATAGGTTACGTTGAGACAATCGTTACTGCTAAAAACAAAACAAATTCTTTTAAAATTACCGCTCTTGTTGTCGATTGTATCACGGATAACTTACCATCTCACTTTGTTGACACTTCTGCAGTGCAACATTTGTTTGATTTACCGCTCGCTGACCCACTGTGGCACGTACCTGGTGAGGTTGAATTGCTTCTAGGGGTAAAACTGTTCCCGTATTTACTACTTCATAATAAAATTATCTCACCTACCGCTCCGTCCGCTATTGAAACCGTGTTTGGTTACATTCCTATGGGTGAGGTACCCGCTATTTTATCTAATAATAATTATAGTCCCGCTGAATTAAATACCGCTTCATATTTTTCTACCGCGCTAAATATAGATAATTCACATTGTTTTCTGTCTTTAGACGAATCTTTACATAAATTTTGGAACATCGAAGAAATACCTTCAAAACCTTTTATGAGCCCTGCTGAACTGGAGTGTGAACCGCTGTACGCTTCTACTGTGTCACGTGACTCCAGTGGTAGGTGTTGTACCGCGTTGCCATTCTGTAAACGTCCAGATTCACTTGGAAATTCTTATGCTGTCGCTTATCGACGTCAAATTAATTTGGAAAAAACTAAGCTTCGCGACCGTGTTTTGCGCGCTAATTAGAATGAAATAATTCAAGAGTATATCGATCAAAATTATTTAACTGAAACTACACCTAGTTCTGTTGATCAGACTGTAGGTTATTACATACCGCATCACCCTGTTATTAGGAATGATAAACAAACAACTAAAGTTCGTATCGTTCTTGACGCAAGCGCTAAGTCTCATAATGGCGTGTCATTGAATGACTTGTTACACACAGGGCCGAATTTACAGGCTGATATATTTTTATTACTTTTAAATTTCCGCTTGTTCTCTATTGCAGTTACAGCTGACATAAAACAGATGTATCTTCGAATTGCTGTTATTGATGAGCATCGAAAATACCAAAAAATATTGTTTCGTTTTAATATCGCTGAACCTATTCGCGAATTTCAATTTAATCGAGTTGCACCTGTTAAGGTCATATCTCTAGCTCGTCTAGAGCTCTGTGCCGCTGTTCTTTTGTCTAAATTAATTAAATTAGTTTATGACACTTACCGCTCTCGTACCGCTATCAATAATATATTTGCCTTTCCGATTCTACAATTACGCTTTCATGGATTCATTCCTCACCGCATAAATGGAACATTTTTGTTAGTAACCGCGTCGCTAAATGTCAAGAAAATCTTGATCCTAAGCATTTTTATCATATTAACGGAAAGGAAAATCCTAGTGACTGTCTGTCTCGAGGTCTTCTACCTGAACAGTTACTAAAACACGATTTATGGTGGCATGGCCCTGAGTGGCTTCTGCGCCCAACTGCTGAGTGGCCTATCACTCCTTTTGTTTCTTCATGCAACGAACAATTGCCTGAATTTAATAATAAAACTCTAACATTGGTACTTACCGTATCAGAACCCAATTTAATATACATATAGTCTTTCTTAAAAAATTGCATCATTAAATAAAATATTGCGCATAATTGTATACATTCTGAGATTTTTGCGTATTATTCCTTACATATGCTTATTCATTTGTTTCGTTACCAAAGCAGTTCATATTGAATTGGTTACCGACGTGTCATCGGACACTTTTATTTCCGCTTTTAAAAGATTCATTTCCCGCAGAGGACCTGTCTCGTATTTATATTCCGATAACGGAACCAATTTCGTTGGAGCCAAGGCTCAACTGCAAGAACTACTTGTTAACCGCTACCGCATAGAGTGGAAAATGTTTCCACCCCGCGCTCCCCACTTTGGAGGGTTGTGGGAATCAAATATTAAATCTACTAAAACGCATTTATACCGTGTTATCGGTTCTCAACTCCTTACCTATGAGGAGCTTTCGACTGTTCTCACTGAAATTGAGGCAGTTCTAAATTCAAGACCGCTCTGTGTCCTGAATGAGGATCCGTATCCAGAACCGCTTACACCCGCTCATTTTATAATGGCTTCTCCGTTAACTTCGTTGCCTGAAGTGAATATTCCCGAAACAACGAAATCTCTGACTTGCCGCAAAAAATTGCTTGACCAGATGGTTTGTAGTTTCTGGAAGAGGTGGCGTTTAGAATATTTACATAATCTTCAAGTCAGACAAAAATGGTTGAACGCCGCAGACGATATTAAGATTGGTACAGTGGTTCTCATTCATCAGGATGATGTCCCTCCTTTACGTTGGCCAATGGGTGTGATCACTGAAGTTTTTCCCGGCAAGGATGGGACAACCCGCGTTGCTATGGTGAAGACATGCAGTGGCTCTTTCAAGAGACCCGTTGTCAAACTATGTCCTTTACCTTCTCAATAACATCACCGCGTAATTACCTAATTTAGCTGTAGTTAGCATATTTAAAATATTTTCTTTCTTAGTCCGCTTTAATATAATTTCTTTCCTTTTGAGAATATTACATATCCTCAAAGCCGGGCAGGATGCTCGCGCAAGTTTTAGAAATAAGTTAAATTATAATATTTCCGACCGCAGTTTTGAGCTATATTTCCTTCCCTCCCAATTCCCATACAACAGAACGAGAGGCACGCTCGTCGCACGCCGAATCAGAGGCACTTCCTCCGCGGCGAAAACCAATTACCGCATATATATGCAGAAAAAAACATTCTCGCATCAGTGTGTTGTTCTACTGCAACCGCTCACGTTCCGCGCCCCGCTCCGCAAATAATCAGAGTGTGTGTGTTCTACTGCCACCGCTCACATATCGCGCCGCACCGCAAATAATCCGCTACTATATCAAAACTCTAAACTCTCGCTATGTATAAGTGTTGGCCGACACAAGTGTAACATTAAAAACTCAAGTGATCAGTGAAAGGAAGAAACCAGTGAACACGTGGGACGTCTGCTAAAGCTGCCCCTTGAGTCAACGTGCTTCGTCCAGAAGGTTCTCAAGTAAGTCCATCCATCCCTCTTTCTTACTCATAATCTCATATTCCACTTTTGCTCAATTCTGTGTGTCGTCCAATCTTCCAACCCGCAAAATAAAACAAATAAATTACATCCCCGCATATTGGTCCTTCGAAGTCGAAAAAACCGCTTCAACTTATACACCAACACTCTTTCTTTCCAATCTGTTTTTAGAAGTGAAGACTTTTAATTGGCTGTCAGTCTCACATACAATTTTCTATTCTTGTTCTTTTAGCTGTAAGTCATCCATAGTTAATAAATAAATAAAAATAAATAATATTTCTCTACCATCAACAGTGCAATAATGTATACGTAATTAGGTAAATTATTTATTATCATATCTTAATCAGTTTTACATTTTCATCAATTAATTCACCTGGCCCGATCTTAATTTTTCTTTGGCTACTGAAATGTTTTGTAAATTACCTGTACCTTGTAGAGCAAAACTACCATTAGGAAGGATAAAAGATGCTTCATAAGTCCCTTTAAATTTAGGTGCCAATGTATCATTACGCCTATGATTCTGTGAGACATCACTACATCTCCTCCGTTAAAATGTACGTTGTTACGACGAGTGGCGTCGAAACGTTTTGATTTTTTTTGCTATTTCTAATAGGCGTAGTCTAGCTATTTCTCGGTCAGCCTCTCAGTTATTTGTATTTTGTTTATAATTTTCGTCAAGTACGTCGTCTAAACGAGCTTGGACAGATGGAATTTTTGCGTCTACGCCGATAAGTAATCGCTAAGGGGTAAAGCCTGTAGATTTTTGTACAGTTGTGTTAATTGATTGTTGTACTTTCCACAGAACGTTCGGCCACTCTATCTTGCGATCTGATCTATAAACCCCAATAAAACCTTTTCATCTATTCAAATAGTAAAGAAGATACAAATCCAAATCTAACTGAGGTTGAATAGATACGGGTATTGAATAGATTCAACCTCATTTAGATTGGATTTTTTATCTGATTGAAATTGAAATTTCTTTCAAACTGATTTAAATATGAAATTACTTTAATTTCATCTTCCGGTAGGATCTGATAGCATATAAAACAAGAAAAGATTTACTCAAAGAAAAAATAACATTTATATCTGACATATTGTTATGGTACTCGTATAAAGATCTAACAAATCACTTAACTTATATTTTTTCAGAGCACCCCTTATCTTCTAAATTAAAAACACTTTTATTAGCAACCCACTTTTTTAAACATGTTACATTTTTAAAGCACATACATTCGAATGATACACACAGCTAAATATATTATTAGACATTCTATATTTATCAAATAATTTTTGTAAACGAGGACAGTTATAAATTACATATTTTATCATGTTTTACAATGTGTTATATATGTGACCTCTTTGCTTTGACCTCTATTTATTATATTTTTTATATAGGTTTATGTCTTGTCATCTCCACGGTGTCACTGTCATATGAAATTATAAAGACTTAGGAAATGAATATAATTATTTAATTCTATGATACATAATATTGGCGACGATGGAGGCAGAACTGGCGCGACTTACTCGCCTGCGCGCAACTATACGTGGCCAGCTTACAAAGTCGAACATACACTGGAACAATTACAAAATCCTTCGGACTTCGAAATAGGTTCTCGTCTGACAAGTCTAACAAATTATGAACAAAAATTTTGATAAATTGCAAAACGATATCGAATTGAAAACACATGACGTGGAAGCAGAAATTGAGCATCGGCATTCTACAGAAGAGCACATATTACAATTAAAGCTAAAGCTGCATGGCTTACGCCCTACACCACCGACCGCACCGTCGACTTACGTCACGGCTTCACTTGAAAGCACACCGGAAACTACACCAAGAATCAACTTTCAACCGTTACAGGAACGAGAAAGTTTCAACAACTTTATTCAGAGATTAAAAACCTACATGAAGCTAAATAATTGTCACAATTCACAAATACAGACCCTCATGCTGCTTAGTTTATTGCCACCAGAATTACACCAGAAAGCTTACGACTTGTGCGCACCGAATGATCCTTGTGAACTGGTATTCGGCAGCTTGGTTCAAATACTCGTATTACAACACTATATAGATCCAAAACCGAGCATTTGGGCTCGTCAACATAAATTTATTTCACGACTCCAAGGCTCTGATGAGACAGTCATATCATACTCGTCAGAGTTGAAACATCTAGCTCAATATTGCGAGTTCACGTGCAATAACTGTAGGAAGTCGATCTGTGATAATTTTCTTACCTTACAATTTATAAGAGGATTAAATGACACCGATATTCGAACCAAAATACTACAGGAAACAATGGTGACCGATTTTGCGGACTTAATTAATAAAGCAATCATCATTGAACTAGCAAAATCTGATAGCAGCTAAATGTCACCAGCTCACTCTTCGAACCTTGGTCTTTCGATTAAGGATTTACGAGGCAAATGCTTCCGTTGTGGAAGTAAGGAACATAGAGCTAGCAAATGTCGCAGCATCAAGGATACGTGCAGCAAGTGCAAACGAGTTGGTCATCTTGCTCGCGTTTGTTTACAATCAACACGTGGGAACAACCAACTGGAGCCTGAACACGTGCAGGTGCGAGACACGAACAACTCTTCAGATATAGTCGATGACTCCACCCCATGGGATATGAATTTAATACGATCCAACAACACAGACAAATTTATGATTAATGTACGCATCAATGATTCGAAATTGAAAATGGAAGTAGATACAGGAGCTGCTCTATCATCTACGAGGGTCATTCAATAAATACTTAGCCTACAAAAAGTAAACGAAAATTTTGGAAAAGTGGCAATTTATTTTTCAACAAAGTCTCCTTTTAGTTCGATACACTTAGCCCAGCGATGCTCCAACTTTTTTAACCCGTCCGAAAAATAGTTTTTGTCAAACTCTGCAAAATAGGCCTCCGTGGTGGCGATGACCTCCTCATTCGATCCATATCTATTCCCGGCGAGTGATTTTTTCAGATTAGGAAACAGAAAGAAGTCACAAGGGGCCAAATCTGGAGAATACGGTGGATGGGGCAACAATTCGTAGCGTAATTCGACCAATTTGGCCATGGCAACGGCAGACGTGTGAACCGGTGCGTTGTCGTGGTGAAACAGCACTTTTTTTTTATTTGTGTTTAACTTGGTCATCACTTATGATGACCAAACCAATTTCTACAATAAAAATGAAGATACTTATATCTTCATTTTTTATTGTAGAAATTGGTTTGTTAGCTACTATTGCATTAAGAAGGTCAGCCAGAGGCTTAAAAAATACTTTAGATGGGTGTCGGTGTTAACTAATAATCTTTAATTTGTTTCACTCTTTACTTTATAGCGTCCGCGGCCTTTATTAATTGATCTGTAATGTTGTGGTCCATTATACGACTTATACTGAGAAGTATTTATGCTCAAATGATTAATAATTTTGCAGTCATAATTTATATAACCAATAATTAATCAATATAAATAAAGTTGTCAAAGGACTGTCTATATCTGCCTTTGTTTAATTCACAATCCTTATTAATAGTCAAAAAATCATAAGGAAGTATCTAGATTTTAGCACACAGATCTTTGAACTTAGACCACTCTACAGGGTTACTGGTAACTCGACGTATTCCTTGCAGGACGTCATAGTAGGGTTAAAATGCAACAAATTAAGCCACCAAATGTTCTACCGAAATTCAGTAGTTTTTGAATTAGTTAAGAGTTTTAGTTTTTTTATGAAAAATCCCAGATTAAACCATTTGAAACCAATTTAAAAATAATTTACGGCGCGACTGTACTGAAATTTAAGTTATTATCATAGTTGACGCCGTAGCAGACCTTTGTTAATAATTAAAAGTTCAATAATGCCTAAAACTTTGGCAAATATCACTAACAAAACATTTAATTTTTTGTAATTTTTGCTATTACTTCATAAAAAATGTAGTCTAGTGCAAAAAAAAATACTACACCTGGTGTACAAATTACTAAGGAAATATCGTTGTCCTAACAGCTATCCAAAAAGGTATGAAAGTTAATACAAAATCATGGACTACATTATGAAAATCGTTTTTGATTTAGTACAGGCGTGCGTTTCACAAAAAGGTGATTATTCGAAAAATCAAAAACAAAATCGTGAACATTATTATTCTTTTTAATCAATATTAAAAACTTTAATTACACACATTTCACACGTCTTGTTCGATGTGCTGCCCTCGGTTTCGAATACATGTTCTTATTCGCTTCCTTACTTCGGTTTTTGTTATTCTTGAGGTGATTGTTGCCCTCATCTGGTCCGCCGCATTTGTAATTCTCTCCCTTAGTTCTTCAATTGAATTTACTGGGGTCACATAAACTAGATCTTTCATATGACCCCAGACGTAAAAGTCTAGCGGCGTCAGATCAGGGCTTCGTGCAGGCCACGGAATCGGCCCACCGCGCCCTATCCATCGGTTTGGATAGTTTTCATCCAGCAATTGTCGAATTGTGATTCGGAAGTGGGCTGGACATCCGTCATGTTGGTAAATCATGTTTGCTCTTCTTTCTTCCGGTACATCCGTGAGCAGTGCTGATAAATGATTTCTGAGGAAATCTTCATAAAGTTCCCCATTTAGTGTTCGGGGTAAAAAGTGTGAGCCAATTAATTTGTCGTCAATAATACCCATCCAAACATTAAGCGAGAACCTTCGCTGGGATGCGGTTGGTTTCAGTTTTTTAGGGTTTGCTTCTGCTTTCGGTGCCCAGTAATGTAAGTTGTGGTAATTTGTGATACCATCACGATCAAAACATGACTCATCGGTCCACAGAATGTTTTTTAAAAAGTTTTCGCTGTCGGCGTCGGCACTTAGCATAAAACGACAAAATTCAAGCCGTCTCGGCGGATCTCCTTCTTCTAATGACTGGACTGGTTGGTAATGGTATGGATGTCGGCCTGACTAGTGAACTACAGACCAGACTTTCCACTGTGACATACCAAGCTCACGCGCTACGATGTTTGTCGATGTGTTAGGATCGTCAATAAAACGTTGAAGAATAAGCTCCTCGTCCTCAGCCGTGTATCTCCGGGAACGACCAGTGTCAACTTGCCTGCTTCTTTGGACGCTGCCAGTTTCAGATATTCGCCGATAAGTCGATCCGAAGACACTAACGTGGGGGAGTCGGCGGTTGGGAAAGCGAAGTTGATATTCTCGCCGCGCCTCAGCAGCGTTACCGTCACAAAGTCCGTAACAGTACATTATGTCAGCGTATTCAGGATTAGAATATGCAGCCATAGTCAGCGCTTATGAAGGCACAGCACAGCACAAGAGCAAGATTGTGGTGTATGTATGCACATGTACATATGTATAGCGCGCGGCGCACGGGCCGGCGCGCGCGCACCTTCATTAATAAACTAGCTTAGACGCCACCTAGTTGTTTGATTACTTCCCAAACATACCATTTGGCGACGAGGATAATTGTTTACCCGCGTGTGTGTCAGAACATAGAAAATGAGTTTTATTGGAACATTAAATGTATTTGACCATAAAAATCAAGAATGGCAAATATTTTATGGAAAATTAAACCAGTTTATGAAGCTGAATAAAATAGAAGGGGAAGACAAAGCGTCCTTATTACTCACGCATTTGTCAGATGAAACATATCGTCTGGCAAGGAACCTAGTTCATCCCAAGGATCTGAATACAGTGTCCTTCGAAGACTTAGTGTCGAAGCTCAACGGTCATTTCAAACCCAAAAGGTCGACTTTCGTAGACAGAGCCAAGTTTTATGACGCGGTAATATCCGAAGGCGAAAGTATCGAAGACTGGGCGGCGCGTTTGAGAGGACTCGCCGTATATTGCGAATTCGGCGAGGAGTTATTGGACACTTTGTTACGAGATAAGTTCATTTTAGGCCTACGAGATGGGCGTGAACGGGACCGTCTATTTGAGAAGGATTCAGCAACTTTAACCTTTGCAAAAGCGGTGGAAGTTGCTCAACAGGCGGCATGCGCACGTGGAGCTCGCACCCATGTAATTGCGGATGGTGGGTCAGAAGCAGCGGCTGTGAAGGAAGAACCTGTCTACAGGGTTGGGCAGGCTCGTGAACAGCGAGATTCATCAGCGGGTACTACTTCGACTGCGCGTGGATCCGTTAACAGTGTGCGTTGTTCAGTGTGTGGTTATAAAAATCACGGATCAGTGAAGTGCCGGTTTAAAAATTATACTTGCCAAAATTGTGGCGAGAAAGGACATTTAAAAAAAATGTGTAAAACTAAAAGTGAAAAATCAAAATTGCATCACCTAGTTAGTGATGAACAGTCTCACAAATGTGAAGAATGCGACCTGTTCAATATGCGGTATGTTAATAATGATCCTATTATTATTTCAGTAGAGATAAATAAATTGAAATTCGATATGGAATTAGATTCTGGTTCAGGTACTAGTGTAATTTCAGAAAAGTTATATCTACATCATTTCAAGAATTATAATTTAATTAATACTGATTTGAGAATGTGTTTGTACAATGGGCACAAAATTGTTCCTTTAGGCTATTTCATTTGTACAGTTTCATATTTTAACACGAGCCAGAACATTAAGTTTTATGTTATACATAATGGCGGACCACCGTTACTAGGCCGCGATTTCATGACTAAGTTTAAAATATATTTTACTTCTGTAAATAAAATCAATGTTGATAATCAATGTACAGGGGAGGTGCAGCAGCTGTTAAATGAGTTCCCTGACCTTTGGAAGAAAGAACTAGGATGTTTTAATAAGTTCGAAATAGATTTTCAGCTCAAAGAGGGGGCGAGGCCTATTTTTTTTAAGCCACGTTCTATTCCTTTTGCCCTTAAAAATAAAGTTGAAGATGAGTTAGTCAGGCTCGTAGACTCAGGTATTTTAGTTCCTGTAAACTTTTCTGAGTACGCAACACCGATTGTTCCTGTGTTAAAGGCGAATGGACAAGTAAAAATAGCTGGAGATTTTTCGTGTACACTAAATAAAATTCTAAAAATTGATAAATATCCATTGCCACGCATAGAGGAGGTATTTGCCAAAATTGGAGGAGGGTTGCAGTATTCGAAATTGGATTTAAGTAACGCTTATAATCAATTCAAATTGTGTAGTTCGTCACAGGATCTCACTACAATAAATACACCAAAAGGACTATTTAAATATACCCGCCTAGTTTACGGTCTTGCTAATGCGCCAGCCATTTTTCAACGGGCTATGGAAACGTTGTTAGCGGGTATAGAGGGCGTTACTTGTTGGTTAGATGACGTCTGTTGTACTGCTCCCACTCGTGAATTGCATTTGTGTAGGATTAAGGAAATTCTTAAAAGGATGCAGGATGCGGGATTACGGTTGCAAAAGGACAAGTGCGCCTTTTTCCAGGACAGTGTCACGTACCTAGGGTACGTAATAGATAAGAATGGGCTTAGGACGTGTCCCAAGAAGGTAGATGCGATTTTAAAAGCTCCACGTCCAACAAACGTCCTTGAAACCAAACGGTTCTTGGGCGTCGTTAATTATTATCGAAATTTCGTTCCAAATGCTTCTTCCTTATTGAACCCGTTACACACATTACTGCGTACAGGCATAACATGGCAATGGGGTGAAAGTCAGCAAAATGCGTTTGACAAAGTAAAGGAGGAGTTGGCCTCCGACCGGCTGTTAGCACATTTTGACCCATCAGTACCATTGGTACTCACTGTGGACGCGGGGCCGTCGGGTTTAGGTGCGGTTCTTTCTCACGTAGACAATAAGGGCTGCGAGCAGCCAATTGCTTTTGCTTCTAGGTCGTTATCAGTTAGTGAGAAGGTATACAGCCAGATTCAAAAAGAGGCAACGGCAATCATATTTGGTGTTAAACATTTCCACCAGTATCTTTACGGTAGGCAGGAGCCTTTCATTCTTAAAACAGACCACAGACCTCTTCTATCCATATTTGGAAAAAAGAATGGCGTGTCCGTCACGGCAGCGTTAAGATTACAACGATACGCAATCATATTGTCTGCATATAACTATGTAGTACAATACATTACTGCAAAAAATAATTTAGTAGCAGATTATTTTTCTAGAGCGCCGTTACCTCAGTCACAACACGCCTGTAAAGGGGAAGATGAGCACAAAGATATTCCTTTTCTATTTCTTGATGCCACTACGAAACCGGTTTCATTCGATGATATCAAGCAAGCCACTAAACTTGATACAGTGTTAGCCACCGTGGTAAAGTATATGAATCATGGTTGGCCACGTAAAATTACATGTCAATCCGTATTGCCTTATTTTTACTGTAAAACTGATTTGGAAATGAATGATGGGTGTCTGTTTAGAGGGCATAGAATAATACTTCCAAAAATTTACAGGGAAAGAATGTTAGAAGAATTACACTCGGCTCATTTTGGCATTGTAAAAACCAAAAGTGCAGCCCGCAGTAGAATGTGGTGGCCGGGTATTGATAAAGACATCGAACGATGGATAGGTGAATGTAACGAGTGCTCGCGAGTTCGGAACGCACTGCCCCGCGCCAATCCCGCGCCTTGGCCTCGCCCGTCTCAACCGTGGTATCGTATCCACATAGATTACATGAGTTTAGGCCAGAGTGTTTATTTGGTTGTAATTGACGCGTTTAGTAAATGGCTGGAATGTATTCACATGAACAGCGGTACCTCCACAAATGCATTGATTATAAAATTGAAAGGCATATTTTCAACATTTGGAATACCAAACGTTATAGTATCTGATAATGACGCAAAAATTCGGTCCACCGAATTTCAGCAGTTTTGTAATAATAACGGTATTAAGCATTTAACTTCCCCTGTTTATCATCCTGCTAGTAACGGTCAAGCAGAAAATTCAGTAAAAACTTGTAAAAAGATGTTAAAATGTATTATAGATAGCAAAAGTATCTCACAGCGTGAAATACACGGGAAATTACTGAGCTTTTTGTTTGAATATCGTAACACTGTACATTGCTCAACGGGAATTACACCAGCTATGTTAATGTTTGGCAGAAATTTACGGTCAAGGTTGGATGTGATTTTACCATGTACAAATGTAAATACCAGTGACGAAAAAGTAAAACTAAAATCAAGCAGAAATTTCCAGGTGGGGGAAGATATATGGTGTAAATGGTTTACAGGTAGGAAAGAACAATGGGTATTAGGAAAAATAATAAGAAAAATAGGTATAAGAGTTTTTCATGTGTTTATTGTAAAATATAATACTGTATGTAAAAGACATCTTGATCAAATTTGTAAACAAAAAGGAAACATAATTACTAAAACTATAGATAATTATTGCGATGAATATTTGCCAGCTGAGACTTCTGAATGCACGGAGTCCAGGCAGCAGCAGACAGTGTTAACTTTGCCTACTAATGAGTCATCAACCGCACCACCATGCCCACCTTCACCCTCACAGTCGGTTATTGAACTCCAAGGTGGACCAAACATTCCTACAGAGGGAAATATTAAAGTTATAGATGGACGGGTAGAAGAAGGGTTGGAGGTTGTTATGGGGGATGGGTTAAAGGAAACAGGAAGTACGGAGCCCGAACGATCTGCTGATGCGGTATCTTGTGGTCACAAACAAAAAGAACCAGACAGTGGGACGTCCGGACTCGGTCGTTCCGTTAGGAAAAGAAAGGAAGTATGTTATAAAAAGTTCTTTTAAGTTTACCCTAACGTATGTATTATTTATTGTTTTAGAGTATTTAACGAGTAATGGCGGAGGAATGTGGTGTATGTATGCACATGTACATATGTATAGCGCGCGGCGCACGGGCCGGCGCGCGCGCACCTTCATTAATAAACTAGCTTAGACGCCACCTAGTTGTTTGATTACTTAACTTACTTAGCAAGATACGCAGCAACAGTTAGGGAAATAGCCAGTAACAAAACACGAGCTTGCGCGACGTAGAGTTGAAACTAACTAACGCTGACGACCAAATTTTGCAAAATCGCACCCCCTGTCATGCCGAGAGAACAATAGTGACCAATCACAAAGCTCCCCGAGTGGTTGGAGTTCAAGCGCAGGTAAAAACTACGAATAATACGAATACGAAACAATAGGTTGACCGTTTCGCAATTTTACCTGCCCCCCATAAAACTCTTCTCTTCCCTGGCACACATGCAAAAGTATTGACAATCATACCTTTCTGAATAACTGATAAGACAAGGATATTTTCCTAGTAATTTGTACACCAGGTGTAGTATTTTTTTTTGCACTAGACTACATTTTTTATGAAGTAATAGCAAAAATTACAAAAAATTAAATGTTTGGTTAGTGATATTTGCCAAAGTTTTAGGCATTATTGAACTTTTAATTATTAACAAAGGTCTGCTACGGCGTCAACTATGATAATAACTTAAATTTCAGTACAGTCGCGCCGTAAATCATTTTTAAATTGGTTTCAAATGATTTAATCTGGGATTTTTCATAAAAAAAACTAAAACTCTTAACTAATTCAAAAACTACTGAATTTCGGTAGAACATTTGGTGGCTTAATTTGTTGCATTTTAACCCTACTATGACGTCCTGCAAGGAATACGTCGAGTTACCAGTAACCCTGTATATCAGAACTAACATGCTCATCGTATATATGTTTCATGTTAACTTCATCTTGCTTGAAAATTATCAAAAAATTAACATTGTCACGTAATAACTGCTTTGGTATTTTTGAATACGTTTGAGATAAATAAAAACAATCTATACTTCTGTGTCTGCCCATTGTAAAATAATTTCGTATGTTAATTTGCTTTTCACAAACCACATCATCGAAAATAATAACAGAATTTGGTAATGCATCGTTAGGATGAATAACTTCATCATCAAAATTAAATGTAAAAAGTTTTACTTCTAGCACTTTTTCTAAAATCTGTTTTAGAAAACTATATTTTGGTTGAAAGCCGGTCTTGGAATACAAGTAAACATTTTTAAACTTTAAACCATTTTCGTGGATTAACAAACTAATCATTACGTTCGTTTTCCCGCAATTCGAAGGGCCACATATTATACATCTTGTATTATTCGGCAGAAGAACACTATGCTTTGGGTGTAGCTTATTTAGGCTTCTACATACTGGCGCGACTTGTCGCGCGACGCGTCGCGTGGCGATTCTGGCGCGACATCGCCACGCCATACCTTTCACACTAGCGCGACAGGCAGCTGGCATCGCGGCGTTGTCGCGACGCGGCCGCTACAGTCGCGTAGCGGGCGCGACGCGACAACGCCGCGATAAGACAAGATAGTATAAATAGCGGTCCAATCCAAACTGGCCTCAGTAGCAGGCGTTCTTCGTCAGTGGATGAAGGCAGGTCTGTGTGTGTTTGCCGAGTGAGGTTAGGTTCGATTTCCCGGTCGGTCTACATAACCCAACCTAACTTATGTACCTAGACTTGACCACACGAGCGCGAACGGCGAAACTGACGAATTCGGACGCGCTAAGTGACTTAGGTAGAGGTAATGGTGGTGTGTGTGTAATTAACTTTTAATTTAAGCGACTTTGTTCTATACTATGCATAATGAAGTAGATTAATTTACCTACCTATGTGTGTGTTCAAGTGTTGTGTGCCTATCTTATTATTTTTGTGATCTAATATTGGAAATATATTTTTATGTTAAACATTACATCCGTTAGTTTTATTCATTCTAATATATATTTACTACTTTTTGTATTAGATTCCAGTGGGTCTCATTGGTGCCGATTCCCTTGTTCACAAACTAATCTAAATTTAAGTTCAGTGCATCTTTTTCTTTCAATTTCATTAAGAAAAGGACAGAATATAAATTTTAGTTTAGTCCTGTCAAATTAATCAGCGCCTGTCACTACTCCATACAGGTTTAGACGTGATTAAAAACTTGCCTACTAAAATTACGTCAATTTACGTCAAGCGCTGATTAATTTGACAGGACTAAACTAAAATTTATCTTCTGTCCTTTTCTTAATGAAATTGAAAGAAAAAGATGCACTGTACTTAAATTTAGTTTAGTTTGTGAACAAGGGAATCGGCACCATTGACTATTGCATTTTCAAATTTGACATATGCAAGTTTTACAAATTAAACTATTTCAATGATTGTGTCTTCTCCCACTATTCCGTCTGGAGTTGCACCTAGAAAAGGCAACTTCTTATCTATGAAAAGACCACAAGGCCTTTTCTCCTGTTTTTTCTGATACAAAGTGAACGTTGCTCAATTTATATCCGAATGCCTTATTATGATTGCATATTTCTTGAAGTCTTCTATAAAAATATTCAGTGTCAATTATTCTTCGTCCTTCTATACAAAAACAGCTTTTCCCTTCTACAGGATTATTAAAACTCACTTCGTACCTGAAATGACCAGAATAAAAATATTTGATGAATTCTTGTAAAACTGCATACATACTTCATACAACCTTCTTATATAGAAATCTAGCAATTACCAATTACTATCATCATCTGATGTTTCGTACTGCGGAGGGTTGTGTGAATATCTGAAAAAAAGGTAGTTTTGGTATATGAAGTAAGAAATTATAATCCTAACTTCCTAACTAATATTATAAATGCGAAAGTGAGTTTGTTTGTTTGTTACGCTTTCACGCTAAAACGGCTGAACGGATTTGGATGAAATTTGCACAGGGGTAGACCTTGACCTGGAAAGGACATAGGCTACTTTTCATCCTGGATCGCAGACGAAGTCGCTGGCAACAGTAGTAGTAAACTAATTACTAATAAAATCAATAGTATTATTAATAAAAACAAGCATAACTTTGACAACATGAATAAATAATACGGAACCCTAAAAAGTCTAACATTATGAAGTTTTATCGTGAACTCGCCAATTTCGTGATAGTACCGTTACGCATTAGTATAAAGCGGTAGTGTCATGGGGGAACAGCTAATTTCGTGATGATCAAACTCGTACGAGTATGATACTTACAAATGTTGTATTTTAATTATGAAGATTTAATTTGTCCGAATTTATTTCTACATCTTTTGAATGTCAGGTCCTGTAACAATCACACGTGGCAAGTTAATAATACCTACCTAGACCTTACATATTTTTATTTATCATTTGGATATGGAACCCTAAAAATATATAAAAAAGAAGAAATCGTCCATAAACGCAGACTTGCCGCATGAATAACAATAAATAACTTACCTACGTTTATTATGGAAATACAAATTTGGTGCAGGTACGCGTGGCTACATATATGCGAGATCAGCTTATACTGAAAAATATAGCTTGATATTATGTAGCCGTGTGTAAATAACAGATCAGATTACATGTTTAGGTAGGTAGAAGATACTCACAAATTTACCGGAATATTCTCTTTATCACCATCGTGTACTGGGGGGTAACCATCACCTCTTACAGCAGTATTATTATAATATAATATTACTTCACAGTGTGAAAGTGATGGAGCTATACAGGACTTATAGCTCCATCCTTTTCTCACGCTGAAGTAATATTGAAATAATACTGCTTTATGAGGTGATGGTTACCCCCCAGTACTGTGTAATCTACGTCTTCTGGAAGACACGTTATAATGATTTAGCTAAACTAGGTACCAAGGTACGTCAGTAGGTTCATAACTTTTATGTCACCTACATAAAAATTATGAGCCTATGTAGGTAGCACTACAGCCGGATAAGTAAATTACAGTTTTGTATCTTGTAGTTATATGTACAGGTAGGTACTTACCGAACATACCTAACTACTTATATTTTTTTATTACTTACTTTCTAAACGCTTGGCTGCTATACTACGATTCACGGGTTCGATTCCCGCACGGAACAAATATTTTTATGACCTACAGATAGTTGTGCTGGGTCTGGCCGTTTGTGAATGTGAAGATGTGTGTTTGTAATCGCATCGTCTCCGATTCAGGAGTGGGTAAACATTATTAAAAAAAAAAACAATTACGTACTACATAGATAAGTACCTATTTTTTGTATATTGTAAAAACAAACCTTTAGGTAACTTTTATCTTTTATAAAAGTTACCTGGATTTCTCTTGAATCGTGGACGGTGCGTTTACAAACGCAAATCTTCATAAATGAAGATTTGTGTTTGTAAACGCACCGCAAGATTTGTTGGGTTATGTCGACCGACCGGGAAATCGAACCTAACCTCACTCGGCAAACATGCACAGACCTGCCTTCATCCACTGACGAAGAACGCCTACTACTGAGGCCAGCTTGGATTGCACCGGTATTTATACTATCTTGTCTTGTCGCGGCGTTGTCGCGTCGCGCCCGCTACGCGACTGTAGCGGCCGCGACGCGACAACGCCGCGACAAACGCGTAGCTAGCGCGACGCCATAAAATAGGCATAATTTCTGTGTCGCGGCGCGACAGGTCGCCCCTGTGTGTAGTGGCGCGCGCGTTTTCATAGAGATTGTTCTACGGATATAATGTCGCAGAATCGCGTCGCGCGACAAGTCGCGCCAGTGTGTAGAAGCCTTTTTCCTCTACCTCAATATTTTTAACTTGTAATGAAACTGGTTGCTTGACCCACTTCATGTTTGTATCTGTCAGAAAAATAATAAGTTCCAGTATTTATAATGCTTATCAGGAACGCTAAGTAATTGTATCTTAATTCTTTTTAGCTTTGGTTTCGTCGAATAATTTCACAAATAAATAAAATTATCGTATACACTTATATAATATCTATACAAGTCATGTTGACAAATGGTTTCAAATAAAAACAGCAAATATAGTACAAGTACAGTACATATTTATATGTATGAATTAAATAACAACATAATTATTCAATTGTATATAATAAATGACAATTCTGGATTATAATGCGCTAACGATTAAGTAATACGTATACCATAATATTGTATTTATATTAAAATATTGTGGCACAATGCCCCCATGGTAATGTATCTATTTGATTTGGTAGTATCTGCCTCTTGTCGTCACTTTTATTGATAACTATTGTATCTACTTCTTGAGAAAACAATGCATGTTTTATTGATTTAATAGTGTTCATTTTACATTTATATATTTTGTGACTCATTAATGCTTTATTATAATTATATAAACGTAATCGCTTTGTTACACCCTTAGCTTTCTTAAGTTCTCCGTTTAAACTGTTGATGCAGTAAAGCTTAGCCCTAAGCCCAGTACATTGAGTAATGATATCACCGCCTTATTACTAGTATCAAAGGACATAGACGAAAATGGCCCTAGGACCAACAAACATCAGACGTTCATAATAATTATAAATATATTTTATTATACTAATTGCGAATATCTGTATGAAACGGACATTCTGCGTTGCATAATGAATAATTAAAAGAGCTGTGACGATTAGCGAAATCACATCAGAAATGCCGCCATCTTTGACAATAAGACTTGACATGGCAATTAGTGATGCCCAATCTTTCCTTTCACACACATCGAGAGTTACTTGCGTTAGCCACCTGCTCACGGATGTCATACGCATCCGTAGGTACATTGTTTCAGTAGTTGACTTGTGCGACGTTTTAATCGGTAGCATACACCTTAGGTGCAAAAATAATTCAACAACAAAACCGATTTTCATATCATATTCCATCCTAAATAATTAATGATCTTTTTCTATACAATCACTTTACATAACATAATCAGAGGAGGCCTATTTCCCAGCAGTGGGAACATTAAATGTTCCCACTGCTGGGAAATAGGCCTCCCCTCTGTGAGACTTAGAGGCCCTAATCCAAAAGGCGGGCCTAGTGCGAGTTGGTAGATGTCACATGTATTCGATTTTTTAGGACATACCGGTTTCCTCACGTTTTCCTTCACCGTTTTCAGCGTCATTAGTACACATTAGTGAGATGCATTTACATCACTCTCATGCACACACATAAATCAATACAATAGCAGTAGCACAGTATTGATTATGCTTAAAATAAATCGATAAGGATCTAATGTATGATGAAATGAAATGATTTTATTTTCTGTAAGTAGGTTTGTACAAACACTTTTACACGTCAATCATATTTAGAAGCAGTAACTAGATGAGCTCGGCGTTTCCTATCTGACTTCTCTGAGAAGAAAGGCCGAAACAAACTCAGAGGTCACAGTCTCTTTTAAAGTCCAGTCATAATCTTGGTCAGATCATGTGAAGACCATGTAGATTGGTGTCTGAAATGGTCTTTTGACGAAAGAACCACACAGATTTGAGTGGACCTGTCCAGTCAGTGCACGCATTTGTCATGGGCATCCCTATTGCCATGTTATGCCAATCAACTCAAGTTATTGCATTCACATTTACCGAACTACCTACCTATTTTAATATAAAAACTAGAAGTTTACCAAATGAGTAAAATGCTACTTAGTAAGTTTATTTAACACCAAACAAGATAGGTACAGTACTTAAATGTTTTACTGAATCTTTTAGTTTAACTAGCCACATGCAGGCATTAGAAATAATATTAGTGACTTAACATGCATTTTTAAGTATTGAGAGGATTGTTTCTTACAAAATATAACCTCAAAATCTTTGTTTTATTTTTAATTAAATGGTTTCTGCAAATTGTCCGTCATTAAACTTTGCCTTCATGGGCTTATACTTGTAATTTAGAACACAAAGTAGTTTTCCTTCGCTGTTGGTTCTGGGGCGAAAGTCAATATATCTTCTTTCATGTCTTGATATATGTACATATATCCGGAGTCTTAATAAAATGAAGTAAACTGTCTGTATCTGTATAACAGAGCTGTGCTTTATTTGCATACTTATTTTTGATATAGTCATAGTGAAACTTGTACAAATGCTGTATTGCATATTCCAGAACCGTAAAACCAATATACGAGTACATGGCTTTTTTTTTTGGATGGGAAATCATCAAATAACTTCTCCCGCTCTGGGTGGAGCGGGAGGGTGTGTCAAACTCTTACTGACTAAAACCCACCCGTATTCCTTCGTGTTGCCTGTGTTGCCAGGGGCCTCGGTGATCCTTTAGTACCTTCCAGCGAGACCCCGGCAGGCATCGGCCCTAGTGGACCTCTACATTTGTGCTGACGACATCTCTCTGAGGCGCGCGTGGAAACAACGTGCCGTCGACCCGGGCCTGGTCCTTACCGGACGGTGAGCTACCCATTGCTCACCGTCCGCAAGCCCGCGCCTACGGTGGCCGGAAATCCGCCCGGGATTCCCGACGCCCAGGGCGTCTCCTGCGGCGGCTAGGGGCGAGAGGCCGCGAAGTTTGCCTTTCCCTCAACCGTCCCGCCTCCTCCTTCGCGAGCATTACTGCTTCGCAAAAGGAGGTGACGGCTGTCCATGCCCTCTCGCTCCGTACCATGGCCTGAAACAGGGCCGGACGCGAGAGATCTCTGCCGCCGATCACCTCTGGACTTGTCAAGTAATATTTTTTCTGGACTTAAGTGAACAGCAGCAAAGTTTTCCGAGAAAATGGTAATATTTTTCAAGTTAGGTTTCGCAATTAATTTCGCGGCACTGAGGCTTTTCTTTGTTTTGTTGTTTGTATCATTTCATGTTGTTACTAATTTGATATTAACTTGTTTTCATCTATTTTCAATAGTTTTTCCAAATGTAGCATTTTCAAAAGTTTTTCTCAAAGGGTGAAATGAAGCTTGACGTAATCGAGTATTTTAGTTAATATATTTTTGTAAAAACTTTTCTTGCCGAAATGTTAGTATATGGTGAATCTTTTTTAAAACAGGCCCGTTCTTTATACATTATTTTAAATTAACGTAATGTAACACATATTTAAATTTATCATATAAATTTGCAATTAATTTTGGGTTTTTACCCCCCAGATGAGTAAATTTTTCTACTGCAAAGGGAGCTTTATGTAAGTGGTCTGGATAAACAAAATCAACTTCTAAGATATATCCATAGTTTTAATCATCTGGTATGCTAGTTATATCCATTGTAGATATTTCTTCAGGTAACAGAAATCGGAAATTTGATATTGGTAATTTTTTTGTCATCGCATAACCGTACAGATTATTGCAGTCAAGATATATCAAGTAAGTTGATGCTTCGGAGTCATTAAAATTAGGTAATAGTAGATTATTAACCAAGGGGACAAAGTGTCTTCTGTCGCGGGTGACGATTTAAATCGCGAGCGTAACGAAGGAATCGAGGTTTACTCCCGAGCGTAGCGAGGGTGTTAAAAACTTCAATCACGAGCGAAGCGAGGGATTTAATACGAGTCCTGAGTGTAGCGAGGGATTTAATACGAGCCCTGAGTGTAGCGAGGGATTTAATACGAGTCCTGAGTGTAGCGAGGGATTTAAGTTCACCCAAGACTAAGACAGCTTTATCACCGAGGAAAATACTCTACTTTTCGTACCATTTGCGAAAAAAATAACACAATAATAATATGAGATAAGCATTTATTAAAAATAATGACAATTAAAAGTGAAAGTTAACATTCGAAACATTGGTCCAATTATTGATAGAGAGAGTTACATTTTTGTTTGGTACATTTATTGTTGATGAGTTGATTTGAGTATTTTTCTGTTCTTGCGTCTGAGGAACTTGCGTTTCATTGTAGATAGTATACGTCGGAGATAGTGGTGGTGGTGCATCGTGAGTTACGGACGAATATAAGATGCCGGAAGTTGATGGTTGTGGTTCTGATGGATTAAGTCTTATATTTTTGTTAATTTGACTGCTTAATATGGTTTTATTCGCCATTGAGAATTCGATATAACCCTCAGCTACTCCATCAGAGCTCCAACCACCGTGTCTTTTTATTGACGTAATATCCGCCCCTGAATCCGCCAAGAAAGTCGCCGAAGTTCTTCTAAAGCAGTGACCGGTGTAGAGTTCAACATCTTTAAGTTTTAAATATTTAGCAATTTCCTTTGGCATATTGCTAATTTTATTTTTGCCGATGGCTTGTCGAGTACATTTCCCATTCCGATAGTTTATAAAAAATCTATTGTTTTCCATGTTGGTGGGACGTAATGCTTGGTATTTATGAATGATTTTAGTATATTGTCCTTGTACAATGAATGACCGATTTTTCTTAGTCTTAGTTTCCTTTACATTAATCAGCAGCAACTCATTGGAATGATTTTCAATGTCCTCCACCTTTAAGTTTACAAGTGCACATCCGCGGGTTGAGTCCAAAAATTAAGGCCACCTATAACAAAGATAAAAAAACAGGTAAATATATAGAATAATTACCATTACTAAGATACGAAATATTCATAGTTAAATCATGTATACTTACTTTTGTGGCCAGAAAAACTTCGTCAGGAGCTTCATTAAGAAATTTTTCCACATTTTGAGTCGTAAAAATTTTAGACTTCTTTGCGCAATGCCCTTCTGATATTCATTTTAAAAAAGCCAGTAATTTCGTGAATCTATTTATTTCAATGCTGTGTTTGATGCTTATTGTAGCTTTCAGTTTTGAGTATATGCACCAAAGTGTATTCGGATTCTTTGTCTTGGATAAATAATCAAAATAGACATGAAGTACTGATTCTGAAATTGATAGGCCTTTCGCACTTCTCCACGTTGAAAATTTTTCATAAGTTTTTAAATAATTTTCCTTGGATTTTGTTGGAAGCAAATTATTTATAATTGCGGCAGCATTTGCACTGATGGAATCCGACAATTCACTGTCACTGTTGCTTTGATTTAACATCGTAACGTATTTTTAGAACATTAACTTATTTATAAAAATAAATTAAAATAAACTTAACGTTTATGTATTTGAAGAAAACAAAAACGCGGCAAATTCCTAGACTAATATTTTTTTGTCGGAAAAGCAAAGGCTTCAAGCTCATACGGCCTCGTCGGTTTTCGTAATTTTATTTAATAATCATAACTGCATAATAAATGCGTATTCCTTTTTCAAAAAGATGTATAATGCTTTATATACAAACTCAATGGTGTAAACACAGATGTAATTCAGTATAAATTTCGGTAAGTATTCCAAATTTAAATCACTTTCTCCCCCTAGAGGATGAATGAAATTCAGTACAATTTTCTTCCCTGTTTTTAACAGATTAAAAATGACTATTGTTATGTTCGCTTTTTGTGGCATAGAATGACACTTTTTTGAGCAAGTGTTACAAAAATATTAATTATTAGCTTTTGCATTGCGAAGAGAGCACTGTGCTAAGCCTCCACGTATACCCTGTTCTAAAAACTCATAAATCTCTATATCACTAATTAATTTTGCTGAAGATTTTAAAAACTCTTTGCATTGTATAAATTCAATCTCTTAGTATTTTATAGCTGCACAGCACATTGTTATGTGAGTACTATGTACTATAAAGCTGCCATTTACTGGATACGTCTTTCATTGATTTGAATGTGCCCTGGCGGCTGGGAGTATGTCGTGCTCACTCTAATGTCTCGCTGATGGTGGCGCGTGTGTTGGATCATTTAGCTCCCTTCAAAATGGTTGAGCTGAATGGTGCTGATCCACGCGTCATGTTCGTGAACGGGCGCCGTCAGTAGAGACTGGTCATCTCTTAGCTGCCACGGCTTATTTTAACTTTAATTTTTGAATTGCTTTTGTTTTTGTTGTAATCTTTTTATTACGGACGCTTTTACATTTTGCATCGTTCTCACACTACACACGTATAATTTCAAAATGAATGATGTAAACAATATTTTATAACCATAATACGTTGATTTAAAAGAGTGTCCTTGGAGTTTCTTGCCCGTTCTTCTCCATAGGTACCTACTACGCTTTGGAATGGGCAACTAGCTTCATCTTTCTGACTGACTGACCGAACCCTTGACAATTCAAAAGTGCCTGTAATTGGTTTATTTGAAATAAATGCTTTGAGTTTGAGTTTTTGAATTCTAACTAAACCTTTGTAAACAACAGTATCGCATCGCAGCTCAAGCTGGGTGCAGTGATATAATAAGCTGGATCAAGGTTACAATATCTCAAACAAGTATTCCTAAATTTTCCAAATATATTATGTCACAAAGTAACAACACATCTGTTTTTAAATACAAATCTGTATATTCACCAAGAGATTTAATTCTAAAACTTCCCCATATGTTTTGTGCAAGGTTATATTCGTCATTGGCTATATGTTCGCATTTTAAACTATTGTAAAAACATTATTTCGAAGGAAGATGATTTTTTTCGTATTTTGAATAAAAAGAATCTATATAATCATACGGATAAATTCCTTTTTGGTGCAATAGTTTTACCAAGTTTGTTTCGTGGAATTCATTTGATCAATGAATGAAGTCATTATCACTTGATTTTTTAGATAAGACGTCCAAACTACTGTTAAGGAACTGAAAGGAATCAATAAGTTATATTTGAACTGGGTGTGAAGTATTATTGTTTTTAATAACTTAAGTAACAGACATGTACTTTTCTTTAGTTTTCGGTATTATTTTAACATCACCTTAGTACTTTGCTAACTCTTTGATAATTAGATGGCAATCATAACCTGCCAAGTTATGAAAAAAAAACTGGCACGAATGGGCACTCTCGGTACTTACATTAAATTGCAATGGGGATGTGCTGCACCCCGATATTGTGATAATGCATAAAATGATAAATGATTTTATTTATGTAAGTAGGTTTTTACAAACACTTTTACACGTCAAACATATTTTTTTAAACTAGATGAAGTCGCCGTTTTCTATCTGACTACTCTGAGAAGAAAGGCCGAAACAAAGTCAGATGTCTCTTTTAAAGTCCAGACATAATCTTGGTCAAATCGTGTGAAGACCATGTCGATTGGTGTCCGAAATGGTCTTTTGATGAAAGAACCACACAGATTGAGTGGACCTGTCCAGTCAGTGCACGCATGCAGCCCAACTCAAAACTTAAGGAGCTCAACGACTCGACGAATAATACCAAGGAAAGGACATTTGGTTTGGCCTCATAAAGTACTCAAACTGCCAGACCATCATTAAAACTAACTAAGAGACAAAAAAAAAACAAACAATGACCCACATAGTCCTCACATTCCTAATAATTAAAATAATATAATACTTTACAAAGTAAATATTCATGTCATTGCTTATATAAAATGTTAGAATAAGAAAATATAAATAGTTAGCAAAATAAAAAGAGTAAAAAAACAACATTCACTGTAAATTTATTGGAGCAGCTCATTCCCAAGCCTTTTTGTCCTCAATATAATCTTTAACAGTATACTCGTAAAAGGCTTTCAGGCACAGTTTCTGTTTTATTAAACATTTGAATTTATTAAGGCTTAGTTCTTGAATGTGGCTAGGAAGTTTATTATAATGATCATGATCATGCGCATGATCTCTCATCTTGTCATCAAGTAATAGCTGTTTACATATATGACATATAGTGGCATTATTAAAGCTGTGTTCTTGAGCTAACGTTAAGGTCGACATAGGTTGTTTATTTGATAATATACGAGTATGTATTACAAATTTCTCCTACATCCCTTAGCAAATGTTGATCAAATATTATGATCTAACGTAACGTACTTATTTATGAGAGAGATAACTCTATACGTAACGTACTTATTTAAATGACGATCATGTGAGCAACAAGTGCAGTAACCAAAACTAGAAGGTTCGTGAACTTTGTACATGCGAGTACTCGGCGTTATAAATTCGTTATGGTTTAATAGAACAATTTCAAAGTCAGCATATATAACGAAGTTAATTTTTTGCTGCCTTTCATAATTTTTGAATTGTAGAATAGTATTTTTCTGTGGTAATATTATTAATATTTTGTTACATATACCTATGTGAGTTGTACTTTATTTCACTTGCGAAACATTGCAAACATAAATCACATAAATACATTTTACCTTTATGATGATGAGTGATTTGCCGTTTAACCAGTCGCAAAAGACTTTTGATTAACCCTTTGACCGCCACGTCAAAAATGCAAAAACGTGCCCTCGGCGCCGAGCAACGCATTATTCCTTATAAATCTGTCATGTAGTCGTGACCGTGGCGTGCTGGGCACATTTTGGTTTGTCATCTACACATGACTGTGGCGGTCAAAAGGTTAAGCAATAGTGACTTTTGCCATTTTTCTCAATATATGCATAACAAGTTTACATGATTGCGTTTCTTGAATTAGTCACATATAAAGGACCAGTTACAATGTTTTTATCTAATCCATAAATATTAACACTTATGTCAATATTGTTCTTTTCAAAATTTCTAATATCGGTGTATGATGGTGGAAAAGTATTCTCTTCTCTCTTCTCTGAAATAAATTTATTACTATTATAATTATTTAAAAAATGTATTGATATATTCCGGGACCCTGGAGTCCCGGATCTTTGGCAGGCGTACGAGCAGCTAAAGCCAACTCGTAGAGGCCCGTTATTATTATTATTATTTTTGTGTATTTACATAATCTTGGGACCATGGATTCCCGGTTCTTTGGAGGCGAAACGCCGGGGCGTAAGTCCGCTGCCGCGAGAAATCGCGGCACAGCGGACGGAGCTCCGGCGGGATCTCATGGCGTCATGGAAAGTACGGTTGTCGCAACCCAGTGCTGGGCACGCCACGATTGCGGCGATAAGTCCCCTCTTTGAGGAGTGGCTAGAGAGGCGCCACGGCGTCCTCACCTTCCGCCTGACGCAGGTCCTCACCGGACACGGCAGTTTCGGGAAGTTCCTGTGTCGGATAAGGCGGGAGGAAACGTCCGGGTGTCACCACTGTGTGGATCGCCCGGAAGACACGGTGGAGCATACGGTGGAGGTCTGCCCGGCTTGGGCAGAGCACCGCCGTGTCCTCGTGGAGGCGATCGGCGGCAGAGACCTCTCGCGTCCGGCCCTGGTTCAGGCCATGGTACGGAGCGAGAGGGCATGGGCAGCCGTCACCTCCTTCTGCGAAGCAGTAATGCTCGCGCGGACGGTTGAGGGAAAGGCAAGTTTCGCGCCCTCTCGCCCCTAGCCGCCGCAGGAGACGCCCTGGGCGTCGGGAATCCCGGGCGGATTTCCGGCCACCGTAGGCGCGGGCTTGCGGACGGTGAGCAATGGGTAGCTCACCGTCCGGTAAGGACCAGGCCCGGATCGACGGCGCGTTGTATTACACGCGCGCCTCAAAGAGATGTCGTCAGCACATAGGTAGGGGTCCACTAGGGCCGATGCCTGCCGGGGTCGAGGGAAGGTACTTATGGGTCACCGAGGCCCCCGCAACACAGGCAACAGGAAGGAATACGGGTGGGTTTTAGTCGGTAAGAGTCTGACACACCCTCCCGCTCCGCCCAGAGCGGGAGAAGTTATTTGATGATTTCCCACCCTCAAAAAAAAAAAAAAGGGTGTGACTTGCACACTCAATAATGGGCCCCCGGAAACTATCGCTAGCACATAGTGACGTAGCGATAGGGGTATTTTTTTGGGTGGGAAATTAGTAAGTAAGATACACACAATAACCTAACGCCCATAGTACACTATACTGAATGCAAGCGTTCCTAGCACTCTGAATATTCAGAACATAAAAAATCAGGATAATTTTTATCAGTAAGATATTTTTTATTAGTTTTTTGAATGCTTAGTAATAATTACTGATAAAGGTAGGAGGGCAATTGCGGAACTCTTTCCTGGTAGCAATTATAAAGTTAGATAAATGTTGCCAAGCGTCTGTGTTTTGGGCAGTACGATTTTTGACGCAGAAAATTGCATGACGCCATCTATTCAAAGGTTGCACCTTCACTATTTCGTCACAACTATAAACTTTCAACTCTACATAGTGTGTTCCCTGTTTAAAATCGAACGTTTGACGAGAATGACCATTAGCAAGTCTTCTATTAACGTAAGATTGTAGCTGAGGAATTGGTTTACCCTGAGTTGAAAGCTGTTCCACAGCGTCGTCTTCGCTGTCGCTCCCGAAGATATCACGGACAGTTGCCTTCTTCGGAGCGATCGGCTTGATAACCGGCTTCTTCTTACTCCATGGTGAAGACTGCGTATTACACATGGGAGCAGGGCTCACTCGTGATGTACTCGGTGCTGACGGTGAGCACGACGGGAAGGACGCTTGTTTCCTTTTTTTGACCTCTTCTCAGGTTCACGCAGCTGATGAACTTCGTCGTCATATAATGTTGGGAGTGCACGTAGAATGAAACACAAGCTAGTACGAAATGATACTGCGTTTATTAGGGATAAACATCGATTATATATTGGTTACATCAGTCACATGACTTGAGTATAATAGATACATACTTATACACTATATCTCCCTCCTTAAAGAAAATAAAATACAACAGTGGCTTTATTTTATTTTTAATCTAACTAATAAATCAATTCTATCCAATGGACCTTACTACTTTCTTACATTAATTGCAATTGCATTGGTAGTACAAGGTTTCAAGTTTCCTAACAATAAAGGTTTTTACATACACCATATTTCAAGTGTGAGGCAATTAGACGAACAATAATTAGATATTAGTTTGGGATATACAATTTCGTACGGTTTTTGTGAACAGTATCGGGTTTACCGTCTTTTAATAATTGAACATTTGCTGATATGTCTTTCAAAACAATAAATGGATAGATATTGGATAACTTCGTTCGCCAGCTTCGTTTCGGATTAAAATCAAGTCATTCTTTTTATATGTGATAGGGTTTATAGTTTTATCATACTTTTCCTTTCGCAATAATTTAGATTTAATTAAATTATCTCGAGCTTCTTTTAAAGACACCTGTAGTCGATACTTTAGTTTTAAAGGGTAACTATCGTGATTATAAAGCGGTTCAATGGTTTTTGTTAGACTACTGGGCAAATTACACTTTTTACCGAAAACTAGTTCAAAAGGTGTATATTTGGTGTCAGTGTGAATCGACGTATTTATAACCAGAGATCGGATATTCGGATGCATATTTACCTAAAGTTAAATTTTAGCTGTGAAAGTATGGAAGCGGCTTCTTAAAATATTTTTATTTGTAAAAAAAAAATCACGGGATGCCAGGAACACCGGGAATGCATAGCTAGTCGGGTGTATAATAAAGAAGCGACTTCTAAAATATGTATATGTAGGGTGTAAGAGGAAGGGTGGTGTGTTAGTTAAAACAAAAAAAAACACCCGAACGCATGGCAAGCACAGCGACGAATGCAATTATTGTAATTAAATAAACTAAGAGAACTATTTGTCGGGGTAGCTACTTGCGCATAAGCAGGTATAATTTACCGTCCCACTCACAAACTCGCAAAATGCCTATCGTCGTTTTCTATTAATATAATGGTGCTAACATATTGTACTGTTTTTTTCGCTAAGTATGTGGAGAGGAAAGGAATTTAACAGAATTTCACTAAGCACAATAATTTTTAACTATTTGTTTCAATAGGTAGCTACATCAATTATTCTAAATGTATGTAGTCCGTTATCTTATATTACCGTTATTTGCTATGGCAGTTTGGTATTTACCTACCTACTTTACAATATTAGGTAGGTAGATATGCAGCCGCTTACATAGTCAGAAAAAACACAAAATTTGTCGATTCCGGAATCGCGGATTTTTTTTTTTTACTATAAGTAGTGCATTTCCATATAAGCCAACATTTGAAAGTGAGTTATATGTAGTACTGATTATAATACTAATCTGATTCAATAATCAGAAACCTTGTTGATCCCGGAACCGCGGGATTTTTTCGATACAAAAGCGCATTCCACATTCGCTAACATCTCAACTTTAGGTGAATATGCATCCGAATTTCCGATCTCTAATTATAACCGAAACTCCAGTAAGGTAGCCAACTACTCCATGATTCAGGATGGTTATCTGTATGTATTCTTAAATACGCACCTAAATTTTTATGCGAATTTTCGAGTGCACCAATGCTCTCGTGATGGTAGGCTGTGGAATTAATTTTGTCTACATAAAGTAACTTACATACCTCTTGCATCGTGGCAGACATGAATTCAGCTCCTCTGTCGGTTGCTATTTCTTTTGGTATTCCATAACGCAGCACAAAATTATTCACCAAGGTTTTAGCGATTTCAGCACTGTTTTTTGTTATTAATGGATAAGCCTCTACATATTTGGTTAATTCACACTGAAGCGTCAATATGTATGAATAATTATACATGTCTTTATCTAATGGACCTACAACATCTAGATATACCTTTTCAAAAGCAGTGTGAGCTATGCTTGATATTACCATTGGTTCCTTGATACGTACTGACTACTTTTGCTTTTGACACTTTTCACTTATCACTTTTAATAAATTGAGTAACATCACGCTCTAATCCTGACCCAAAGTAATATTTTTTAATATTATTAACCATTCGTCTGATGCCTGCGTGGCCACTTGTAGGCAACAGATGAAAGTCATTGAGAATAACTCTTCTGTCGTCTTTGTCTTCTATTCTTTCAACATATTTCAAGACACATAACCGGGGTCCGGTCCAAGTACTTATTTTCTTTATTGTTTGTACTAATGTATCTACAAAAGTGTCGTTTACTTCATTTCTTATAAAATATACTTCATTTATAGTTAACTTTTTACAAAACATTTACAACACTCTCGCAAAAGCGTCTGGCGTCAGTTGCGATCGAAAAGCTGGTTGTACGAGTATGTAAATTATCATATGTTTTGGCACAAACAATAATATTTTATTTTCTTCTTTTATCGTGTTTTCTTTTCTTAATTTACGTATTATAATAACTTATTATAATATTGATTACTTATAAACCTAAGCTCAATTGACATCTTTGGTTTACTATGGGTTTCCACAATGCTTGGCTGATCAGACCAGTCATCAGTAGAGACTATAGCATCCGAAGTGTCTTGTCTAGAATTTAATTTTCTTATTTGTGTTCGCGTCATCACATTCATCATGCTTTCATGCATGTCTCGCAAGTCTTTAGATGTTAAGACAATTCGAGACAATGCGTCTGCAGCTGCATTGTCTGAGCCTTTAACATACTCCACACAAAAATCATATTCCTCTAATGATAGTCTAAATTTTGATAACCTACTGGATGGCTCTTTTATATTAAACAAATATATTAATGGTTTGTGGTCAGTCAAAATTTTAAATTTACGACCATAAAGGTCTGAAATGTTTTACGGCCAAACTATCGCAAGCAACTCTTTCTCAATAGTTGGATAATGTGTTTCCGCTTTGTTTAATGCTCTACTAGCATATGCTACCGGTTTACTATTTTGGTTTGCTAAAACTGCTCCTATCGCTAACCCTGATTCGCGGTTTGAAGTTCGAATATATTATTATTTGAAAAATCCGGGTATTCTAATACTGGTGGAGAAATTAATTTTTGTGTTAATGTTTCAAATGATTTTTGGCATTTCTCAGACCACTCGAATTGTACGTTTTTCTTTGATAAACTATTTAATGGTTGTGCAATTGCAGCGAAATTCTTTATGTAATAATTGGCAAATGCGACAAACCGCTTCACCTCATCCGACTTGGCATGGCTTGACATGGTATTGGATAATTGTTTACAATGTCTAATTTTTGTGGGTCTGGTGAAACACCCTCAGACGATATTACGTGGCCTAAATATAACATCTCCTTCTTCAAAAAAATACATTTAACTGGATTCAATTTTAGATTTGTTTTACGCAGACGTTCAAACACTCAGTCTTTTTTTATAGCTGAATTTACATTTTTCCCGTAAACAACCAAATTATCTAAATATACTAGACATTTGTCGTACGTTAAACCAGCCATGGCTATGTTCATCATTCTTGAAAACGAATTTGGGCTTGTTTTGAGTCCCATAGGCATTCTGGTCATTTGGTATTGTCCGGAATTAAAAGCTGTATATTTTCGACTTCCTTTATCAAGACTGACGTTATAAAATCCTTTGTATAAATCTAGATGAGTTAAATATATGCATCCTGAGAGGGAATCAAGTATGTCTGTTATATTCGGTAGTGGAAATTTGTCATCTTTAAAGCAATTATGCAATTTTCTGTAGTCTATTACTAAACGCCATTTCTTTTCTCCAGAAGCGTCATGTTTTTTGGGTACTAATAGCACTGGGCTAGACCATTCACTCCTACAGGGCTCTATTATATTTTGAGTTAACATGTCGTTTATTCGTTTTTGAATCTTTGGTTTTTGAGAGTGAGGCAATCTGTAGGGTTTAACGTATACAGGGGCCACATTTTCTTTTAGTTTAATTTTATGACTGTATATAGATGTGGTGGTCAAGGTGTCACCAGGTAAGTAGAAGATATCCGCGTACTTAGCACATACATTTTGAATGCAAATCTGCTCCTCTGTATTTAAATGTTTCAAGTCAAGCTGAGTTATTAAATACTGTACACGTTCCGCGTTTCGTTGATAATTATCAAATGCACTCATATTATAATCACTTAACCTATGTATAGCCGGTTTACTTCATTTAATGTTAGTGATTTTTTTGTTGTGTTCAATATTTTTATAGGGATCATGCCATTGACAGGTGACCCTATACTACTAGCCATAAAGACAACTTCACACAGCTCTGTCGCACAAACCACGCACTCTTCCTTTACATTTTTTTCTATCTAATGATGAAAGAGTTGGTTTTTCTTGGCAACTTAAATTTAAAAGTATCCTATTATTTAACGAAGTGAATAATAAAACCAATTGTTTATGTTCCAAATTGATGCTTGATCTATACTTGTTTAAAAAGTCGTAACCAATTATGCCTCCTGCCTTACATGGCAAGGATTTAAAAACATAAAACTTGTGATTGAAATAATATCCCTGGGTCTCTTACTGTAAATAAACGTATCCAATTGCATCTACTTTGCCCCCAATACCATTTATTGTAGTACTCCATTTATGTATTGGAATGTTTTGTTCTAGAATCCTATGATAGTCAACGGCTGAAATTGATGCTCCAGTGTCGATTAACCATGAATAATCTAAACCATTTATTGATAGCCTAGCAAATAATGAATTATCGTATGAAAGAATGTACACATATGCTCGAGACAGAGTTTATAATTCACTACCCGTATATGGTCATGGTATCGTATTTACGTACGCGCGAGGCTGGCCCGAGTTGGCAGGGTCGCCATATAATGTTGGGAGTGCACGTAGAATGAAACACAAGCTAGTACGAAATGATACTGCGTTTATTAGGGATAGACATCGATTATATATTGGTTACATCAGTCACATGACTTGAGAATAATAGATACATACTTATACACTATAGTCAGATGGGAACAATGCTTCGGTATTTGCTTGGTGGGACCTGAAATGAATAATAAAACACGATTAAAATTTCAGTCAATAACGTGAGGCTTGCATTTTGTAATCATTATATTTACCTACTGACGAGTATTCTGTACTGTAACAGATTTTCATGAAATAACTTAGATAAATGTGGAAACTAACAACAATAGAAGTTAAGGAAACTGAATTATATGTATTATATTATATAGTATAGGTACGCATAATGTGAAGTTTATTATAGACACATGTTTATTGAATAGAATATACGCCACATATCAAAATGAATAGATGTTATACTTATTTAATCGTTCGTTTCACTGAAGTCATTTCAATAACACTGAGATGACACTGAGATATCACTTTTTGCATCCAAATGAATAGAATATTATCTTATTTATGTACTAGAACAAAGTACAATTGAGCTCTAATCGTTATTACAATATACATATAAATGAATAAAGAAAAATATTATTATTATGATTTACATTTTTTTTAATAGTGGTTACTGTTGCAGTCTTCAATGTTGATTCAGGCCCGGGGGGGGGGGGGGGGAATATGTAATGATGCTCCAGATAGCCACGTCCCGATTTAAATACCAACAAATCTACGTCATTTTTAACCAATAAAAGGAAAGTGAGACTTAAATCTGAGAGAGATTGAAAATCCTTAGTCAAATCTATTGTCACTAAATAAGGGAAATGCTTACCTAGCTTTATCATAAGTAGTTCAATTCTCAACCTTAACCATATGCAATAGAGATTAGTACTTAAAACATATATTTCCATTGCATGCTGCAAGGGCCCGTTCATTAATTACGTGAGAAGTCGAGCGAAATTTCATGACATCTCACAAAAGGGAGTGGATGGGTCGAAAAAAAATCGTCATAATCGCCTCACGTAATTAATGAACGCCCCACTAAGTAAGCGCCGATACTAGTCTTATACCCTGACTTTACTTTTGCATTAATATCGTGATAAATGTATGAGAACACCGTCAACGGACAAGCATACATTCGGATCTCTCTTATTATTATTAAATTATTTGTAAACAAAGCAGCGCTGGCGCCGATCCGTCGGGGGAGTCCTGTTACATCAAACCATTCATGTATAGTTCTGGGAATGATATAAAAAATAATTGATTTTCAACCTTAAAAACAAGTTAAAAAGAAAAAAAATGTATATACAAGATGCAGTTTTGAACCTGCAAAACCTTTCAGGAGGTTGTTATGAAACTCGTAAATAATCATATAACAATACGATACCAAGTCAATAATCAATAATACTTTTTATTTTAGATTTTTAAATTTTATTGGTTTTCGGAATAACTCTCTTAATAACCCTCTTCAAAAAAAACAGAATCACCCATTGCGATTTATCGCGCGTCATGTCACTGTGTGCGTGAATGCGATGACCAGTGACGACGGCTGTACGAGGCTCCGCCCACATTTCTACGTAAGAAAACGCGGCACGTAAGTTGAACTAAAATGGCGGTCTAGCAAATAATTTAACCTTGAGATGTAGTTCGAATTTGAAAATAACAATGTAGTTTCTACATTATTGTTTTTAAAATTTCGCTAAATAATAACTCATTTTGAAGCATCGTTACAATGCGAAAATGTTCATCATCTGCAGAGCTTGTTCTCAACTATGTTAGTGTCGGCTTTCAGTCTAACTGTATGCAGCTCATTACATGGAGTGCCAGTGAATCACGTAAGGCGACTGCGTATCAGACCTCAACAAACCAGTTACTTGATAACACGAAACCCATTTGTTAGACTAATTGTCAGACTTTCTGGCTTTTGATTACCTGTACCAATGACTCTACGGCTGGGCTGTAATGTCGTTGACCCGTGTGGTACCTAACGACTGTCCGAGAGCTACAAATCTATCGGAACCAAAGGCTTTAAGTGCTTTCCGAAACACATGATTTTAATGATGTCCTAAGTTTTAGAAAGTACTTACATCATTATGAATTAAAAATAACACAGTGGTACTTGCTCAGTTGCGAACCCGCGACCTCATGCATGAGAGGAGAACGCCTTAACCACTGGGCTATTACGATAAATAATAATAGTAGGAAGCAGATACTACTAGTCCAAAAAAAATTCACGTTAGCGTCGTTAGTTACCTATCAGCTGATGAATAAAATAATAGGCGGCGATAAATAAACCTTACATAGCACGTAAGCAGTTCCTGTTGCACAGCTGTGAAACTAATCGCGAGCGCGTGCGCGCCTAATAATAATAAGGTTATGTAGGTAAATTCAGCCCAAGGACGGTTTTCGTTTTTATTTGTAGATTAAATTGTTGATTTAAGATTTTCTTTTCTGCTTTTTAACGGGGTGAGGACCGACAAAAATACCTCAAGATAATTTGTGCTAGTTAAGTAGGTAGGTACCCATGTGTTAGGCATTTAAGTGATTTATTTTGTCTGATAGGTATTTTTGGCGTAGTTACAAATTTTAAATCAACTTATTTACACTTATCAAGTTGATTTAGCTAACATCGTATTTATAGGTCCTGTCACGTAAAAAGAACGCTGAGCGACAGTGGAGGGGATGTTTCTGCGCACGGGTACAGTCACGTTCAAAATTTCTAGGCTATTGTTTTGTAATATACGAATAATTATTTTATTGTAGAATCATAATAGGTACTTTACTAGCTACATAATACTTTGAAAGAGGCTGGAATTAAAAATAGATAATGTTCTCTTGAGCATTATTTTTTATTTTGATCTTAAAATATAAAGTAGGTTGTTATTAATGCCCGTTATAGGTTTATTTTTTATCCTTTTGCTTTTGCCGGGAGTTCGAGAAACACGCGAGTATTTCTGAACTTTTCGCATCTTTTACGATACGTCTCACTGTAGTCTCAGAAACTTTCGTAGCTTCTGCAGTCCGTTTGATGCATTGTTTTAAATTATCAACTGCTCCTTTGTCAGCTTCATACTTCATTAAACACTATAAATTATTATTATTTCCTTCCTTTTTATAACCATGGTCGCGTCGTGCAAAGAAAGTTGTGTGTACGACTGTATTTTGGGAGCGAACGAAGCGAGATCTCAGCGCGGGAAGCATGTGTCAACTGACGAACCAATAGCGTGCGCGCACAGATATACGGGCGGAGCATTCCCCCGCGCGCCCCCTTCATGCCACCAATTTGATCGATAAATAGCCCAGTGCGCAGGTTCAAGGCCAGCGTTCTTTTTACGTGACGGGACCTATACAAATTATTGTCTATGTACAAATAAATAAATTACCTACCTACTTATGTTACCTGGAGGTATTGTTCAAAGTTTCAACCGTCACTCTAGCACGACGTTGCACCACACAAACACATTCGTTTTTATTGTGTCGAAAGCACTGATCACTTTTTGTTTGTTATGAACATTGTAGACGCCAACTCGAGTAAATAAACACTGGTCCGTCTACAGGATGTTGGTGTCTTGGTGTTCCGGCAACCAGCGACAAAATGTAACTCGCGCGGCGTTATCAAGTTGGTGGAGATCCTGTACCTTGCGGTAGTGAAAAGGATGCTGCATTTCTTTGTGCAGCAGCCGCCACACTGTGAAGTGGTGCACTCCAAACCGTCGACCAGCCTCCCATTTGCTTGCCGTGGCTTTCGCCGGAAGAATTCCAGAATATCTTCCTGCAAGGAGACAGGCAGGCCTTCGTTTGCCGCGACCTTAAGCATGCTGGGGAACGTCGAACTGCCGATGATCGAGTCTCTGCGTAGCAGCCAGCATTACCCTGTGTAAGGGACGATGCCGATTGGGGAATAACTCCGCGAACATTTCGATGGCACGAGATACATTGTCTCCGCTGATGGCATACAAGCGTACCATCTCCGCCAACTACATTGGAGTATTGGTCTGTCATTTTTACAACTAGGTAGTAGGTACCTATCGCGACCGTTAATCGAAGGCGCACTTGACGGGCGGAATTTGCAAGCGTATGCACGCGTCGGCGCCATTAATCACACTAATAAATTGATCCGATTTATGTGCTTGTGATGGCCGCGGGGGCGTGGCTAGTGGTAGTGGGAGCGTGCGCTGGTTGGTGCTTTGGATCTATGAAAGAAATGTCGGTTGCGTTTGTTTGTGTGTGTGTGAAAGCGCAGTTTAAGGACATGTACAGACTGGCCGCGTTTTAAAAAGGGGAGTTCACACATACCGATTTCCGTAAATAAGAATAAAATGCAAAAAAAATACCTGCCCATTTTATTGTTGATTCGGGTCGAGAATCACTAACATAATTACCTCCTAAAATGTTTTGCAGGTCCAAAGCAACACCTTGTATGTGGTTAAAGAGAAAAAATATTTCAAATCGAATTCTCAGTCAGGTTAGCTGGGTGGGTATAACTGTTATGTTGGTAAGAAAATATTTTTTTATTTTTTTTATTCAGAAAAGGTGAAATGATTATTATTAATTTTGTTGATTATTATTATTAAAGTGTTTTAAAGACACTTTTCATCTATTCAAAACGACTACTCACTCTGACTGTTCATTGCACATATTGTTAAGTATATCAGTTACAGTGGACACGTAACGTTCTACTTGACCATTACTTCTGGGAGTACCCGTGGAAATCAAGTGATGTTCTATCTAAAGTTCATCAAAAAATTACCTAATCGTAACACTGCTAACATTAGTTCCTCTATCAAAAAATACTATAGGAGTTCCAATTAAGGTGATGATATCTCGTAAAACTGGCACTAGTTCTTGGGCATTAAGGGTGTTGAGTGGTTTAAGTAAACAGAACCTTTTACCCGGTCAAATGTTTAAAACCTTCATTTGAGTGGGTAAAAGGCCCTGTACAGTCCAGGTGTATTGTATGAAAAGGTAGTGTGATTTTTTGAATTGCTTAGGGCCATAGTGACTTTTGCATTTGATGTAAACAAAACAGTTTTTTACAAAACTTGTCATACAGAAAACCAGAAATGCTCACGTATTTTAGCGATAGTTTTTTCAAAGCCAATGTGACAATTTCCATCGTGGTAGAGACGCAAAATACTCAATCTTGTACCCTTTGGAATGTACAATTTTGGTATCAATATTGGTATCAAATAAAAGCTAGTAATGAGTAAGTTTCAAATATATATGTTAATAAAACTAAAAAGCTTGAAATAAAATAAATTATTTAAAAAACAAAAAACCCGACTGCAAAAACACAACTGAAAAGGGAAAAACAAGCATTATAATCTATATAATTTTAGTCTTGCAGGCGGGGGGGGAAAGTCGAATAACCTGAAATATGGTGTAACTTTTGATTGTCCCCGCCTGCAAGACCAAAATTATATAGATTATAATGCTTGTTTTTCCCTTTTCAGTTGTGTTTTTGCAGTCGGGTTTTTTGTTTGTTTTTATTTATTGTTGATTTAATAGCGTTACAATCTGTGATAATTATAAAGTTAATTCCTAGTAAATATACTCTGAAGTGTTTCAAGGCGTTGTAAATAGCTAGAGTTTCTAAATCATAAGAACTATATTAATAGCACTAGCATCAGTTGATAACTCTGTTTTTAAAGCAGGATCAAACATTGACAACAATGGTCTAGATACTAAATAATTTAGTACATAATTCCTCGCAATGTCCTGTTCAGAACCCCGATCCCATTTTCGGTTTTTCTGTTTTAATTTTCTTATACAAGCAGTATGTGTTGCAAAGAAGAATGACCATTTTTCACCTGACTATGTATAGAAATGAAATAAATCTTAAAATTCAGCTTATTCAATTGTATATTAATTACGATTATCACAATTAAAAAAAAAAACCCGAGTGCCAAAACACATACCTAGCTGAAAAGGGAAAAACAAGCATTATAATCATTCTATAGAATTTTGGCATCGCAGGCGGGGCTAAACAAAAGTGACACCATATTTCTGATTATTGGTTTGTAAATCTATTAAGATTTACCAATCCCTCGTAACTCCTCGCGCAGAAACTTCATTTTTTTTTTAATACTCCCTTACAACTATCATGACAGATGTATACCTAATGCGATAGCGCGGTCTTAAAATTATTTTATTAACAATTTAAAATTATTATTAGATGTACTTGGCCTGACACCTTCTTGAGATATTTGTCTACCCAAATACTCGATGTGAAACTGCTTTGGAAATTACAAATGCCAAATGGCATTTTTGTAAATTCATAATGTCAACAATAATCAGAATAAAATCATACCTTAGATGTTAACGTCTTGAAGTCGAAGAGCAACTGAACTACACATTTTTTTAATTTTTTTTTAGGTATGGCATCTCGTAGTTGACCTTGAGAGGTCTTGACTACTCAACCGGACTATCCTGTGGCTGCCTTAAGCGGACTCAAAGCCTCCAGCCAGTGGCGCGCTGCACGCTACTAAGAACGGCGCGCTGCGTGCGTTGCTGAACTGCACGCTTCTACAAACGGCGCGCTGCATGCGTTGCTGAACTGCACGCTACTACAAACGGCGCGCTGCGTGCGTTGCTGAGCTGCACGCTACTAAGAACGATGCGCAACTAAGAACGGCGCGCTGCGTGAGTTGCTGAACTGCACGCTTCTACAAACGGCGCGCTGCATGCGTTGCTGAACTGCACGCTACTACAAACGGCGCGCTGCGTGCGTTGCTGAGCTGCACGCTACTAAGAACGGCGCGCTGCGTGCGTTGCTGAACTAAACGCAACTTCGAACGGTGCGCTGCGTGCGTAGCTGTACTGCACGCTACTAAAAACGGCGCGCTGCATGCGTTGCTGAACTGCACGCTACTACAAACGGCGCGCTGGGTGCGTTGCTGAGCTGCACGCTACTAAGAACGGCGCGCTGCGTGCGTTACTGAACTGCACGCTACTAAAAACGGCGCGCTGCGTGCGTTGCTGAACGGCGCGCTGCGTGCGTTACTGAACTGCACGCTACTAAGAACGGCGCGCTGCGTGCGTTGCTGAACTGCACGCTACTACAAACGGCGCGCTGCGTGCGTTGCCGAGCTGCACGCTACTAAGAACGGCGCGCTGCGTGCGTTGCTGAACTGCACGCTTCTAAGGACGGCGCGCTGCGTGCGTTGCTGAACGGCGCGCAACTAAGAACGGCGCGCTGCGTGCGTTACTGAACTGCACGCTACTAAGAACGGCGCGCTGCGTGCGTTGCTGAACTGCACGCTACTACAAACGGCGCGCTGCGTGCGTTGCCGAGCTGCACGCTACTAAGAACGGCGCGCTGCGTGCGTTGCTGAACTAAACGCAACTTCGAACGGTGCGCTGCGTGCGTAGCTGTACTGCACGCTACTAAAAACGGCGCGCTGCATGCGTTGCTGAACTGCACGCTACTACAAACGGCGCGCTGGGTGCGTTGCTGAGCTGCACGCTACTAAGAACGGCGCGCTGCGTGCGTTACTGAACTGCACGCTACTAAAAACGGCGCGCTGCGTGCGTTGCTGAACGGCGCGCAACTAAGAACGGCGCGCTGCGTGCGTTACTGAACTGCACGCTACTAAGAACGGCGCGCTGCGTGCGTTGCTGAACTGCACGCTACTACAAACGGCGCGCTGCGTGCGTTGCCGAGCTGCACGCTACTAAGAACGGCGCGCTGCGTGCGTTGCTGAACTAAACGCAACTTCGAACGGTGCGCTGAGTGCGTAGCTGTACTGCACGCTACTGAAAATGGCGCGCTGCGTGCGGAGCTGAACTGCACGCAACTTCGGACGGTGCGCTGCGTGCTTTGCTGAACTGCACGCTACTAATAACGGCGCGCTGCGTGCGTAGCTGTACTGCACGCTACTAAGAACGGAGCGCTGCATGCGTTGCTAAACTGCACGCTACTACAAACGGCGCGCTGCGTGCGTTGCCGAGCTGCACGCTACTAAGAACGGCGCGCTGCGTGCGTTGCTGAACGGCGCGCAACTAAGAACGGCGCGCTGCGTGCGTTACTGAACTGCACGCTACTAAGAACGGCGCGCTGCGTGCGTTGCTGAACTGCACGCTACTACAAACGGCGCGCTGCATGCGTTGCTGAACTGCACGCTACTAAGAACGGCGCGCTGCGTGCGTTGCTGAACGGCGCGCAACTAAGAACGGCGCGCTGCGTGCGTTTCTGAACTGCACGCTACTAAGAACGGCGCGCTGCGTGCGTTGCTGAACTGCACGCTACTACAAACGGCGCGCTGCGTGCGTTGCCGAGCTGCACGCTACTAAGAACGGCGCGCTGAGTGCGTTGCTGAACTGCACGCTACTACAAACGGCGCGCTGCATGCGTTGCTGAACTGCACGCTACTAAGAACGGCGCGCTGCGTGCGTTGCTGAACGGCGCGCAACTAAGAACGGCGCGCTGCGTGCGTTACTGAACTGCACGCTACTAAGAACGGCGCGCTGCGTGCGTTGCTGAACTCCACGCTACTACAAACGGCGCGCTGCGTGCGTTGCCGAGCTGCACGCTACTAAGAACGGCGCGCTGCGTGCGTTGCTGAACTAAACGCAACTTCGAACGGTGCGCTGAGTGCGTAGCTGTACTGCACGCTACTGAAAATGGCGCGCTGCGTGCGGAGCTGAACTGCACGCAACTTCGGACGGTGCGCTGCGTGCTTTGCTGAACTGCACGCTACTAATAACGGCGCGCTGCGTGCGTAGCTGTACTGCACGCTACTAAGAACGGAGCGCTGCATGCGTTGCTAAACTGCACGCTACTACAAACGGCGCGCTGCGTGCGTTGCCGAGCTGCACGCTACTAAGAACGGCGCGCTGCGTGCGTTGCTGAACGGCGCGCAACTAAGAACGGCGCGCTGCGTGCGTTACTGAACTGCACGCTACTAAGAACGGCGCGCTGCGTGCGTTGCTGAACTGCACGCTACTACAAACGGCGCGCTGCATGCGTTGCTGAACTGCACGCTACTAAGAACGGCGCGCTGCGTGCGTTGCTGAACGGCGCGCAACTAAGAACGGCGCGCTGCGTGCGTTGCTGAACGGCGCGCAACTAAGAACGGCGCGCTGCGTGCGTTACTGAACTGCACGCTACTAAGAACGGCGCGCTGCGTGCGTTGCTGAACGGCGCGCAACTAAGAACGGCGCGCTGCGTGCGTAGCTGTACTGCACGCTACTAAAAACGGCGCGCTGCATGCGTTGCTGAACTGCACGCTACTACAAACGGCGCGCTGGGTGCGTTGCTGAGCTGCACGCTACTAAGAACGGCGCGCTGCCTGCGTTGCTGAACTGCACGCTACTAAAAACGGCGCGCTGCGTGCGGAGCTGAACTGCACGCAACTTCGAATGGCGCGCTGCGTGCGTTGCTGAACTGCACGCTTCTACAAACGGCGCGCTGCATGCGTTGCTGAACTGCACGCTACTACAAACGGCGCGCTGCGTGCGTTGCTGAGCTGCACGCTACTAAGAACGGCGCGCTGCGTGCGTTGCTGAACTAAACGCAACTTCGAACGGTGCGCTGCGTGCGTAGCTGTACTGCACGCTACTAAAAACGGCGCGCTGCGTGCGTTGCTGAACTACACGCTACTAAGAACGGCGCGCTGCGTGCTTTGCTAAACTGCACGCTACTACAAACGGCGCGCTGCGTGCGTTGCTGAGCTGCACGCTACTAAGAACGGCGCGCTGCGTGCGTTGCTGAACTAAACGCAACTTCGAACGGCGCGCTACGTGCGTTACTGCACTGCACGCTACTAAGAATGGCGCGCTGCGTGCGTTGCTCAGCTGCACGCTACTACAAACGGCGCGCTGCGTGCGTTGCTGAGCTGCACGCTACTAAGAACGGCGCGCTGCGTGCGTTGCTGAACTAAACGCAACTTCGAACGGCGCGCTACGTGCGTTACTGAACTGCACGCTACTAAGAATGGCGCGCTGCGTGCGTAGCTGAACTGCACGCTACTAAGAACGGAGCGCTGCGTGCGTAGCTGTACTGCACGCTACTAAAAACGGCGCGCTGCGTGCGGAGCTGAACTGCACGCAACTTCGAACGGCGCGCTGCGTGCGTTGCTGAATTGCACGCTACTACAAACGGCGCGCTGCGTGCGTTGCTAAACTGCACGCTACTACAAACGGCGCGCTGCGTGCGTTGCTGAGCTGCACGCTACTAAGAACGGCGCGATGCGTGCGTTGCTGAACTGCACGCTACTAAGAACGGCGCGCAACTAAGAACGGCGCGCTGCGTGCGTTGCTGAACTACACGCTACTAAGAACGGCGCGCTGCGTGCTTTGCTAAACTGCACGCTACTACAAACGGCGCGCTGCGTGCGTTGCTGAGCTGCACGCTACTAAGAACGGCGCGCTGCGTGCGTTGCTGAACTGCACGCTACTAAGAACGGCGCGCAACTAAGAACGGCGCGCTGCGTGCGTTGCTGACCTGCACGCTACTCCGAACGGTGCGCTGCGTACGTAGCTGAACTGCACGGCACTACAGGTCTTTGTACTTGATTTAACTATTTGTATTTATTGGCTTCTTTGTTGTAATACTCTAATTCAACATATTATTTTTTTTCCTATTTTTTCGGTAAGATTTAGCCATTTATAGGCATGACATATACTTGTTGTAATTAAATGTCATGCGAGATCTCGTTGTAAGCTTTAGCCAGGTAATACCCCAGTTGGCATAAAATTTTAAGGCATAATGTAGTTTGGCATAACGTTTTCGCATAACTTTTATTAGCATAATAATACTGCTGCATAATAATACTTTTGCATAATGCAAAGCATAACTATCATGTAGTCCAATATGTTTTGGCTTAAGTTGGAGTTGCATACATTTTAAAGGCATAATATTTATTCGTCTAATAATCATGAGCCATGAATATAAAAGTCATAATTGGGTGAATGTAGCCAATAATCATTTGTTTTTGTCAAGAACGGTGCGTTACCTTTTCATGGGAGTGGTACTAGGGAGCAGGTGGCACCAACCCCCAACCTCCCACCTCACTCCCACCCCCCTTTGTCCTGCCAAACGATACTAGATTTTTACCCATTGAAGCTGAGAGCTGGAGCAATAATAATCAATTAGATGAAATAGTGTCCACAACTTACCGTTTGGAGTTATTTAAAGGGTTTATTAGTTTTATTCCAAAGAACATTATGTGTTTATACAAGGTGATTGGAAGATGGGTGCAAAGCTTTAAGGTGAAGATAGTATAGACAATTTAGAACCATTTAAGCCATGGTTGTCTTAGACGAAGTCTTACCAAATTTTTTTAACCAAATTTTTAAGTTTTTTTTCGGAAATTCTCAAAATTTAATGTAAACTGCATAATTATGGCCAAATTGAATGATAAATGAATTATTTTTTTATTTATTTAATTAAAGTAATGTGTAAGCAATCAAGCAAAACATGTTTTAGGCTTCTGTGTCATTAGACATTTTTTTTACAGATATTTAAAGCTCAGAAAAAATAAAAAAATTGTACAATACGTCTTTTAAACCTTATTTAAAAAAAAACGGGTGGGTGCTTTTTTTGTTCAAACCTTTTTGAAGACATGCTTGATAATCGCTCTTTCTTTTGTGGTATAATTTATGCGGATATCTTACAAATTATTGAAATTAGGACCTACAAACCAATTCGAGGGAGAAATTTTAAATTTTAGGCAGTCTAACAAAACACAACATTTTTGCTTAAAAGAATACTGTATGTGATCGAAATGATAATAACATTGAAATGATAATAACAACAATGATAAATAACATTGTTCAATTCTAAGAATTTTTGGCACATGTAGGAACCAATTGAGGGGAACCCATTGAGGGGATTCTCTAAACAATGGCCACCGAGCGCGGTGCGACGGCATTTCCAGGTAGAACGCCCAATGAATAGCAAAAAGCGATAAGAGTTGGTTTTTACAGCAAAATGGTCTTAGTTACTGAGGCAACAAAGTCGTTTTTCTTTAGTCAGGGTCAGTCGGTCTGTGATGAAGCCGTTACATCTTTTACTTATTAGTCAAACTACTGCCCTTGTGAGTGGACGTAGTCGTGTTGATTCACAATTTACCGTGTTCAGTTGTAGCCCTTTGCGTTCCTGCACGTGTTGTTTGCGTTAGTTTTGAACTTTTTTGTTTCACCGTGTCCAGTGGTAGCCTCGCGCTCCTGCACGTATTGATTTTTGACTTAATTGTGTTGAGTTGACATTTAGTGCGCTCCTACGCCGTTTTTCTTAATTGTTAAGTGACTATGGCTACTTTTTCCAATCAAGAATATGCGGATATCGTATTTATGTACGGTAGAGCAGACGGCAATGGATCTTTGGCGCGACGGATGTATCAAGAGCGCTATCCGAATCGCAGGATACCGAATGTCCGAGTGTTTTACAACACGTTTCGTCGTCTTGCCCAAGATGGGTTTCACCGCGTGGAACCTGGAGTCAACCCGGGCAGACACGAAACTGCCGTCAACGAAGACATTTTAGCAGCATTTCAAGCGGATCCTACTACCAGTACTAGAGCAGTAGCTCGAAATTTAAACATTTCTCAATGGAAGGTGTGGCATACAATGCACCAAAATGATAAGTATCCGTTCCATGGCAGGAGTGTGCAAGGTCTAGTAGAGCAAGATCCTCAAAGAAGAATTCAGTTCTGCCGTTTCCTCCTCAACAGAGACATCGAAGATGCGTGGTTTCTGAAATCAATCTTGTGGATGGATGAAAGTAAATTTTCAAGGGAAGATATTACAAACTTTCACAACATCCATGAATGGGCCGACGCAGACACCAATCCACATTTTAAGAAGCAGGTGTCATTTCAGATGAAATTCTCTGTGAATGTATGGGCTGGAATAATTGGCAGAACATTGATTGGGCCCCACTTTTTGCCTGATCCATTGAATGGCGAAAATTATTTGCAATTTCTGCAAATTGATTTACCACTGCTGGTAGAGGAATCAGGTGTCCCGATCTTCGAAAGAGACCGAACAGTCATCTTTCAGCAAGACGGCTGTCCAGCGCATTGGACTTTAAATGTAAGGGAACACCTCAACAATTGCTTTCCTGATAGCTGGATCGGCAGGGATGGACCCATCCCTTGGCCCGCTCGCTCCCCAGATCTGACCCCGTTGGACTTTTTCGTGTGGGGCCGGGCCAAGGAACTAGTGTATAACAACATAGAAATAAACACTAGAGAAGAATTGATACAAAGAATAAATTCAGCGTTTGAGACAATGAAGCAGGAGATGATGTTGAAAATAACGACTGCAGAAGTTAGAAGACGGGGCCGTGCTTGTATTAGGAATCACGGCCGTCATTTTGAACATGAAAAATTTTTTTGTTCTTTTTCTTGTCCGTCAAGCGGAATGATAGTTTTTTCTCGTCTATCCCATGGTGTGGGATCGTTGGATAGGCCGTTCAGAAATATTGCGGGTCTGTGAAAGTGAGAACCATTATTCGATTTAGGGATCTCTTTTGTAACGGCTAGTGCCTTGAAGGTAGATATAAAAAAAAACTTGTTGATGAAAGCAAGGTACATCTGTTTTATTAAATAAAATAAATTATTTAAAAAACAAAAAAACCCGACTGCAAAAACACATAACTGAAAAGGGAAAAACAAGCATTATCTTATAACAAAATACCAATTCGCTTTAAAATATTGAACTCGAGAAAATTTAAGACAGAATTACACAAGTGGCTTATTGAATGTCATTTTTACAGTTTATAAGATTTTATGGATGTGAGATGTTGATTCCTTTTGTCAAAATATAAATTTTTGCATGCTATGTTATGTCTTAGCGAAACATGTTGAGCTACTGTAATAATATTAACATCAATGTATACCATGTTTTACGCAAATAAATGATTTACTTACTTACTTATAAAATTCTCGTGTCACAATGTTCGTTCCCGTACTCCTCCGAAACGGCTTGACCGATTCTCATGAAATTTTGTGACCATATTGAGTAGGTCTGAGAATCGGCTAACATCTATTTTTCATACGCCTTTGTGATAAAAAAAAAAAACTGCATAACAACGTTTGCCGGGTCAGCTAGTAATCTATATAATTTTGGTATCGCAGGCGGGGACAATCAAAAGTTACACCATATTTCGAGTTATTCGACTGTCCCCGCCTGCAAGACCAAAATTATATAGATTATAATGCTTGTTTTTCCCTTTTCAATGTGTTTTTGCAGTCGGTTTTTTTTTGTTTTTTAAATAATTTATTTTATTTCAAGCTTTTGAGTTTTATTAATATACTAGCTGTGCCCGCGACTTCGTCTGCGTGGAATAGTGACTTTTCGGGCAGCATATTTTGAATTACATATACCGTCGTTTGGGTAGCTAAAATTTTACTTTACAGTAATGCTTCTCTGTATACGATATTTGACGTATGGCTATCGGGGATGAAAGCATACAGGCTCCTAAGATTGCTAACCCGTGACAGAGCTACAAACAACCCGCCGTGCGAGAAACAGCTGATACTTAGATCTACACCCACAACTTTCAGCGTCTGACCTTGGGCTTTATTAATTGTCATCGCAAAACAGGCTGACTGGAAACTGGACTCGTTTAAAACTAAATGGAAAATTGTTTGGAATGAGAGGAATCCGAGGAATGAAAACACTTTCACCTTTTCCACACCCTGTTAAAATCTCTGCTTCTATCAGATTTCGTTGTAAATTGGTCACTTTTAACCTGGTGCCATTGCAAAGTTTTGGGAGGCTTACATTTCTAAGAAGCATTATAAGTACGCCTACTTTTGCATTGAGGGATTCTAAAAATTCTACTGGGTAGCTTGTAGATTCTCCTTCTTCCATGACTCTGTTAATGGAGATATACTCAACATAATCCCCCGGAACATAACTCAAAATTTCAGCGTTTATTGTTGCTGCTTGGTCGTTTCGTGGCGTCAAAATAGCTCTTTCGCAAAGCCCGGAATTTTCGCAAGTTTGTATTTGCGTTGCGTTTCCATACACAGATGATATGAGGTCTTGCATTGATGAAACTATGTAGCATAGGTTTTCATTATGAACAACTTTTCCTTGTTCCTGCGGATACACACCGTTACCAATCTCAAGTAGCTAATCTGAAAATTCTTGAGCATTTTCGTTGCCTCCAATTTGCGCACGCATATTTAATGTCAAATGCAAAGGGATAATGTAATGCCACAGTCGAGAACTCTTTAGGCAGGCTCTAACTTCATCAGCCCTTGTTCCACGTGGTATTACAGGGAGAGTCTGACGAAAATCAAATATCAAACGCTGTTCATCAGTTAGCCTCGAGACATCAGTTTGTAAAATTTCGGCCAGGTCAATTGGATCATAGTTGGTTTCCATCGCGTAATCTCTATTAATACGTTCACCGTCAAATGATGCCTCCGGCATATGGCATCATATTGAGAAATAGGATTACCCCCAATAGATGTAACTATATCTTGAATAGCCTACAAACAACGATTCAATTGACTTTCAAGTAATCTCTCCTCAATTGGGTTGTTATCATTAAGTTGTACGTGCCTAAAAAAATCCTCAGCCAATTTGTTCTGATACTTATACCACAACTGTGCAGCGTCAGAAAGTGCACAAAACACCAGCATGACTGCAAACAAATGTCGCAACCGATGAGGACTTTCGCTAATACTTGCTTCTGCCAAAGCATCATCCCAATGTTGATCCCCATCCCGCAAGTGACGTGCCCGGCAAGCGGTTTGGTATGTAGGGTGTACGATATTGTCAACCTTTCGGAGATCGGCAAAAGAAGTAGGCCCTCGGACAAGGTGCAGCAGTACGCGCAGGTAAAAGCATTCGGAGTTATTTGGATGAACCGTATAAACCCTACCAATGACATGATCTTTAAAAATACCTGGTTCACCTACTACAGCTGTTCCACGTCGTCTGCGGTTAAAAATACTCGTTGTTTATTATAGGTATAATACGATGGAACTTCGTTGTATAAGAGTGTCTTAGCAAATGCGTCTGTTTCGCAAAGATTAAAGAAAGCGAGCAGAGTGGCTCGTCTTGGGTTGTCCAAACGCTCCGTTACATTATCAGGGTTGAAGTATATTCTTTGTCCACCTTCAAGATGAACGTCAAGGTGGATGACGGGTGGATATCTCTCGTGGATCGAAAAACTTAAAATACGCCAAACTGCCTCAGAAGAGCTTATATACCGGCCCGACTGAAACCTTGTAACTTTATCGTTATCATTATTAGCGAACCCCACAGTTGCTTGGTCAGAGCCCTTATTCACATATTTACAAATATATTTGATGGATTCAACACTGTTACATGCCTCGACATTGATGTGAGCTTGAAAGGTTCGTGATAGTACTGGTGAATAAGGTACCACCCATCTATTTCCTGGCCATGTAATCTTATTTTAGCTGTGAAACCACCTTGTTGTGGTGACTTTCGACGGCATAATGGATACCCATTTTCTCCTGATATCGTTCGTTCTGAAAGGGCCCGAGGGTATCTTTTAGAGCAACGACCTTCTTGCATACAGGGAGACTTTCTGTTTAACGTGCCGCATGGTCCGTGAATCATATGAGTCTTAATAATATCGAATAACAGGGGATCTTGGGTCTTATCGGGAAATTCAGCACTTATAACAGTATCGATAGAATCAGCTCTAAGTGTTTCTTCTAACCACAGTAGAATGTGGGCATGTGGCAAGCCCCGTTCCTGCCACTCAACGCTGTACATAAAACACACTGATGGTCCGAAAACCTTTTCTTTTGTAATTAGGTTAATCATCAGCTTGAGTTTAAGGTGAAACACTCGGGCTATTATGTCGTGCCGATCATGTGGCGCCTGGCCGGCAAAAAGCCCTTCTGAAATTTCATTCCACTTTGGGTTAGTGGTAAAAGTGATAAAAAGGTCATGTCGACCGTACTTACGAACATAGCAAAAGGCGTCTTGAGTACGCTCGTGCATGTAACGTGGTAACGTGGACCTCCTATAAAGCTTGACGGTAAGATAACTAATCGTCCCATGTTCTCCACGTTATTATCTTGCTGCATTGCGTCTCGCAGATGCACATAATCCTCAGAACGTAATCGTGTCTGGTTAGTGCGTATATAAATTAACCTCTCTGTCTCTATGTTTGCGTATACGACGATGAATTGACTGAATAATCCTCGAAATCGTTGCAAATAATTAAAACAATTCCGTCTAATTTGTATCTGGTAAGAATAAAACTCTAGGGCTGATATTTTTTTATTGTAATTTGTTATTCTAGTCCTTGGATTAACTTGATAGAGTCCGAAATTGTACCCATCATCACCATGGAAGTATATCAATGGATATTGCAGAGCGTCATAAGCTCGATGTGTTTCGTAAATGCGTTGTAAGCGATCATCATGAGTACGTAATACGTGATCGTCTGCAACAGGAGCAATGTCCCTTCCACGATGTTCTTACACAGGACGTCTATCAGCCTTAATTATAACTTTATAATTGTTATTTTGGCCTCGTGGGATGGAATCTATTGCAGCTTTGAAACTTCTGACATACGGATTTACTTGATGTAATATATTTTGAAGTTGAGATATAAGGTCGATGTTCAATCGAGGAAAGTTATCATGTCGGGTATGAGCTTGTTCATTGTAATTTGATACAAAATAAATTTGAAGAAATTTAGGCTCACTTTGTGGAAGCAGAGATCCAATAAGGTGATACGAGAAACCTGGCCCTGCACCTTAAAAGTCGGCATGAAAGGGCCCTCTGTGATTTGTTTGGCCCCAAAAGATGTAATTTGGAATGCACTATTATACAAACGGCTATTGTCTAAAAAATGTTTTGACTGAGGATGTTCCCCATTTAGCTTTTATAATGTCTGGAGGCTCACGGAAATTTTCAATGAGCACTTTTCCACCTGAACAGCATATGCCATTTGGTTCTTTTTGCCATTTTAAGGCATCACAAAATTGCCAACATACCACCATACCTCCTATAATGGCGAATTCAGAGTAATCAATTCTGGGCGAATATGAATAACCTGATTTCTCTTTGTTCGCCCGTGGAAGGATTTCAATCTCCGCTCCACTTTCTGCATCTTCTATCGATCTTGACAGCATTCTATTGATTGTATGCGCAACTCGATCGGCATTCAGCCGCGACTGGCGTTCGTCTGCAGTTCTTCTTGCCGAATTTCCCTCACTCGTTCTCTCTCAGCTAATAAATAATTTTCCTCGCTCTGACGGGTTTGCTCATAGTTTTCTCTAGCTGTTTGTAACCTTTGTCGATATTCATCATCATTTTCAAGAAGTCTATTATTGTTATGTCGCTCTCGATCAGCTGTTAATCGAGATTCACGATCGAAACTACTTTCCAGCTCTTTAGACCGCAAAGTTCGTGCTCTTTGAGAGCTCAAACGAATTTCCCTATCAGTGAAAGTCTCAGACTCACGCGATAGTGTATGAGCTTCACGATCGGCAGTGAGACGTATTTCTCGTTCTTCCCGTGTTTCCTGAGACCGAGCATTTGCTGTCCGAACCCTTTGAGAACTCAGACGAATTTCCCTATCAGTGAAAGTCTCAGACTCACGCGATAGTGCATGAGCTTCACGATCGGCAGTGAGACGTATTTCCCGTTCGTCTTGTGTCTCCTAGGATCGAGCATTTGTTGTCCGTACTCTCTGGGAGCTCAGGCGGGTTTCCCTGTCAGCAAAAGTCTCAGACTCTCGCGATAGCGCGTGAGCTTCGCGATCGACAGCTAAACGTGCTTTTCGTTGTTCCCCGTTTTCCCTATTTCGAGTTGTCATCATTCGAGAACGATTTGAACTCAGATAAGATAAGATAAGATAAGATATTTTATTTGCATAAAACATGGTATACAAGGTGTTATTGGAAAACATTAGATCGGACATGTTTTGCTTAATACTAAAGCATGCAAACTTACTTACTAAAGATACATTATGAATTCATATTAAAAAAATCATTAATACAATAGAAATTATTATTATTGAGCCATTTATATAATTGGATTTTAAATAATTTACAGTTTAATGTTTTAAACATTTTTGGTAATTTATTATAGAGACGTACACACATAGCCACAGAGTTTTTATTATATTTCGCTGATCGAGGCAGCACATCTAGCACAAGTTTGTATTGGTCACGCCGACTTCGAGAGCTTACTTCCTCTGCTGTTTTAAATAGTTCTTTGTGTTTTTGAACGAACATGCAAGCTTCATATACATATAATGAAGGTAACGGTAGTAAACCAAGCTCTTTAAATATTGGTTGACATGATTCGTCAGAGGGAATCTCATAAAGAGCTCGTAAACATTTCTTTTGGGTGACAAATGCTCTATTGTGGTCAGTACTATTTCCCCACATCATTAGTCCATACCGTAGTGAGGACTCAACATATGCGCGGTATGACATCACAGCCGTTTTTATGTTAGTTACTTTTTTTATTTGTCTCAAAGCATAGACAAATTTATTTATTTTATTACATACAGTATCAACCTGTGCTTTCCAGTCTAAATGTTCGTCAATGACTACTCCTAAAAACTTAGTTTGTGTCACTTGTGTAATTTTTGGAATGTCCATTTTAAAACTAAATGTATTATTATAAGATTGATTAAATTGTATATATATTGATTTGTTAAGATTAATAGATAAATTATTATTATTTAACCAGTTAATTAAATTGTCTATTGTTTTATTTATGTCCGCTTCATGATCCGTAATTGATTTAAATTTTTTATCGGTAGTCACAATTATGGAAATGTCATCGGCAAAAAGAAAGCATTTATGATTGGTTACATTAACAATGTCGTTTATGTAGAGTAGAAATAGGATAGGGCCCAATATGCTACCCTGGGGGACGCCGCGTTTTATACTTATATAATCAGACGAATATTCTGTCATGTCCCAACTTTCATTAAGTTTCGTGACAGTGACTCTCTGTTGTCTGTTAGTTAAATACGACGATATCCACTGAAGTGGTAGTCCTCTTATACCGATAGTCTCTAGTTTTTGTAATAATATTTCATTAGTAACCAAATCAAATGCCTTTGACAGATCGAAGAATAGCCCTGTCGTTAGCTGTTTGTTGTTAATCTTGGTTAGTATTTCTTTCAACAGTGAAAAGATGGCTAAGGATGTGGACTTATGTTTCTGGAAGCCGAATTGCTCTTTTTTTATAATATTAAATTTCTCACAGTAGTTAACTATTTTGTGATACATGCATTTCTCATAGATTTTTGACAAAATGGGTATCAGTGTTATGGGGCGATAATTATTCATGTCAGTTTTTTCACCTTTTTTAAATATCGGTTTGACAACAGATATTTTTAAAGCACTGGGAAAGACTCCTCGTGAAAAGGACAGGTTAATGAGATACGTCATCACCCCACTTATTTCGTTAACACATGTCTTAATGATTCTGGTGTTAAGTTCATCAAACCCTACAGAGTTGGTGTTTTTTAACGATAATATCTGTTTCGTCACCTCATTTTCGGATATAGGTGTTAGGAACATTGAATTAGCAGTCTCACTCAGGGTATCACTGCGGAAACTATTTGAACAATTTTGGGTAGGAATATAATTTGTGAAATGACTATTGAAGGCAGAAGCTATTTCCGCTGGTTTGGTAAGTATGCTGTTGTCAATTTTAATGTGTTCAATGTTATCTTTGGGGTCCGCGTGTATTTCGTTTCTTATGACTGTCCATGCGGCTTTACATTTGTTGTCATTATTATTCATAAATTTTATGTTAGCTTTGCGTTTAGCATTGTAGATACACTTTTGTAATAGTTTTGAATATGAGGTATATCTACTCTTGTGTATTATATTTTTAGTCTTGTAATATTGATATCGCAAGAAACGCTTCGTTTTAGAGCTCTGTTTTAGACCCTTACTTATCCACGTTCGCTTTATTTTATTGTTTAAATTTACCTTAACCCTAACTTTTGGAAAACAGAGGGTGTAAAATAAGCATATCAATTCGTGGAAAGCGCTGAATGCTGTATTTGCATCGTTTTTCTTGTAAATATCTGTCCAGGATAGATTCTGTAAGCATTCACGGAATTTATGAGTATTATCTAGACTGTAGTCTCTTTTGTAAATATTGTATATTGCGGTTTTTGTTGTCTGAAGTCTTAAAGGGAAGCTTAACATTTGTGCTGTGTCGTGATCAGAGAGATGGAGTGGTAGCACTGCTGGGATTGCGTCAGGTATATTACTCAATATATGGTCTATACAAGATAATTTCCGAGTAGCTACCTTAATATGAATTTTTAGATTGTGATTGTTTGCCAAGTCTTGAAAGTCTTGAGTGATTTTGCTTCTTTTCAAGGTATTAATATTAAAGTCACCGGTTAAAACTATGCGTGTTCTAGATTTATATTTTTTGTATAAATCATGTAAGATACTATCTAGCTTAGTTAAAAATTCGTTAGGATCGGATTGAGGTGTTCGGTATAAGCAAATAATCACTAATTTATTTTTTTCTAATTCTATGCCACATGCCTCGAATGTATTTACAGACGCGTATGTTTTTATAAACTGTAATTCTTTGTAGTGTAGACCCTTCTTGACTAAAATACAAGTACCACCTCTGTGTTTTTCTCTGCAAAAATTACTTGCCATTTCAAAATCCGTTAATTTGAGATAGTTCTCATGACCTTTTTTAATAAATGTTTCAGAGAGGCAAATCACATGGGGTTCATTATGTAAGTCATGCATTTCCTGTAACGTTAACTCCAATATTTCCTGTTTAGGTAAAGCACTTGCAATGTTTTGATGGAGTATTCTAAAGTTGTGTGATGTAGGTGTTGTGTTCTTAGGTACGAAAAAATGTATCGTTCTTTTTAAGTGTGGGAAAATAATATGGTATAGTACCTTTTCTATGCTCTTCAGAAGGAAGATGGGAGTTTACATTTTGTTCAGCTCCAGTAATATTCCTTTTTCTAAAATAAAATGGAATAGTTCCTCTTTTGGGTAAATTTGTCTCCCTTTTTGGTAAAGAACTTGATTTGCTACTCGCAAGATGTTTCCTGATCTCGGCTGGATTTAAATATTTGTGGTTATAATATTCACAATCTATTATGTAATTTATTGATTTGCAGATGTCAGATACGTTGTGGTGTTCGGAATTCATGAAGTGACAATTTTTGTAATGTTTACAAATATTTTTGATGCGATAATTCAATTTGTCGACATCTAAATGGCTACTTTTTAAAACGTTTAATATTATTATGCTGTTCTTAGAAAATGTCTGTAATATAATTTTTAACTGATACATTACATGTCCCATGTTATAGTCATTTTCACCTAAAGATATTACAATTTTGTCACCTGGTTGTAGGTCTGTGTTGGTACAGCTTTTTGTTATTGTGTCGCTCTGTGCATTTGGCATCGTATGGGCGAGTACACCATACTTTTTATACTGTGTAGTCTTTCTTGAATTTATAAGGGCAGCTGCCAGACCGACGCATTGTTGCGCACCAAAAATCCATATTGCTTTTCCGAATATGTGTTTTTTTAGTTCTGAAGCAATTGGGTTTGTTGTACTGGTATTGGCTATAAAAATCTGTTCTGGTTTTGGTGTAGTCCTAAGAGATTGCTTCAAATCTTGTATTTGTGTATTTAGGGATCTTATCTCATTTTCTGCGATTTGTAGTTCCTTTTGTAAGGCTGAGATATTTTGTTGCAGATGTAAATATATAATGTTATTATTACATTCAACATTTGTAGTAAGTCTCGGCGAGGAGGGAGTGGAAGACACGATTTGACTTAAACGAGAGTGTCTTTTCTTTTTCTCATTGCATAGAGGGCTGCTTTCTTTGCTTGTCGAAGAATGACATAAAGACTTTAGGACATTAATTTCTTGAGTCAGCTTGTTCACTTGTCTTTTAAAGTCATTGTTTTCTAATATCGTGTTTTCTAACTCATGCTCAGTGCTTTCTAGTTTTATAGTCAGCTGGGTTATTGTATCTTGCATCTCAGTCGAGGTTCTCGCTGAGTCGAAGTTTCTGCAGCACGAAACCTAGCCTGATGTTCCCGAGTTGCAGAGAGCCTTGCCTCAAAACCTTCCTCAGATTCCTGTGATCGAACTAATCTCATCCTTTTAGCATTTCTGCTACATTGGGAGAGGTTAGAACTTCTTCGAGGCATTCTTACAATAAAATAGTACTTACTACTTAACACACAGTTATTTAGTAAACACGTACTATCGTAAACAATTACATTATAAATACTTACACATTATTACACAGTCTAACATTATCACAGTTTAAGTAATAAGTGTTAAGACGTGTAAACCAAACGTACTAACTTTATAAAACAAAAGAATTGGTCGAAAAATTAATTACTAACCTGAGCTAATGAACTTATACTTAATAAAGAAAACCAAGAAAAGAAATACCTAACCTGTACCAAATACTTATAATATTTATATAGTATATACAAACTCTAAATACAAATTAAGATAAGTATACCGAAAATCAAGGAAAGAAATGCCTATCCTATAACAAATGCTTACAATATTTATTTACAAACCCTAAATAAAAATTAAGATAAGTAAATACCCAAAAATCAAGGAAAGAACCGCCTAACCTATACCAAATACTTACAACATTTATTTACAAAATTTTAAAGAAAATTAAGAAACCCTAAGAAGACCCTAAAATATACATACATAATACATAGTCAGCCTATAATGTTCCCACTGCTGGGACACAGGCCTCCTCTCACCGAGAGGGAGTGGGCCGTAATCCACCACGCGGGCCCGGTGCGGGTTGGTAGATGTCACATGTCTTCGAGTTTTTGGTTCTAGGATATGCCGGTTTCCTCACGATGTTTTCCTTCACCGTTTTGAGAGCAGTGGTGATGAAATAATTTACACAAAGTAAAGCCCAGACAGGGTTCGAACCTACGACACACAACTCGTTAGTCGCGGCCGTTACACTGGGACATCACTGCTCTCCTAAAATATAAATAAATGAAATATGCAAACAGTCAGTATTCAAGTGAATCGCAATAATCGAATGCAACTATTCGCCTATACTCTCCAGAATACGTGTGTTCGCTACGAATAACTGAATCCTTATGGCAGCGGCGTGTTTTTTTTTTGTTTTTATGAATGTCATCTCGTAGTTGACCTTGAGAGGTCGTGACTACTTAACCGGACTTTCCTGTGGCTGCCTTAATCGAACTCAAAGCCTCCAGCCAGGGGCGAATTTCTTATAATACTAAGCGACTGCACGCTAAGGGCACCCCCTGTGGGGTACGGACCTCGGCTTAGGGCGTCGCTGGGGGGAGAGGACAGTGGTCTTTTTTATTTCACGAAGGCTTAAGCGAATTTAGAGATTTTTGAGTGAGTTTTCTGTATGTGTGATTTCCAGTTTATGTGTGTGTCTATAACTAGTCCGAGTAAGGTAAATTCGTTAACAGTTTCTAATTTTGAGTCGTTGAAACTAAAATCTAATGTTAAAGGTGTGTTTTGGTAAGGGTGGAAAGTTATTAATTTGGTTTTGGAGTAGTTTATCTCGAAGTTATGTTCGTTCATCCAGTTGCATGTTTTAGTAAGTATGGAAGTGAGAGTTTCTTCTATATTTACATTGTCTTGGCAATAGACTAATATGGAAATATCGTCCGCGAATAAGACACATGGCCCTTCTATGGCTATATTAAAAATAAGAGGCATCCTATGACGCTTCCTTGGGGAATTGAGGCGTTAATTATTTTACTATGTGATCGGATTTTTTCGATTTTATTATTTTTTGAGTCAAAGTATTCTATTTCAACTAATTGTTCCCTATTCTTAAGATAAGATGTTAGTCATTCGTGAGCCTTTCCACGAATACCTATTCCGTACAATTTGTTTAGCAATGTCCCAAATTGTACTTTGTCGTATGCTTTGGTCATGTCTAGTGATATTCCTATTGCGTATTTTTTGTTATTAATAATATTAAGGGCTTCTTGGATATACTTTTAGACTGTTAAGGTGGTGGAACGGTTTTTTCGAAAGCCGTTCTGGCATTCATCAATAATATTGTATTTTTCGCAAAACGTATAAATGCGGTCACACATACAGCAGGTAAGAGAGCTATTGGACGATAGTTGATTGGGTCTGTTTTCGTATTTTTTTTGTAGATGGGTTTTATTACAGATTTTTTTTAATAAATCAGGGAAGATACCTTCGTCAAATGACTGGTTTAGTAGCAGGTAAGGTAAGTTCATCTGCGCATTGTCTTAAAAGCATTGGTGGTATTTCGTCAATTACTCTACTTTTATTTTTTAGGTTTTTAATTATTTTGTTTACTTCCCAAGCGTCTATTGGGCCAAGAAACATCGTGTTCTCTGTGGGATTTAGTACAGCGGTGCACCCTGGTTTGCTACTAGATGAATTTGCGCTGTTTTCTCCAATGGATGCAAAGAAATTGTTAAAATTGTTGGCTATTTGTTTAGGTTCGGTTATAAGGTCGTTATCTATTTGCAATTTAATATTATTATGATCCTTTTTATGTTTTTTGTTTGTTCTCTCCTTTATGATACTCCACATGGTTTTAACCTTATTGTTAGATTTTTTTATTTTATTTATGTATTGTGTCTTTTTTGATGCAGTAACTAGATTGTTTAATATTTTTTCATAGTTTTTATAATAATTTGTAATGATAGGATTTTTTGTTGTAAGTGTGAGTATTTTTAACAATCTTTTGTTTGTACAGGAGATCTTGATGCCTGTCGTTAGCCAGTATTTTTTAAATTTGGTTTTTAGTTTTACTTTACATATTGGTATACAAAGGTTAAGGACATTTGTTAATGTATCATGAAATGCTTTATAATTATCATTTATATTTTGGTTTTTAGGTAGGATTTTATTCCAATCGTGTTCATTTAATATAGACTTAAACTTTAAAATGTTCTTGTTGTTAAATAGTATTTTTTTAACATACCAAGATGTTTGTGTAGCTAAATGTGATGTTGGTATGGTGATATGTATAATTGTTCCGCTATGGTCTGAAAAACCTAGTTCCTCTACTGTTGTATATATTTTATTTGTGTTAGTTTTTGTAAATATCAAGTCTAAACATGTAGATGTAGTTTGTGTTATTCGTGTGGGTGTTTTTATGTGTTGTGTAAGTTTATCCGAAGGTCTAGGAATTGGCTAGTTTTTACATTTCTCTCTAAGATATTTATATTAAAGTCTCCACCTATAATAATATTAAGTTTAAAATATTTATTATTTATATAATTTACGATACGTTTTACCTGACTAATAAATATTTCTTCCTCTCTTCTATTCCAATACATTGTTACTAATAATATGTTTTCTTTAGGTAACTCGATTGCACATACTTTTAAAATATATTCTATGGACATATTCGTTATATCATTTCTCTCTTTGAAGTCGAACAGGATCTTGCAGGACGATGCAGACGCCGCCTCCCCCTCGCGTGCTGCGGCAGTATGACGCTGCTATTTTATATCCACTAAATTGTATCATGCTTAATTTTTCTTTCGACAACCAAGACTCTGATATACATATTGCATTATAAATCCGGTTATCTACGATGAAGGTTTCAAGTATGTGTTGTTTGTTATAGAGACTTTGAATATTTTGAAACAGGATTTTAAATAGTTGGTCTGTGTTTTCGAAAGGAATTATTGTTAGTGTCTTCATTTCTGTCTGTTGGATCTCGTTGGTAGGTGTCACGTGAAGTTTTCAAATAACCATTTTTCTCTTTCGCTGTGTAGCTTGGTTGATTTTTGTGTGCTTCATCTCTTAAAGTGATAACTGTCCCTTCCACGTATAACTGATTATTCCTTATTACTGCATGTAAGCCTTCCTATCTTGCTTTAATCATTTCCTCTCGCATTAGTTGTCTTTCCTTACGTGAATTTTCGTCCAAAAATTCCGATACAGATAATCGTGTTCCCTGGAAATAGTGGCTATTGTTTTTGATGTATTTAGCCATTCTTTTACTTATTAAATTTATTACCAGTGGTCGGGTATTAGTGTTAGTGTTATTTCTGCCTAATCTATACATATTTTCTACGTAACCCATCAGATCCACTTGCAGAATATCGCGAAACATTCCAATGATTCGGTTATGCAGGTCAGCTTCAGGCTCTTTGTAGTACTCGGTGAGGCCGTAGACGACTATCTTCTTAGGATTGCTTGCTGTACATTGGATAAGGGGGGGGGGGGGTGTGGATATTGATTTTATTTCCGATATTTCTTGTTTTAATTTTTCATTCTCTTTTAGTAAGTTTTCTATCTTGGTGTTAATCTTTTCAATATCCTGTATTCTTAGTTCATTTTGTTTTGATAAAAAATTGGTTTTATGTTCGAAATCATCCACAAGTTTCCTAATAGCTGTATTTATTTCAGTTTGTATGGTGCTTCGTAGGTCGGTTATTATCGATTCGTTATTTTCCTTCAGACGCATCATAATGATCTCGCTTAGGTCTTGTTCAGCGTATGTGTTGATGTTTGAGGTGGTTATTTCCTCTGAGCACATCGTATCGCCTAATAAGCTCGAACTCTCAAAAGTGGTGGAATCATTGCTAGGATAGGTTTTCCTCCGAATCGTTACGTTATTTCATTCGTTAGGTGTGGTTGTTAGTTGGCTTAATGTGGGTGTCTGTGGTCCTATAGGTGTGTCTGTGTTTCCCATTTTGGGCATGTTACATCGGCAATCTTGACATTTCCATATTTTTTTATGGTCTAGAGTCATTGTCTTATTAAAATGGTTAATGGAGATGTTGGCACATTCTAAGTCATATTTTTTATTGCATAGTGTACAAGTGAGATGCAATTTGTTTAGTAGATCTTGAGTACACCCTGCGCAAGTATGCGAATTTTGTGCCATTTCGTATAAAATTCTTTATGTTGTTACTGATGCTCACCTCTAGTGGGCGAGAGTATAGCTAATCGTCAATGGTTCGATGGTATTTACTGGTTCCGCCACAAAATTATAGATGGCGCTGATGCCAACAATCAACCAAGATGACTGGTATTTTTTGATAATCGTTTTATATAATAATCTTATTATTGTTTTCTCTATTAATCACTTATTAATCACTCTCATACCTTTTTAGGGCATTATCCATCAGAACTCTTTTGATTCTTTAAGAGACAAAACGGGTTCTGCTTGTTGTACCGCTGATGTTTGTTTACAATTTGAATTATGTTCGTTGATCCTTGTAATTGTGAATTTTCTTTGTCGTCTTCGTGTATTTCTTGCGTACTTTAAATGTAACCACTGGGGTTTACAGTTTGTTATATCTGATACTATTTTAACTTAAAATTGTATCACTGCAACTATTTTTAAATTAGATAAATACGTGGAGCCGATGTTAGCTTACGCACAGTAGCGCCCTCTCCTATTCATTTTGACAAAGTTTAAGCAACTGCAGCATAAAAAATAAGTACCGAAACACAAGTGACCAATAATTTAAAAATAATATGTGCTTAAAGCCGATTTCAAAATGGTATTAATCATTATTGTACCTAATGTAAATAGTGAATTATTGCCATTCGTGTTTAAAAGGAGTGAAATTTGATTAAACAAGAAAGTTTGCAATATTGGAATATTTATTTACATTAAATGTACCTGATCATTTGGGTATAAATAAAAACATTAATAGACGTCAGTATTGAATAGTAATAATTAAATAAAGCCTGTTTAAAACCAGCTTACGCTTAAAGTTACGAGTAGCTTAAAAATATTTTATCAAAAAACAAATTGGTAAGTCTATTAAGGGTTTAAAATATGTGGTGTGACCGTCATATTGGCTACCTGCGCGCACCCCGCACCACCCGTCTTTTGTCCATGTTAGACAAAGAGGATATGATTTGAACGAGTGCGAGCGAGATAGTAAATGTAAAGAGCCCGGTAGGGAGTCTAGGGAAGTAGGGACTTAGTGCGTCACTCGAATTGTTCGACTTCGCATGTGTTTATTTCGTTTCCGTTTTCATTTAGTTGCTATTTACTGTGTATCAGTGTTAAAACGACGACCTGGCTATTTTACTGGACTATTCGTTTTGTTTACTGATTTGGACTTGTTTTGTGTGGTGATATTAGCGACGACTTGGCTTGTAACTTGATTGTTTTGATTGTGGACAAAAAGCCACGTTTTCAGTATAGCTACAAGAATATGCAAACATGCATTTTATTTATGGGGAATGCAGAGGCAATGGAAATGCAGCCGCAGCTCTTTATAGGCATAGATACCCTAATGCGCGTCATCCAGATTACCGCGTATTTATAAGAGTCCACGGTTGTTACTCAGAAGGAAGAATGCCTGGTAGTGGTGTTGGTGGTACTAGCAATGGAAGAACCACTCGTGCTGATGTAGAAGACGTGGTACTTGAGGAAATTGCGCAAGATCCTTCAACTTCTACGCGAGCAATAGCTCGACGCACGGGAATAGGGAAATCGACATTGCATAATATTTAAAAAAAGAACAAATTTCACCCGTTCCACGTTACGCGCGTGCAGACTCTTCAACCAAGAGATTATAATTCAAGACTGCATTTCTGCCGACAAATGCTGGAGAAAATGGAAGAAGACCCGCAGTTTTTCAATAAAATTCTATGGAGTGATGAATCAACACTTAAAACAGATGGCTACATGAATTTACACAATCTCCATAGCTGGCAACTAGAGGACCCTCGTGTTATGCGTGAAGACAGGTCACAGTAACAATTTAAAATAAATTATTGGACTGGAATTATAAATGGAAAAATAATAGGCCCATTTGAATTACCGGGGAACCTAACAGGCCAAAGTTATTCAGAGTTGCTAGAAAACGATCTTCCAAATTTATTGCAAGAGGTACCCGAGGTGGAGAGAGAATCTTATTGGTTACAAAATGACGGCTGTCCTGCGCATTATGCTGTATCTGTTCGTGCGTATTTAAATAGAACATACCCAAATAGATGGATTGGTCGTCTGGGGCCAATTTTGTGGCCCCCACGTTCACCAGATTTAAATCCACTGGACTTTTATTGTGGCTGTCTTAAGGAAGAAGTTTACGCAATGCCGATCCTTTCCTTAGAAGATTTAGACGTAGCTGAGTCCGGGCAGCCGCATTGAAAATAAACGATCGACGTTATACGCGACTGCTCAGAAGAGCATTTATTCGTAGATGTAGGGCCTGCATCAGTGGGTGGCAGACAATTTGAACATTTATTGTAAATTACAACGAATACAGCGTTATTAATGTGAAATGTTGTTTTTTATTAAAATACGTAATCAATCATTGAGGTTAAGCAAAAGTATGCGCGGTCATAATTGTATGGGTGACCAAATCTTACTGTAGATTTTTTTTTTTACTTTTACTAATTTGTACAGAAGAGAAAAATCGGAAAATTGTATGTTTTTAATTAAATGAAAAAAAAAACGGTCTATAAGCAAAGAACGGAGGTCCAAGTTTTTTAGTGAGTTAACCGTCATGTGGGGTATCGTATGAAAGGCCTTCGTTGGCAATAGAAATTAGAATAGCAATAGAAAAAAAAACAGATTTTTAATTATTTTTGTAATGTATAGTTTTCGATGTAGTGTTCGACGTAGAATTAAAAAAAAAATTGCTTTTTATAAGTAGAAGTAAAAACTGCAGGATTCGATTCCTGAACCTGTAACCCGTAACCTGTAACCTGAATATGTACCTACTTTGTACGGAACCCTCGGTGGACGTGTCCGACTCGCACTAGTCCGGTTCTTTCAATCTCCGCCAAGAGTTTTTATGAACAATGAATATTTTTGTGAATAAATAAACTATTTTAGGTTACCTACTTAAGATAAATCAATCATCAAAATTATCATTTCAGTAAATGATATATTTTTCAGTACATATTAATTACCTACTAACATGTACTGACGCGCCTTCCAGGCTCTACGTGCCGGCGGAGCGCAGGACTCTACTCGCGCAGAGCTGCTCCTAACGGCGCACTACGCCGAGCGGCGGGCTACGTGCTGTAGAATTAATAATTCTACAATATTTTTTTTGGTATTTATCCTTCATTCTAACATTACACATTCATCCTCATTTGTAGGTCCCTACTGGCACATATCTGTCTATCGTTTGAATATTAATGTGGAAATTCTTAAATTTTGACGAAATCGTTGAACATCCAATTTTTTTTTTATACCACATTGCTGTTTCCGTCAGTTATGTGAATCTCTTGAAACTCAACATCAAAATTTTTATTATTCAACTTTACCAAGTATTTCTTGTTAAGGCGCTGACAAGACCCAATTGACCAAAATAGGCTTCTCTTAAGAAAGAAAATTGCCAAATCTGTATAGTTTGTGGTAGCGCAAAAAATATATGTTAATTTTGAACATATTTCCCAGAACTTGGTTGTCACCAAAACACGTTTTTAAAAAAAATCTCGATACAAACTAACGTTAAACTAACCTCTTACCTTGAGTTCTAATACAAAATATCTATATTAAATATCAACATAAATTACGTACTTAATTAATAACAAGTACGTCTTATTCCAATGCAGAACTTGGTTGTTTTTTATTTTCGATTACTCAACTCAATTCTGAGTAAATAGATAATTACTTCATATTTTGCAATAAATTACAAGCGTTTTGTCGTCGTGCTTCTCTTTCTTTTCTATGCAATCTGACAGTGACCGCGGTTTAGGTGTTGTCAGCGTCTTAATGCACACATCATTGCACTGTGTAAGCAACCGGACGTGGCCCCCGGCGGTTACACTTCACTGCACCAGTTTCTTGATACCGTCTCACTCATAAACGAACTGTGTTTCTCTAGAAGGAAATAAATTAAAAAGTTAGATTAGTAATGGAAAAAAAAACATTTTATTTTTTGATTACACTAACGTCGATTTTTAATTCTCGAGCAATCGAGCTCTTTAAACTTTTATTTTGTTCTCAAAGGACGATTACTTTCACTTTTAAAAAGTTACTCATAGAATAGAATAGAATATAATATAATAGCATTTATTTGCAAATATGGGTATCATAAGTAGAACTATCTACTAGTAGGTATAAATCAGTTCTGCCATATTTCTTCATTCGGCATGCAAACCTTTTCATTATAGAAATTTATTAAAATTTAAATTCCAATTAAAACATTAAATTAATTATTACATTCAATAACAAAAATGATTAAAATTCAAATTGTCATTAATACATTTACTTAATTATAACAATATACCTACATTAAATAAAATGATTAAAAATTTAAATTGTCATTAACTGTATAATTATAAAGGAATAAAAATCGTGGTCGAACATAAATAAACCAACAAACAGGTCAGGTCATAGGCCAGGTCATAGATAATATGTAACATTCCTCAAGTAAATCACTAAGTAATTCATTAAAACATTACAGGTATTCAGAAAACGTTTTGACCGTTAAAAACTCAGTTACACTGTAGTATTTTTTATCTATTAGTAATTTTCGAAGTGTACTTTTGAAATGCACCGTTTTCAAATATTTCCAAGCCCTTGGCAATTTATTATAAACGATTGGGGCCATGCAATAAATACTTTTGCGCATCATAGTAGTTTGACACGATACCTGATTTAATTTTGTATTGTCTCGCCTATTTCTTGGGAATACATCGGCCAAACATTCAAAACGATTCGGATTGTTCTTTACAAAACTCAAACTCAAAACTCAAAGCATTTATTTCAAATAAACCAATTACAGGCACTTTTGAATTGTCAAGGGTTCGGTCAGTCAGTCAGAAATATGAAGCTAGTTGCCCATTCCAAAGCGTAGTAGGTACCTATGGAGAAGAACGGGCAAGAAACTCCAAGGACGCTCTTTTAAATCAACGTATTATGGTTACAAAATATTGTTTACATCATTCATTTTGAAATTATACATGTAAGAACGATGCAAAACGTAAAAGCGTCCGTAATAAAAAGATTACAACAAAAACAAAAGCAATTCAAAAATTAAAGTTAAAATAAGCCGTGGCAGCTAAGAGATGACCAGTCTCTACTGACGGCGCCCGTGCACGAACATGACGCGTGGATCAGCACCATTCAGCTCAACCATTTTGAAGGGAGCTAAATGATCCAACACACGCGCCACCATCAGCGAGACATTAGAGTGAGCACGACATACTCCCAGCCCCCAGGGCACATTCAAGTCAATGAAAGACGTATCCAGTAAATGGCAGCTTTATAGTGCATAGTACTCACATAACAATGTGCTGTGCAGCTATACAATACTAAGATATTGAATTTATACAATGCAAAGAGAGTTTTTAAAATCTTCAGCAGCTCCAACACTATTTTCAATACCTGATCAATTAGTTTTTGCGCCCTTGTGGAGCAGGACCAGCGTTGAGCCAAGCATTTTTATCAGCAATGTAATCCCCCAATTTATAATATGCTTGGCTACATAGTGTGCGTTTTATACTAGATTTAAATTTTGTTTCATTCAGTTGAAGTACGTGGGGAGGTATTTTATTGTAACATTTTAAACAGTACCCCATGAAAGATGAGTCTACTTTAGCCAGTCTGAAACCTGGTTGAACTAATTGGTCCCTATTTCTAGTGATATAACTGTGTCTTTCACCTCTTTTACTAAAAAGATGTAGATTTTTCCTTACGTACATGATGTTTTCATAGATATATTGACAAGGTACCGTCATGATGTTAATTTCTTTAAACAGTTCCCTTAGAGAGTCGCACCTGCGGAGGCCATATATGGCTCTGATGGCTCTTTTCTGCAGAATGAAAATAGACTCGATGTCTGCAGCCCGTCCCCATAGTAAAATACCGTACGACATAATACTATGAAAGTAACTAAAATATACTAGCCGTGCGGTATCTACATCAGTAAATTGACGGATTTTTCTCACAGCATATGCTGCTGAAGTTAGCCGTCCTGCAAGGGAAGTTAAATGAGGCCCCCATTGAAGCCTTGAGTCGAGCGTAATCCCCAGGAAAACAGTTTTATCGACGAATTCTAATTTCTCTTGATTCAATACTATCTCACAAATACTACTTTTGACATTTGGTAAAGAAAATCTTATGCACTTAGTTTTTTTCCCATTTAATACTAAATTATTAGCAGTGAACCAATTTTGGACCTGCAATAGGGCGTTATTTACGTCGTCAAAATTTGAGGCACGTCTATTAATTTTAAAAATTAAGGAAGTATCGTCAGCAAATAACACCATTTGTGGTTGGGTTTTTAACAAGTGGGGTAGATCATTAATATATACTAAAAAGAGGAAAGGACCCAATATCGAGCCTTGTGGTACACCCATTTCTACTTTTAAGCCGAGTGAATTGACACCATTTATTTGAACTTGCTGCTGTCTATCATATAAATAAGATTTTACTAAACTGAGCGCAAGGTCTCCAAGTCCGTAATGCTTAAGTTTCAAGAGTAATGTTTCGTGGTCGACGCAATCAAATGCCTTGGAGAGGTCACAAAATATTCCTATTGCGTCTTGGGCCTCTTCCCACGCCGTAAATATGTGTTTTAATAAGGTGACACCGGCGTCAGTCGTACAACGTCCCTTGGTGAAGCCATACTGTTGATCGTGTAAGATTCTATTGGTGTTAAAATGATTGAGCATTTAATTAAGCATTACCTTTTCAAACACCTTGCTGAAAACCGGCAACACGGATACGGGTCTATAATTATTGGTGTCTCTACTATCCCCGGATTTGAAAAGTGGTATTACCTTACTATATTTCATTAGATCCGGGAAGACTCCTTGATCAACACACAAATTAAATAGTAATGCCAAACACAGCTACTTCGAGAATATAAATACAGGGAAATGTCAAAATATTGTACTGCTTAAAATATGGCTTGCAACTGTCGGTGGGTTTAAGTTTGAACATTGACCGAGACATCTTTTTGGAGCCTTAAATGCTATCTCTTTATCGGTGGAGTTTGCCCAGAAAACGACACCGTAGCGCAAGTGAGATTCAGCTATGCCGTAGTAAGCCGCAAGAAGTGCTTTGGTATCAACTATGGATAATAACCTATATAAAGCATATACGAAATTATTTACACATTACTTCTATATGTGCTTTCCAATTTAAACTGCAGTCTATTTGTAATCCAAAAATTTGGTAAAAGTTACTTCATCAATATCGTCAGTTTTGTAATGTATGTGAAGGTTAGGTACACCGCATACGTTGTTTAAAGTGCATTATCTTAGTCTTACTTAAATTTATATTCAAATTATTTTTATCTAGTCATTTAATTAAATTGTCGAGAGAATTATTTATGTCTGTTTCATATGTATTTACGTTTTTACAGGGGATTGTAGTGGTGCTATCATCAGCTAACATAGTTAAAGGGGGTTCAATGGACGTGGGCATATCATTAACATATAATATAAATCCAAACGGACCCACAACGCTTCCCTGTGGAACACCGAATTTAATTTTACGTTCTCGTGATCGTGATATCTCTTCATGTTTATTCATTACATTAATGCGGAACATACAGTCTGTTCCCTTCCATTTCCCGCTAGATGGCGCTGAAGTCAACATTTTTAGTTTATTTTGTTTTATGTGTAATTGGCACATTAGTAAGCCGTAGGAGTAGTAAACGCAACAATCGGACATTACACTTTATTGAATCTGGTCATAATCTTGAATTGGGTGGATTTTGAATCCACCCAATTCGATAAAAAGCCCTGAAATAAAATCTGCCATTGAATACAAGTCGTTTACATACACAGATATATGCCGTACATTTACAAAAAATAGACACTAGGTGGCGTGCATTTAAATACGAGGCGTATTTAAATGCACGCCACCTAGTGTCTATTTTTGTTATCTGCTACATTTATAACGATTGATGGGAAAAAAAATGAAATGCGTTCTTTGCGAAGCATCTATGGTGTGAATACTGTGCGTAGTGCGTAGTACTCGCAACCGGCGTGCGTGTATGATCAGATGTATGAACGTGAACGAAGCAAAAGAATATAAGGATATATACATATATGTAAGGATCGTAGCAGGTGGAGTTCTGTAGTTTCTGCCTACCCCATGGCAAGAAAGCGTGTGTATGAAGATAGGATGATAAAAGTAATATTTATATAAAATCATGTAATTTATTCAAACTAGGCTGAGAATCAGCACTTTTCGAAAGTCAAAATTACAATAAGACAGTTCCACAAAATGCCAGCCCTTCACCACTTCCTAATGCTTTAGCTGGGAAGAAGTAGCACAACAAACTCCCAGCAGCACAGCTATCTGTTCAGTTAGAAAAACTTGATTCTATACAGTTTATAAAGATAGTTTTATTTTATTACCTTACACTAATTAATTATCTAAACAAAAGTATTTGAAGTGACACAAATGATGATAGCATAACCAATTATTACAATGATTACAGACATTACACATAACAGACATAAGAAACTATAATTCATAAACATGAGATAACAACAAATATAAAATTCAATTTAGTAAGCGATTTTAGCCAGGTAGGTGAAAAAAAAAATTGTTTCAAAGCACTTATAACAAAGTATTTAGAAAAATAAAAATCTAAAGAGCAGCTTATGAGTTCAGCAGGTGATTATACTTGCCTAAAAAAGTTTTATTTCACCTTTTGATTTTATAGTAAATACAAATTTAAAGTAATATACAATGATAATGTCGATTCTAAAGAAACTACTACAAAAATACAATTATAACAAAAATCATTCGACTTGTTGCTTTCACCATCTGCAGTGAGTCTTCTTGTCCACTGCTACACGGCTGCTGGCTGCTGCAAAGAAAAATTTCCTACTTAGTATATTTGTTACTTTTTGACGAATATTATTTCCTATTCATTTCAAAATGTAATTTACCATCAATCTCCAAAGCTGCTCTAAAATCTAGTTGCTCGAAGTTCCAACTGATGTTGATGTCTAAAGACGATTTTTCACTAGAATAACACAATAATATATTTTAGACATTGAAATTGATACAATTTTTGAAGCAAAAAAAATAGCCCTAATTATCCAGCTATACATTTCCAGTATAAGCTGATCTCGCATTGTATAGGATTTTTGTACAATGAGAGGTCAGTTTATACTGGAAATGTATAGCTTGATATGTCGGCTACATATCAAGCTATACATTTCCAGTATTTTATTTATATTTTATTTTACATACCATTCAAATCTATATACATATTTAGCATTTTTTTGAAATGTTTCAATATGATTTCTGGCAGAATACAGTTTTTAAAAAAGTCTAATAGCTTCGGTATCATACTGCTGATAAATTCATCTCGACAAACTTCTATCACATTCAAAGGTTCAGTGACTGAAATAAAACATGAAGTAGCACTTATCCATTTTGCTAACACTCATTTGTCCTTGAACCTGAAATAGTAGATTTTAATTATAGTTCGAGAAAACAAGACACTGAAATAAATTATAAAGTGGACATGCAATAGAATAATCAATTTACTTGATGGTAATAATCGTACTTTTTGTTCATCTAAAACATTATTATCCAATTTTAGAACAAAGTTTTTCTTTTCTAGTGCAGCTGCCTCTACGCTTTGATTTTTCTGTCTGAGACCAAGACACAATGAACTTTTTGAATAGAAATTGATCTTTCTTGTTCACCAGCACTTTAAGCACTTTAAGACCCAATTGACCAAAATAGGCTTCTCTTAAGGAAAAAAATTGCCAAATCTGTATAGTTTGTGGTAGCGAAAAAATATATGTTAATTTTGAACATATTTCCCAGAACTTGGTTGTTACCAAAACACGTTTTGAAAAAGAATTCTCGATACAAACTGACGTTAAACTAACCTCTTACTTTGAGTTCTAATACAAAATATCTGTATTAAATATCAACATACGGTAGGTACGTATTTAATTAATAACAAGAACGTCTTATTTCAATGCAGAGCTTGGTTGTTTTTTATTTTCGATTACTCAACTCAATTTTGAGTAAATAGATAATTGCTTCATATTTTGCAATAAATCACAAGCGTTGTGTCATCGCGCTTCTCCTTCTTTTCTATGCAATCTGACAGTGACCGCGGTTTAGGTGTTGTCAGCGTCTTAATTTCCTCTGTCAAATGTTCAAACCACACACTGGTTAATTTTTTTTTTCAACACGACGAATTTTATTAGCTGACATTGTTGGAATATCCATGAGACTTGTTATGTGGGCATCTTGAGTGTAGTAGATACCAGCAGGCACAGTTGCCCACACAAATGCAGTATTTATTTTATTACTGCTCTCCGTACAGTGCTTCCATGCTTAGCCACACATACTACACTTGAAAATTAATTCACTTCGAAATCCATCAAGTCTTTCACTAACAAATTCAATTTGTGAAGATTCACACATATTTCGGTGTCTTTCCAATTGGAACGCCCACTCAATTAGGTACATGCTCTAGGTCCACAATGCGATACCCAGATATCACAGACAAACATTTTTTTGGAACACTTTCCACAGTCAATTGAAATGAATCAGTTTCAGGATCAGCTTCCGGCCAATTAATCTGTAAAGGTTCAGCTGTCACTGTGCTAGTACTAGGAGTACTGTAAATGGCCTCTAAGAGGAATTTTGGTTTTACACGCACATATGTGTTTATAGAACAACATCTGACCCTAACGTATTTCTTAACTTCGAAAACGTTATCTAGTGATTGTGTGAACAATTCATAAAGTTATGCACAAGGAATTAAAAAATGCACAAGTTGTTGAATAAATATGGATTCATTTAGTCTACTGTGAAAATAAACTGGAATTAACGCTGTGTTTGAACCAAAATAGCAGTCACTGCAAGAACATACTCATAATTGTGGTATTTAACAAACGGTTTTGTGAATTAATGTTCAACGAAGAAAAACAGTGATTTTAAAATTGTAACCGTCATTATTGTAATAGTATCTAGCGGATCGAACAAAGAAACGAACTTTGGACTCACTGACACTGGAGTTTGTTACAAAATAATTGCCCTAGAGCTATTCACTATTTTCAACAGTTATCTTAACTGGTCAATTGGCGCAGTGGCTAAGGCGCCCGCTTCCTTTTGAGATACTTTCGAACCTGCGTGAGTGGTTGCGTGTTCAAATCACAGTGGCACGTACTTGACTTTTTCTATTTTCAAATATTTGTGAGAACACTATTAACAAAATGAATTTCTTTGAAAATATAACGCTACGCAGAACACGTACTCGATCAATGACAGACGATACTAAAAACGATGATACTTCAAACAACTTGACCATAGATGGCACTTGTAACAGTCTGCCAAATATCTCGGTCGACGAAACTGATGAAGTTCGGGACTTGAGACAACAAATACAGAAACTGAAGTTGGAGCTAACATCGGCGCATGAGGAAATAAATAATCTGTCCAAAAAACTCTGTTGAAAACGTGGAACTCAAGCAAACTGTTAAAGAAATTACAATTAAACATGATTTAATTGTACGAGCTACAAAGAAGTTATCAAATGACATGCTTACACCAACAAAAAAGGTATCCACTCCCTATAGGAATACTAATTCTAGTACTAAAAAGTCTCGTAAGCGACATTTGAATATTGCACAAAAAACCGAACAAATTGAGAATAGTATAACATCTGCATCAACCGCAACAGAAAATAAGCAAATAAAGATAGCAAAGCAAGTAAAAAATAAAATATGCATTATAAGTAGTAGTTCAAGAAACAAAATCTTCTCGATCGCAGAAGAGAATCTCCAGGACTTCCAATTATGTCATTATTTATATCCTAATTGTGGAATCAAGACCATTATTGGTAATATACAAAACAAATTAACCGATTACACAACGAATGACTACTGCATCATACTAATTGGAGAAGAGGATTTCAAAAAGACGAACAACTTCTATGACTTGGTAGTAAGCATTCGCCAAGCATTGTCAGAGTTACTTTATACAAATGTTGTAGTGTGTTTACCAACGTACAAATTCAGCCACTATTCAATGGTGTATAATTGGAGAATTGAAACATTTAGTAATATGTTGTATTTGGGCATAAACACTCATAAATATGCAACACTACTTGCCTCTAATCTGGACTTGTCGTACGATTATACCATGTTTTGTAAACACCATGGCACTCTTAATATTTATGGGATGAAACATATTTTTAAAAATTTGAGAGAATTGTTAAGCGAGTATTTAAACGAAGACATAGGCGTACACTCTTCTGTAGATGAAAAATGTACAGCGGATGACTTTTTTCGTGTATAAGAATATTCATATTTTACATCAGAATATCAATGGCCTTTTAACAAAATCCGGCATATTTACTGTAGCATTAGACGAACTACTTCATTTAGGAAAAACAATTGATGTGATATGTTTTTCTGAACATAATATGCTGATATCTGATGTGAATCAAAATGTTAAAAAAAATCTGCTATGTATTCCTAATTACACTCTTGCAACTTGTTTCACATGGTGGTACATGTATAATGATACGTAACGGAATTAAGTATAAAGTTTTGGAGTCGATAGGAAAATATATTGTCTCTAACGTAATTGAGTGTTGTGCAGTAGAACTTACTGGCCATAACATCATCGTAGTTTGTATTTATAGGAGCCCACATAGCAGTGAAGTAAAAAGAAAACTTGAGATATTCTTTCGTAATCTAAATAACATTCTAAATTTATTATCTTTTGATTCTAAAAAACTAATTTTGTGTGGAGATTTCAACATTGATCTTCTGAAGAACACTTCATGTTTAGAACAATTCAGATATCTCCTAATGGGTTACAACCTTAAGTTCGAAATAAAAATTCCAACTCGATTGAGCAGCGGGACCTGCATAGATAATATTATTCACAATGTGCGAGGAGCTAAGGGTGAAGTCTTAGAACTAGCAGTATCTGATCATACAGCGCAACTTTTAAGATGCCCAGTTAGACAAACTTGCATGTTAGATTACTGGTTCTCCACCAGACGGGAATACTCAGAAGAAAATATTAAAAAGTTCAAGGATTGCATAAAAAATATCACTTTTGCTGATGTATTTAATGAAACTGATCCCACTAAAGCATTTAAATTATTCTATGACTTGTTTAAATTGTTATATGATTTATGCTTTCCAAATATTAAAATACGTATATAAACAAAAGCAAAACCAAAGTGGATTAGCCGTGGCATCAAGATATGCAGTAAAAGAAAAAGAAAATTGTTGTGGAAATACAGGTTAATGCCCAGTGAGCAAAATAAAGCAAACCTTAAACAGCTCTCTAACCGGTTAAAAAAGTTATTAATCTCACGCAGAAAGCCCATAATTGTAGTTACATTAAATCAGCGAAAAATCTGTGCAAAGCCACATGGAAATTAATAAATAAAAATAAACATAACTTACCAAATGACACCATAGTGAAAATTAAATCAAATGACAAAAAATTGACAAATCCTGTAGAAATAGCACATATTACACCAATAAATAGTATGAATGCATCTATGTTTATGTCACCTACAATACCACAGGATATTCATCTAATTACTATGTCACTAAAGAATACATCTAGTACTGGGTATGATGATATAAGCACAAAAATGTTGAAAAGTGTTTCAACAATTGTTGCGCCTGTGTTAAGTCATCTGATCAATATGTGCATAGTTAATGGTATTTTTTCCGGAAGAATTGAAAGTAACAATTGTAAAACCGATTTTCAAAAAAGACAACAAAGAGAACATGTCGTGCTACAGACCTATAGCTTTAGTACCCATTTTGTCAAAAATATTTGAAAAAGCAATATATAATAAACTAAACGCATACTTTGAACAAAATAAGCTATTCGTTGATAACCAGAAAGGCTTTAGAAAGAACAAATCTATTGACATGGCCATTTACGATTTCTTACAAACAGTTAGCCGCAGAGTGGATAAGAAGCTACCAGCTCTAGCGCTTTACATGGACATGTCAAAAGCTTTTGACCGTGTTGACCATGACATACTTATGCATAAACTTAATGCATACGGAATAAGAGGCAACATATCTAATTTAATCGAATCTTATCTTCTTAGTAGGCAGCAACATATCTAATTTAATCGAATCTTATCTTCGTAATAGGCAGCAAATAACAGTAATTAATAGAATATGTAAAAAAAACCGAAATAACCTATAAATCTAGCCAGAGAACTATCATATGGAGTTCCGCAGGGCAGTGTACTTGGGCCTCCCCTATTCATTATCTATATTAATGACTTTCCAGCGGCATCAACTTACCCAATGACAATGTTTGCAGATGATAGCACTTTACTCTTTAATAGTGACGAATTAAGCACCCTAGAGACGGAAATTAATTCTAACATAAAATCGGTCGTCGATTGGCTGCAAAATAATAATTTAATAATAAACTTAGACAAGACAGTAATCATGAAATTCCAACAAAGACCAAATCATAACTTAGTATTAAATATTAGATATAATGACAAAATTATTAATGAGACCAATGTGACAAAATTTCTCGGATTAAATATAGAAAACACTTTAAAATGGCATACGCAGATCGATAAAGTAAACTTAACCAATATTCCTATGCCTAGCATATGTTAAGCAAAACGGCAAATAGAGCAACAGTCTTAACAGCATATCATGGTCTAGTTGCCTCAACATTGAGGTACGGCATTATATTTTGGGGCAATGCCACAGGCAAAGATATCGTGTTTAAGTGCCAAAAAAGATGTATAAGAGCCATTTGTAATCTGCAAACCACCGACAGTTGCAAGCCTTATTTCAAAAACATGAAAATCCTTACTATGCCCTCATTATACATATACGAAACAGCTATGTTTGTTAAAAATAATATGAATAGATTTTCTCGAGTATCAAGTCAGCGTCGATGTGACCAGTTAAATTTAGTTGGATCTAGAACCGCATTATTTAAGAAAGCATTTTTGTAATGGCTCCAAAAGTGTATAATAAATTACCAAAATGCATAAGAAGTGTAGAAAATGTTGACCAATTTAAAAGTAAATTATTCTTATTTCTAGTAGAGAAGGCCTATTACTCCATAGAAGATTTCATTTTAAATGATAATTTATGACATTGACATTTTTTATTTTTTAATATTAGTAACTGACTTAAGACTTTTGAAATCATTTAAATTAATCTTCTTCAATCTAATTATTATTATTGCATGTTCCAAATCATTAGACCTACATATTAAAATGATATAACAAATTATTTGTATACCAATTGCATTGGTAGAACATAGAGATCTCGTGAAAATGTATATTTTAAGACCTTTTATGTACTATGTTCACAAATAAAGTTTGATTTGATTTGATTTAATAAATTGGATCTATTGATGGTTGAATTACTAAAAAATATGGGACAAGTGTAAAAGTTGTTATTGCAGGGGACTTTAATATAAATACTCTCAAACCAGGGAAAGTCAGTGGTGCCGATTCCCTTGTTCACAAACTAAACTAAATTTAAGTTCAGTGCATCTTTTTCTTTCTATTTCATTAAGAAAAGGACAGAAGATAAATTTTAGTTTAGTCCTGTCAAATTAGCCTACTCTGTCTGTCTGTCTGTCTAATTACCCGACTGCCTCAGAAGGGTAATGTTTTTCGAGAGTATGTATGTATGTATGTATGTATGTATGTATGTATGTATGTATGTATGTCTGTATGTATGTATGTATGTATATTTCTTTGGCACGCTCTGTAGCCTAAACGGCTTGATGGATTTTAACATATGAGGTGTCTTTCGATTCGTCTTAATTGTGGGAGTGACATAGGCTATATAATATTTATAAATTGCATCTGTAAATACAAAAAAAAAGAGGGGAAGTTTTTTTTTAAATTAATTGCAACAATATTGTTATCAAATAAAAGCTAGTAATGAGTAATTTTCAAATATATATATTAACAAAACTAAAAAGCTTGAAATAAAATAAATTATTTAAAAAACAAAAAACCCGACTGCAAAAACACTGAAAAGGGAAAAACAAGCATTATAATCTATATAATTTTGGTCTTGCAGGCGGGGACAGTCGAATAACCTGAAATATGGTGTAACTTTTGATTGTCCCCGCCTGCGATGCCAAAGTTATATAGATTATAATGCTTGTTTTTCCCTTTTCAGTTGTGTTTTTGCAGTCGGGTTTTTTGTTTTTTAAATATTTTTTTTTTTTAATCTTTTCATGTGAGGCATGATATCTAAACGACACGGCCGATATGAATGATGGGATGGATGATTCATAAACATATCGATGAACTTCACAACTAAAAAGCAACTGATTGGTGCAGCGGTATAACAGCCAGGCTCGTCAGTTATAGGGTCCAGGTTCGATTCTTACTTCAGCTTTAAAGATTATTATCAAATTTTAAAATTCTGTTGTGTTTAACGTTATACTTTAAAAAAAATATAACGTTTGTGGAACACTTTTGGAAGCTTAAAAATATCAATATCTAGGATGTGATGGATATTACCGGGCGGCGACGGTCGCTTGCATGAGCGCCGTCAGTATGATTGTGATAGTTAGAATATGTTAGTAGTTTTATTGATTTCATATAGATGCTTTCGCTTTTATACATTTGTAGGGTGTGAGATTTCTCTGCAGTCGTATGTACATGGATTTTGTTCTATTATAGCTCCTCTTACTGCCCTTACTGGTAAGAAGAAATGCCGGGATCCTAAAGCTTGGGATGACGCAGCTGAGCAAACTTTTATTAAGTTAAAAGAAGCTCTAATCAACACACATGTTATGGCTTGTTCTGATTTTTCTAAGCCTTTTTTTTACAGTGAGATGCGTCAGCCATCGGCTTTGATTCAGTTCTTACACAAAAAATTGACAACGACAATCATTCCATTGCTTATTACTCCCGATTATTTTCCAAATCAGAACGAAACTACAGTACAACGGAACGTGAACTTTTATCTGTTCTTGATTGTTCATTTCCGCTGTTATTTAGATGGAATTAAGTTTTCATTTATAACGGATCATATGGCTTTGAAATGGCTCCTTACGCTAAACAACCCTTCTAGTCGTTTAGTTCTGTTAAGGCGTACGCCTATCACAAGTCTTTTGTCCCTACATCCATGGCGTCTACCCGTCGTTTTACCCGCTGAAAAGGATCAACTCGCGATTTGGGAAATTCACAATAATTCTCCTTCTGTACACCCTGGTGTCACTAAATCATATCTCAAAATACAAGAGATATACGAAGTGGAGCAGGACGATTGACATTCCTTTAAACCACGTAAAGAGTGTCATGTTCTTTACCCGTATACAAAAAATCAATCAAATCCAATGAATATTTTAGCCACAGGAAATTATTTTTCATTTTATTATTTTTCAACATGATGTAGATCTGAGTCCGTAATAATAGGTAAACATTGTAAAGTCAGGAACCTGTGCAAAAACGTACGGTTCTATTCTCTACGTCTCATTATGCTTGAAAGACAGAGAAAGGTGTCATACCATTCCACTCTTACGCGCCCCGCCCACTCCCACAAAATACTACAATTAGAAAGAAAAAGAAATATTACTTCCCCAAATAATGTATTAGTGTTGCATAGAAAACTGCGAGTGTGTGTGTGAGCGGAATTTTTTCGGCAAAGACTTTTATTGACTCGGTAACTATGTCAGTCAGTGCATAGCGGAGCCCTTTGATGAGAGCACACGCGCGCGCGCATTGTTGTGATTTTATGAAAAGTTTTAGTTGTTATTGTGTTAAAGATGATTTCTGATAGTTAGATTAGTGCACAGGTTATTGTGACATATTGTTAAGTGTAAGTGTATTATTAGTTAGTTAATTAGGCATTTATTAGTTAGTTTTTGGATTTAGGTTAGGTTTGTAAGTTTTTTAGTTTAGGTAATATTATGCCTCAAATAAGGTACACAGCTGCCGAGTACACTGACATGGTACTTATGCACGGAGAATGTCACCAAAATGCGGCTTTAGCATTGCGTACATATCGGGAGAGATATGGTGACACACGAACGTGCCCTACCAACAGCCGTGTTTTTACCCTGGTCGTTCAGAGGTTACGAGAGAATCGGCCTTTGGTTCCTCAAGGAGAAGGTGTGTCTTCAAATTCAAATATCGAGGAGCGGATATTACAACATTTTGAAAATAACCCGACTTCTAGCCTCCGGAACGCAGCGCGGCGGTTTCAAGTGAGTCACAGACCTGTCCATAGATATTTGAAATCTCATGCACGGCGACCTTACAAGTTCAGAAAAGTACAACAGCTGTTATCCAGAGATATGCCAGTCAGAGTGTTATTTTGCCAATGGCTTCTCGACAAAATATCAGACGACCCTGACTTCATATCTAATATTATGTGGACAGATGAAAGCACGTTTACAAGAAATGGAGTTTGGAATAGACAAAACCTGAGATATTGGAGTCATGAAAACCCGCGCCTAATTCGAGAGTCTTCATTCCAGTACCGGTTTTCACTAAATGTCTGGGCTGGAATTCATAGGAACAAAATAATAGGTCCAGTGTTTATTAATGGGACGTTAAAAACAGAGAAATTCTTAGAACTTTTTAGTGGCCTAGTGTCAGACTATACGGACGATTTACCTCTGGACGTATATGGACGACTGTGGTATCAATTGGACGGTGCGCCCGCCCATTCCGTAGTGCCTGTTAGACAGCGAATAACAGATATGTTTGAAAGTCAGTGGATTGGCCGTTTTGGACCTATTCGATGGCCAGCACGGTCATCGGACCTGACACCACTGGATTTCTGGGGCCGTAAAAAACGAGGTGTATGCACTAGAAGTGAACACTGTGGATGATTTAAAAATTAGAATAATTAATGCCTTCGATAAACTTAAAAGAACAGATGGGTTAAGAGGAGTCCGTGAAAATTGAATAAGACGATGTCGCTTCTGCATAATGAACATCGGTGGACACTTTGAAAATTTAAAAATTTGACTACTTATTGATGATTTAAATTTGATGTGATGATATGTGATTAATTATTCAATTAGAGATCTTTTATTAATTAACAACGCGTAACTTAGTGAGTTTATGCCGTGGATTTGTTGTTCTCCGACTAAAGTACCTACCTACGTCCACCTACGTCCCGCTACCCCGCCCGCTGCATCCCGCACCACATCGCGCAACAGGTCAGTGACTTTTCGTAGATAAAGCGTGTTTACATTATGTGCAGTTGATTTTGCTATTAATTTTGTTTGAAAATTGCAATTCTTAAATTTTCCATTAACTACTAATCTTCGTGTTTTAAAATGTTTCGATGGATTAGTACTGTGCTTGTTTTAATTTAATGTCGTAAGTCCAGATCCATGTTGTATAATATTATTGGCCGAATATGTTTCGTGATGTAACTCAAACTTTGAGACAATGCGAAGTTTGTAAAGCCTATAAAATCGCAAACACTCAATCACGAGGCCAAATGTCATTTGATACAATCGGTCCGGTACCAATCGCTCATTATGGTTGTAGGTATATTGTATCCATGGTAGATGTTGTTTCGAAATACGTCTGTCTTGTAACCCTTAACAAAGTTGATGTCGGTTTAGTTATCGAATATATAGAATCTGAAATAATTTTCATTTTCAGTGCGCCACGAGCTATTTTATGAGACAACGCCACTGTTTTTCGCAGTGATTAGCTTTTCTTGTAACTCTCAAGCATACAATAAAAATCGGTCGGCTATTACTCTTAACGTTTCAGGCACTGTATGGAGACGAAAATTCTTTCGGTCTTCAGGAATTAATTACTTTCTGGTAAGCTCGCTTCCCGCTTTACCAAATGTCGTGTCACCAGAGTTATTTGAAGAACCCCTATGTTCTCCAGGATGATTCTGCCCATTTCAGACAATATCATATAATAGTTAAATTTAAAAACTCCCGACACTAACAAAAACATCTAAAAAGTAACTAAACAGTACATCTAAAAAGTACACATGGTGTCTACATGTCTTTGTCTACTGTCCTATCGCAGGTATGCTGGAAGAGAGTTCTTTAGAAATAAACATCACCTTTGTACGTATTTTTCTGTTTCTTTCTTCTTGTCTGTTTATATGTGTGTACATAAACTGTTAAATAAATAAAATAATACGTATTGGGCCCTTTAAGTTTAATATGAATTTAGGTAATGTTTTAAGCCAAGCGTCGTCGAGTCGGGGGACGGCTAATGAAAATAGGAAGTTAACAGCGGCTATTTTTTCTACAATAGTATACATTCCTAATATCTAAATTTATATTAAACTTAAAGGGCCCAAGCTATACGTATTATTTTGTTACTTTAGATGTTTTTGTTAGTGTCGGGAATTACTTAAATTTAAAAAAACTTTTATTTTTAAACTTACTTAAAGATTCCTTGTAGGTCAGACACGCTGCCATCGATACGTGCGTCGCCAAATCATGCTGCTCCACACTGCTCGCTACATAGGTAGCTGAGCTGCTCGTTACTTCAGACTGCTCGCTACAAGGGTAGCTGAGCTGCATGCTACTCCAGACCGCTCGCTACATGGGTAGCTGAGCTGCACGCTACTCCGGAGTGCTCGCTGCATGGGTAGCTGAGCTGCACGCTACTACGGACTGTTCGCTACATGGGTAGTTGAGCTGCACGCTACTCCGGACTGCTCGCTACATGGGTAGCTGAGCTGCACGCTACATGGGTAGCTGAGCTGCATGCTACTTCGGACTGCTCGCTACATGGGTAGTTGAGCTGCACGCTACTCCAGACCGCTCGCTACATGGGTAGCTGAGCTGCACGCTACTCCGGACTGCTCGCTACATGGGTAGCTGAGCTGCACGCTACTCCGGACTGCTCGCTACATGGGTATCTGAGCTGCACGCTACTTCAGACTGCTCGCTACATGGGTAGTTGAGTTGCATGCTTCTAAAGTGCGCGTTAGTTGTTTAATTGAATTGCATGCTATTATGAATGGCGTGATGAAGGGGTAGCTGTATGTTCGAGATTTAAGTTTGAAGGTATTTTCCGTGATGAAGATATTTTTATATCCGAGGAGAATATTTTACTTTTCGTACTGACTACCAGGTAATTGTAACTTATTTAATTATATGAATCAGTCAATAATGTTTAATTGTAAATATTGGTTGTAATAGTGTGTAAGATGTTGCAATTGTTTCATTATGGTGTTTTTTCTTTGTGTTGTATTGGTAGTTTATGATACTGTTGAATAATTAAGGAAGACTAAGTTATGTGTAGTTTTATATACTATTTATTTTTACTATTTCAGCGAAAAAGATTCTGAAATTCAAAGTTATGGATGTTGCAGCCGCGCGCCGCGCGCGGCAGCCGACGCGCGGCGGGCGCCGGCCCGTGCCTGCCGGCCGGGGCCGACGACATCGAGGGCAACGGGGCT